>CP139503.1:203704767-204947066 GCA_021014915.2 Artemisia tridentata subsp. tridentata
GGTCATTAACCATTCTTGAGTCAAATCTTGAACGAACGGCACCATATGCCACTCCTTTAGCCTCAAAAGAAGTCATTCGTGAGCATCTCTTCATTCCTAGGAACAACCCCACTAGGATGTATCGAGGTAAAGAAGTAGCTAGAGATCCGTTTGCTATGGAGCAAAATGAGATTAAGCCCGAGTTTAGGAAATTGGAAGAAGTCTTAAGGGCCAATGTCATGTACACGGTAGGAAACCGTGATCACATCAATGCTTGTCTTTGCCACATGATGTACAATGTGTCAACCCGTCAGCCTTTCAATCTTGCTTACTATATCGCCAAGAGAATGGCCGATATTCCAGTTCAAGGAAAAATGGCATTACCTTATGGAATGCTCTTAACCCGTCTTTATCGAGCATTTGCACCCATTCCTAGAAATGCCTTAGGCTTTGTTCCCGACTATGATGAGATCCAACGTACCTTTGCTCCCTTAAGCGACCATAGGGTAGCGCTTAATAAAGGCAAACGTCCTCGTGTTCCAACCTCATCATCTTCATCATCAATGAGTGACGATGACGGCTTACCAAATTCAAGACTTCCTCCACCCGAGTACTTGAGACAACTTCCACCAATTCAGAATGAATCACCTGAGCATCGTCAAATGAAGGGAGTGGTGAAGAATTTAGGTCGATGGATCATGAAGCTTCACAAGGGTATGAAGAAGTTGAAGAAGAAGTTGAGTTGATAGGAGTGTTTGGAACTAATCGTTTCTAGACAATGTTATGTTGAATGGTTATGTTATTAACTTGTTATGATACTACTTGAATTGTATGTGAACTAACTAATCCTTGCAGGTCGATAACACTTAGTGTTATCAATTTTCCAAGAGTAAGCTTATGTTTGGCTTAACTCCTATTAAGGTAAGTTCATATGATCGGATTAATCTATGATGAAATATGTGTTAGTATCATCATATTTAGTTGTTTTGCATTACATATTAGATGATAGATATGCTCCAAGAGAATTTTCGGGTTTTCGTCGAAAAACGCAAAATATGACATTCTCTCTGTGAAGTTTTAGCATTTTTGCCAGACGGATCTGGCAGATCCCTTAATTTGGATCCGCCAAGTGTTAGCGTTGGCTCCATCAATTTACAACCTGCGGATCAGGCGGATCCCAATTTAAGGATCTGCACGCCTTGTCGTTTGGATCCGCAGGTATAACAGTCAAATTCTTAAAACTTTTCGACTCATCCCGATTCTTTGATTTTAGTTTCTAGTGTTCTTTAGAATAGGTTCACTGATCACTATAAATCTTAGAATAAGTTAGAAACCCTTAGAAACTTAAGAACAAAATTTCCCACCAAAATTTGAATTTTCAAATCTTAGGAGTAAGTTACCTTTCTGTTACAAGTAAGGAACCCTTTTTAGGTATCCTTCAAATCCGTGGGTACATCACATCACAGGATTTTCCACTATCCCTTTGCATTTTCTGCATATCTTCTTCTTCTTACTCAACATAAGTTCTATGGATTGACTTATGTGATGTGATTTGCACAAATTTTTGTTCCAAATCATTTAGAACCAACATTCTCTATTGGATTCACATCAAATCCAAACACACAGACTCATATACCTTCTGCCTATAAATTAGTGCTTTAGGATCATCACCTCACACAACAACCATTTCCTCTCCTATACATCTTAGCTATCATACTTCACCATGACCAAGTCAAACAACTCTTCCACATCTAGACCTCCAAGAAGAACAGCCCGCATTAGTGTTAAACCTTGTTGTTTTATCAACTTAGCAAACTCCTCATCTGAGGAAAATTCTCCTCTCAATATATCATCACCCATTGCTAGTGAAAATTTCCTTACACTCTCCACCCCAACACCATCAAATGTTGTTATACAAACACCACCACCAACCATTACTCCTATAGCCACTACTCCACCACCGGCTCCATCACAGCCTGTTAGATCACCATCACCACCAAAATCACCCAAACTCCAACCCTTGGAATTATTTAGGACTCCTCCTACATCACCACATCTTGATGACTTAGAAGAACTTTCACCAAAATTACCCAATCTTCCACCCATGACCTTTGAAGGTCAACAACCCATGCTTTTTAACCCGGTTTACCCGGATATCCATGGTCCTTTATACCATGATGCACCATCATCCGAACCTCAACCACAACCTCTATCACCCACATCCACTCTAGTTGCCATTGACGAGGCAATGTGGATGAATATGCCTCAAACCCAAGAAGAGATTAGTGAAGAGCTCAACCGTCTCTACACTCTCTCGGGTATAGTTGATCACCGCCTAAATGAAGCCATGGACATCCAAAACATCCTCATGAACTCCCTCCAAACACCACCACCAAACAATGAACAACAACAACAACCATCCAACCACAACAACAACCAACCACCACCACCACCACCACCACAAAACTTGGAGCCTAGTCTTCCTCCCGGTTTTTCAAGTCATGATTGCGCACATTGAGAGAGAACATCTCACTTGGCCCAAAGGACCAACATTTTGGTCCATGAGCTTCAAAAAGAGATGAGGTTCATCTTGAACCATGTTCTCGAGCATCTCAATGCAATCTCTCATCCGCCTCAATAAAAGCGCTGTTAGGAACTTTCTAGGATGATGTTGTAGTAGTTGTCTTTATTTAGGATTTATTTTGTAATGTAACATCATATCATGTTTGTGACTTTTGTCACATAATTTTCAATTAATGAATGTGATGTTTTTATGCTTATGAGTGATCAACATAGCATATTATCATTATTTAGGTGACTAACATTATAGTTATTTGGAATCTACATTAAAGTTTGATCATTTGGTACTTTAGGTACAAAATATTGATCAGATAATTCATTTTGACTTTTAAAAGTCAACTAGATTGAACATCCTTTTGGATGACCATTTCATATGAATTATGCTTCTCCATTGAAGCTATTCACAACTAACATTTTCTTGTAGCATCTCAAACTCTTCAAATGTATACGTTCGGACTCTTGTAATGGGGAGTATACACCGAGGGGGAGCATATCATATTCTAACCATTTATTTTGTAGGATCATGCATCATCACCTTGTTGCTCCATTTAGGAGGAGTATCAAACAAGGGGGAGCTCTTAAAGTTCTCAAAATCGCATTCCGCTACGCAACTCTTCTTTTTGTTTCAACAAAAAGGGGGAGAAAGGATTAAGTTTGCATAACTGTGAATCATCACAGTACATACACTTTTTGCATAAAAATAGTTTTTAAACTCAAATAAAACAAACTTAATCTATATTTTAAAGAACTCATGCTATACTTATTCTTTTGCTCAAAAATATACTTTATGTTTTGTCATCAACAAAAAGAGGGAGATTGTTAATACAAATATCGTCCTAAAAATGTTATTTATATTTTACGATCTTTACTTAGTTTTGTTAATGACAATTACAAAGTATATCTTTGAGCAAATTATAAATACTAGCTAAAGTCTCTTTAGAACACATTTTACATTTCACAAGTTTACTTAGAAATACATTTCATACATCTACATGTTTATTTCTTTAAAAGGAAACTTTATTTCTAAAATGATACAATGACATCATGGCATGCATCATACATGTAATCTTGGTAAGATCTTGTAATATCTTGGATAGATCTTCAAGTAAGATAGTTGACATTGGAAGATCTTGATATGACAACACAAAGATATGGAAAGATTGGAGAGATTTGGAAAATCTCTTAGCTGTCTTACCTCTGGCATGCCCACGGATCCTTTCGACATAAAGGACGGATCCCTTTTAAGGGATCCGCCGGATCCGCCGAGTGTTTATCAGCTTGCCTATAAATAGCAAGCTGATCACTTGGCCTTCTCATCACTCATATAGCTTAAGTACATACTCATTCATATTACTAACATCATTCATTCATATCATTTGATCTATCTTTTGTAGCAATGAAAAGATTAAGCATCAAGGTTCAACACAGACGTGTAAACCTTTAGTATAGTTACTGTGTGATCTTTGTGTAATTCACACATCATTATTTGTATCATTTATCTCAGTGAGTGTGGTTAGTGTTTTAGTCCTCTAAACACAAAGAGTGTAGGGAGTGGTTGTACCCTTGTGAAAGAACTCGACATCTAGCTTAGTGTCGGTAATTGTATAGGCGACGTTGGGTTGGTTCTGCCCTGAAGTAGAACTCGGTGTTTAGCTTAGTACCGGAAAAAGAAGTAAGCAACTTGTAAAGGTTTTCTCCACCTAGAAGAAAGTTTGTTTCTTAGTGAAGGATAACTCTCGAGTTAGAGGCTCGAGGAGTGGAGTAGGGCAAGGAAGAGAGTCCTTGTAGCCGAACCACTATAAACATCCGTGTTGTGTGGTTTGATCTTTCCTCTCTTTACTTTTCATATATATTGTATGAATACTTGTTTGTGATTGTTTCCTTTGAATTAACATAGAGTAACAAAGCGAATTAATATTAATCGGTAAAACTATTCAACCCCCCTTCTAGTTTTCCACACTTTAAATCGTTAATCCAGCAACTCGTAAATCCATTTACCCAAATGAAACCCCTCATATGAAGCTCCCTAGTTTTGTAGTACTTGATATGGAAAATATATGTTTTGCTTGTTTGATTCCGTGATATAAGTGTCAAAATGATCATATGGTTTGTAAACATTAGTTATAAGGTTGTTTAGTTATAATTAGGAAATCATAATGGTTATTACAAGTTATGAGTATTATTTCATCTGTGAAAAACTTATAAGTTATGATTATTGTTTCACATGTGAAAAACTGGTTTTCACATGTGAAAAACATCATTCCGAAGGTCGAATAACTTAGGGAAGTTTATTTGAATGAAGATTGTTATTTTATAAGTAATTTAGTCTTGCAAATAACATGCTTCCTAATTACTTGTTTTGAGAAAACTAAATTTTTGATGCCGAAAACTGTTTTTACATTTTGAGGCAGAAAATTGCATTTGTTTGGCGTTTTCAGGCCGATTTCCTTTAAAGTGAACGTAAAACATCATTCCGGACAACTTTCGTGTTTTAACTTTTTGATGAATCGGACCAGAAGTGCCTCGAAAAATTCCCAAATTCGTGCAGTAAGCAAACTTGACAGTTTTCAGTTTTCCGGTTTCGTTAACTTCTTTTGATCATAACTTTTGAATCGTGTACTCGTTTTGGGTGATTCAAATTGCTACGTTTTTCTTGTAAAATCTTTTTTAACAGTAAGTATTTGCCCAAGGTCATGCGTATTTAGTTTGGTCTTTTTTAATAGCATAAAATCACTAATTTTACTTGTTTACTTACATAAGTTAACATATAAGTGTAAGCTTGATTTATAAGGTTTGGTACATCATGTGATCAATATAACTAGACATATATAGCATAGATTAAACATGAGAAAATATATAAATAGAGTTGATCATGAGAGAGCTAGGTTTTCTTACAACTTTTGGCTTTAAAAAAGAAATGAATAACAAGGACTTAGAACTAGGACTTTGAGCAATCTCCCACACCTTAGCAACCTTCTACACTTCTTGTATTCTTGAAGGGCTTGTGATGAGGCCTTAGGTGAATTGACTAGATATAAACTCAAGAGAATCACCTAAACTTGCAAGGATTTGATGTAGTTTACTTGTAGATTGAATGCTTGAAGTAGAGAGTCAAATTATGAGAGTTTTGTGTATGTGTATGTTTGGCGTTTAAAGGGAGGGGAGGGGGTTTATGTTAGGAATATAAATATTCATATGGAAGACTCGGTCACCTCGAGTATATATTAGCATTAAGTTAGCTCATAGGCTTATTAGTATTAGTTTAGTTATCGTAATATTAGTTTAGTCATAGTAATAGTTGTGGAGTTAGGTCGGGTCTTTACCCACTGTCAGCTCAATCCACAGCCCATGTGGGGCGTATTATTTGTAACTATAAATACCCTTTCCCACCCAAGGGAAAGGGTTAGATGTTCATTTGATATCAATCATACAACTTCACTTTCTCTTACTAGAATATCCCACTTTCTCTCTCAAGATTCGGCCAACCCATAAATCCGGCCTTGTGTTATGATATCCATTATCTTACAATTGGTATCAGAGCTCATGGTTTGATTAGCTAGATTATGTGTGCGTTTTCTTGGTTAGTTTAGATCTAAAGTTTGGTTTTTGAAGGTTTATGGTCTTATTCTTGTCTCTCTTTGATTCTCATGATTGTGGTGTTAAAGTTAGTGTTTTTATTGTTGTTATAACCTTCTAAAATCAAGTGGTGCAAAAGAAACCAAGCAAAAACGTTAAAAAGAGTGATTTTTAAGTGGTTTTAGGTGAAACAAGTGAACTGCGGTTTGACTCTCGGAGTGAGTTTCTTGACTGTGGTTTGAGTTCTGCGGTTTGATAGCGACGTTTTTGTCTGTTGCGGTTTATCTGCTAGTCATTGCGGTTTGACTATTGCGGTTTGGTGACTACGGTTTGCATTGTCTGCGTTTTGGACTCTTGCGGTTTGAGCTACTGCGTTTTGACTCTCTTGCGTTTTGATCCTCTGCGTTTTGTGATCAACTGAGTTTTGAGAATATTGGGTTTTGACAAAAAGACTGCGTTTTGACCTTTGAGGTTTGACAACCGCATCTTGAGTTTTGAAGATCTATATTGCGTTTTGTCATTTCCTGGTTGAGGTTTGACTCAAGCTTTGACTGAGTTTTGATCAATCTTCTTCATTGAGTTTTGGTCTTAGCTTATTGACTGTGCCTTGTCCAATTCACCACGTATACTCTGCATAACCTACTCATATCACAACGTAACTACACTTCACCTAATCCTACAAACAATCATCACTTTTAACATACAATCACTAATCATTGTAACGATCCAACAATTATCATAACACGTCCAGTTTATCATTATCTCACGGTTTCGTCTTGATTCTGTAAAATCCCGCGAAAAAACGATTTCTCGGTTTAAATCATAGATTTGTAAAATCCCGTGTACGTTTGCACCATGTCTACTACCTCAGACTCCTTCATATCTGAGGTACTTAAATTGTACGACACGAATGATAAACATAAGACTTCCAATCTTGTGCAACAAATAAACGTGTGTGATTCTGATAATGCTAATATGGAATCGTCGTTATCGAATTCTCAAGAGAAAGAGTGTCATCAGTCACTAATGTTGCCGAATGCAAAGGAAAGTTGCATTGAATGTTTTCGATTACTTCATTCACATCTCAAGGTTCTCTTTGAACAACCTGGATACTTGGGAGGATACAAACATGCATTCGCATCACTCTTTGGTCAAGATGTTCAGACTTTCACAGTTAAAATGATTATGTATTTAGATCAACTTGAACAACAACTTGACAAAGGAGATATTTCTAAAGATAGATCCATGGCTGCCTTGTGTGTGATCAACAACCAACTCCAAGTGTTCATTGATTCGCAATTTACTAAGGATTATGATTATAACAGTCAAATGACGAAAAAGTGTTTTGCTAATTACACTAGAATCGAGGTTCACATGTTCAGAGCTACACTACTCCAATTCATGAGTAATGTTAAGGAGTTCATTAATGAAAGAGCACAACACATGGGGAACGGGACAGAGTCAAATAAGCATGATGATAGCAAAGGCTCAGGGACTGATATCACACATGGTGTGGATGCAGATCTCAGACCAGTAAACCACCAAGTACCATCTGCTGAGGTACATCTGTCTGATCAACATAATGTTCTTTCTAATGAATGACAACATACTGATCAAATTAAACCTACTTATGACACATATCTATTGGAAAAGACTAATAGCAATATCACCTCTGATTCAACAAATATGAGTCATAAGGGGGGAGAAATTGATTAGGATGCTGAACATGATGATGCGTCAAGTTCTTTTCTTACGACTGAGTTTTTCAAATCAAATGATATGTTTGAAAAAGAAGTTTACAATGAACTTTCAAACAGATTCTTACAGCTTGAAAAACATTGTATTTCACTTGAAATCACATTGCAACGAAAGGAAGAAAGTTTTCAAACTAACCTACCATGTAAAAATCCGAAACTCCCTGATTTCCGTGAATTCTTTATGATAAATGATTTGAAAGCTCAGCTAGAAGCCAAAAACTTAACGATCAACAACCTGAAAAAAACGTATTGCTGAGATATGTGATATGTGTAATGAAGTTAAGGCTAAACATGACAATGAAGTTATTGCAACAAAAAATGCTGAATTGGAACATAAAGTGGCTGAATTACTTAATGAAAATGAGACTTTGAAAATTCATTGCAAAGAACTGTGTGATTCAATCAAAGAAACGAAAACTAAGACTGTAGAGCAAACATCCTCTTTGATTACTAAAAATGATGAATTCAAGGCTCAACTTCATGAAAAAGGTTTCACAATTACTGCCTTAAAGAACGAGTTAAGAAAATTAACAGGGAATAGCGTGAACACTAAGTTTTCAAAAACATCAATCTTGGGTAAACCAGCCTCACAACCTGTTAGAAACCAATCGGTTGTTAGACAACCAACTGCGTTTAGATCTGAACGATAAAAATCTTCAAAACAACGGTTTGCCTCCCAAGTTGATGTGAAACAGGTTTTGTCAAAACCAGTCACTTCACAGTCTAGACCTAATCAAAAGGTAGCAAATGTTCGCACTAAGGCTCAATCTTCTAAGGCTAATGAAAAGGAAGTGAATGCTAGTGCTAAGGTTCCATCCCCTAAGACTAGATACATCAACAAACCCATAACCAAGAGTTACACTCAGAAAACTGATAGGCATATTATTGTAAGACGTAGGTCTTCTCTCAACAAGTCTTCCATTGTGCATGAGAAACCAAACACTCCTAGATCTTGCCTTAGGTGCATACCAACGGGTAGAATTTTTAAGATAGTTAGTCTTAGATGGATACCTACTAGTAAGTTGTTCACAGATTGCAAAACCAAGGTTGACAATGAAACTCCAAATGGTCTGGATGCTGATGTCACTAACCCACGTAAATGCAAATAAACTTGTCATGTTAATACAGGTCATCCTTACCAAAGTGCAGGTACATCGGTCATTCCTATCAAGGAAATACTCAAAGTTTGGCAAAAGAACTGAAATCTCCTAATTTAGGGGTTCAGGAAACTCAACAATGATGTATATGTGTAATGACTCCTGAATAAATCAGCTCAGGAATCGTGCAGCAACAATCTATCTTGGGAAGAATATCGGTGGTTATTCTTCACGTATCCTTTGTAAATATCCTAAACCAAAATGTAAATAGAAATATATATAAAACCAACAAAAAACCATAAAAAAATCAAAAAAATAGAAAATACCAAAACTAGTTTTTTTTCAAGGCATGTCTTCTGGTATCGATAACATTTACGGTCCTAGAAATGTCATTCAATAATGACACGGGTCTTTAAATGAAGTTCGAGCAAAAGTTCAAAAAGTTTTCAAAACATGCCTAAATGGCTTGGTATTATTTCAGATACGCAACCCGGTTTTTCAAAATGAGGAAAGCACGTCGACAAAAAGACGGTTGTTCCTAACAATGGGTGAAGTTCACCCGGGCATGGATTACGTTACATCCATGCTTCCTCGAAATGATGTGCGTTTTAGTGCATTATTTCTCGTTTTTAGAAGAGAAATCTTCTTTGCAATCACAAATACTTTTTTGTCTATGACTCTTCAGGAGAATATTTATGCTTCACATAGTGGTTTAATGTTATTGAAAATTCAATTAGACTTGAGCTTTCATAAATTTTCATACTTAATCAACGACTACAGCTCTTTAAATTGAAATCGGGTCATTGATTGAGGGGGAGAGTATCATTCAAAATTTATGACAATTATCGGGCATCTACAACTCATTGATCCAAACTGGGGATATTTATCTTGTGCTTACTTCATTAAGGCCTTATGTGTCTGCTATGTGCTAGGATAGGGGTGTATGTGCAATTTGCCGACTGTCTCCTTGTCTGTCATAAGTTATAGGACCTTTCGTGCCTTTACTATATCTTGAAGTAAGTCCTATGGTAACTTATATCTCAAAGTAAAAAGATACTGAAAAGGGAGGGACCAAATCTGTCAAAACATGAAACTTGTGTTTTAGGTATTAATACCCCCTGCGTTTTGACCGGTCAAACATCAAAACTCATTTCTTTTCCTTTATCACAAACTCACAAAACTCAAATACCTGCGATTTGTATAAACTTGGACTTCAGTTTGATTTCTTGCCTAGGTAATGTTTGTTTCACGTTTTAAACTGTATTTAGAAACGTTATCTTAATCATCATGGCATGAAACTCATTAAAATCGTGTTATGTTTAGGGACTCGCGTCGAATCATCATCCTTGCCTAGGTTTGTGTTTCGTTTTGTGTTTTACTTGCTGGGATTGATTTAAAATCATTAAGAGATGCTTCGTTGATGTTTTATTTGTTTCCCCTATCCATAGTGAATTTATCCTGTGATTTTTCGAAAAATGGTTGACTTTTATAAGTCAAAGAAATGCGTGATTGTTGTTGATGGAATGAATGTGATGGTTATAATCGACTAGGACCCTTGTGCTGTTGTAGTTATACCATAGGATGTCATAAATTGTATGATAGATTCGGTGCATATGTATGTGTTCCTGGTTGCGGTTTGAAAAATGTTCTTGGTTGAGTTTTGCGTTCAGATTCTTGGTTGAGTTTTAGTTTATGTGCTGGATTACGTTTTGGGTTAAAGCTTCTTGATTGCGTCTTGCCTTGTTGACTCTTGATTGCGTTCTGTTTTAATGTTATTGATTGCGTTTTGTTGATTAATGTTCTTGGTTGCGTTTTGCCTGCATATTCTTGGTTGCGTTTTGGTTAATGTTTCTGGATTGCGTTCTGGCCAAAGTTTCTTGATTGTGGTTTGTATTAGTATTCCTGACTGCGATTTGGTTGACGATTCTTGATTGCGTTTTAGGTGTGGAGTCGTGATTGCGTTTTGATTATATTTGAATATAATATTCTTGCGTTTTGCTGGTTGCGGTTTAAGCTGTTGCATCTTGCGTTTTGATTATATTTGAATATAATATTCTTGCGTTTTGCTGGTTGCGGTTTAAGCTGTCGCATCTTGCGTTTTGATTATATTTGAATATAATATTCTTGTGTTTTGCTGGTTGAGTTTTAGGCTGTTGCGTTTTGACAATTTTCAAAACACAGTCACTGCGGTTTAGGCTGTTGCGTTTTACCCATTGCGTTTTGACAATTTTTCAGTAAAACTGTCTCTGCATTTTGGACCCTACGGTTTGCCTCACTGCGTTTTGAATACTTTCAAGAAATACTCACTGCGTTTTGAATCATTGACTAACTGCGTTTTATGGTGTGAGATTTGGTGTTTGCGGTTTGATGTGCTCTGACTTAGATTAACTGTGTTTTGATTAACTTAGTAATATAGTCCTTGCATTTTGCCTGGTGAATGACTGCGTTCTGACCATTGAGACTTGTATATTGTGTCTGGCCCTATATTTTTTTGTGTCTTGCCTGATTACATTATGATAATGGTGTCTTGGTCTCGAGGTTATGTCCTCTCATTGATGAGTTGACTTCGTTAACTATTGAGTTGACACTATCATGTGATCATTACACCCTCATTATCCATGTGCTACTCTGTCTTGGCCCTTGCTTGCGTATGACATAATCTTACTCTATAACTCACACCTGACACTACATTTCTATATGGATATTTCTTGTGGTGGTGACTGTGCAGTAACAATGACTGACGCTAATGCACCTGCTGTTCAAGCTCCGGTTATTCCTCCACCTGTTAGCACAGATGATCAGATATTGTCCCATGACCGCTGGGTTGCAATTGGAAAGAGCAACTGTTATCTGGACATGGACAGAACTCAACACAACCCTATCTACAAGCTTGCTGTAGACATTCTGAAGCAAACCAATTTCTTCAGAGCTTTTATAGCTTGCTCTACTATTCCAGCCATTTACATCCAACAGTTCTGGGACAATGTGCGATATGACAAGGATACTGCAAGATACAGCTGTCAACTTGATGAACAATGGTTCGATCTCACCAAAGACACCATCAGAGACGCACTTCAGATCACACCGGTTGTTGAAAACAAACCTTTCACTTCCCCACCAGCACCAGATGAACTCATCAACTTTGTCAATGATCTGGGCTACCCCAAAACCATCAACACTCTATCTTCAGTTATTACACATGACATGTATCAACCATGGAGAGAAATCTTGACGATCATCAACCTATGTCTCATGAGCAAGACTTCGGGCTTCGAAAGACCAAGAGCTCCAGTGATACAGATGCTTTGGGTGATTCTTCATCGTGCCAACATTGATTATGCTGAGAGAATTTGGGAAGAATTCACTCATTCCATCCATTCATTCATTGAAGACAAGAACCATCTGGCATTACAAAAAATAGGAAAGAAGAAGATCAATCTTCTTATGATTCCAAACATCAGGTTTACTAAGTTGATAATCTTCCATCTTCAAAGTGTGTACAAGTTTCACCCAAGATTGGACTCCCCACTCCACTTGCCAGATGATGAACATGTCCTTGGAAATCTCAAGTTCTTTGCGAAGGGAACTAGAAGTGAAGTCTTTGGGAAGGCTATTCCTGAAGACCTTATCACGAGTGAGATATTAAATGCTCCTTACTATCAGGATTACTTGATGAAAGTAGACAAGCATAAAAGGTTCTTGGCTGGTGAACAAGTTAGTGATGCTGAATCCCCTCCTCCAAAACCATCCAAGTACACAAAACAACAGAAAAGCAAACCAAAACCCAAGAAGCGCAAGGAGGCATCAACTACTGACGATGCTCCGGGACGCGCTAAGAAACCCAAGAGGGGTGAAGTGAGTAAGAAATTAGGATCCAAGAAACAAAGAAAGTTGGTTGATGATGAAGTCCCCCTACCTACACCAACTCTGCAAGATGAGGAGGATGATGTCCTTTAAAAGACCTTGGAAGTCAGTGCAAAAGAATACGCTGAGTCAATGGGACGATCTACCACAGGTGTGATCCTCAGAGAACCTGATACCGGAATACTTCAACCACTGCCCGAAGTGGAAGGAAAAGGAAAAAGGATTGCCATTGTCGAACAAGTTGCTCAGACACTTCTGGACATCTCTTCTCCAGCGTCAAAGACAACTACCACAAAGTTCATCCTCAAGAAACGCGAATCCGAACCCTCCAAAACCGTTGAATCTTCTGAAGCTGCAAGGAAAAAGTCTTCGAGTTTAGAACTCAATCTAGACTCCAGTGATACTAAATCCGATGAGCTGGGAACTAAGGAGGAGAATGTAGGGATGGGTGTGACTCAAGCTGAAGACATTGCATGTCCTGATTCTGGCAAAGCTGAGTAAGAGATATCACTTCATGAGAAGGAATTCACCTCGGATCCACCTATTGAGACTTTGAATGATGAGTTTGTGTCCACTACGTACCTGAATGTTCAAGAGAACTTTAAGCTACGAGCTGATGATCAGACTCACCTGGAGGAACCTGTTAGCTCAACGGGCACTCTGTCATCTCTCAAGAACCTTGAACACGACCCAACCTTTGGGGATCAGTTTATCACGGACAAGCCTACTGATGCTGAGACTGAAAAGACAAATGAAGAAAAAGAGGTTGTGTCAATGGTATCTGTCACTATTGAACAAGACTCGTCAGCAGTCCCAACAATGGCAATTCCAACTCCTACCATAACACCAACAATAGCTACTCCCTCATCTGCAACAACCACTACCGTAACTATCACAACCACAATCCCAATTCAACCATCAACCAACGAGAGCTTAGAATCCCGTCTCGAAGATGCTCTCAGACACATTGCGGTTTTGGAAGATCACGACTTACCGATGGTTGTCAAAAATCACGGTTCTCGATTATCTAAACTTGAAAATCTCGACTTCGATCAAAAGGTAATGAGAGCCATTGACGAACATGTAGCAGAGGCTGTAGATTGGGCAATGGAAGCTCCCTTGAGAGCACGTTTCAAAGATCTTCCCACTATTGATATGAAAGAAATTCTGCTACAACGCATGTTTGAGACAGACCTTGACAAAGGACATGAAGACCACCGGAGATTGTATGAGGCACTGGAGAAATCAATAGATCGTGACAATACTAACCAACTCATGAAGGATCTAGCTGAAACCCGCAGAAAGAAAAAGAAGAGATAGGACAAACCTAAAACACCACCTGGGTCTCCTCGTCATCCACCTCCTCCTCCACCACCATCAGGACCATCAGGAGCTGCGGGATCCTCTGGAGCTTCTGGATCATCTCACGCACATGTACCATCTCGTCCTCCCTCTTCATCTACTAAGAATGATCAGCCAAGGCACTCTGCTACTCCAAGCTTGCCCAAGACTGTTGCACCTACTACATACACTGCTTGGACGACTACTGACTCGAGATTCAAGCCCACTGTATCATCTGTTCCTGAAGATCTTGTCATGAATGAAGCGTCAGCTCTTGAACAGGAACTCTCTTCAGATGATGAAGATATCTCGAACATGCATATTCCAAAAGTGAATCCTAGGAGTGATTGGTGGAAGTCCTTCTCAGAGGAAGACATATCTGAAACCCCAGGTTCTACTGGGTCCATTCCCACAAGTGATGAAATGAAAGGTTGGTGGAAGCCCTTGACTGAAGAAGAAAGACCTGCTACACCGGAACCAACATGGTCCATCCCCTCATTGGATACACATGTTCCCGAAAATAATTGGGCAGCTGTTATTGCCTCTCACCATGTGTCTCCACCAGAGAACTCACTACTGGCTCAAACCGGTGACATGGGAACTTTTATGGACTGGTTCTGCAAGCAGAAAGGAATCGCCTTACTTACACCACAAGACTTGGAAGGTCCAGCGTATGAAGTAGTCAAAGTCTTCCATCCTGACGTAATTCATCTTCAATACCAAATGGAGGAATGTCACAAGCTTTTGACAGATCAAGTGGATGACGAGATCCTAAAATACGATATCAGCAAGCCCCTCCCACTGGGTGGTCCACCAGGTCAAGTCACCATTCAAGCAGACTTCTTCTTCAACAATGATCTGGAATACCTTCGGTTCGGCTACAAGGGTAGCAGACATGCATTGTCAATCACCAAGATGAAGGCTGCACATTATCCTGATGTTGGGCTAGAACAAATGGTGCCCGATCAGATGTGGATAGACGAAGAGTGCAAGTATGACGTTGCTGCTTCATATGGTATATCTCACTGGTGGTTTCACAAAAAATGATTCTACATTGAAAGACATGCAGCTGATGGCAATCGTCGGGCTGTACGAACTCATATGCGAACCCTAAGTGTTATTAGTGTTAAAATCTTCCCCATGTATGGTTATGATTACTTGAAGAAGATAGTGCTTTGCAGAGGTGATCTTAAAGAACACATCATTGCAGAAAATGACTTCAAGCACTTGTACCCTAGTGATTTTGAGGATCTGTATCTATTAAATCTTCAAGGTCATCTGAACCATCTACCTCCACATGAAAAGAAGACTCTCGCTACGGCAGTCAACTTATGGACCAGGGGTTTAGTTATCAGACAACGTGTAGGAGACTTCTAGCTTGGGATTGAGAGCTATCAAACTCAACTCAATCTCACAAAGCCTCAGTGGGAAGCAAAGGGATTAGAGTTCAAACACGACTACACTGTTATCGAGTCTCCAAGAGCTGTCACGTTTAGAGACAAGTATGGAGTTCAGATGATCATGAGGTTCAATGAGATTCACAAGTTTAGCGATGGAACTCTGCGTCAAATTGATGAAGCGTTGGATTACCGGGTGAAAGAATTTAAGATCAACAAGAGTAATCCGGGGTTGAACACTAGGTTTTAGACTAAAAAAGACATGAAGATGAGTGAAGCGTTTATGTTTGCTATTGAGAAAAGGCTGAAGACACGGAGGATCTTCCGCAACTTGGAAAGCTTTGTTGGTGGCAGAATTCGAGAGGGCGATTACAGACTTCTACAGAGAACCGAATGAGAATATCTTCTCTGTAATAATTAGTCCTCTTTTGGTGTTGTGTAATAAAGTAATGTTGTGAACTTTGTACTATTTAAGTAGTGATAAACATATGATATGTGTGTAGTCTTAACGTCCCTCACTAGTTGAGGGGGAGCAGTATGAGGTACGCTTCAGTGCCTCATTCTTGATAAAAGAAGCGAAAGCTTCTTACTGTTGAGTAGAATTAATCTAAACTTTTTCAAACGATTTCTTCGAATTCTGCTCAATAGAATAAGTATTCCCTCTCATGAGGGGGAGTATTTGAAACTCTTTGTACAAATCAAAACAATCTTGTGAGTTTCTTCCCGTAAACCTCAAAAAGCATATTTTAATCAAAGTTTTTCAAAAACAACATAAATATGCTATTTTTGAGGGGGAGAAATATAAAAGGTGATTAAAATATTGCTAATTTGATATGGCGTCTCATGTGAGTGCGATTCAGTCTTCACCAATGAATTGACGAAACAAAAACTGTCATCAATCGAAAGGACTTGTCCTGGCCGGGTAATAATTTCAAGCTGGTCTAACTAGTGATGTAAGCGTATCTCGAAGAGGACTTGTCTGAGTAGAGTGTACCGTTTTGAGAAACTTTCTGTGGACTTGATCAGGCCGAGTAATAATTTCAAGCTAGACTAACAAGTGATGTAAGCGTGTCTCGAATCGGTCATGTTCACTGAAAGTGGATCAATTCAAAAAGTGGAAGCTCTACCCAACATGTGCAAATTTATAAAAAAAAAAAAAAAAAAAAAAAAAAAAAAAAAAAAAAAAAAAAACCTGAGCACATGTTAAGGGGGAGCATTTGAAAAGTTCAAAACTCTCAAAGTGTTAGCAAAAAGTATTTCTTAATTATAAACACTTTGAGAGATTTTTTCAAATAAATGGTTTATGGCAACATAGGATAGTCATGGTGTTATAAGGTGGCTAAGGTTAGGAAAACTGTCCTATGATCCGCTAGAGCCAGAGGGATCTACCCAAGGACAATACCGAATAGTTAGTATTAGAAAGTCCTTAGGTATGATTATGAAAAAATGAGTAATATGAGAAAGGAGAAAGAAGGGGTTGAAGAATTAAAAAGAAATGTAATGAGAAAGGATGAAAAGAAATAGCCCTCCAATTATTCAACCTTAGGGCAGAAACCGGGTTCAATTCATATGTTACTGGTTGTTACTAAGGTGACGCCGGTATTGAAGACAAGACGTCGTGGACCCAGTGACGCACTGCACTAAACCTTCTAGCCACTCAAGTTCTCTTAAAAGAACTTGTTTCATTCTCACGGGGAACCCTGCATAATCTATCGACCACTCATTACGAGTTATGTTGATATTGAAACAGGAGACACCGCTCCAGTCTCCGACTACCAAAATTGCACTTATCGAGTCTAGAGCCGTGGGATACATCATAAGATCTCATAGGAACACTTGATACATCTACACTGGCTGTTCAACATTAAGGACACCAGTTGTAAACTTATGAGTCCTACGCAGATCTTAGCAATCTGCCAGAACATTTATGAGGGAACTTACAAATGTAATTCTCAGTGATTGAATGGAAATTCCTGCCAGGGTCAACATCAAATAGCCTTGAAAGCAGGTCACTTCGGTAATTCCTTGTGGATTACACTTAGTGGTCGCGGCGGTTTCAAACGGTCTACAGTCGTGGAGTGAACTCCAGCGACTCACCTAATTGTTGATGTACTTCGGTAGATCTTGTAAGCCCTCTCGGGGGTATCCGATTTAGGAACGGCCTTGGTAAGGATTAGAGAAAGTTTTCACACTATGCTGTTAACAATCTCGAAGTCCGAACCTGTAAGTACCGGACATTTTATTGCTAACTGTCGTATGCAGATATCCCTGGTAGTTGCAGATGATTGCACAAAAGATGTCGATCCATCACCCCATGCTCATACTTCATCATCATAATCCAAGAAATCAAGATAATTGAAAGACTTTCAACATCGATTCTGCTATTCTGATGCTGAATATCATGATCTTGAAAAATGTGAGCATGCCGGTCCAATGATCACTCTATCACAAGGATACAACAGTACAAAGAGAATAACACACAAACTATCAAAACTGATGATCACAATGAATGTTCAACGATCACACTTACCAAAGGACCATTCATCAGAAGATCACGACTTAAAGTACAAAGCTTACCAATTATGAAGAATCAAAGACTATGAGCTAGGAAATTAGGTTCATTGGAATGCTAGGATTCAAATTGTAATTTCCGGGGTGACCTCCCTTAGGGAGAGATTGTTAGGAATATAAATATTCATATGGAAGACTCGGTTACCCCAAGTATCTATTAGCATTAAGTTAGCTCGTAGGCTTATTAGTATTAGTTTAGTTATCGTAATATTAGTTTAGTCATAGTAATAGTTGTGGAGTTGGGTCGGGTCTTTACCCACTGTCAGCTCAATCCACAGCCCATGTGGGGCGCATTATTTGTAACTATAAATACCCTTTCCCACCCAAGAGAAAGTGTTGGATGTTCATTTGATATCAATCATACAAATTCACTTTCTCTCACTAGAATATCCTACTTTCTCTCTCTAGATTCAGCCAACCCATAAATCCGACCTTGTGTTATGATATCCATTATCTTACAGTTTATATAGGGCTTTGAGGAGGTGATAAAAAGATGACTTGCTATCCTTGCTTGCTAAATAAATGCATGTGTCAAGATCTAGGTAAGATTGCTTAGAAATGGAACAAGTGCCCTAATGACTCATTAAGGAGCAAGTAAAGATCAAATTGGTTACTTCCTTTTGTGTTGAGGTGGATCTAATGCATTAATGATGAAACTTGGGGCCAAAGGGTGTGTTGTTTATTGGTTTATGTTATATGATCCATCCCTATTTAAACGTCTAACATGAGTGGATGAGGGGGAAAGTGAGGTGGAAACAAGAAACTAAAAGTGTTTTCTTGTCTTGTGTTTTTAATACTTGAATTGTTGTGTTGAGATTTGTTCTAGGGATTTATTCTCGTTAAATAATTTAAGTCACGAAACTTAAAATGGAACGAGGTAGACATATAAAACTTATAGGAATTGTTGTTTACTAGAAAATATACTAGGACTTAGTATACTTAAATGAAGATGAATAATCGTTTGTTAAATTGTAGGTTCAGGATTTACGTGGAATAATAATCGTAGGATGAAAAAAAATAAAAAATAAAAATGTGGCTCGTAAAATATTTACGAAATGAATAGTAAAAGTGAATAGTAAAAATGAATAGTAACCTGAAAATGCGAATTGTTACAGTTGTCGAAGTGGTTGAACGGCAAACCCTCTTGAATCACAAAGTGTGCTAAATCTTGACGAAGCGCCCTCTCGTCATATACAAAAATACTCCCATCTCGTCCCATAGTAGTTTGTTCCGATTCCGTAATGCCTTTGTTGCTTTACAATGTTCTTTTGTGTGCTTCTTCAACGTAGTGTTCCCATGGGATTTCATCATACTGTTACAACCTTTACAACGAGCCTTTGTTGAACCATCCGTGAACTTAACCATGTCGAAATGACGCCAAACATCTTGTTTTCGGGTTGTTGGTACAACCCCAACAACCGACGGTTCATTTGTAGAACCAACATCGGACGGTATTTGATGATGTGTTTTGAGAAGCTCGGTTTTTAGGCATCGTGAGCGTTTTTGATCAAGTTTATGTGCGGTTTTTTAGTGATTTGAGTGTATTTTAATGTTGTGACTAAAGCAAAATGAAGCTTGGTATTTATAAGGATGTTTAGGAGGGCTAAATGGGACTTTTTGGGTTTGTTACCGTTAAAAAAGGGCCAAAAAACAGCCAAACAGCTTTATTTTTATGTTATTTGTCAACTGCATGCTTACTGTCTCGAAATAGCTTCCAACGGCTAGAAACCAGTTTCGAGAAACTGGTTTCTAGCCTAAAAATAAAGAACCGGTTACGAACCTCCGGATCCTTCAAGACCCGAACCGGTTCCTAAAAAAAACCGGTGTTGACCGGTTTCGGTTTCGGATTTTTTTGGGTTCCGGTTTCGGTTTTTTTGGCCACCTCTAGTTGAGATTGCACAATCTATTGATTAAGCTAAGTTAGTATGCATCTATTGAGAATAATTTGAGATTATACAAAAGCCTTTTTATCATTGGAGAGATAGGTTGAAAAATGACTTTAAAATAAAGTCATGTTTACACTAGGGATGCTCTTAGCTTTTGTTTCATAATCCCATCTTTTTCAGCTTATTTCGAAATCTATTAGCTTAAATAAATTCAAAAAATAGTTACAGAAACATAAGTTGATACTACATAAACTTATGGTGCGCTTGGTTCAAAATAGGGAATGGGAATGGGAAAGGCAAAAGGAATGCTAAGGATAAGGAAACTATTCCCCCCCCCCAATGAATAATAACCTGAAAATGCGAATTGTTACAGTTGTCGAAGTGGTTGAACGGCAAACCCTCTTGAATTACAAAGTGGGCTAAATCTTGACGAAGCGCCCTCTCGTCATATACAAAAATACTCCAATCTCGTCCCATAGTAGTTTGTTCCGATTCCGTAATGCTTTTGTTGCTTTACAATGTTCTTTTGTGTGCTTCTTCAACGTAGTGTTCCCATCGGATTTCATCACACTGTTACAACCTTTACAACGAGCCTTTGTTGAACCATCCGTGAACTTAACCATGTCGAAATGACGCCAAACATCTTGTTTTCGGGTTGTTGGTACAACCCCAACAACCGACAGTTCATTTGTAGAACCAACATCGACGGTATTTGATGATGTGTTTTGAGAAACTCGGTTTCTAGGCATTGTGAGCGTTTTTGATCAAGTTTGTGTGCGGTTTTTTAGTGATTTGAGTGTATTTTAATGTTGTGACTAAAGCAAAATGAAGCTTGGTATTTATAAGGATGTTTAGGAGGGCTAAATGGGACTTCTTAGGTTTGTTACCGTTAAAAAACGGCCAAAAAACAGCCAAACGGCTTTATTTTTGTGTCATGTGTCGACTGCATGCTTACTGTCTCGAAATAGCTTCCAACGGCTAGAAACTAGTTTTGAGAAACCGGTTTCAAACCGGTTTCTAGCCTAAAAATCAAGAACCGGTTACGAACCGCCGGATCCTTCAAGAACCGAACCGGTTCCTAAAAAACACCGGTGTTGACCGGTTTCGGTTTCGGTTTCGGATTTTTTTCGGTTTTTTTGGCCACCTCTAGTTGAGATTACACAATCTATTGATTAAGCTAAGTTAGTATGCATGTGTTGAGAATAATTTGAGATTATACAAAAGCTTTTTTATCATTGGAGAGATAGGTTAAAAAATGACTTTAAAATAAAGTCATGTTTACACTAGGGATGCTCTTAGCTTTTGTTTCATAATACCATCTTTTTCAGCTTATTTTGAAATCTATTAGCTCAAATAAATTCAAAAAATAGTTAAAGAAACATAAGTTGATACTACATAAACTTATGGTGCGCTTGGTTCAAAATAAGGAATGAGAAAAGGAAAGGCAAAAGAAATGCCATGGATAAGGAAACTATTCCCCACACCAATTTATTGAGGGTACGCTTGGTTCATTTTAAGGTATGGAAAATGGAATGGTAAAGATAATGCAAAAGAATACTATGAGGTATTATCAAAATATATTTTTAAATTTCTAAAATAATTACAAATTGTAAATTTAAATAAAAAATTAGAGAAGAAAATAGATATTGAATGTTTTGTCATAAGAATGTGGGCGAGAAAAATAGGGATGAGAAGTTAGGGTGTTTTTTCTTCATTCTTCTAAATTTTGTGAGGAATGTTCTATTACCCAAAACCAAGTAATCAACCATTGCATTATAGGTAACCAACCAACTCTAATCATTTCCATTATCATTCCTTACCTTCTAAAACCCCCAACAAAGCACACGCTGAGTAATTGGCCATTATCCACTATTGGGTAATGGATCATTGCATTAGAGCCAACCAAGCATCATATTTCATTTTCTTTCCCATTGATTAGGCCTTATACCCCTCAACCAAACACCCCTTATAGCTCAATAAAAGCTTAAACGTAACCACCAACCACCCCACGAAACTCCCTTGCTAAGATGATCTATAGTTTATGCAAATGAAGGTGATATTGTTTTCGAGTTGCAACCAAAAACTCTAATTTGTAGAACCAAAAACTCTAATTTGTAGTTTAGGCCGCGACAAGTTAAATTCATGATTTTCTTTTCGTCTTTTAAAACATGTTTTATGTTCCGTAGTTCTCTCATGTATTGTCAAATCGGGATAATTTATATTGGTAAAACTTTTGATATTTGTATTTCGTTCTTCACGCTGTAGGTTTCGACATGCCATTCGCCCTTGAATCCTTGATCGATTGTTAACGTCTCAGAAAGAACCTTTTTGCCTTTCTACATTGGGTGGCTACTAAAGAGGATGAAGACCTTGATGGCTTGACGTCTCATTTATTGAAATCAAAGTTTACAACAGCAAAAGAGAAAATCATTAGATATTTACTTTAGACTATGAAAAGCAAAAACTCGTCAATATAAATTAAATGGAAGTCTTTATAAGATATAAATAGCTTTCATTTAATATCAACAAACAGGCCCCTTTAAAACTTGCGTACATAAGTTATAAATTATGTACATAAGTTATCTGTATTATGCTATATACTACTAGGAGTTTGGTTCAATCTAGATCAAAATTTTATCAAAGATCATATGGTATGATCCCCACCCTTCATTCCCTTTAATCCAATGGCTGATATTAAATAAGACATTTAAATAAAATAAACACGGAGAGGCAAAACAGTCATTTAACACACAAAGATATATCACATGTCTCGCACATGATCATTACTCTATTCGCTAACACACTCCCACACAGACCCTCACCACCATCCCTCAAACCCTCACCTCCAACGACTCTCAACCACCATCCCTCACCTCAAACCCTCTCAACTCACACTCTCATGTTAACACACACGCACACAGAATCTCGTGACTATTTACTAACCTAACTCTCAGTTGCCCCCAAAATCATGGAAAATCGAAAGAAAAAGGCGACTGGTTCTAAAGTTTATGGTAAAATTCTAACTCAATATTCATGTATTTTTTTATTATTTCAGCTTGCTAGAATGATTACATGTGTATGATTGTGTGACGTTATGTTTTGGTGATGCATACCAAGTGTTTGATGAAATGCGTGCGAAATTTTTTGTTTGAAAAACATGGAAATGTTGGTAAAGATGGTTTATTTGATGTGGATTTTCGGGTTACCAAGACGCAATAAGCTGTTTCAAGTGTTTGGATGGAGTAGAAAAAACAACTTTAGCTTATTAGCTTATTTAAGGTTATTTGCAAATTTAGTAAGGTTTTGTTGTTCTTCGCAGTTAGAAATGTTAGCTCCGTTTTTGTTACTGTAGGTTGTATCTGTGTAGTCAGTTAATGGACGATTCCAACAATTAGATGTGCTTCTGTAGGTTGTATTTGTTAAAATCAAACTAGTGTACATTTTTACATATTAGTATGCTTAAAGTTTTCAAATGTCATGTCTAATACACGCCTTCAACACCAGTCTCAAACCCGATAACTTCCACAGAAAAAACAGAAGGCAAAGACACTAAAGTCCCCACAATGGTACGCCAACAGCTGTTCAAGGAAGGAGAAAAAGACCATACCACAGGCAGCTCAAAGAAACAAAAACACAAGTGACTCAAGAAACTGCAACTGGAAGCAGTTGTTGCAGTGGCCTACGGAAGTTGCAACATATTATGTATAATAACTAGAATCATATACTTTCCAGTAGAAACTTACGTCACGTGTAGCGACACCACTTGCTAACCTTTCAGGTTACTAAGTGTCTCGCTTTAGGTAGTCTAGGAATGTTTTCATATATTATGTACAATAGTGAAGCATAAGGACTTTTCTACTGGCCTTTAGTCCGATGTGCGCACACAAGAATAGCCACATAATAATCTTTTTACCAATGCTAGCAACATATTTCGACCTCTAACCAATATTATCATTTTAACTTTATCTGCTCAACTCAAGTAAGATCACGTGGACTAGTCGGGGTCACCAATTACTTGCTATTTATCAATCTTTCGCCATTAATTTGATCTCTTTACCAATCTCACCAACTTTCATCATTTAAGTAACCCATTTCATCATTTTAAAGTACTAAGCAACTTCCGTTAGCAACATAATTTCATCTAATTACTTCAACCCATTTCACCTATGTTAGCAACATATTTTCATCTTTAAACCAATAATAACAACAAATATTTATCAAAGTACATTACATTTTCCTGCAGTTTGGGAAATAGTTATGCCTAGACTGTATACTTTATTAGGTATCACCTGTGATACAAAATAACTTATTAGGTATCACCTGTGATATCACCGGTGATATCCCATGTGAAGAAGCTCAAACACCTGTGATATCACATGTGATACAAAATAATTTATTATGAGGTATCACCTGTGATACAAAATAATTTATTAGGTATCACCTGTGATACAAAATAACTTATTAGGTATCACATGTGATATCACCGGTGATATCCCATGTGAAGAAGCTCAAACACCTGTGATATCACATGTGATACAAAATAATTTATTATGAGGTATCACCTGTGATACAAAATAATTTATTATGTATCATCTGTGATACAAAATGTAAAACCCTAAAATTTGAAAAGCATGTAAAATGACCAAAATGCCCCTGCAAGTTTAAAAATTAATTAAAAGCTTATAAAGTATCAAATAAATCCCAAACTTCTGGCAATGCATAAGATATGTTACCAAATAATTTTGACAACTTCATTTAACATTTATACAAGTTACAAAATGACTAAAATACCCCTATATGGACCGAATTTAATTTATATTAATATTATGTTTAATAAAAAGGATTTAAAATGGAACAAATATGGAAATAATCAATCACATCATGGGCCAAACAATCATCACCGAAAATTAGGGTCCAAGCCCTCCCCTATGACTCGGCAATCCCCCATTTAATTCATCCTCATCTCATTTTTTTCTCCAAGACCAAAATCGAACCAAAGAAAACCCTAAACACCCAAGTTAATTCGTACCATCCTCATCCGATTTTTCCAAAGCTAGAGATCATTTTTCTTGTGTTCTTGGTCACCATTAGAAGGCTAGAAAAATAGTTTTGAAGTTGTTTGTGGCTGGATTCGATCCGAGTGAAATATTTCTTGTCGCGCCATAGTTTTCAAGGTAAATCCCAAATCAATTCGTGTGAGCCTTTTAAAATTCGTTTATCATTTTTCTTATGATCCTCATATCGTATATGCTCTGTGAAAAATGTTCCTAAGGTCGTGGAGGCTGTGGATCGACCGCTAGGAATTTTTGGTTCAAAAACCCACTCGATAAGGTGTAAATTGCTTTCTGCTCATCCACACGTTAAATCCTTGATTTGGTATTTTTCCTATGATCCTTTGGTCTCATATAACTCAGATACAATGCTTAATTCGATCCATGCACACCCTATGAATTATTTGTGAATTAAATCTTAAAAACGTGTATAAAACCTAAATAATTCAATCCGAATTTTTGAGGCTTCATATCTATTCTATTTGGACTCCATATAATCATATTAACCTGTTAAAAATGATATGTTGAATTGTCCAGGCCTAAAATAATTATGTTTTGGATTTATGTATTTACCGGATTTAAGGAAAATTAAAGAGAAAAAGAAATAAAATGTAAATCGAATTAGGGTTTGGATTTTAGGGTTTGTTCTTGTGAATTAAATGCTGACTAAATGATGAAATAATGATTTGGTAATCATTGGTATTTTTAAGGTTAGGGTTTTATAGATAAAAGGTGTAATCGGTTTATGTTTAAATTATAAGGGTGTGTTTTGTAACTTTTAAAACTCAAGGGTTATTTTTAGAACTTAATTTGGACTGCATATTATTCGAATAAAATATAATTTGGGGGTGTCATGTGTAATTTTTATATTTAAAAGGATTAAAATGTTTAGTTTAATAAAAGGTAAATCGATTTGTAAATAAATTAAATGGAGGGACTAAATATGTAAATTCTGGAAAATTAGGGTTGATTTGAGTAATAAATTATATTCATGGGGTTATGTGTCATTTTGGTAATTTAATGGCTTAATATGCAATTATTGATAATTAAAGGTTGAAAATGTAAATTAAGGGTTAAATATGTAACTTTGATAACTTGAGGGACTTGATGTGTAAATTATGAATACTTAAGGGTAGATTCGTATAATATGATAAAATAAGTGATCATTGAGTAATTTTGATAAACTAAGGGTCTAATGTGTAATTATGGATATTATAAGGTTTAAAATGTAAATTATATAACTTAAGGGTGTAAAGTGTAAAATTGGGAAACTTGAGGGGCTGAAATTGTTAACTTGATAAATATGGATTCAAAACAGATTACTTGGGATATTTTCATATGTGAACTTTAACTTTGATATAATTACACTTAAAACCCTAATTTATGCAAAGTTGTCATAAGTAACCCTAAACTTTTGTGACTTGTTAAAATCCACTCTAAAACCATAATATGATTCGATAACGACTTAACCTAAATGAGAATATGGAAATCTTACTAATTATGAAAACTTTCTAATTATGGAAACTTTCTAAAAGTAGAAACTTACTAAATATGGAAACCTGTTAAAAATGGAAAGTTACTTAAAATGGAAAGGTTTGTAATTCTTTTCTACCCCTCTAGGTGTGAAGAAGGAGAGGACCTGATCTTTTCATCTTATTCATTTCTGGTTGTGTTTGCTTTTGGAATAAGGTACAGATATTCTGCCCTTTTTAATAAGGTGCCTTCGACCTCTTGATTTCTGATTTGAACTTATGATATGAACCTTTGGCATTTGAACCTTTGATATGAACCTTTGACTTCTGAACCTCTTATATGAACCCTGTGATATGAACCTTGAGATTTGGACTATGATTATGACATATGAACCTTTGCTTTGATATGAACCTTTAACCTTGACCCCAGTTTGATACTACGAGCCAAAATATGTTTCCTAGCCATGAAGGTAACATGGCCGTGTCATTGATGCACCAATGGCATGACTAGTGTGTAGCCCTAGTGATTTGGTTACACCGTCCCCATTATGATATGATATGAGCTCACTATGATATGATTTGATATGGCCAATATGATTTGTTTGGGGGGCGAATGGATGCATCCTAGATATGTTATGATATGATATGCTTTGATATGATATGATATGGTGACTGGGGCTGGGTGCAATCCACTCCTTTCACAAAATATGGGAGCTGATCACTCCAACTGGTACATGAGGACACCCCTCATATTATCGGCTTATTTGAGAGGCATCCCCTCTGCATGATTATGATATGCTATGATATGATATGTTATGATATGGGCTCGTGGTGGATGACTGTCCTAACCTTTACTCTTGTACCTTATTTATATCTCTTTCATTATGTTTCGTTTGTTCGTTTCCGTTTATTATATATATCTGTTCACTGGGCTTTTTAAGCTCAGCCGCGTTTCTTTTCCCGCGGCAGGTATCTAAGCTAAGAGCTTTTGGATTATGCTTTGGATGGGATGAGAGTTAGATGGAGCTTTGACCTTAGATGACCACCTTTATCTTATGACTTTGTTTTGGACATGGATTTCCTTTGTATTCGTACCTTTGGATTATTTTCCTTTCCGTGAACTTATGTATTTTCAAGTCGTGTTGACTTGACTTTCTCTTATGTATTTATTAAGACTTCCGCTGTGTGTTTATGTATGCTTTGATTTGTCGCCATAATGTGATACTTCTACCCTTGTCGGGTTGGGGTGTTACAATTATGGTATCAGAGCCCAGGTTGCGACCTGTAGTACATAAGCATGGCCTGTGAGTCTTATGGACCCTAGGATTTGACCCTTAAGGCTTAAGTTTTGACTGGTGAGGTTTTGGGTAGACATTAAAATTCTGTTCCGTCTCTCCTTTCGTGCTTATTTTCCTATTTTGCTAATCGTTTTCGAAATCATTCAGATGGTGAATACCCGACATCAGGAATATAATGGAGGGACCCCTGATTTTCAGGCCATGATAGCAGAAGCTTTGGCCAACGCTCTTCCTAACTTGGTGACTCAGATCACCAACAATATTCAGAATGGGGCAGGTTCTTCCGGAGGTGGTGGTGCAGGTTCAGGTCCAAGTGGTGGTGGTGGAGGTGCTCCACCAGTTGGTATCCATGTTTGGATTGAGAGGTTTAACAAGCTCAAACCCCTCTCTTTCCGGTCAGCTGCCGTCCCCACTGAGGCAGAAGACTGGATTATCCACATGGAAAAGATGTTTAAGGTTTTGGGTTGTCCAGATGAGTTTAAGACGAGATTGGCTGCATTTAAGTTTGAAGGCGATGCACAGAGCTGGTGGACAGCTTATGTTCAGGCTCAGGAGCAGGGTTTTGAGGAGACTTGTACTTGGGAGGATTTTATGGGTATCTTTTATAAGCAGTACATTCCAGTGGCTGAACATCAGCGATATGAGCGGGAGTATGGGAACATCCGTCAGGGGGACCGAGAGACGACTGTGGAGTTTATGCAGCGATTTATGAGGCTGGCCAGTTTCGTTGGGCCAGAGATTACGGGAGATGCTTACCGTCAGGCTAAGACATTTAAGTGGGCGTTAAAGAAATGGATATTGGACCGTATCGTGAATACGCATTATGATGATGTGGCGGCGGTTGCGAACGACGCTCGCAACATTGAGATGTTGCATAGTGATGGTAGTGGTTTTAATAAGCGTGATAGAGATGGTAACCGGGTGCATTTCAGAGGACAGAGTCAGCAGGGACAGGGTCAGGATTTCAGAGGTCGGCAGGACCAGGCATCCGAGCAGAGAGGTCGACAGGACCATAGGTATGATCAGCGCGGTCGCCAGGACCGGGACTACAGTCAGAGGCGACAGGACTCTCGGGGTTATGATAGGCAGGTTTCTGGGAGGAGTGGGTTCAATAACAACCCACGTCAGTATCGTGATCAGACTACTCAGGGTGCTCAGTCGGGTTATCAGACAGGTTCTTCTGGACAGAGGAGGACTAATGAAGTGTTACCTCCTCCACCGCTTTGTTCCACTTGTGGAAAGCCTCATCCGGGGCCATGCCACAAGGCTACCGGGGGTTGCTTTGCTTGTGGGTCTACTGCTCATCGGGTGAAGGACTGCCCACAGGGAAAGCAGGTTGTTCCATCAGGTTCGGGTAGGCCAGCTCCTACTACTGGTCGGGTTTATTCTCTCACACGTGATCAGGCGGCAGGCACGTCAGGTACCATTACCGGTTATCTTTATATTGGAGATCGTATTGTTTTTGCTTTATTTGACACTGGTGCTACACATTCTATAATATCTAATACGCTTGCCAAGAAAATAAAAGTAACTCCAACACCATTGAATAATCTTATATCTATCTCTACTCCTATGAAAACCCAAGTCACCATCGATTGTGAATATGTAAATTGTCCGCTAAGATTTGATGATTGTGTTCGTCCGGCTAATTTGCTTCCCCTCGATATGATTGATTTTGATATAATTTTGGGTATGGACTGGTTGTCTTCTCATAAGGCCACCATCGACTGTCATGCCAGAAGTGTAAGCTTTGGTGATATCCATCATCCGGATTTTTTTTACCACGGTTCTCAGCCTGTGAAATCTGTTAAACTTATTTCTGCTATGAAAGCGCGGACTCTAATCTATCATGGTTGCCAAGGGTTTTTGGCCTCTGTTAAAGATATGTCTGCCCAGGGACCTGATGTTAGTAGTGTTCCCATTGTTCGGGAGTTCGCTAATGTCTTTCCCGAAGAGCTTCCAGGTCTTCCTCCCACCAGAGAAGTTGAATTCAGTATTGATCTAGTTCCCGGTGCTGAGCCTATCTCTAAGGCCCCGTACCGAATGGCTCCCGTTGAACTCAAAGAATTGAAAGTACAGTTAGAGGAGTTATTGGAGAACGGTTTTATTCGTCCGAGTGTTTCTCCCTGGGGCGCTCCTGTGCTATTTGTGAAAAAGAAGGATGGTAGTATGCGCCTTTGTATTGATTACCGGGAGCTCAACCGCATTACTATCCGTAACCGCTATCCCCTTCCGCGCATCGACGATTTGTTTGACCAATTGCAAGGGGCAAAGCACTTCTCTAAGATTGATTTGAGATCGGGTTACCATCAGCTTCGTGTGAGGGAACAAGATGTTCCCAAGACTGCCTTTCGCACCCGCTATGGTCATTACGAATTCCTAGTTATGCCTTTCGGCTTGACCAATGCTGCGGCCGTTTTTATGGACCTTATGAACCGGGTTTTTCATGAGTTCCTCGATAAATTTGTCATTGTCTTCATCGATGATATTCTTGTCTATTCGAAATCTAAGGAGGAGCACGAGCAGCATCTTCGGACTGTGTTGGAGATTCTTAGACAGAAGAAGTTGTACGCGAAGTTTTCTAAGTGTGAATTCTGGTTAAGTCAGGTCGCTTTTCTGGGTCACATTGTTTCTGCGGAGGGTATCACTATGGACCCAGCGAAGGTCGAGGCTATCACTAAATGGCCGAGACCTACAAATGTGACTGAGGTGAGAAGTTTTCTGGGGCTCGCGGGTTATTATCGTCGTTTCGTTGAGGGTTTCTCGCGGCTGGCCTTGCCGTTGACACAGTTGATGAGAAAAGGGGAGAAATTTGTATGGACTGAGGAGAGGGAAAACAGTTTTGAGGAGCTTAAGCAGAGATTAGTGTCGGCACCTATTCTGACTCTTCCGTCCGGTTCGGGTGGTTTCCAGATCTATAGTGATGCATCTAAAAAGGGTTTGGGTTGCGTTTTAATGCAGCACGGAAAAGTCATCGCCTATGCTTCGAGGCAACTGAAGCCGTACGAAGAGAACTATCCGATGCACGATTTGGAATTGGCTGCAGTGGTCTTCGCTCTTAAAATATGGCGGCATTATCTATACGGCGAGTCATGTGACATTTTCACCGACCACAAAAGCCTTAAATATATTTTCACGCAGAAGGAGCTCAATATGAGACAGAGGCGATGGTTGGAACTCCTGAAAGATTACGATACCCACATCCAGTATCATCCCGGCAAGGCAAATGTTGTTGCCGACGCTCTTAGCCGGAAGTCGGGTATGGTCGCTAGTCTAAATTTTGAGCCTCGGATTCTAAATGATTTGGAGATTCTAGATGTTGAGTTTTGTGTTCGGGGTTGTGACGGTTACTGGGCTAGTCTAAAGGTTGAGTCCAATCTCATCCTACAGATTAAAGAAGCCCAGAAAGATGACGGTGAACTCTGGGCTATTGTACAGAATGTGGAAGATGGAAAGCAATCTGAGTTTCGGGTTGATGAGTTTGGTGTGGTATGGTTCGAGGATCGTCTGTGTGTTCCTAACGATCCTGATTTGCGAGAGGCTGTTTTGTCAGAGGCGCATAGTTCTCCCTTTACTATACATCCGGGTTCCACCAAAATGTACCGAGACCTGAAGCAGCACTTCTGGTGGAGCGGCATGAAACATGATGTGGCATCTTATGTAGCTAGGTGTTTGACTTGTCAGCAGGTCAAGATCGAGCACCAGAGAGCCAGTGGATTATTACAGCCGTTAGATATTCCGACCTGGAAGTGGGAGGAAATTTCTATGGATTTCGTATCGGGTTTGCCACTTACCAGAAAGAAACATGATGCGATTTGGGTGGTCGTCGATCGACTAACCAAGTCGGCTCATTTTCTACCCATCCGTATGGATTATAGTGTCAGCAAACTGGCAGAGATTTTTGAGCAGGAGATAGTCAGACTGCACGGTATGCCTACTGCTATTATTTCAGATAGGGATCCACGTTTTACTTCCCGGTTTTGGAAAGGACTGCACAGAGCTTGGGGTGCACAGCTTAAGTTCAGTACGGCTTTTCACCCTCAGACAGATGGTCAGTCAGAGCGGACCATTCAGACATTGGAGGATATGCTGAGGGCATGTGCGTTAGAGTGGACGGGTAGTTGGGACGAGTATCTTTGTTTAGTAGAGTTCGCTTATAACAACAGCTGGCATGCTAGTATTCGGATGGCTCCTTTCGAGATGTTGTATGGACGGAAATGTAGAGCACCCGTTTGTTGGAACGAAGTGGGAGAGCGTGCTATTGAGGGTCCGGAGTTGGTTCAGGTCACGAATGAGAAGGTAGATGTTGCTAGGGAGAAGTTGAAGGAAGCTCGGGCTCGTCAGAAAAGTTATGCGGATAAGCACCGTCGTGATTTGGAGTTTCAGGTTGGCGATCGGGTATTCCTTAAGGTTTCACCGTTTCAAGGAGTTAAACGTTTTGGAATCAAGGGCAAGCTGAGTCCTCGATTCATCGGACCATTCGAGATCCTGGAACGTATTGGAGAGGTTTCCTACCGTTTAGCTCTACCTCCCCAGCTTTCGCATGTGCATGATGTATTCCATGTATCTCTTCTACGGGGATACAACTATCATCCTCTACATATGGTATCTTATCCTTTCGATCAGATTCAGCCGGATATGTCTCTTCCGGAGGAGCCGGAAGCGGTTCTGGATCATCAAGAGCGAGTTATGAGACGTAAAGTCAATCCGTTCGTTAAGATTCTTTGGCGGAACCGCCCAGAGCGGGAAGCTACCTGGGAGACCGAGGAGTCTATTCGTGCTAGTTATCCTCATTTTGTATTCTGATCTGGTATGTCTTTATTTTGTTTCCGTCCCATTCAGTTCTACTTCTTTGCAAATTTCGAGGACGAAATTTTTCGTTTAGAGGGGAAGAGTTGTAAAACCCTAAAATTTGAAAAGCATGTAAAATGACCAAAATGCCCCTGCAAGTTTAAATATTAATTAAAAGCTTATAAAGTATCAAATAAATCCCAAACTTCTGGCAATGCATAAGATATGTTACCAAATAATTTTGACAACTTCATTTAACATTTATACAAGTTACAAAATGACTAAAATACCCCTATATGGACCGAATTTAATTTATATTAATATTATGTTTAATAAAAAGGATTTAAAATGGAACAAATATGGAAATAATCAATCACATCATGGGCCAAACAATCATCACCGAAAATTAGGGTCCAAGCCCTCCCCTATGACTCGGCAATCCCCCATTTAATTCATCCTCATCTCATTTTTTTCTCCAAGACCAAAATCGAACCAAAGAAAACCCTAAACACCCAAGTTAATTCGTACCATCCTCATCCGATTTTTCCAAAGCTAGAGATCATTTTTCTTGTGTTCTTGGTCACCATTAGAAGGCTAGAAAAATAGTTTTGAAGTTGTTTGTGGCTGGATTCGATCCGAGTGAAATATTTCTTGTCGCGCCATAGTTTTCAAGGTAAATCCCAAATCAATTCGTGTGAGCCTTTTAAAATTCGTTTATCATTTTTCTTATGATCCTCATATCGTATATGCTCTGTGAAAAATGTTCCTAAGGTCGTGGAGGCTGTGGATCGACCGCTAGGAATTTTTGGTTCAAAAACCCACTCGATAAGGTGTAAATTGCTTTCTGCTCATCCACACGTTAAATCCTTGATTTGGTATTTTTCCTATGATCCTTTGGTCTCATATAACTCAGATAAAATGCTTAATTCGATCCATGCACACCCTATGAATTATTTGTGAATTAAATCTTAAAAACGTGTATAAAACCTAAATAATTCAATCCGAATTTTTGAGGCTTCATATCTATTCTATTTGGACTCCATATAATCATATTAACCTGGTAAAAATGATATGTCGAATTGTCCAGGCCTAAAATAATTATGTTTTGGATTTATGTATTTACCGGATTTAAGGAAAATTAAAGAGAAAAAGAAATAAAATGTAAATCGAATTAGGGTTTGGATTTTAGGGTTTGTTCTTGTGAATTAAATGCTGACTAAATGATGAAATAATGATTTGGTAATCATTGGTATTTTTAAGGTTAGGGTTTTATAGATAAAAGGTGTAATCGGTTTATGTTTAAATTATAAGGGTGTGTTTTGTAACTTTTAAAACTCAAGGGTTATTTTTAGAACTTAATTTGGACTGCATATTATTCGAATAAAATATAAGTTGGGGGTGTCATGTGTAATTTTTATATTTAAAAGGATTAAAATGTTTAGTTTAATAAAAGGTAAATCGATTTGTAAATAAATTAAATGGAGGGACTAAATATGTAAATTCTGGAAACTTAGGGTTGATTTGAGTAATAAATTATATTCATGGGGTTATGTGTCATTTTGGTAATTTAATGGCTTAATATGCAATTATTGATAATTAAAGGTTGAAAATGTAAATTAAGGGTTAAATATGTAACTTTGATAACTTGAGGGACTTGATGTGTAAATTATGAATACTTAAGGGTAGATTCGTATAATATGATAAAATAAGTGATCATTGAGTAATTTTGATAAACTAAGGGTCTAATGTGTAATTATGGATATTATAAGGTTTAAAATGTAAATTATATAACTTAAGGGTGTAAAGTGTAAAATTGGGAAACTTGAGGGGCTGAAATTGTTAACTTGATAAATATGGATTCAAAACAGATTACTTGGGATATTTTCATATGTGAACTTTAACTTTGATATAATTACACTTAAAACCCTAATTTATGCAAAGTTGTCATAAGTAACCCTAAACTTTTGTGACTTGTTAAAATCCACTCTAAAACCATAATATGATTCGATAACGACTTAACCTAAATGAGAATATGGAAATCTTACTAATTATGGAAACTTTCTAATTATGGAAACTTTCTAAAAGTAGAAACTTACTAAATATGGAAACCTGTTAAAAATGGAAAGTTACTTAAAATGGAAAGGTTTGTAATTCTTTTCTACCCCTCTAGGTGTGAAGAAGGAGAGGACCTGATCTTTTCATCTTATTCATTTCTGGTTGTGTTTGCTTTTGGAATAAGGTACAGATATTCTGCCCTTTTTAATAAGGTGCCTTCGACCTCTTGATTTCTGATTTGAACTTATGATATGAACCTTTGGCATTTGAACCTTTGACATGAACCTTTGATATGAACCTTTGACTTCTGAACCTCTTATATGAACCCTGTGATATGAACCTTGAGATTTGGACTATGATTATGACATATGAACCTTTGCTTTGATATGAACCTTTAACCTTGACCCCAGTTTGATACTACGAGCCAAAATATGTTTCCTAGCCATGAAGGTAACATGGCCGTGTCATTGATGCACCAATGGCATGACTAGTGTGTAGCCCTAGTGATTTGGTTACACCGTCCCCATTATGATATGATATGAGCTCACTATGATATGATTTGATATGGCCAATATGATTTGTTTGGGGGGCGAATGGATGCATCCTAGATATGTTATGATATGATATGCTTTGATATGATATGATATGGTGACTGGGGCTGGGTGCAATCCACTCCTTTCACAAAATATGGGAGCTGATCACTCCAACTGGTACATGAGGACACCCCTCATATTATCGGCTTATTTGAGAGGCATCCCCTCTGCATGATTATGATATGCTATGATATGATATGTTATGATATGGGCTCGTGGTGGATGACTGTCCTAACCTTTACTCTTGTACCTTATTTATATCTCTTTCATTATGTTTCGTTTGTTCGTTTCCGTTTATTATATATATCTGTTCACTGGGCTTTTTAAGCTCAGCCGCGTTTCTTTTCCCGCGGCAGGTATCTAAGCTAAGAGCTTTTGGATTATGCTTTGGATGGGATGAGAGTTAGATGGAGCTTTGACCTTAGATGACCACCTTTATCTTATGACTTTGTTTTGGACATGGATTTCCTTTGTATTCGTACCTTTGGATTATTTTCCTTTCCGTGAACTTATGTATTTTCAAGTCGTGTTGACTTGACTTTCTCTTATGTATTTATTAAGACTTCCGCTGTGTGTTTATGTATGCTTTGATTTGTCGCCATAATGTGATACTTCTACCCTTGTCGGGTTGGGGTGTTACACAAAATAACTTATTAGGTATCACATGTGATATCACCGGTGATATCCCATGTGAAGAAGCTCAAACACCTATGATATCACATGTGATACAAAATAATTTATTATGAGGTATCACCTGTGATACAAAATAATTTATTAGGTATCATCTGTGATACAAAATAACTTATTAGGTATCATATGTGATATCACCGGTGATATCCCATGTGAAGAAGCTCAGACACCTGTGATATCACATGTGATATCACCGGTGATATCTATCACGATATCACATGTGATATCACCTGTGATGTGATATCACATGTGATATCACACATATACACTCCATAAATGTAATACATGTGATATCACCGGTGATATCCCATGTGAAGAAGCTCAAACACCTGTGATATCACATGTGATATGTGATATCACATGTGATATTTGATATCACATATCACCTGTGATATCACATGTGATATGATATCACCTGGTGATATCACCAGTGATATCACGATATCACATGTGATATATATCACCAGTGATATTTTGATAATACTTAAGTCAGGGGGTGTTTGTTTTGATAATACTTATATTCACATATCATCTTTACTTTCTTATCTATCAAGGCGAATGCAATTTATTGTTTTGAGCTTATTTTTCAGACAAACATACTCATTGTAGCCAAACTCATCATTACATAACTGGGGAACTGAACTGATTAGTCTAGATTACATGGTCAAGTGATTTCGGCAAATCACAAGTGATTTACCAGAATCACTTGTGATTTATCCAAATCACAAGTGATTTACAAATAGTTAAATCACATGTGATTTTACTTTAATTCCAAGTAGTTTATGTTTTCTTACAAACCTTTCAATTGTTTTATGCAGGTGTCGCAGATCCTAAAACATCTTCCCAAACTGTTGAAAAGTTAGCCCCTAAAAAGAAGCCCAACCCATCCTTACCTCGCATCAGTGAAGTAAGTGAGGCCGCCAATCCTTCCCATGAAGCACCCAAAACATCTAGATTAACCAAGAGTAAGGCCTCCCGTGATTCTCTTTCAAAAGATGTTCCTTTAAAAAGGAAAAAAACTAATGTGGAAAAAGAAGGTGACAGATTTGAGTCACAAGCAAATGTGGTTTAAGAGAAGTCATGTGTAGTTATGGACAAGTGTTTTGGTGGATTTATGAAAAGTCAGCGTGTAGTTAATGTGACTTATTAAATTTTTTTGGTTTACGAACAAATCATTTTTGTGACAAATCACTTGTGATTTGGGGCAAATCCACTTGTGATTTGGGGAAATCACTAGTAATTTAACATAATTGTCTCTTAAGCAAACTTGCCATTATAGCAAAACAACTTAATAAAAAAGTGAAATTTAAAAATCCAACTATCAATTTTATTCAAGTAGTAATCGACAGATCACTGTTTTTATCTCAAGTAACAATCAACATCTCAGTTATAACTGAGGTAACAATCCACAAATATTCAAAACTTAACAAAATTTAAAATACTGAGGTAACAATCCACAAATATTCAAAACTTAACAAAATTTAAAAAGTATTTATAAAGTAAAAAAAAAAGTATCACTTAGTTTGAAACAGTGTTATTCATCGCTTTTGCAGCCGCTATTGCCTTTGGACCTAGAGGACAAGTCTTTTTGGTATGTGTATTAGTACGCACTCCACATTCTTTGCATTTCCTCTTTGGCTTCAAACTTGCATCTTTTGCTTTCTCTCTTTCACTCTTCCTACGTACTGCTCTTGTACCGCCTTTGTTTTTAGCACCTGATGGGTTCTTGACTCCAATAATTTTTGGCTTTGGAACCCCGATAAATTTCTCCATATCATCTTTTTTGCTTGGAGGATTTGGGACATCAATTTCGACCTTCTTCTTCAATGTTCTAATTTGCTCTACAAATTCGGCCATCTTTGCTTCATCATTGCTCAAACGATGTAGGCAATCGTCTACTAAACAAGTTGCCTCATTTGTAAGTCTATCAATTGTTTCATTCTTTTCACCATATTGGTTTCTTTTTCTTCTCAAATGAGGTGGTATTATATCCTTTGTCCAACGCCTCAAAATGTAACTCTCGGGAATCTTTTCAATGTCATTATTCTTGAAAACACAAAATATGTGGCGACATAGAAAACCAAATCGAAGGAAGTGCCTACAAGTACAGACCACTGATCCATCTTCCAAATTGCGCACTACCTTTGTAGAGCAAAACACAAAACAAAAGAAGAAAGTGAATCCAAAATAAATTATATGTGCAAATCACATATGATTCAGGAAAACATAACAACGAATCACAAGTGATTTGGCACAAATCACAAGTGATTTGGAACAAATCACAAGTGATTCAGGTAAACATAACAATGAATCACATGTGATTTTGTGAAAAAATAACACACCATATTAAATTAAAAGAGCTTTTTGTACCTTATACATTGCCTGAACACGCGCCGCCTTTGGTTTTTCTACCTGCTCACTTTTGCCCTTCTTTTTTTCCTTATATAGTGTTCTATATTCACCAGCATTCTTATCTCTAATGAGTTTTATCTCACAATCCTCTTCAGTTTGTACATTCTGTATCTGACAATCCCAGATTCCTTCATTAATTTCTGTTTGAACTCGTAGAAAAATTGTCCTTGTGTATACTAAAGCTGCATGTTTTTCAATCACCAGTTTTGTTTTTAACTTGGGCATCGAGTCCATTGAATCAAAGTCCAACTGTTCTTGAATGTGTCTTTGCTTTTCCATTGCAGATTCAAAGCAGATCATGAAGTTAATCGGTGTCGATCCTTCGTTTGTGAAATGCGAGAAGAACGAATTTTCACTTTCTGACCTTGAAGTAGTCCTCATTAACCCAAATAGTGGCGAGTTAACAAAATAAGCAGGTATCCATGCTGATCGCATATTAAACATCTTCGTCATCCACTTATGATCTTTCAAGCCAAAATCTTCAATTAACTTTCCCCACTTTTCCACAAATTCCCTTGGTTCCAAGAACATATCCCATACAATCTCATTGAAGCGCCTTTTGAAGTCTGTTTCATCATATATCTTCTTACAAATTTGTCAAACAATTCTCAGTTATCAATGCTACAAGTCTATCGTCTTAGTGATGGTACAATTTTATGTAAAATCACAAGTGATTTATCAGAAAGTACCTTATGTGGAACCTTTTGGGTGATATGCCACATACATAGCCTGTGTTTCGACTCTGGGAGAACGGCTGCAATAGCTTTCTTCATCGCCCCATCTTGATCTGTTACCACCATTGTAGGTTGCTTGTTAAATGCTGTCATGAATGACTCTAACAGCCAAATGTAGGATTTGGTGTCTTCACTTTTAAGCATTCCCGCAGCAATTGTCACACTCTTTCTGTGGTTATCTATAGCAGTAAATGGAACAAATACCATATTGTACCTGAAAGCATATAAAAACACATGGTCTTAGTGAGCAAATTTATACCTAATAAATAAACACCTTTTGTCACAAATCACAAGTGATTTGTCACAAATCACAACTTGTGACATCTGATAAATCACAAGTGATTTTTACTTTATTGATAAAGTCAAATAGTCGAAACTTACTTATTAGTTCTGAACATTGCATCAAAGGAAACGATGTCGCCAAATTCTTCATAGTTACATTTCATTACCTCGTCAGCCCAAAACAGTGCAACTAGCTCGCTGTCTTCTACTTTGTAGTGAAAAGAAAAGTTTGGAACATACGTCTTTCTGTTTTCCATCTTGTTAATTAGCATTTGAGAATCCCCTTCCCCTATGAAGCAGTTAAGTTCCCTAAAATAGTTCTTAAAATCCACAACCTGCCCGTGAACTAGGTCATACCCTTTCATGCTACTGTAAATATGGTGAGCTACAGTAGCACCTATATTTGCGGTTTTAGCTTTCATGACAAAGAGCTTTTCAGAGTAGACCATTTTTCTCTCCGTCTTAGAGAGATGTCGATATACATCCGGACAAAGAGTATGGTTATGCCTAGGATTGAATTTTACTAGTTTGTATTTTCCAGAAACAGGATCCAAATCTAACTTAACACGTGCCATACAACCTGTTACCCGTAGGTTCCTGTTTCGAATAGGCTTATCGTTTCCTTTGCTTTTTAAAGTATCTATGTTGATGTTCTTAAGTTTTCCTTCACGGTTACACATCAGATACTTGTGTTGTACAAAACCACTTCTAGTTTTCCTTTGTGACGAAAGCTTTATTTCGAATCCACCTCTAAGAGCGTAAGCCTTATACATCCTTATAGCATCATCTAGTGTGTCAAAGTAAGCCCCCTCTTCCGATATTAATTCTGGTTCCATATTAGTTTGCCAATAAACCAAACCCCCAGGTGTCTCTTTATGAATTACTAAACTCGCTTTAGGTGTTGTCACAGCTTCTGAAAAATATACAAGGTTAAAGTTTGTTTTAATCAATTTGTTAAAAAAAAAAAGCACGTTATTTTTTAAAATTGAAAATCACATGTGATTTACCACAAATCACATGTGATTTACCACAAATCACATGTGATTTGTAGTAACAGCAAATTCTAACCTCTATACATATCTAAATCACATGTGATTTACTGTAAATCACTTGTGATCTCACTATATGCCTCAAAACTAAAGAAATTTAACAAAATTACAAATGATTTACCATTAACATGTGTTTCATTTTCATCATCTGTTTCACCACTTCTGAGATCATCTTCAACAATAAACCGAACTCGTTCAGCATCACCGACATCATTCATAGCGAGTATTCCTTCTTCAACTATCCGAACTCGTTCAACATCATCAACACTCATAACCTCGCTACCTCCTTCAACATTCTGATTTTGTTCAACATAATCAACAACCATACCTACGCTACTTACGCTACCAAATTCAATACTCTCAATTTGTTCAGCATCACAAACACTACCTGCACTACGTTCAACAACCTGAACATGTATAACTTCTCCAATATTATCCATAGCTTGGATGATATCGATGATTTTCAATCGTATTTTAATGAATTTGATGATTTTCAGACGGATTTGAATGATTTTGATGATTTTCGATCGGATTTGATGACTAAATATAGTGTAATTGAATGATTTTCGAACTAATTTGATGAATGAATGATGAATTTAATTGATGATTTTGATATTTCTGGATCGTGTTTAGGGGGTGTGTGTGTGTATTGGCGGTTATTTTTATGAAGCGTGATATGAGAAGCAGAGAAGGAAATAAGATAAATTGGAGGAAAAATATTAGACCTAATTGCCCCTTTAGTGTAAATCTCAGATTTAATTAGGGCTTTTGGATGAAAGTGGGTTGAATGGTTGAGATCTAACCATTTGATCTTTGAAAATAACATGTACTATATGGATCCCACCCCACTACATATTACTAGTACCTTATAATATATTTTAGACTTCCTATAAAAGAAAGTTTTAATTTTCTAAGCCAACACACCTTCTTTTTATAACATGATTTCAAAACTTGTAACTTTGAATGTATTATAACCTTAAAACTTGTAATTAATGTTTTTTTTTTAAATAACCTTTCACTCAAAAATACAATTAATATAGCACATAGACAAACCAATTTAACACAACAACCAACAATCTAAGTAAAACATTCACTAAAGCTTATATAACAAACATTTACAACACAATTAGTTACATTTTCATATGCCAAACTCAATTAAATGCATCCTTCAAAGCCTCTAAAATTTTAAAACACCAAACATAATTTCATATACTTCTATTCTTCTAGAGCCTCAACTAAAGATGATGAATGCTCGAACCACTTACAAATAGTGCTAAAAAGAACTTACGTACCTTTACAAAACTAAACACATGCGTACATGTGCAAATGTCAAAACTTTGTCTTAAAAAAAAAAAAAAAAAAAAAAAAAAAAAAAAAACACCAACTAATTGGAGAGACTAATATGCTCTACTAAAGTACATCAGCAACAAAAAGAAGAGATCATAAGCAGAAGCTCGATAAAATTCACTATCTATAATATTTAATAATCTGATCGGACCATGCGATTTTCATTCCATTTTCTTTAAACAAATCAACATCATATGGATATGAACAATAAATCCCCTTAAAATATAAACCGACCCGACTACATCCGTGTAAAAAGAAACTAAAAGTAATTTCTTTTTTTTTACAAAACTTATAATAGTTACTTAATTCTGGCCTATATACATGACGTACTTATAATCACAAACAAGAAAAACCTATTATTAATGCAGGACAAAAAAAATGTTAGACACAGCCCTAACAGTTATGTTTAATATCGTTGGACATGCTATATGTTATTATATGTCAAAAATAACCACTCACCTTTATAATTAACCATCTACAACCAACTCAATATACAACTACTTATGCAATTATATTTTTTCTTTAACAATAACCTTTAAGGCTACAAATAGCAAAACCTAAAAAAGTAAAGGATGATGCAATGTTACAAAGAACTGCGTGATTTTAAATGCATGAGACAAACTATATTTTGTTGTTCCTTTGTTAACAAGTATTGTGCCAAATATGTTTGTTTATTAAACATTTTATCTTCAACTCTTGAAATAACATAAGATACAAAAGCAGGTACTCCGTATATGTTTGACAAAAATAATTGAACTTGTAGCTAAAGATAAGAATTAATAAGTTAAAGACGAAAGTTTAACTTTTTGTGTGTGTGTGGAAGTGTCGGTGCAGCTTCATTGTTCGAGTGTGTTTGTTGTCCATGTGTTGAGGCAACATCAAATATTCATAAATGCCATGATATAATTCTCATTTAGGACAAATCTCGCTCATTTCTTTTTAACTTGTTTATAGCTAATTAAAAGGTTTTAACCACGTCTCACCATATAACATGCCAACTTCATTTTTGTTGGCGGCAGCAGGAAAACAGTTTATCAGCTCGTACGTGGGTAATTTGCTACCGTAGTTAAGAACTTAAAAATCTTTTTAACGGATCGACCATACCAACTCATGTGTTATGCTTTGGATGTAGTTTTCAATATATTAACGCAGACATCATTTATGTTTTGGATGTGGTATTAATATATTCAACCAACACACATGTTTTATGTTTTAGATTTGGTTTTCAATATTCTTAATGTAAAGCAACAAAGTCGAGAATTGATGCCAGCATAAAGGTCTGCGTTGTGGCCCAGAAAACAAGCTGAAAAGCTTATGTGGTAGCAACTATCAAAGGCTACCCCCAATGCATGAAGGTGAGCCATCGGCAAGGATATTTCACTACGTGAGTGTGGATTTTTTATTTTATTTTTTTATTTATTTTTTTTTTTTTGCCATGTGAACACAAGAACCAAGGTGACGAAAGGTGAAGGTTTCACCTTGAAATGTGGAGTGATGTGAGATGGTTGGGAGTGAAAAGTGAGACGGTCGTGAAAGAGAAAAAGCTGATGTGACGCTGAGGTAGAAAGTGAAGTGGTGTGAGGGTTGGGGGTAACCTAAAAACGGCCAGTGCGGTTACAGGAAGAGCCTTCGGCCTCTTTTTGCCAACAAAAATACTTCCCTTTCTCCGCATGATCTTGCTTATGAAAGGAACAAGAGAAGAAATGTATGATATATTATTAATTGTCATTGTGGATAAAAGATGATGAAAAAAAATCTAACAAAATAGTGTTGTATAAAATAGCACGTAGTCACCACAAGTATTTAAGTGCCAAAATGATTTAGGCCACTTCTTTCGAGTGACCAATTTCATAACGTTATACTTAGTGAGCTAGGTGACCCAATAAATATTATTAGATTGTCATCTCAGCAAATACTCAATAACATCACAATAACTAAAACACTATCCACAACTATAACAGTTATAGACACATGTGACATGTGAGTCCTAATACATCACCAAAAATACCCCACTCACTCATAAAAAAAAGGACACCAATGACACTTGTGAATCCACCGACGAATGTCCTAATGGCATGGCAATGGCACCAACCATGATGCAGTATGGCATGTTATTGGATGAAAAAATCCTAATAGCATTCCATTGAGTTAGTGCAAAGTGCACTCTTATACACAAAGCAATCATCTTAGGATGTGGTACATCAATTTAAAAGTTGTTTAGAACGAGATATGTATACCCGCACATTGTAGCGGGTGCAAACAATTTTATTTAATAATTACAAAATAAAATTCTCGTTTAAGTAGTTAAGTATCATGAATAAACACACTCATAAAAAATTATATATGTAGTGTCAGTTTTAGAAAGTAAGGATCATAATGAAATAGTTTAGGGTCTACTTTGTAATTAGTTTATAGTTTAAGCACTCATACAAAATGTACAATGAGTATAAGTACCGTTATAAATAGCGCGAGGCGTAGCGTGGCGGCATGACCAAGCTTCACGTCTTAGCAGTTAAGGCGAAGCTTTTACGTTTATAAGGCGTAGTATAAGGCGGCACAAAATATGAAAATATTTATATATTTATATTATATTTCATATATATCGAGTTTACAAAAAGACGTGACATAAGACGGCATAATACGTGGCGTGACGACATGACCAAGCCTCACATCTTTGTGGGGCCTTTGCGAGGCTTGTGCACCTTTTAGAACCATGCCCACACTAGACACATTGTCTTGTGTGACACCAGTATCATTTGTGATAATTGCAATATACAAGTTTAATGGTTTTCTCTAATTAGTGTCACCATCTTTACTCCCTCTAATCTCTCTCTCTAACTCATTATACACGGTTTAATATAACTTATGAATCACTATGAGACCACATGTAGGATAGTAAATACCTAATATAATTGCAAGAATAATAAGAACATTACTAACAATGTAAATGTAATTGAATTTGATTTCTAAGATGTATACATCTTCATTGTTTTATTTCAAATATTTTTCATAGCATTACTAATATTACAGTGTTAATAATATGTTTTTTTTCTACAAAATGTGTTAACGATATCGAGGAAAAATGATGTAAAAGTAATTTAAATATAAAGTATGATGGGTTTAGAGGTTAATTTGTTGTTTTATGAAAAACCTAAACAGATTTAAATGTATAAAGTTTATTAGGTTTAGGGGTTAGTTTGTCATTTTGTTAAATGTAAAGGGCGTGTTTTGAAATTAATGTGGTCCAAAGGCTAATTTGTGAGTTTACTAAATCTAAAAAGGGTGTTTTTGAGTTGTGTAAACTTTACTTTTCATGAACAATAGAGCTACACTTCATAAATGTTATTATTGAAATTTTACTAAATTAACCCCATTTCTTAGCATATGTCTCGAACTCTATTTTTGGTCATTCAAATGAATTTTACTATCAACGAGATTATCTTTGCGGCAAAAAGTGATTTGTTAAGAATGTAAACAAGCCAAGATGCTCGTGCTGAGTTCGTTAGAAGCTTGACTCGAAGTTGGGTTAAACATGGTTAAACTGAGCCGAGCTAAAATATATGAGCTAATCTCTAGCTTGTCAACTTCGAGCACGCTAGGTTACACATCTATTTTTCATGACGCACGCTCACATAAAAGGTAACAAAGTCACATATAATTTTGTAAAAATAAAAAATAATGACACAGAGCTCGCGTAATGTCTATTAAAATTATCTTTTTACCATTTTATGGACCATTGTCCAGAAAGTGGACCACTTTTCTTTAATCATTTTCTCTTTAAGTATACGAATATCTGCGTAAAGCGACGGTGTATATCGACAAATAATTATATTTGTCAAATCGTGATTCTGGTTAGCCCTTGATGCAAAACGTGTGTTTTCTGAAATACAAAGTGTGTATCTTTTAAAATTAATATAGTGTGTGTTTTGAAAAATTGTCGAGTTTAGAATTGATTAAAAAAAGATATAATTTAAATTGCTAAGTTTTAAAAAAGTTATTAAATTTAAGAAGTACTTAAATTTAATTTAAATAAACTATATTAATTTAAGTTTTGATATTTAATTTTACAGTAAACTCCAAAATACATCCCTGTGGTTTGGTCATTTTCACACAATACATCCCTCCCGAAAAAATTGCAACATACACATCCCTCCGTTAGTAAAAGTCAGACACAATACATCCAAGAGGACGAACGGTGCAAAGATTGTGTCGTTAAGTTGAACACGTGGCAGTTAACTCTTTTTAAGCAAGAGTATTTTAGTCCTTTTATCACACATACTCACTCTTTTTCTTCTTTAATCAAACAACAAATACAATCAACAAACACAAAATCACCAGATCTAGATCAAAAACTCAAATCAAAATCAAAAACACAAACACCACTCTTTTTCAAAAACACAAACACAAACACAAATCAGTTAAACACAAATCCAAAACCACAAACACAAATCACCAAATAATCTACCAAATAATCCACCAAATAATCTAAACTCTCGAACAACAATCCACCAAATAATCTAAACTCAGGTTTGAATATTAAATGAAAAATAACCAAGATCTCAGCGTATCTTTCTTTTACACATATTAGATATGAAGACCTTTAAAGATCTTAACAATCGAAAAATTATAAAGAAAGAAATATAAAAATTAGATCAGTGTTGCTTTTGCTTCCACATATCCGGCCTCTTTTTTTTCATATCTTTCAAATTCATCAAGATGTTTACCTTGAACAGATCTTGAAGTCGAAAACATTTGTGTTCTTCGTGGGTTCGTGCATTGGCTGTGAAAGAAGCCAAGAAAGAAAACAATGGAGTTTACTTGTTGGTGATTCGAGTGGCTACAAGAATTAAAGGGACGAATATTTGTTTGTTAAGTGAAGTGTTTATTTGTGAAGTGGATGATAAGAGTTGGTGGAAATGAGATGGGTGTTTATGATTGAAGAAAATGAGATGGGTTTGAGTTTATGATTGAAGAAAATAGTTATGCATAATTTGAGTCAAACAAAACCCAGAATGATTCACTAAAAAATCACTAATTATATGAAATGGTGAATTAATGGCATCCTTTTTGGTCAAAGTGGGTCTATTGGGAATGACCTGTTGGGTTTAAAAGTTTTTTCCCTTAGTACTGCAAACAATGAAAATGGAAACTATAAGATCACCTTAGTATTGTATGCAGTCAGAGTAGCAATTGATGGGAGCAGCAATTCATGATTGGAAAAGGATGTGTTGACTGGAGCGAAGATTACCACGTCTTGGGTTTGAGTTTATGATTTTGTGTTTGTTGATCGGCATTCTTTTTTTACTGTGAAAAAATGATTTTGTGGATTGTTGTGTTTATGAGATGGGTTTGAGTTTATGAGGGTTTGAGTTTATGATTTTGTGTTTATGATTTTGTGATTTTGTGTTTGTTTGATTTGTGTTTTGTTGGTTTGGGTTAAAGAAGAAAAAGAGTGAGTAGGTGTGATAAAAGGACTAAAATATTGCTTAAAAAAAGTTAACTGCCACGTGTCTAACTTAACGACACAATTTTTGCACCGTTCGTCTTTTTGGATGTATTGTGTCTGACTTTTACTAACGGAGGAATGTGTATGTTGCAATTTTTTCGGGAAGAATGTATCGTGTGAAAATGACCAAACCACAGGGATGTATTTTAGAGTTTACTCTTAATTTTAAGAAAAAAGATACACCTCTTTATAGGTGGTAAAAAACTAAAAATATATACATTTCAAATTCTATATTTAGATAAAAAAAAAAAAAAAAAGGAAAAAAAATCACATTACGCCAATGTTCCAAACAAACACCAACAATAGAAAACATCCATCGGTATGTTTGACAAGAATAGCTGTTGCTGTTGCTGTTGTTGATGTTGGTGCTGGTGCTGATGCTGATGCTGATATTGGTGTTGGTGCTATTGCTGTTGCTGATTATGCTGGTGCTGGTGCTGGTGCTAGTGCTGGTGTTGATGCTGATGCTGATGCTGGTGCTGATGCTGATGTTGATGCTGATGCTGGTGCTGATGATGCTGAAAAAGATTAAAATTATAGATTTTTTTTAGTGATGTTGCAAATTAGCTGAAATTGTAAATTAAAAGTGTAAAATGACATAATTGAAGATTATTTTGTGAAAAAAAAAAAAAAAAAAAAAAAAAAAACTGAACCCCCATAATCTTTCATAAGTTTGAAGAAACTTTTATTTTTGGAGATTATTTTTAATATAATCTTTTTTCAGGCAAATAACGTTACTTTTAACTTTTAAGACAAAAGATTATTTTGTGAAAAAAAAAAAAAAAAAAAAAAAAAAATTGTACATTTTATTCTGGTGTGAGGTGACTGATACCCAGAAAGTAATAATAGATCCATCTACCCACCTAAATCAATTAAATTCGGTCAACAAACAACACCCTCTTCGCCATAACCATTTCCTTAATTAAAAAAACTACACACTCTACAAATATATATATAGACTCACTTTTGTTCTGGATCTCATATACACCCACATCTTGGTTTCAACAATGTCTGGATTTTTGTCTCTTCTTAGAAGATTTTATCTAACTGCTTATAACTGGGCTGTTTTTGCTGGATGGTATTTTTTTTTTTTTCTTTCTCATTTGTTGTTATTCATATGTTATATCACACACAATGTTTATATTTGTGTTTATTTGATGTTGTTGTTTAGGTTCCAAGTATTGTTTTTGACTTTGAAAACATTAAAGGAATCAGGGTATCAAGATGTTTATAGGAATGTTGAGAAGCCTCTTTTATTAGCTCAATCTGCTGCTTTCATGGAGGTATGATTATGAATACCCTTTTGTTTGAATTTATGGGATTGTGTTTAAGAGGGTGTTTGGGATTAGTATCATTAAGTTGCTTAAGAGTAAGTACTTTACGAAATAGTTTGGGATTTGTTTATTGGTATGAAATGGCGATAGGACCAAGAAACAACAAATCTCAGTCTAATCCTTTGAACGTAGAGTGATAATGTTGTTCAGATGCTTTAAACGTTCCACTTTTATATCCACATACGTGTCTTTTATTATTGGCATCTTGAACAAGTAGGACGGCTCCCCAACACTCATCACTTGCGTCTGTCTATGGTAAAAAAAAAGTATTTTTAGTTTTATCTCAAATAAGCACTTGAAATAAGTCACAACCTACTTATTAAAAACTGCTTATTTTGCTCCCAAATAAGCATTGTAGTAGCAGTATGAATGATCCAAACTGGTTATCTGCTTAAAAATAAGCAGATAAGCAGAAAATATAAACAATCCCACAATTCTTTAAATTAGAACTTTTTTGATAAAGTTTTGATTTATAAAGATTAAAAGAATTAACACAAAAAACTGAAAAGGCAATTTATGGGATTTAGTTATTTGAATTCATGGGAAATTTGAACTTGGAAAGATGGTAACAACTTTGTTAAAGTATGTGTTTGGTTTTTCTTATAATGGAAATTCCTGGAAATATATTGGGTGATTGAGTTTTGGACTTCATTTTAAGATTTTCCGCTTTGTTTCATTTGGGATAACCCAATAATCCTTTTGTTTTTATTTAACATGACAATTTTGGTAGTTTGTATGATCTCGGGTTAGAGATTATGTGATGTACTTTTTAGTTCATCAAACAAACTGAGGAGTACTTGAATCGTCAATCGTGGTCCTGAGAGTACATTGCAATATTAAATAGATAGATCATTATCATCATGTTACTATGCATGCAAATACATCTCCGAACACAATTGAGTGAAGCCCAAAACTGGTACACCTTGATGTTAGGTAATGAAGTTAGGCCTTTGAGATATTCTGGTACTGATTTGCGTGTGGTCGCTGTTAAGTAACTTGTTGTGCAATAAATTATATCAACAAATAGATTGAGCCGTGATTAAACATTTTTAAATCATGATTCAAGTGTTAAGTGTGACTTGGACCACTTGGTAACCTGAAACCGGACCTAAGTTTTGACCCTGCTAGACACTTAGGAGCACGACCTAAAGTAGAAGTTTTAAAGAATAGTGTGTTTGTACTGTTTCTGTATGTGACCAGGCCTAAATGTAGCTATGGTTTGTATTTTTTAAAATTATATGTAACTAAGTCTTGGTTGTACACTGAATAAGAGACCTTTTTACTGACCATGGACGTAAGCCGGCTACATCGATTATGGCTCAACAACATAAATGGTTGTGTTCTTGTGATTCTTTACTTTTATATGTTCCTGTATTGTGGGTGAATTTTAACCTGCGTTTCTTTTCTTTTGCTTGCTGTCTTACCTTTGGGACAGATACTGCATGGAATAGTTGGTGAGTTTTATCTCCTTGATAATTTACGTTTTCATTTTCAAGTTATTTTCTTTTTCTTCAAAAATGCATGGAGTAGTGTTTTTTACTTTTGTTATTGTTTCTGGCATCAAAAGGTTTGGTAAGGTCCCCAATTTCAGCAACATTACCTCAGATAAGTTCAAGATTGTATGTTGTGTGGGGAATCCTATACAGTTTTCCTGAGGTTAGTAAGCTACCTACTTCCTTTTAGTTATCTTTTTAGTTCCAGTACGACTTTATTGAGAAATAAGGCTTGATGGTAACAGGTTCAAACAAATCCTCTTATTTGCTCTTTGCTCATCAGTTGGTCTGTCACTGAGGTAAGCAATCATATCTACCTTTTAGGGTTTGACCAATAAAAATTAGTGTAAAAGTTTGATGATTTTTGATGATTAGATTCTTTAATAAAGTGACTAACATTTCCTAAACAAATATACATGATCTTGCTTATCAGATCATTCGGTACTCTTTCTTTGGCACAAAGGAGGCATTTGGTTCTACTCCATACTGGCTGTTATGGCTCAGGTTTGACTTTGATGCTCTCCGTGTTCCATACTTATTTGATCCATATCATTGTTTTACCCTCTAATTTACTGATAGATATTGTTTAAATAAAGCACATTTGAAAAGACCTTCTAGTTTAATGTGAAAGTTTACTGAAAAAAGGAATGGTTACACTTACAATTTGAGTTTAGAAATGGATATATATGAAATATATATGGGCCAGTGGTAATAATTATTGTTACACATGTGAAATGCAAGTGATCGTATCGTTGGTAATCTTTTTCGGTTACAATTGCAGGTACAGCACCTTCCTTGTGTTGTATCCAACCGGCATTTCTAGTGAAATTGGTATGATCTATGCTGCGCTACCTTACATGAAGGTAATGAGTCTCGATCCCTATTGCTAAATAACTACCTTTTATGAATAGAGTTGGTTCTAAAAAGGCTTGTTGACCTAAACTAATACCTTAAATATTTTGTAGAGTAAATTATTTGGTACACACTATATGCACCGTGTCATGATGAGATCGCATTGATTGCGGTTACCATGTTGAGTGGGTGGGATATAATTACTTCAGTAATAGTATAAAATACCTACTTTTATTCAATTTCTATTCTGGGTAAATACTTTTAAAGTCACCACCTTCTGCTTATAACGTTCAGATACGCATGTATAAGAGTTGACAAGATTACCAATAGGGTGCTAACATGGTACTGATAAACATAGGCACTATAATGTGTATTTGTTATATTTTAAACCCTAAATCTATTATTTCAAATTCAAAGTATGTTCAAAATACGTACTCTTTATTATTTTATGGCGTGCAATTTGACCGAAAAAGGAATTGCATATGGTGGAGAGGATGAGAACTATAATCATATGAATTTGGCCATTTGTTTTCTTCAGGAAACTGGAATGTATTCCTACAGGATGCCTAACAAATGGAACTTTTCATTTGATTACTTCTATGCTGCAATTGTGGTTCTTGCGATTTACGTACCAGGTAAAGTTACTGATGAACATCTATATAACTTTTGAGCTGTAGTATCTTTGGAGACAATGATGTATTATCTTGTTAACTAGTTGGATAATTTATTTATTTATTTATTTATTTATTTTTATTTTTTATTTATTTATTTATTTTTAATTTTTTTTTTTTGTAAAATGAACATCCTTTGCTGCAGGAATTCCACACTTATATGGCTACATGCTGGGACAAAGAAAGAAAACTCTATCAAAATCGAAAAAGGCGTGATGTTCAAAGATGACACACACACACTCATGAATCTTTAATCTTGATGTTCCTACCCAAATTCCTTTTTGAGTTATAATTATTGGTGATGGGTTACATAAGTGTATCTTTATGTTTAGTATGTATCTTTATGTTTAGTATGTTCGTGGCTGCCTGCTCCATCTTGTAATGCAAACTTTGTAGCCTATATATTCTTTTGTTAGACAAAACCTGTAGTAGAAAAAGATCAACTTTTCAGAAATGCAATATTTTGTTTACTGATTAAGTAATTTTACGTCACTAGGGAAAACTGTGCATGATTAGAAACCTGTGAATGATTTAGTCCGAAATTAGCAATAAGATTGACAAGGAATTTATTTTTCCAAATTTATCAATTACCCTTGGTAAAGGAGATTCTCTTTAGAATTCAGTAGCCCTTGGTGATCTTCCTTTCATGTTTGTTGATTTCCAGTTTAACGTTACGATTGTCTTTTAATCTAATCTGGGTTACGGAGCATAAGCATAAAAACTGAGAAACGTAAGTATATGCCGTTGGCCAAAGGGTGTTGGGTGTATTCACACATGATTCGCGTTTTGTGTAAGATTATTTCTCGTCCATCTCTTTTAAACCGCATTGGGAAGTTGTGCAGAGCATGACACCAAGTGCCAATGAGGAGAAATAAAGAAGCATAAAACCAAAGTTAGAAAACTAAAGAAGTTACGTTTTCTATTAGATCATGACTCATGTCATTTCACAACGTTACATTAATCCCAGTGTTGTAGTGAGTCTTAGGCTGCGTTTCTTTGTTTCCTTAGTGAAAGGATTGGACTCACTTACCATTTAATATTATTACTTTTTTAGGTGTGGCATATAAAAATCCTTTATTCGGTCTATATCCACAAGACCACAAGGGATCAAAATTGACATCCTCCCCAACAATAGGCTAGGACAGACGTGGGACCCACATGGACCCTTAGATAAGGAAAAAAAATAAACAACCCCTTACTGTGAGTGTGGAAGGTGTGTTGCGGAAAAAATAGTAGGAGAGGCCCTCTACCGCCGGAAAACCCTCCCCTTCCATTGCGGGTACAGAGGCTTGACAACAAAAAAGTTTCCTTAGCAACATTAAAGTCCCTCAAGTTTAAGTTTTCAAAGAGAGAGAAGGTGTTTTGTATTTTGTGCGAGTGTGTATTGTATGAGGATATGTGTTACAGTCATTCTTAATAATGTTGAAGGAGTTGAAGGAAAGATGAGTGAAATATAGAAATACCGAGTAATAAAGTGGGTGACGTGTGTTGGTGGTTTTGTGTCGTGGTGTTCCCAGAACAGGGTTAAGATAATCAATCAAGGTACCGGATATTCACTTGAAATCGTGTAATCACTTTCCAATAGAAACTATTCGACCCTATGTCTGGGTTACACGAATATCTCTATGGGATAAGACCAAGTGATGTTTTTGTTTTAGGCACAAATCAAGAACCGAACGTATTCAAGTGTTTAGGGTTTTCTGTTCAATATATCTCCATGCAGTTATGATACGACCTCTATTTATAATAGAGTTTACTCAAACCCTAGCCCATGGAATTATGTATAATTAACGGCCCATTAATTATATCATAATAGTTTCCATAATAGTAGGAGTCAGTGGTTATAACCAGCAGCAGAATCTCATGCCTAGCAGCACAATAAATTGTGCTAGCAGCAGAATCTATTGCTCAGCAGTTCAGCAGCAGGAACATTGTACTAGCAGCAGCAACAATGTACTAGCAGCAGGAACAATAAAGCTAGCAGCAGTATTGATAATACTAGCAGCAGAATCAACACTAGCAGCAGAAATGATACTACTAGCAGCAGTATCATTAAAACTAGCAGCAGGAATGATAATGCTAGCAGCAGGAATGATCTGCATCAGCAGCATTATCATTTACACTATAAACCACTTTAATTGAGTCAGGGTGTTTAGGGACCTAATGGGTGTACACTCCGTACCTCCAAACCCATTACCAGGTGTGAACTCATCCCTCAAGTGTACTAAATTTTCCAACAATCCTCCCCAAATTTAGTTCACTTCCTTTGCATGAAAATTAAACACAAAACAAAATATATGAATAAATGAAAATATCTTGAAGATTGAATTCTCATCTTAGTACATTACATGTTCAAATATTCGAGAATCAGGGTGTTCTAAGAATTGAACCCTTCAACCTATTTCAATACTTGAAGATAAAATACACATACATTTTCAAACACTTAAATACTCCTGACACTATACAAGCCATGTGTCCATATCCAATTCATAAATGTTGTAAAAGCTAAAAGTCTAAAGCTTCCTGAAGCGGCAAAACTTCAACATTTACATAGGTGGTTCATCTTTATTCATGCTCCTGCTAAGCACTTTTTCAAAGAAAATTAACCATTGAGAAGTAAAGACTTCATCCTCCTTTTCAGCAGGTTCTGAGCACAACCTTGGGATGTAAATAAAACATGTGCTCCAGTCAACTAAACGTTCAGCTTGCCACATTGAACTCAGCTCTAAAGTTTCCTCAGGAGGGAGTTGGGTGTCTTAGCATTAAGTGACTAAGTTAGACTTAAACCCATCCCTTTAGCAGACTTTAAAACCAAGTCTCTAGCCAAACCCTTCGTCAAGTGATCAACTAAGTTTTGTTGAGATCTAACAAACTCTATAGATACCACCCCATTCATGATAAGCTCACGAATCATGTTATGCCTGACACCTAAGTGTCTAGACTTCCCATTGTACATTTGGCTATAAACCTTTGCCAATGTAGCAGCACTATCACAACGGATAGAAATAGGTGCTATAGGTTTAGGCCACAATGGAATCTCAAGAAGCAAGTTTTTCAACCATTCAGCCTCTTTACCAGCAGCAGCTAAGGCCACAAATTCAGATTTCATAGTTGAACTGGTGATGCAAGTTTGTTTCTTGGATGCCCAAAAAATTGCACCTTGTAACACCCCCAAATTACCGCAGCGGAACAGTAGAGTTAAGGGGGTATTACTTCATAATATAGATCAAGGTATAGAAAACGACCTCTAAATGAGACGTTTTGAAAAGTTATCATTCGAATTATTAAAATCAGAGTTATGACAATAAGTTCCAAAGTAAAGATTACATAAAAGTTTTCAAAGTGTATCGAATGATAAAGATAAGATATGAGTCTTCAAGTATGCAAATGACTCTAGAATCCATGCATCCACTATCGCCTTAATAAACCTGAGATAAACATGCTAAAAAGTGTCAACCAAAGGTTGGTGAGTTCATAGAGTTTAGTTTAACTGTAAAGCATTTTGAATAAAGATTTCACAGCAAAGGCCTTGTAAGTCCACTCAGTCCCAAGCCCCGCCCATACAAGACTTGCGACCTGTGCGTTTACAATCCACTGCTAACATAGAATGAATAAATGTATACTTTAAATAGTAACGCATTCGAATAAAGATTTTCCCGCAAAGGCATTGTAAATCCACTCAGTCGCAAGACCCGCCCATACAAGACTTGCAACCTGTGTGTTTACAACCCACTGCCAATTTAAGATTTGGATAGATGACTTGCATACCAATGCACAATATAATAGATGACTTGCATACCAATGCACAATATAATAGATGACTTGCATATCAATGCACAATGAATAGATGACTTGCATATCAATGCACAATGAATTGCATACCAATGCACAATATAATAGATGGCTTGCATACCAATGCACAATATAATAGATGAATTACATATCAATGCAAAAATGTATTTTGTAAACGAGTAAAGTAATTTAAAAGCATGTATCTCCCCCAAGTAGTTTAAAATGAATAAAAGAGTAAAAGTGGGGCTATGACTCACGGTGAACCTTGAAAGTTTCTAGGGAACTTGTAAAAGTAGATAAATATAGTTTGAGCATGTATCTCCCCCAAAGAGTAAATCAAAACGTATAAAAGTAGGGGCTATGAATTCTCACCTTAGCTGTAAGGTCAAAGTATTGCGATGTTATGTCAATAGTATCACGGGAACGGCTCCAACACACGACCTGAATAATAGGGAAGTCTGAGATTTCGATGGTTTAAGTTTGACTAGATGTGAATAGTGATCGTGAAAGAATATCGGATAACGAATCGGATGGTGATGTGAATGAATGATATGCTTAAAATGCTTAAAGTTCAAAAATAATATTATATATAATATTATCTTGTTTTTATGTCTTTGATTTCACAATTATCGTTTCCTCGAAAGTCGTTGAATTAATACGTTAAGTTATTTGTTTAAAAGTTCGCTATATAAATATAATCGTAAAGAAAAATAAATATATTGGGACGAATAACAAAATGCATATGAAATAAGTAAAACATGAAATATAAATGATTTATAAATAAGGTTACTGTTTAGTCCTTGGTCTTTTACATAATTTACACTTTTTACCCTTATGGAGTTAGCGTTGCACCATTAGTCCTTGGCTAGTATATAATTACTTTTTAAGTCCGTAAAGGTTCCAATTTGTCATTTTATGGCCTCTAATTAATGTCTTAACTTTTTCTACCCGATATTTACAGAAATGACAGTTTTGAACTTTATTTCCCGAAAGTTACCCTTTTGCCCCCTAATAGTAAAATAAGTTGCATTTTTAGTCCAAAATGTGCAAAAGATAAAAATGATGCTCTGTTAATATGAATATGTAAACGTCAAATAAAAGTAGTACTCGTTATTCTAGCCATCCATGAAGGAGGTCAATGTATAGTACGTAAAATTAAATGATAAGAAAGCGTAAAATGAAATAAAAAATGATATGCGATTGAAATAAATAAAAATGAATGCGAGTATGTAAGTGTCGAATATAGAATAAACGCAAGTTCTTAGCCATCCATTGGGGAGGTCATTGCATGAAGCGTAAAATAAATAAAATGAAAAGCGTATAAATGTAACAAAAATGATATACGATATAAAATAAATAGAAGTACGATGCATGATATAAAATAAAAAATGTTATACGTTATAAAATAAATAGAAGTATGATGCATGATATATTAAGATTGATGTATAAATATGAGTAGGAAATGAATTTGAAGGACTTACGACACCTAAAATGGTGGAGTTTATACGTTCGAAACGATGTAGGAAATTGATCAAGCGGTACTTCTTTCGTTAGAACAATCGACAAGTGATCGAATGAGGGAGTAACCAACTCGGACTTGGTTCGAAAAATGCTACAAGTATTATTGCTAATTCTCGGCAGAAGCAAATGTGGAGAGAATGTAAAATGTTTTAAGTTACATGTGTGTTAAATGCATAGATGTTATACGTATATATAGCGAGTGTATGTGCATGTTACTAGCCAATTTCTTTATCAAATTCAAGTTGCAATTGTATGTCAGAAGATATTTCGAAAGGGATATTGATAGATTCGGTTCTTGCATGTGCAGTGAATTCGAAAATTTTGATAAGAAACATATTGGATTTAGTATATTATATATAATATAGTTTAAAAGAAATGTTGTATAGATTATATAGTATATGTGCCCGAGTATACTTTAGGTCTCGTTCATAAACCAAATGTTCAAAATAAAATATGAGATTTATCACTCTCGAGTCTTGGGTGTATAGAAAATCGAGTTATGTAAAATAAATGGTATTTTGTGTGTCGAAATTAGATTTAAAAGACGCCAAGTAAATGAGATTTGAGTAGAAGAGAATAAAAGAAAGAGAATGAAATTGGGCTTAAATTTTATATGGGCTTGAATAGTAATAGGCCAAAAATATAATTAAGGGTCTGTTTGGTGATTATTGAATATGTTTGATCCGTCGTGGTCCGCGTGTGAGCTCGTTCCATCGTATCATAAATAACATAACAATGTTTATTTAGAAATGTAATAAACAAAAAGTTTAAATTGGCTCGTAAAAATGGTTTAATGGACAGTAACGATGTGTTAATACTAGATTAACGTTCACTAATGACTACGGAATTTTACGGATTGTTACACACCTCCACCAAGTAGGAATACCCAGCCACTAGTAGACGAATTGTCCTCAGTGTTACTGATCCAACTTGCATCAGTGTATCCTTCTAATATAGAAGGATAACCAGTATATGAGAGACTATAATCCATAGTTCTCTTCAAATACTTCAGTACCCTCTGAATTGCTTGCCAATGATGAGCACTAGGATTACTAGTATATCTGCTCAGTTTACCCACAGCAAATGCAATATCAGGTCTAGTACAAGTCATGGCATACATTAAGCAGCCAATTACCCTAGAATACTCAAGTTGAGATACAGCTTTACCAGTATTAGGCAAGAGCTTCTCACTTGTATCCATAGGAGTACTCACTGGAGTACAATCAAAGTAATTAAATTTCCTCAACACTTTCTCAATGTAATGAGACTGAGAGATAGAAATCTTGTTACTTTCATGTTTAATCCTAATACCAAGGATAACATCAGCCTCCTCCATATCCTTCATGGAGAACCTTGATGACAAAAATTCCTTTGTGAGGTCAACTTGACTTTGGTCAGTGCCAAAGATCAACATGTCATCAACATATAGACAAATGATGACTCCTTTACCAGACTCATCAAATTTGCTATATACACATTTGTCAGACTGGTTAAGTGAATAACCACTAGACAAAACCACTTCATCAAATTTTTGATGTCATTGCTTAGGTGCCTGCTTCAGTCCATATAAGGACTTAATCAGTTTACACACCTTGTTTTCATTTCCACGCATGATGAAGCCTTGAGGTTGGTTCATGTAAACCTCCTCATCCAATTCACCATTCAAGAATGCTGTTTTCACATCCATCTGATGAATAATCAGATTGTGAATTGATGTCAAAGCAAACAATAATCTTATGGTACTGATACGAGCCACAGGTGCATAAGTATCAAAGTAGTCTATTCCTGACTTTTGTTTAAAGCCTTGAATGACTAGTCTAGCCTTGAACTTTTCAATAGTTCCATCTACCTTCATTTTCCTTTTGAAAATCCATTTGCAACCCAAAGGTCTGCAACCAGGTGGTAGATCAGCCAACACCCAAGTGTTGTTGCTCATGATGGAATCCATTTCATCATTTATTGCTTCTTTCCAGAAAGCAACATCCTGGGACTTCATTGCTTCATCAAATGTTTTGAGATCATCTTCAACATTAAAGCAATAGGAGTGTTGGTCAGAGACCTCATCCCTTGTTCCTTTAATTAAGTACAATTGAAACTCAGGTCCAAATGATTTTGGAGTCCTAACCCTATTGCTCCTTCTGAGCTCAGGTTCAGCTTTTTGTTCCACAACCTCATCAGGAACCTCATCAGAGATTTTTGATACACCAACATCATTAGTTCCATTAGGAATCCTCTGACTTGGTCTAGGGACTGATGAGAATCTATCTCATCAAAGATTGCATCCCTTGATTCAATTATTGAATTAATTGAAACAGATTCATTAGGTTCAATAACATAGAACCTATATGCCTTAGAATGCTTAGCATATCCAACAAAGATGCATTCAATGCCTCTTTCACCCAAAGTTTTTAATTTTGGATCAGGGAGTTTCACAACAGCCCTACAACCCCATACCCTGAGATAATTCAGGTTGGGTTTCTTTTTAGTCCAGAGTTCATAAGGGGTTGTCTTGTTCCTTTTGTTGGGAACCCTATTTAATAAATAGCAAGCTGTTAACATAGCTTCACCCCAGAACCCTTGACTCAACCCAGAATAGGACAACATGGAATTTACCATTTCCTTCAGCACTCGGTTTTTCCTTTCAGAATACCATTTTGCTGAGGAGTATAGGGGGCAGTCGTTTCATGGATTATACCAACAGACTGGAAATACAGAGTATCCATGTACTCACCTCCCCTATCAGTCCTTAATCTCTTGATCAGGGACTCTTGTTGCAATTCAACCTCAGTTTTAAATACTTTAAATTTATCTAATGCTTCATCCTTAGTATGCAATAAATACGCATAACAATACCTAGAAGCATCATCAATAAAAGTCACAAAGTATTTCTTATTCCCCAAAGAGGGAGTAGCATGCAAATCACATAAGTCACTATGAATCAGTTCCAATATCACAGTTTCACGTTTTACACTTTGAAATGGTTTCTTAGTTATCTTGTTCATCATACAAGTTTTACACTTTTCAGTGTCCATGTCAAATGCTGGGATTAACCCATCCTTAGACATATCTTGCATCCTTTTAAAGTGTACATGGCCAAGTCTAGCATGCCAAAGGGTTGAATCATTCAATTTAGAAGTCGACATGAAAGCAAAATCAACCATATCATGAACAATATTAAGTCTAAATATCTGATTACATAAATAACCAAAACCAATGAATACACCATGTTTAGATAAAACATACTTATCAGATTCAAATACTTGTTTATAACCACAATTATTCAAAACACTACTAGAAACCAAATTCTTCCTAATAACAGGAACATGTAACACTGATGAACTCAAATAAGTACATTTTATTACTATCATTTATCCTATTAATTTGACTTGTTTTACTATATTATGTATGATGATTGATACTTAATCGTTTACTTTTGTAATTCTCAGGTAAAAACAAGCATTTGGTGAAACTTAGCGATTTTGGACTAATAATGGAGCAAAACGTGCATAAAGTGAAAGTCTACTGACATGGACAAGATTAAGTCAATTCTGCTCCAGATGCGCCGCATCTCACTCTCAACATGCGCCGCATCTCTATCAAGATATCACCAGATACGATCCAAGATACAAGAGGACATGCGCCGCATCTAATCATGGAGTTACGCCGCATCTTCTGGCGGTGTACGAATATTCCTGAATATTATAATCTTGGACCCCACGCGAAGTTAAGTACATGCGCCGCATCTACTTAGTAGATGCGCCGCATCTTCCCTCAGACAGAAACTATAAATACCCCGTAGACCAGACGAATTATAAGTTCCGAAAACCCTAAAACCGAAGACCAAACAGGAGGAACAAAGGACGAATTCAGTCAAGGAGGCAGCACAAGACACACCCAAATCAAAGATACAAGAGCTGTAAGAAGGTGCTGCATGTGTTTAATTCATTAAGTAGTTTTGTTTTATTGTGTTAGCAAACTTTAATTCATCAGGATTGGTGGCTTGTGTAATGTGACAACGAAAGATTGCACTCCCTTTAATACTTGCTTTCCCATCAATTAAAGTTTATATGTTGATGTCTTTGGTTACTACTTATTAGTGCATTGATAACCTCTGTATTTATTAGTGGCTTGCGGGCATTTGACTGCGGGACATAATGTGGCTCCCACGGTTATTTCTAAATTGATCACTTAGGAATAACTTTTAGACATAAGTAATCATTAAGGGTTTACTCGCCGATAAGATTAAGACCAACGAGAAAGGGTTAACTACATACACTTCATATAAAGCTATCAATAAAACAAGTGACAATCTACTTAATCATAAGGACAGCCCTCTTATTGTCTCAAGTATTTATCTGTGTACGTGTGTGCTACTTGCTGATTCGTGCCTATTGTTTTATTTTATTATTTAATTGCAACAAATCGTGCCAGTCTCTCAGGCTGAAACCCCCTTGCGTTAGGATATTAAAATACTGATTAGAATAACGAGATAATACGTTCCACTCTTAGTGATCGACACTCTACTTACCATTATCTTCATACTGACCGGGTACACTGCTCGTTAAGTGTGTGTGTTATTGATAAGTCGGCTAAATATAAATTTAAAACTTGAGTAGGCATTAAAACTGCTAAACCGCAACGACACATCACGCGCATCAAGTTTTTGGCGCCGTTGCCGGGGAGTGAATTGTTATTATCTGTTAATTTGATTAGTATTTTAATTAGGTTTTTCTTTTTATTAGATTAATTGCATCATTGTACTATTTTGCATATTTGTTGTATTGTGTGTTAATTGTTTTCTTTTTATTTTTGTGTGTTTATTTTTGTTTTCGTTTGTGTGTTTAATTTTTGTTTTTATTTTTCGTATTTTTCTGTTCTGCTATCGTTGTACTGTGCTAAATCAAACGATACGGCGCATCTGATCTCTCAGATACGGCGTATTGCGTTTAATTTTTTTTATATACAACGCGTTTAATTAATTCGATACGACGCATCTTTTCCCCAAGATACAGCGTATCTGTTTTTAATAAGAAAATTTTTCTAAACGTTAAAGTAATACGACGCATCTGCATTTGCAGATACGGCGTATCTGTTTTTAATAAAAAAAATTTCTAAACGTTAACGCCATACGACGCATCTGCTTTTGCAGACACGGCGTATCTATTATTTTAATTAAAAACAGTTTGCGAATTATTAAACAGATACGGCGTATCGATCTCTGTCGATACGGCGCATCTTACTGAATCAAAAATCTTTTATTTTTAAACGTAACGAAAATACGGCGCATTAACTTTCGTTAATACGACGCATTTAATTTTAATTAGATAAGTTGATTTTTGATTAATTAATTCGATACGGCGCATTCTTAAATTCTAAAGCGGCGTATCTATTTTCTGAATAAAGTCTGATTAAATTTTAACGATTATAAGATACGGCGTATCCAACTTTTTGGATACTGCGCATCGTCTGCAGATATCAGTAACTTTAATTTTTCGTATTCCGTTTTCGTTATTAATCATCTGATATACTACTTTCTCGTGCATACCCTACTGATATTTTTGTGTTGATTTCAGGAAGTGCATGACCAGGAGTTCTACGAAGAACTTGATTCAACCTTTCGAAGATCCTGAACGAGCCCTACATTCGCTTAAAAGGCTTTTCAACACAAGAAGCTTTGATCTTTCAAGTTCACTCGAGCTTGATTACTTTTCTGAAGAAAAAGAGGAAGTTGAAACAGAAACAATGGGCGAAAACACTACTATGGAGGAATACATGAACAATACCCGTGCTGATTACACTTCAGGAGTTGCTAGACCTAAGTTTGATGATAATTCAAAATTTGAGTTGAAGGGCCAGTTTCTCAAAGAGCTAAGAGAGAATGCTTTCAGTGGGACGAAACAAGAGGATGCTAATGAGCATGTTGAGAAGGTCCTGGAGATTGCAGATTTGTTTACCTCAGAAGGAGTCAATACTGATCAACTCATGCTAAGAATCTTTCCAATCTCACTAAAAGGAGCTGCTAATAAGTGGCTAAGGAATGAACCTGCTAGTTCAATCACTACATGGGAAGGTTTGAAGAGCAAATTCCTGAAGAGATATTGTCCACCTGCTAAGACTGCTAAGAAGATGGAGGCTATCAATAGTTTCAAGCAAGAGCCTGATGAAACCCTTTATCAAGCTTGGGAACGATTTAAAGATTTATTGATAAAATGTCCTCAACACTATCTAACCCCTATGCAGGAGATAATATTGTTTTATCAGGGACTGGACGTGCCAACTAGACAGATCTTGGATGCTAAGGGAGCTGTACCTCAGATGAGTGCAACTAATGCTAGGAAAGCGATCCAAGAAGCTGCTGATCATTCTCAGAAATGGCACGATGGGACCTCTACTAGATCTAAGAGCAGCACTAATTTTGACGGGATTGCTGCTATTCAAGCTCAATTGGATAAAATTAGTAGAGAGATGAAGAAGCGAGATGAAAGAGCGTATGCTGCCCAAGTTGGATGTGAAAAGTGCGAAGGACCTCACTACACTAAAGATTGCCCGAACAAGAATGAAAGTGAGACATTTGAAGAAGCATATTACACCCAATTTGGACAACCATTCCGACCTTCAGCAAGATTTAGGGAAGCTAGTCCGGGATTCTATCAAAAGAACAACTTCAATCCCGCTTATCAAGAGAGGAGGCAGACTTTAGACGATACTTTAAAGCAAATTATGGCCGATGCTGCTAAAAGACATGAAGAGAATACTGCTATGATCAAAGAAATTCGAGCTTCAACGGACACTACTACAAGAAATCAAGGAGCTTCGATCAAAGCATTGGAACAACAAATTGGTCAAATGAGCAAGGTTCTTCAAGAAAGGGGATATGGAAGTTTACCGAGCTCAACTGAAACAAATCCAAGAGATCATGTCAAGGCCATAAGCACCACTGAAGAAGTCACTCCTAATATACCTAGAAGATCGATGAATGGTGATGATGGTGCAAGACCCGAATTTTTCTTTAACTCTTCAATCAGCTTAAGGAGACTACTAAAAGAGAAGACAAAGATTGAAGAGGAGATCAAGGCAACAATGAAAGAAGAGAGCCCTGCAACCGACTCAAATGCCTTGCCTCATAAAGAAAGAGACCCAGGAAGTTTTACTCTACCTTGTTCTATTAATAGTATATCTTTCAATAATGTGTTAGCTGACTTAGGAGCTAGTGTTAGTGTTATGCCTCTTAAGACATTCGCTACCCTAGGACTAGGAAAATTAGCACCAACTAAATTACTTATTGAATTGGCTGATAAAACGGTAAAACGACCTGAAGGGATTGCTAATAATGTGCTAGTTAAGATTGAGCAGTTTATTTTTCCCGTAGACTTTGTTATACTAGACATGCCCGAGGATGTTAAGATTCCTTTAATCCTCGGAAGACCTTTCTTGTCTACTGCCCATGCTAAGATTGATGTGTTTAAGAGAAAATTTTCATTAAGGATAGGGAATAATAAACTAGTCTATAAGTGCCAAGATCCGGTTAAAAGCATAATTAGAGGTGTTTATGTACTAGGATTAAGAGAGCGTATGGACCTCAATCTTGAAGCTAGACTTATGGGAGAAACATTGATTCAAAACAACTCAACTAATCCTAATCATGAGAACTTTGAGGAATTCATTGACCTTAATGTACCTACCGAACTTAGACGCAATGTTGTTAATGATTCTGATGATGAGTGGTATGATTGTGTAGTAATTAATAAACGTAGGAGAGTAGTTGAGAAAACGAATTTGAACAATGATGTGTTTATTGAACTACCACCCTACCTTGCTTATTTGTGCTTATATGATAATAAGAATTTCCCGTCTATCATTTTGTCATCTCTGCCCGAAAGGGACAGGACTTTGTTTATACAGATATTAAAGAGGAACGGCGTGGAAATTAAGGACAAGCAAGGAGTGTTCAATATTACTGAATTGGCAATGAAGGAGCGTGATGTTTCCGACTCCTTCAATGATCGATATTAAAGAGCTGAACGTGAGTCTAACTTGAAGACTCTGGAATAAAGACAAGTGCTTACCGGGAGACAACCCGGATTTATCTTTTATTATTCTGTTTTCTGTGTCGAGTCAGTCCAGGCCGCATTAGGATACGGCGCATCTCAATTCTGAGATGCGACGCATCTCCTGCAATGGTCATATCTTATTTTATTTTTCTGCATTTTTATTTTCAACTTTAAAACTATTTATCAGTTTATTTTAATGCGGCGCATCCCTGGTTAAGGATGCGGCGCATCTTTATTCTGATCCGTATTAATTCCAGGCTCGATACGGCGTATCTTCTTCAATAAGATACGGCGCATCGACTGACCTGATGATTTTCAGTTTTAATTTTTAAGTTTTATTTTTTCTAACTACTAATGTATTATGCAAGTTTGAACCTTTCTTATCTTAGGTGTGTTTTAAAGTGTTGGTGGTATTATAGTTTCCTGGATTTCCTGTGGATACATCAAGTATGAAGCTTTAACGTTCTAATCCACAAGAAGTTGATTTTTGCTCTTATACTAATGGAGGATCATACCGAGCAAATCTCAGGGGAGTTTTTCTGTTCTAATTCTTTTAATTTCCAGTTTTTAACCTTTTATACAAACAACGAGGACGTTGTTTAACTTAAGTGGGGGGATTGGAGAATTAGAACACTTAACAATTACTTGTCCTAAACTTTTTCAAAAATTATGCTTAAAATGTGCTTAATATATCAAACTTAAATTTTTTTTTAGCATGTTTTTGTTTAAGATCTAAGTTGCATAACTGCACACATGACGTTATTTTCAAAAATTGTGATTTTCCAAAATTCACAAATCTATGAGTGTGCCGGTGACTTGTAAACTTTAGAACTTGGCTTGTATACTATTCGAGACCACCATAATGAGTATTATTTTATATAATTGGAATGACTTGTCTAACTTGGTAAAATTCTAGGATTACACCCAAATAGCCTTTATATGTTATGTGTTATTAGCTAACTACACTGGTTAGTTAACCCCCGTATAAACCCTTTTGTTACTCTCATTTTTAGAGTAAGATACCCCTAGAAAAACCCTCAGAGCCATTCCTTTCGTTTCTTACACCTATGTTTAAAATGTTTCGTTACACCCTTACACCTTAGCCTACCCTGTAGATTAGAATCCGTGGTTGGTTAATTGCTATAGGCAAAGTGTGTTTCCTTACATTACCTGTGTTCGCGTGCGTAATTCATTATCTTTGGTTAGGTCGGGAAATTGCACAATGCAATTGGAGTGAAAGTAAATATTGTATATTTTGGAGTTTATTTTTCGTGTGTTTACTACTTTCACTATTACCGTTATTTCTGAAAGTATGAAAAGTATGAATAAAAATTATCCGGAAAGAAAGTTATAGTGATGTGGTAAAATTTTACACATCTATGTTTATGTTGATGTTAAAAAAAAAAAAAAAAAAAAAAAAAAAAAGAGTTGGATGTTTGTTTTAACCAACTTATGTAAAGTTATGTAAGTGGTCGATATCACCACTATTTGTTGTACTATATCTATGGATTGAATGGGAATTGGCAGTTATGGGAACGCCAATTAAGGTTTATTCTTTGATTAAGATCTTGTTGAGTATAATTCGTGTCTACCTAAAGCGTGTGTTTCAAGTGTTAAAGCGTGAGTTATTCGATGATATGAGTCTTATTCATGGGATGGTTGGGATAGTGATTAACCACACTTAGGATTTTAATTTATTTGTTTTGTTTATTTTTATTTTTACACCAATTTATATCCCAAATGTTATCCATGCCCTTTATTATTCTTTATCCAACCAAACCTTTGATTTATTGAGATTAGGGATTTGAGCAATCTTAAGTATCGTAGTCGTGGATTCGACTATGTATTTATGATTTTGTCGCCCTTTTTGATATATTATTATTGGTGAAGTTTGGACCTATCTTTAGCCTATTCGAGTTAAGGATTTGAGCAATTGCAAGTATCGTGTTCGTGGATTCGATCATGTATTTGTGATTTTGTCGCCTTTTCTGGAATTTGAGATCGATAGTGAAAGAGAATAATTAACCCTTAAGCCTAAAAACCCTTTTTACCGCTTTAGACTTGTTACTCCTTAGCTTTAGTGGTGGAGATGTGTATACTTGCCAAGCTTATGATAGAATATTCGTCGCGACTGGACAGTTAAACGATTAGATTTGCTTTTATCGACTTATTTTATTTTACTTCTAATTCGTTAAGTGTTTAGTTGTGTGATTATGAAATAAACGAATACATGCTTAAATATAAAAATAAATCCTAACATCTTTTAGGATACATTTTCATAAAAGAAATTCTAAGGTTTACTTGGGGACAAGTAAAGTTCAAGTGGGGGGATATTTGATGAACTCAAATAAGTACATTTTATTACTATCATTTATCCTATTAATTTGACTTGTTTTACTATATTATGTATGAGGATTGATACTTAATCGTTTACTTTTGTAATTCTCAGGTAAAAACAAGCATTTGGTGAAACTTAGCGATTTTGGACTAATAATGGAGCAAAACGTTGATGTGCTGCGTGTGTCGTTGCGGTTTAGCAGTTTTAATGCCTACTCAAGTTTTAAATTTATATTTAGCCGACTTATCAATAACACACACACCTAACGAGCAGTGTACCCGGTCAGTATGAAGATAATGGTAAGTAGAGTGTCGATCACTAAGAGTGAAACGTATTATCTAGTTATTCTAATCAGTATTTTAATATCCTAACGCAAGGGGGTTTCAGCCTGAGAGACTGGCACGATTTGTTTGCAATTAATATAATAAAATAAACCAATAGGCACGAATCAGCAAGTAGCACACACGTACACAGATAAATACTCGAGACAATAAGAGGGCTGTCCTTATAATTAAGTAGATTGTCACTTGTTTTATTGATAGCTTTATATGAAGTGTATGTAGTTAATCCTTTCTCGTTGGTCCTATTCTTATCGGCGAGTAAACCCTTAATGATTACTTATGTCTAAAAGTTATTCCTAAGTGATCAATTTAGAAACAACCGTGGGAGCCACATTATGTCCCGCAGTCAAATGCCCGCAAGCCACTAATAAACACAGAGGTTATCAATGCACTAATAAGTAGTAACCAAAGACATCAACATATAAACTTTAATTGATGGGAAAGCAAGTATTAAAGGGAGTGCAATCTTTCCGTTGTCACATTACACAAGCCACCAATCCTGATGAATTAAAGTTTGCTAACACAATAAAACAAAACTACTTAATGAATTAAATACATGCAGCACCTTCTTACAGCTCTTGTATCTTTGATTTGGGTGTGTCTTGTGCTGCCTCCTTGACTGAATTCGTCCTTTGTTCCTACTGTTCGGTCTTCGGTGTTAGGGTTTTTTGGAACTCTTTAATTCGTCTGGTCTACGGGGTATTTATAGTTTCTGTCTGAGGGAAGATGCGGCGCATCTACTAAGTAGATGCGGCGCATGTACTTAACTTCGCGTGGGGTCCAAGATTATAATATTCAGGAATATTCGTACACCGCCAGAAGATGCGGCGTAACTCTTTATTAGATGCGGCGCATGTCCTCTTGTATCTTGGATCGTATCTGGTGATATCTTGATAGAGATGCGGCGCATGTTGAGAGTGAGATGCGGCGCATCTGGAGCAGAATTGACTTGATCTTGTCCATGTCAGTAGACTTTCACTTTATGCACGTTTTGCTCCATTATTAGTCCAAAATCATTAAGTTTCACCAAACGCTTGTTTTTACCTGAGAATTACAAAAGTAAACGATTAAGTATCAATCCTCATACATAATATAGTAAAACAAGTCAAATTAATAGGATAAATGATAGTAATAAAATGTACTTATTTGAGTTCATCAAATATCCCCCCACTTGAACTTTACTTGTCCCCAAGTAAACCTTAGAATTTCATTTATGAAAATGTATCCTAAAAGATGTTAGGATTTATTTTTATATTTAAGCATGTATTCGTTCAATTCATAATCACACAACTAAACACTTAACGAATTAGAAGTAAAATAAAATAAGTCGATAAAAGCAAATCTAATCGTTTAACTGTCCAGTCGCGACGAATATTCTATCATAAGCTTGGCAAGTATACACATCTCCACCACTAAAGTTAAGGAATAACAAGTCTAAAGCGGTAAAAAAGGGTTTTTTAGGCTTAAGGGTTAATTATTCTCTTTCACTATCGATCTCAAATTCCAGAAAAGGCGACAAAATCACAAATACATGATCGAATCCACGAACACGATACTTGCAATTGCTCAAATCCTTAACTCGAATAGGCTAAAGATAGGTCCAAACTTCACCAATAATAATATATCAAAAAGGGCGACAAAATCATAAATACATAGCCGAATCCACGACTACGATACTTAAGATTGCTCAAATCCCTAATCTCAATAAATCAAAGGTTCGGTTGGATAAAGAATAATAAAGGGCATGGATAACATTTGGGATATAAATTGGTGTAAAAAATAAAAATAAACAAAACAAATAAATTAAAATCCTAAGTGTGGTTAATCACTATCCCAACCATCCCATGAATAAGACTCATATCATTGAATAACTCACGCTTTAACACTTGAAACACACGCTTTAGGTAGACACGAATTATACTCAACAAGATCTTAATCAAAGAATAAACCTTAACTGGCGTTCCCATAACTGCCAATTCCCATTCAATCCATAGATATAATACAACAAATAGTGGTGATATCGACCACTTACATAACTTTACATTGTTGGTTAAAACAAACTTCCAACTTTTCTTTCTTTTTCTTTTTCTTTTCTTATTTTTTTTTCGATTTTTTTTTTTTTTTTTTTTTTTTTTTAAAACTTTAAACATAAACATAGATGTGTAAAATTTCACCACATCACTACAACTTTCTTTCCGGATAATTTTTATTCATACTTTTCACACTTCAGAAATAATGGTAATAGTGAAAGTAGTAAACACACGAAAAATAAACTCAAAGATATACAATATTTACTTTCACTCCAATTGCATTGTGCAATTTCCCGACCTAACCATAGATAATGAATTACGCACGCGAACACAGGTAATGTAAGGAAACACACTCTGCCTATAGCAATTAACCAACCACGGATTCTAATCTACAGGGTAGGCTAAGGTGTAAGGGTGTAACGAAACATTTTAAACATAGGTGTAAGAAACGAAAGGAATGGCTCTGAGTGTTTTTCTAGGGGTATCTTACTCTAAAAATGAGAGTAACAAAAGGGTTTATACGGGGGTTAACTAACCAGTGTAGTTAGCTAATAACACATAACATATAAAGGCTATTTGGGTGTAATCCTAGAATTTTACCAATTTAGACAAGTCATTCCAATTATATAAATAATACTCATTATGGTGGTCTCGAATAGTATACAAGCCAAGTTCTAAAGTTTACAAGTCACCGGCACACTCATAGATTTGTGAATTTTGAAAAATCACAATTTTTGAAAATAACGTCATGTGTGCAGCTATGCAACTTAGATCTTAAACAAAAACATGCTAAAAAAAAAAAAAATTTTAAGTTTGATATATTAAGCACATTTTAAGCATAATTTTTGAAAAAGTTTAGGACAAGTAATTGTTAAGTGTTCTAATTCTCCAATCCCCTCACTTAAGTTAAACAACGTCCTCGTTGTTTGTATAAAAGGTTAAAAACTGGAAAATAATAGAATTAGAACAGAAAAACTCCCCTGAGATTTGCTCGGTATGATCCTCCATTAGTATAAGAGCAAAAATCATCTTTCTTGTGGATTAGAACGTTAAAGCTTCATACTTGATGTATCCACAGGAAATCCAGGAAACTATAATACCACCAACACTTTAAAACACACCTAAGATAAGAAAGGTTCAAACTTGCATAATACATTAGTAGTTAGGAAAAATAAAACTTAAAAATTAAAACTGAAAATCATCAGGTCAGTCGATGCGCCGTATCTTATTGAAGAAGATACGCCGTATCGAGCCTGGAATAATACGGATCAGAATAAAGATGCGCCGCATCCTTAACCAGGGATGCGCCGCATTAAAATAAACTGATAAATAGTTTTAAAGTCGAAAATAAAAATACAGAAAAATAAAATAAGATATGACCATTGCAGGAGATGCGTCGCATCTCAGAATTGAGATGCGCCGTATCTTCGTGCGGCCTGGACTGACTCGACACAGAAAACAGAATAATAAAAGATAAATCCGGGTTGTCTCCCGGTGAGCACTTGTCTTTATTCCAGAGTCTTCAAGTTAGACTCACGTTCAGCACTTCATTCCAATATGTCGGGTTCAAACTCCACCACCTCATTCTCATTATCCTCGATTCTATTTTCAAAGTATTTCTTCACACGTTGCCCGTTCACTTTGAATATATAACCATTTTTATCGCATATTTCAATAGTTCCATATGGATACACTTTCTTGACAACGAATGGTCCCGTCCATCTTGATTTAAGTTTACCAGGATACATCTTTAATCTGGAATTAAATAGTAGCACTTTCTCTCCAATAGCAAACGTTTTATCCCCACGTAACCTCGAGTCATGCCATCTTTTAGTTCTTTCTTTGTAGATCTTAGTATTTTTGCAGGCCTCATCTCTTAGTTCATAGAGTTCATTAAGTTCCATAAAACGGTTCTTCGTTGCGGCTTCCATATCCATATTACAATTTGTCAAAGCCCAATATGCACTTTGTTCAATTTCGACCGGTAGGTGGCATGCTTTTCCGTATACAAGACGAAATGGAGTGCATCCCGTTGGTGTCTTATAGGCTGTACGGAATGCCCATAAAGCATCATTTAACTTGTCAGACCACCCTTTAGGATTATACCCAGTCGTTTTTTCAAGAATTCGTTTTATAGCTCTATTGGTTACTTCAGTTTGACCATTTGATTGAGGATGGTATGCGGTGGAAACCCTATGATATACTCCATATTTTTGCAAGGCTTTTCCCAGATGGTGATTACAAAAGTGCGTTCCCCTATCACTAATTAATGATTTAGGAATTCCAAATCTAGAGAACAAATTTTGCAAAAATTTAAGTACTACCTTGCTGTCGTTTGTTGGAGATGCTTGCGCTTCGACCCATTTTGATACGTAATCAACAGCAACTAAAATATATTTATTACCTTTAGATTCAGGAAACGGTCCCATGAAGTCTAATCCCCATATGTCGAAAACTTCACATACATGGATATAGTTTTGCGGCATTTTGTTCCTTGATGTAATATTTCCAGATCGTTGACACGCATCACATCCTTTTATATAATCTTTCGCATCCTCCAACATAGTGGGCCAATAAAATCCCGCGTCAAGGATTTTTCTTCTTGTGACGACTGCACCGTGATGCCCCCCCGTTGGCCCTGAATGGCAATGTGCCAATATTGCAGGAATGTCATCACCATCTACGCATCTTCGTATAATATTGTCAGGACATGATTTAAAGGCATAAGGTTCATCCAAAATATACTCGCTAGAGCGAGTTATAAACCTCCTTTTCTCGTCGGATGTTAGCCCTTTTGGAATTTCATTTGCAACAATAAAGTTTATAAAATCGGCGTACCATGGTCCATTATTATTGCTCTTAATTCCTACCATCATAAGGTGTTCATCAGGGAAGTCATCAGCTATTTCCCTTTCGTCAAGCACCTCCATATCAGGGTTTTCAAGTCTAGATAAGTGGTCAGCAGCTAGATTTTCGGCACCCTTTTTATCTTTAATTTCAATATCGAATCCTTGGAGCAATAAAACCCACCTAATAAGCCTTGGCTTGGCATCCTGTTTGTTGAACAAATACTTCAAAGCAGAATGGTCAGTGTAAACCATAGTTTTTGACAATATAAGATACGATCTAAATTTATCGAATGCAAAAACTACTGCTAAAAGTTCTTTTTCCGTGGTGGTGTAGTGTTCTTGGGCATTATTCAATGTTTTGCTAGCATAATAAATTGGCTTAAATTTCTTATCTATCTTTTGGCCAAGTACGGCTCCAACAGCATAATCACTAGCATCACACATTAGTTCAAAAGGCAGATTCCAATCCGGCGAAATTATAATGGGTGCAGAAGTTAGTTTTTCTTTAAGTATATTAAATGCCTTTTTGCAATCTTCAGAAAAATCAAACTTTACATCCTTTAGCAATAATTGGGTCATAGGCCTAGATATTTTTGAAAAATCCTTTATGAATCTACGATAAAATCCAGCGTGCCCTAAAAAACTTCTAACGCCTTTTACGTTAGTGGGGTAAGGTAGTTTAGCAATTACATCAATTTTAGCTTTATCGACTTCTATACCTTTCCCAGAAATCTTATGTCCTAACACAATTCCCTCTCTAACCATAAAGTGACATTTTTCCCAATTAAGAACAAGGTTAGTTTCTTCACACCTAGCAAGCATTTTATCAAGTTTAAAGAGACAATCACTAAATGAGTTACCGAACACCGAGAAGTCGTCCATGAAGACTTCCATAAAGTCTTCTACCATATCATGGAAGATAGCCGTCATACAACGTTGGAAAGTAGCAGGGGCGTTGCATAGTCCGAACGGCATTCTCCTATAGGCGAAGGTTCCATAAGGGCAGGTGAAAGTCGTCTTCTCTTGATCCTCGGGGGCAATGGGTATTTGGAAGAAACCTGAAAAACCATCCAAAAAACAATAATAATCATATCCTGATAGTCTTTCTAACATTTGATCAATAAATGGAAGAGGGAAGTGATCTTTTCGCGTAGCATCATTGAGTTTGCGGTAGTCGATGCAAACTCTCCATCCGGTAACGGTTCTTGAAGGGATGAGCTCATTGTCGTCATTGAGTACTACCGTCATTCCTCCTTTTTTCGGTACAACGTGGATAGGACTGACCCACGAGCTGTCGGAAATTGGGTAGATAAGTCCGGAGTCAAGTAACTTTACGATTTCATTTTTCACCACATCTTGGACTTTTGGATTCAAACGCCTTTGAGGTTGGATAGTTGGTTTGAATTCATCCTCCATAAGGATTTTATGTGTACAAAATGACGGGCTAATTCCCTTAATATCAGACATACTCCACGCTAATGCTCCTCTTCGTTTATATAGTACCTGCAAAAGAGACTCTTTTTCTTTTGGCGTTAAGTCAGATGCAATAATAACGGGTGAATTAGTATTTCCGTTTAAATAAGCATATTCCAAAGTAGAAGGAAGATCCTTAAGCACAGGTTTAACATTATCAATTTCAGTAGCACTAGCGGAATAAACCTGTTCTTTAATCACATCGCTGCTGTCATCAGATAGATGCGCCGCATCGAGGTTTTCAATGCGCCGTATCTCGTTACACACAGCAGAATCAGCAGCTAAATTATAATCAATAGTATTCTCATCAACTTGATCTTCTATAGCAATTGTGTTTTCCAAATTTTTAAGCAGAAAAGAATCAAGCAAATTACTTTTTAACAATTTCTGAGTAAATTGATTAATCGTGTCATCAGAAACATCGATATTATAACATTCATCATCATCGGAATTATCTTTACTCATAGATTGTTCCATGTTAAACTCAACCTCATCTTTTTCTATGGTAAGAGTTATCTTTTTATTAAAAACATCGATCATGGCCCTAGCAGTGGCTAAAAATGGTCGTCCTAATATTATAGGAGTTCTAGAATTTTCAGGCATATCAAGGATAACGAAGTCGATAGGTAATTCAAATTTATCAACTTTTATTAATATATTTTCCGCTATTCCTAATGGGTATTGTATGTACCTATCAGCTAGTTCTAAGCACATCCTAGTAGGTTTTGGTTCACCAAGACCTAATTTATCATACATAGAAGAGGGCATAAGACTTATACTAGCTCCTAGGTCGGCTAAGGCATTTTCAATATGCAAATTTTTAATTTGACAAGGAATAGTGAAACTCCCTGGATCTTTTTCTTTAGATGGAAGTTTGTTGAGCAATGCCGCTGAGCTTCTTTTCCCCATTGTTATGGTGCAAGCTTCTTCGAGTTTAGACTTGTTTGTAAGCAAGCTTTTCAGATATTTAGCATATTTCGGCATTTGCACTAGGGCTTCCATAAATGGTATGCTTAGCTGCAGCTGCTTGAGATTCTCCAGGAATTTCTTTTGATAAGCATCTTCTTTCTCTTTCCTCACCCTATGTGGGAAGGGTGGTGTTGACCGTTTAGGTTCAACAGAAGGTTCTCTTCTAATTACAGGTTCTGGATCAGTCTCATTTGGTTGCTCTTGCTCAGGTGGTAAAGATTCAGGGGAAATTTTGTTTATACTGTCATCCTCGGGTGTTTCTCCGATTTGAAAGGTTGACTTTCCGCCTCTAGTTGTAATTCCTTTCAGATCGTGCCTTACCAAAAGAACCTTGTTAAGTACTGTTGACAATTGGTGCACTTCAATTGCCAAACCATTGATCAAATTGTTTTGTTCCTTTAGTAATAGCTCATGACTGCCTTTGAATTCGGTGATAAAGTTCCTTGCCTCATGATATTCTTGTTCATTGGCTTGAGCGATTAGTAGTGCAAACTCTTCCATAGTAAGGTTTCTTTGGGGTCTTCCGAACCAGTTTGGGAAAATATCGAACATTGATCCTGAAAATTAAGAACAAGAAGATTTCAAAGTAAAAGCTTCCAAGTATAAGGGTAAGTCAGAATATTTTCCGTTCGGAAATTAGAAAAGAATAAGAGTTGCTGATATCTGCAGACGATGCGCCGTATCCAAAGAGTTGGATACGCCGTATCTTATTACGTTAAAATTTAATCAGACTTATTCAGAAAATAGATACGCCGCTTTAGAATTTAAGAATGCGCCGTATCGAATTAATCAATCAAAAATCAGCTTATCTAATTAAAATTAAATGCGTCGTATTAACGAAAGTTAATGCGCCGTATTTTCGTTACGTTTAAAAATAAAAGATTTTTGATTCAGTAAGATGCGCCGTATCGACAGAGATCGATACGCCGTATCTGTTTAATAATTCGCAAACTGTTTTTAATCAAAATAATAGATACGCCGTATCTGCAAAAGCAGATGCGTCGTATTACTTTATCGCTTAGAAAAATTTTCTTATTAAAAACAGATACGCCGTATCTTGGGGAAAAGATGCGTCGTATCGAATTAATTAAACGCGTTGTATTTTTAAAAAAAATTAAACGCAATACGCCGTATCTGAGAGATCAGATGCGCCGTATCGTTTGATTTAGCACAGTACAACGATAGCAGAACAGAAAAATACGAAAAATAAAAACAAAAATTAAACACACAAACAAAAATAAACACACAAAAATAAAAGAAAACAATTAACACACAATACAACAAATATGCAAAATAGTACAATGATGCAATTAATCTAATAAAAAGAAAAACCTAATTAAAATACTAATCAAATTAACAGATAATAACAATTCACTCCCCGGCAACGGCGCCAAAAACGTTGATGTGCTGCGTGTGTCGTTGCGGTTTAGCAGTTTTAATGCCTACTCAAGTTTTAAATTTATATTTAGCCGACTTATCAATAACACACACACCTAACGAGCAGTGTACCCGGTCAGTATGAAGATAATGGTAAGTAGAGTGTCGATCACTAAGAGTGAAACGTATTATCTAGTTATTCTAATCAGTATTTTAATATCCTAACGAAAGGGGGTTTCAGCCTGAGAGACTGGCACGATTTGTTTGCAATTAATATAATAAAATAAACCAATAGGCACGAATCAGCAAGTAGCACACACGTACACAGATAAATACTCGAGACAATAAGAGGGCTGTCCTTATAATTAAGTAGATTGTCACTTGTTTTATTGATAGCTTTATATGAAGTGTATGTAGTTAATCCTTTCTCGTTGGTCCTATTCTTATCGGCGAGTAAACCCTTAATGATTACTTATGTCTAAAAGTTATTCCTAAGTGATCAATTTAGAAACAACCGTGGGAGCCACATTATGTCCCGCAGTCAAATGCCCGCAAGCCACTAATAAACACAGAGGTTATCAATGCACTAATAAGTAGTAACCAAAGACATCAACATATAAACTTTAATTGATGGGAAAGCAAGTATTAAAGGGAGTGCAATCTTTCCGTTGTCACATTACACAAGCCACCAATCCTGATGAATTAAAGTTTGCTAACACAATAAAACAAAACTACTTAATGAATTAAATACATGCAGCACCTTCTTACAGCTCTTGTATCTTTGATTTGGGTGTGTCTTGTGCTGCCTCCTTGACTGAATTCGTCCTTTGTTCCTACTGTTCGGTCTTCGGTGTTAGGGTTTTTTGGTACTCTTTAATTCGTCTGGTCTACGGGGTATTTATAGTTTCTGTCTGAGGGAAGATGCGGCGCATCTACTAAGTAGATGCGGCGCATGTACTTAACTTCGCGTGGGGTCCAAGATTATAATATTCAGGAATATTCGTACACCGCCAGAAGATGCGGCGTAACTCTTTATTAGATGCGGCGCATGTCCTCTTGTATCTTGGATCGTATCTGGTGATATCTTGATAGAGATGCGGCGCATGTTGAGAGTGAGATGCGGCGCATCTGGAGCAGAATTGACTTGATCTTGTCCATGTCAGTAGACTTTTACTTTATGCACGTTTTGCTCCATTATTAGTCCAAAATCATTAAGTTTCACCAAACGCTTGTTTTTACCTGAGAATTACAAAAGTAAACGATTAAGTATCAATCCTCATACATAATATAGTAAAACAAGTCAAATTAATAGGATAAATGATAGTAATAAAATGTACTTATTTGAGTTCATCAAACGTGCATAAAGTGAAAGTCTACTGACATGGACAAGATTAAGTCAATTCTGCTCCAGATGCGCCGCATCTCACTCTCAACATGTGCCGCATCTCTATCAAGATATCACCAGATACGATCCAAGATACAAGAGGACATGCGCCGCATCTAATCATGGAGTTACGCCGCATCTTCTGGCGGTGTACGAATATTCCTGAATATTATAATCTTGGACCCCACGCGAAGTTAAGTACATGCGCCGCATCTACTTAGTAGATGCGCCGCATCTTCCCTCAGACAGAAACTATAAATACCCCGTAGACCAGACGAATTATAAGTTCCGAAAACCCTAAAACCGAAGACCAAACAGGAGGAACAAAGGACGAATTCAGTCAAGGAGGCAGCACAAGACACACCCAAATCAAAGATACAAGAGCTGTAAGAAGGTGCTGCATGTGTTTAATTCATTAAGTAGTTTTGTTTTATTGTGTTAGCAAACTTTAATTCATCAGGATTGGTGGCTTGTGTAATGTGACAACGAAAGATTGCACTCCCTTTAATACTTGCTTTCCCATCAATTAAAGTTTATATGTTGATGTCTTTGGTTACTACTTATTAGTGCATTGATAACCTCTGTGTTTATTAGTGGCTTGCGGGCATTTGACTGCGGGACATAATGTGGCTCCCACGGTTATTTCTAAATTGATCACTTAGGAATAACTTTTAGACATAAGTAATCATTAAGGGTTTACTCGCCGATAAGATTAGGACCAACGAGAAAGGGTTAACTACATACACTTCATATAAAGCTATCAATAAAACAAGTGACAATCTACTTAATCATAAGGACAGCCCTCTTATTGTCTCAAGTATTTATCTGTGTACGTGTGTGCTACTTGCTGATTCGTGCCTATTGTTTTATTTTATTATTTAATTGCAACAAATCGTGCCAGTCTCTCAGGCTGAAACCCCCTTGCGTTAGGATATTAAAATACTGATTAGAATAACGAGATAATACGTTCCACTCTTAGTGATCGACACTCTACTTACCATTATCTTCATACTGACCGGGTACACTGCTCGTTAAGTGTGTGTGTTATTGATAAGTCGGCTAAATATAAATTTAAAACTTGAGTAGGCATTAAAACTGCTAAACCGCAACGACACATCACGCGCATCAAACACATTAAACAAAGAAACAATCTTTCCAGAACTAAACTTCAAATCAATACATCCTTTTCCATGCACTAGGGCTGTTGACTCATTTCCCATATGAAGAATAGAACCATCATTCACTGACTCGTAGGTCTTGAACCAGCTTCTATCTTTACACACATGGATTGTTGCTCCAGAGTCAACCCACCACGCAACATCATCATCCTGCACAAAGTACACATCAGATATATATGTAACATAATAAATCTCAAATGACTTATTAAATATATTCTGACCTTTTAGGGAATTGGTATTACCATTCCCAGATCCACTTGTGCCTGATCCATTGGTTTTATTGCCAATCTTAACACCTTTACAATCCTTCCTGAAGTGTCCATTTTTACCACACTTCCAACAAGTAGCTTTTGACTTCTTGTTAGGATCAGTTTTGGTGTTATCCTGATGCTTACGTTTGCCCTTGTTGTCATTGTTCTTGGAGTTGTTATGCTCCACCATATTGACAACTGATGGACCAGCAGCATTGCTGCTCTTTGGCTTGTCACTTTCATGCGCCTTGAGTGATTCCTCAATGCGCAAATGACTGCCCAACTCAACAAGAGTTAACTCCTCCTTCTTATGCTTTAGCATATGCTTGAAATCTTTCCAAGAAGGAGGTAGTTTATCGATGATACAAGAGACTGAAATAGCCTCATCCATGTTCATCTTGTGTTGTGTGAACCGACCAAGTATACTAAGAAGTTCATTGTATTGTTCCATGACAGGTCTAGAATCGACCATTTTGTAATTGTTAAAATTACTTACAAGGAACTTCTTACTTGAAGCATCCTCAGCCATATATTTGGCTTCCAAGGAATCCCACAGTTCTTGAGAAGATTCAACATTTTGATAAAGATCAAATAGAGAATCAGACATACCATTGAGAATTAATCCTCTGCAAACATAGTCATCATTCTCCCATTTGCTTCTGTTCCGCATCTGTTCCATAGTAGCATCATCCCCATGATCCTCAAGAATGGGTGTGGTCAGCACATACACCACGTTCATGGTTGACAGCAAGAAGTGCATCTTCTTTTGCCACCTTCTGAAATCGACACCTTCAAACTTTTCAAGATTTGAAAAGTTAGCAGCCATATGCCTCATCGCAGCAGCCATTAATTATCACTAAAATAGTTTCTATTGATTGTTGGTTGGTTTATTGTGTTTTGGTGTTCCCAGAACAAGGTTAAGATAATCAATCAAGGTACCGGATATTCACTTGAAATCCTGTAATCACTTTCCAATAGAAACTATTCGACCCTACGCCTGGGTTACACGAATATCTCTATGGGATAAGACCAAGTGATGTTCTTGTTTTAGGCACAAATCAAGAACCGAACGTATTCAAGTGTTTAGGGTTTTCTGTTCTATATATCTCCATGCAGTTATGATACGACCTCTATTTATAATAGAGTTTACTCAAACCCTAGCCCATGGAATTATGTATAATTAACGGCCCATTAATTATATCATAATAGTTTCCATAATAGTAGGAGTCAGTGGTTATAACCAGCAGCAGAATCTCATGCCTAGCAGCACAATAAATTGTGCTAGCAGCAGAATCTATTGCTCAGCAGCAGAAACATTGTACTAGCAGCAGCAACAATGTACTAGCAGCAGGAACAATAAAGCTAGCAGCAGTATTGATAATACTAGCAGCAGTATCAACACTAGCAGCAGAAATGATACTACTAGCAGCAGTATCATTAAAACTAGTAGCAGGAATGATAATGCTAGCAGCAGGAATGATTTGCATCAGCAGCATTATCATTTACACTATAAACCACTTAAATTGAGTCATGGTGTTCAGGGACCTAATGGGTGTACACTCCGTACCTCCAAACCCATTACCAGGTGTGAACTCATCCCTCAAGTGTACTAAATTTTTCAACATGGACCCTTAGATAAGGAAAAAAAATAAACAACCCCTTACTGTGAGTGTGGAAGGTGTGTTGCGAAAAAAATAGTAGGAAAGACCCTCTACCGCCGGAAAACCCTCCCCTTCCATTGCGGGAACAGAGGCTTGACAACAAAAAAGTTTCCTTAGCAGCATTAAAGTCCCTCAAGTTTAAGTTTTCGAAGAGAGAGAAGGTGTTTTGTATTTTGTGCGAGTGTGTATTGTATGGGGATATGTGTTACAGTCATTCTTAATAATGTTGAAGGAGTTGAAGGAAAGATGAGTGAAATATAGAAATACCGAGTAATAAAGTGGGTGACGTGTAGCTGATGTGACAAGGAAAAACCCCTCCTCACACCCTTCTAAGAGTTTATGAAGGTTCTAATATTTTTAATTAATCTCAAATTCAATATTCTTTTTTAAATTACATCGAATTTAAAGAAATAGGGATCATTCGGTAATACAATTCCGTCTTCACTTTCTTAAAAACATTTTGATCAACTAAAATTGAAAACTAATACTCCCTCCGTCTCGAAAAGAGTGTTGTAACCACTCGTAAAAATTCCTATTTACTTTACAGAACTATTATCCTTTTTCCACGGGTAATTTTTTATTTATTTAAAATGTATCTCTCATCTTATGTGACGTAGATCACATCATTGATAAACGTGCTCCCACAAGACCTGCCTAACAAATCTAATGTTTATTTTATAAACATCATGATATAAAATATTACAGAATACCATTTACCACTTTACGATAAAATCCTTAACAAAACATTCATTATCTGAATAGAGTTTCTATGAAACCCTAAAATTTATCACAACACCAAATATGAGAAACTAAACCTCAAAACATAAAAATACAACATATCTGAGTTGATGTACAAGTTACTAAAGCACCAGAAACCCTAATTCTATTCTATTCCCGGTAAAACCCTAATTTCACCTAAGTGTTATTTTATGCATTCATTTCACAAACCCTAATTTATTTCTAGAATATTTTTACAAAATAATATATTTACAAGTTATTTAAGCTATAGTACAAGTCATTTATGCATAAATTCATTTATTTACAAAACCTTTATTAAAATCTCATTTATATTATTTTTAAGGCACAAAGTTACAAACCATTTATGCATAACTTTTATAAATGATATTTTCTAAACTCCTTAATTATTTTTACAAGTCTTTTAGCCCAAAGTACAAGTGCCTAATGCACAATAACTATAAACTCTATTTATTTACTTATAAACGTAATAAACTTAACAAATAAATTTTATAAATTACTAAACTATTAAAACTATATTTTTCTTAAATCCTAAACTTTTGTACAACACATTTAAGCCCAAGGTACAACTCACATAAGCACAAACCATCCTTTCTCATAAAATTCGAAATATACTTATATATATGTAACATAAATAATTTTCCTAATTACATAAACACCTAAACTAAACTTGTTAAGATCTCTAAACCCTAGATACAACCTACCAAAGCTCCTTGTACAACAATATAAAGCACCATTCGATCCCCTCCCCTAGAACCTAGTTCGATCCCAACTTAGAAACCATAACTAAATTACATCCTAATGATACAATGTATCTAGCCCTAGACAAATTCCATGCCCTCTCCTAAGAAGCCCTCCACTTGTACACTTTCACCTTCAAGAAGCCTCTCCATATGTAGCTAAAACCCTAGGATGAAAACCGGCCACATCACCCTCCTTTCTCCCTCCTCCTCCTCCTATCCAAGTGGCTTATTTCACCATTTCTGTCAGCCCCTATATCAGTACATGTCTCCTTATCATCTTCTTACTAAACCCTAATCAAAACTTCTATAAATAGCAACATAACCCTACTTCATAATTCACACCCAATCGAACCTTGACACTAACACAAATACAACCCACTTCTATCCTAATCCCAACTCTAAAACACTCAACAGCCTTAGAAAGACCAGTAGAGAGGAGGAATACTGAGGAAAACAGGATCGAACCAAATCAAGCCCTAAACCCTAGCGAGCCTCAACCCTAAGTAAGTGTTGCTATCTCTTTTAATTTCAGATATATTTACTTAATATGTTATTAAAAACATTAAAACATAGCCAACACATGTTAACCTAATCAAAACTTAAGTTTTGTTTTTCTTTTCTTGTGCCTGTTCGAAACAGAAAACCACACGCACCCTTTATGTTCGAAATATTGTAATAACAAATCAAAAACTCATAAAACATATTAGAACATACGTAACATTAACATACCTTATGTTAAAAACAAGTTACAAACGTTTGAAAACCTAAAAACCCTAATCGGGTGTTTTACTGTGCATGTATCGAGTCTAAAACCAACCCCACAGCCTAACTTCTGACCTGAAAACCAACCCTCAAACAACTCTGCTAAAATCTAATTTTTGGCATGTATTTAGTTCACCCAGCTAGCTTTATTTAGAAATTGGAATCATTGAAAATGGTTTAGTATTCATTTAAATATCGAGTCTTAAAGTCTTGCTCATATCGCTAAATATAGAAATCAATTTCCAGTTATAAAACTTTCTGTTTCACTCGACTAGTCACCCTACTTAGGATCTAATTTTCGACCCTCAAATGACTTTGGAAAAATCTGATTTTCAACATGTCTAAAGCCCATCCATCAAACTTTAATTAGGAGCAAGAAGTTCGTAAAAAGATCAAACGAGTCGAAAGTTATTTAAGTCTAAAGTTTTACCCATATCGCTAAAACTAGGTTAATATTTGTCAGTTATTATTTTTCTATCTTAGTCGATTAACCTACCAACTTCTAACCAAATTTTCGACCACTATTAGATCTCTATAAATCCTGAGTTTTTGGCATAACAAAGTTCATATAGCAAACTATATTTAGAAAGAAATATTTTGAAAAACCGTCGAGTGAATCAAAAGTTATTCAAGTTCAAACTTTAGTCTATCGCTATGTCTAGAACTAAATTTTCAGGTTTGTTATTAAAACATGTTTCATCACTCGACTTTAGGACTATTTTTCGAATACCAAACGATTTTTATAAAATATGAATTTTGTCATGTTTAAAGTCGACCTAGGTGACTATTCATAGAGACCAAGAGCTCATTAAATGATCCCGTTTTCATAAAGTTATTTGCGTCCAAAGATCTAGCCAAGTCCTATATTTCATAAGTATGATTTTTATTAAATTAAAGTTTTCAAAGGTTGATTTTGTAAATAAATATTATCAAGGGTATTTTCTGTCAATAACAAATAAAAAGAGGTGAAATTGTTATTTTTGAAACTGGAGGGTATAAACTGTCATTTTCCAAAAGTCCAGGGTGTGAACTGTCATTTGACCAAACCTTAGGGATTAAAACGTAACTTTTCCTAATCGATATTTTCATTTTTTCTATTTTTATTTTCCGAACTAATATTAACATAATACGTTAGTAACGAACCAACAAACGAAAGATATACAAACAAACAACAGAACATAAGAACGAAAGATAAAAACAACAAAACAGAACGAAACGAAATAAACATATAATCATCAGAAATGATTACTAAATATTGGCATAACAACCCAGGTTCTTTGACCGGAGACGTTTATCAACTTTCTGTCATTTTGTTGTTTATCCAGACTGCTCAGGTGAGTTCATAGTCCCACTTTTTATTACGTTTTTCTAAATATGTGGGGAGATACATGCTACCAAACCGAACATAAGTATTTTCTGTAAGCCTTCCTGATTAATATTGCTTAAGATGCTTTATTTGTGTTAGCCGGATGGATAGTCTTTGTACTAGCCGGATAGATAACCAAATGCACCATATTTGTGTTAGCCGGATGGATAGACTTTGCGCTAGCCGGATTGATAACCAAATACACCCATATTTATATCATTTTATGATATCACACACACACACACACACCCCGTTAATATATGAGATTGTGAGACTTAGAGCAATATGTTTATTTCCGAATTACTATCTATTTAGCTTATGTTCAAACTTATTTAACGTTAAACACTATGGATTCACTCAACCTTTGTGTTGACTTTTTAGCATGTTTATCTCAGGTAATTAGAAGCATGGCATGGCACGGGATTGGCTACGGACTATTTATGTTATCATTCAACCAATAATATATTTTTATAAATGTATTTTGAGAACCTCCTGCTGGGACCTGCATATTGTAACTCTGATATAAATGAATGATAACAAATTTTATTTAAAAACGTCTCTCTTCGAGTCGGTTTCTATCATCATGACTGTGAACTGTGAAGTAGCACCCCAACTTATATTTCCGCTGCGAATATCGAAAACGGGGGTGTTACAAGTGTCTATGAACAAAAATTGAACAAATTATGATATTTGTAATTAATGCAAATTTTGATTGATAAAAAGTCATTTTTACCATCACTTTTTTAATAGAAATAAAAAATGAACAATTAATTCAAGTTTTGATTATATTGATAAAATAAGAATACTAGTCATAAATAACTTTTTTTTAGACAAACATTAATAGAGGAAAGTGAATATGGGGTTGTCTCACATCTAAGCTTACATGCGAAACTATAAAAAATGACGTCTTTTTAACAAGAAAAACATCAAATATACCTCATTTGTATCATGTCCTTCACAATATTAGTGTTTTTTCTTGATTTCATCACAACATCACTTAAGTTGGGTTCACGTTGATACATGTATTTTCTACATCATATTGTTAGGTGATTTCATTAACTAACAAATTAGCTATATATTCAATAATGGTTTAATTTAATTCACTATTAAAATGCGTTTTACTATGCATATATTAGTTCCACTACCCAAATTTTGAAAAAGTAATAACCAATATGATGTATTTTTAAGTGATTTTTAATAGTTTTGCATGTAAGCTTAGATGTGAGACAACCCCATATTCACTTTTCCCACATTAATATTAGGTGGATACTTTTTGTAAAACTTTGAGAGTACTACTTATTTTGAAAATAGAAAGGTTGAAACTTAGATTTGAGAGAGATAAAAGATTAAATTTTAGGACATACTACCGCCGGTAAAAATAGCAGTAGCAGTGAGCAGTAGCCGTGAGCAGTAGCTGTTTTTTAAATAAAAACGTTTGGTAACATAGCTGTAAATATCCACAGCTTTAAAAGGAAGCATTGAAAAAAAAGTTTTCTTAAAAAATTGCTACAACTCATTGCTCCCTTACCAAACGAACATCAAAAATAAAAAAGCTCATTCTCACTGCTCATTGCCTCAAAAAGCTCCGCGCCAAACATAGCCTACCTCGTTTTTAAAATTATTGTTACTAGACAAAAACTACACAGTTTAAGAAAAATACATTTATTATGGTTTTGATTTTTTAAAAGTAACGTAAAGACAGTTTTACTATTTGACAATTAGCAATGAATAATAAATTTAGGATAAATCAGAAAATAAAGATGGACTAAAATTAGGAAAGAGACATTACAATTTCACTTATTAAAAACCTTTATAAGAAGAAAAGGGTCATCCCCAAATCTGACTCAATTCCAGCATCTTTCAAATGGCAAACCAGGAAAAACAAGTCTCATCAAGTGGACCATTGATCCTTGAACTTGTCCCCTTCATAGTCGTTGTTCTCATTGCTGCACACGTCATCGCTTTGGTATATTTCATTATTTCACATCACTTATTATTATTTCAAACAATCTTATTTATTTATATAATTTTGGGTACAGGTTTATTGGATATATAGAGTAGCTACAGAGAAGCTACCTGGAAGAAGAAAGAAACATTGAAGGTGTAGTACTGATCCTATTTTGTGTTTTTTGCGCGTAAGGTGTTCGATGAAATGTCTCAAAGAAATGTGCGGGTATTTTGTGATTTGTGAAAAGTAATATAGGATTTCAGGATCTGTGAGTGTTGTTGTGGGTCTAGTTTAAGAGATAGAGTATATGCAGTAGTAACGTTGTTTTATAAGATTTGTATGACCCGCGTTTAATGGAGGTTATGGAATGGAATTTGAATCTCAACTCAAGCGTAAGTTTCTTGTTTTATCATTCATGTTAAATGTCGCCTGCTACGTATGCTACACAACATCTTTATGCATGAGAAATTGTTTTGTGCAATATTTGAGTCATTGTTATAGAAATCCATACTTGTTTGCTCTTTAATGATAATGAACTCACTAGTGCTAGACTGCTAGATACCGGATAATATTTATGCGTGAGATATGATCATCGATTGGAATTTGTAGTGAAAGAAATTGCCTAAATTTATTGATAAAAAAGCCTTTGAAGCAGATTAGTATTCAACCAACATACTATGACTGGAAAGAAAGCACACACTAATAACCAACTAGGAACCGTAACTCAAATACATCTGTATATGATCAAAAAAGAATGAAAAAACAAAAGAAGGTGAGGTCCAAGATAGGAGCATAGATCACTGTTCTCTTGAAACTCTTCTTAATTTGGAAATAGAATAGCAGACTCCTGTTATTTACTGCTCTTCACTGGCACTTGCAGCATCAAGATCCACACTTAAGTCAAGAGTCTGCAACATTGCACCATCATATATATGAATCATATTGTGTAGAAACTTTTACAGAGTATTTGTTGTAAACATAAATCGGGAGAAACAGTTTTAGTATGAATTTTACCTTTCCGGTTATTTGGTTGTACAAGGCAAGCACATCCTGTACAGTGGACTCAAAATGCGTTGTTGCATCATAACTCTGAGGGAAACAAATTGGTTAAAGTAAGAATCAATCACGTCATGCTTAATCATGATATAATAAATAGCTGATATATTTACTTACGGTAGATATGAAACAGTTATCCTCTGCACTGTTATTGGTGGGTTCATATCTATCATAAGTATCAAAAATGATCTCGTCTACAGGGCCAAGCAAATCAATCCCAGGCTTCAGTTCTGTCTCAGGGTCATCTGTCTCTGCCTCTGTTGTGACAAAAGCAATGTATTTGCCTTTCGGGGATACGTGGTGAGGTGATGAGCAGCAGAACAGATACCTGGAATATATAAGAAAAGGGCATTAGGGTAGCTTCCAAATCTATTTTAATTTTGAAATGTAAATATTGGAATGCATACATGTCAGATTTGCGGCCTAGCTGTTTCTGGGGTAGGATGACTTGGGCTGAATGGGCTTCGTTAGTGTGTGGGATCGGATGACTCATGATGCATATAGCACGGGCTACTTTACCAACAGTCTTTACCTGTTGAAATAGATAGGCTCTAGTATCTCTTCATTGTATAAGAGATGAATAAAAGCTAGAAAAATGAAATTTAGCGGATGGGGTTACCTTGTCAGGCAAATATGAGGGGTCACATACTACTTTTTTGCACTTAGCAGTTTCTCCGTCTGATGTCACACCAATTACTTTCCCATCTTCAAACTCTACCTGTCATATGTAGTAGATTACCTTGCATATATGATATGGATTTTCCTAAAAACAGTTTTTTATCAAGTTTTCAGGGATATCAGTAGATTACCTTGCAGTCAGGTTTGTTGAGCATGTAGGTTCCACCATAGACTGCACTTAGGCGAGCAAATGCCTATCAAATATTTATAGGATGAAGTTAAACAGATAAGAAACCAAACTAAATAAATGTTCCCAATGGAATTGTACCTGAGGTAATTCTCCAAGTCCATAGAGGGGATAAATATATGGGGAGCCTCCGGCAAAGCGAGCTAATGACTCTGCATAAAGCTATTCAAGAAAGGAAAAAAAAAGAGGTGAAAATTAGATAATATAAAAATGAAAGGAATTTCAAAGCTGCTAAAGAAGGGTCAGGTATAGAACTGAGATTCTAGTTCATGTTAAATTTCTCACCTTAACTCTCTTGATAAAATCTATAGCTGGCTCATCTAGATAACTGTCATCCCTATAGAGCGCCAACGAATGCCCGATAAAATCAATTGTATTGTCATCTAGTCCGTATTTTTTCCTGAATAAAACGAGTCAAGACTTTTAAAAATAGTAAGCAATGAAGCTGGATAATCTGAAGTTTGTCCTTCCTGAATGCAACTTAATAGACCACTTGTGATGGGTTGTCTGTATGATTCTTGGTTATCATATTGTGCTAGTTAAGAAAACATGTATTTGATGATCTAAGCAGGTAGCAACCAATGAGAAAAGAGAATAGATTAAGATAGTACGAAATAAGATCTCTTGCTGGTACTTTGGTAAGATCCATCCCTTCATGTGATTTTGGATCGTTATCATCATAGTCCTGAACAAAGATGAAGAACTTGCGAGCACGGCGCTTCTCAAATAATCCCATGAGAGGAGATTTGAGTGCTTCTACATCAGTTGCTGGTACTTTGTGAACCTGATAGAAGATCCCCATTTTTCAAAGCAAAATGTTTTAATTTAAAGGTTAGAATAATTGCTCATACGTTTTTGGGGATTTTATACCTTTCCTTTGTTGAACACGTAGCTACCATCAACAGCCTTGAAGTTAAGATATTTTGTGACACTTGTGTGAATTAGAACACGAACTAATGCACCATTAGCCATCATAAACTGCAAAATCACATGAGTATTAAAGAAAAAGGTATTATAATATTAGAGCAATTTCACTTAAGCTGATGAAATTCCCATGTTTGTGACTAAACATGCCTTTGGAACCATATCGACATTGTATTCCCTTGGTGGGCCTAGTTCTGCAGGAGGCTCGTCGCTGCCCTTGAATCGCTTCCAGAGCTATACATACAGATTTATATTGATGTCATATGGATAACAGAAATAATATTAAAATATTTGGAAGAATTATTCAGCTTTAATACCTGCGCCAGAAGAAGTGAAGTTGACTCTCCTCCGTAGTAATCATTTCTATCGATGTGTAGTACCTGTACACATTAGCCAAGCAATGATCATACCGAATTATCATTTGTCCTTCTAATCAGAACGTGAACAAAGATACTATAGTGCTCATACAAGAAAGCTTCCTTAGAATGTAAAACTTCTCAAAACACAAACAAGAGGATGCCTCGCTACACATACGACTTCTGATTATTGTTACAACTAACACAAGGGAGAATAGTGTGGTGAATAGCTGTAGTTGTCGCCCTTGAAGACTAGTTTTCAAGATGATATTTAGCTACTTATTATGTTAACAATGAAACTGTCAACAAGAAGAAATATAATGAATATATTAGTTTAAGTAGAGTTGGTAGAGTAATTATGCTGCTTATTCCTGATTAAAGGTACTCGAGTGTACTGCAGTGCGTAGGTTAATAAGGAGGTAGGTTCATAACAATCTAGATAGCATCCGGAACCGGGTTTTCATTTGCTACAAAGATGATAAGTATCCGTAGACTTTGGGATATGAGAATAATGAACTTGACAAAGGAATAGATTTGATATACTTTAAAAAGACGAGTTTGTACATCGAGTCGATGATCATTGACCACATTAGATCCATTTCCTAGAATGTTAACTGTGACATCCTAAGTTCACTAGAAAGCAGTTGCGAATAAAAAGTGATCTAAACACAACATCAAAGTATCAAAGTATTCATATTATGTGTAATTTCTTTTCCACGTTAGCAACAATACACACAATAAGAAGATTAGACATTTATAGAAAAAATAGATTGATTCACGTTAAGATTAGACCTTAATAGAAAAAATAGATTGATTCACGTTAAAAATTTTTTTTTTTTACGGGAAATTAGATACATTTTGATTTAATTATCCCTCAAAGAACACCAACTCATTTAACATGTATTAGATACATATACAAAGGAAATGAGTTGGTGTTCTTTGAGGGATAGTTAGCTGAAAATGTATCTAATTTCCCGTAAAAAACATTTAACATGAATCAATCTATTTTTTCTATAAAGGTCTAATCTTGTGCATCGATCTATTTTTTCTATAAATGTCTAATCTTCTTATTGTGTGTATACAAAGGAAATGAGTTGCAAGAGGGCATGCCTTATAATTCTCAACGGCGGAAAGGAGACCACTGAGGATGCATTCCTTTAGACCGGTGCCTAGAACTATGACGTCGTATTCTTCATCCATGGCGTCGATTAGGTTATGAGAACATGAAATGAATTGGTTTGATTTTAGTGAAATGAAATGAAAATATGAGAAGAAGAAAGAGATTAGATGGATAGGAAGGGGAGATACAAGCGGGTATCGTATTTAAGGGAAGAACAAGTCTTAAGCACAAATTAATAATATTTGGTTATGAATTTCCCCGCCAATTTTCAAGGAATTTATGCTACGTGTTGGGCCTCCACTAATCCGGCCTATTTCCTAACTAAAATCATTAGCAATTTTTATTTATTTATTATTATTACTTTTTTCCATAATTTTAAAATGATTTTGTTACGGGTTAATAATGAGAGATTTGGGAAGGGATCCCGTAAGAAGAAAAACTAAAATGGGAAGAATAAGAAAGATTTTTAGCCACACATTTCAAATAGGAGGGAGAATTTTAAGGAGAAATGCATCTATTTTTGTAGGTGCATCTGAATGAGTGGTTATGGTTTCTTCTTATCATTCTCATTTTAATTTTTCTTCTTATTTGATTAAAAGTATATTTTAAGTAAATATGACATTATGATTTTTAATTTTGGGCATATATGGAATCGACTTTTATAGAAAAACATATTCTTACAAAGAGTAACATGTTACTCGCTATAGCAACACAATTCGTTTGGATTATTTACCTTTATCATTTTACTTCCAATAGCAACACAAGTTAGAATTTTACCATTAACCTTTTTTAAATGACTGTTGCCTAAAAGAGCCAAAAGAATATTTCAACTAAAACGAAATTGAACTAAAAGAAGATGTTATTATGTGCATTTAATCTCTGGATATGTTATTTCTCCTAGTTTTTTTTTTTTTTTTTTTTTTTAATTGTCTTGTTAAGAAGGTGGGTTGTCATTTCTTTTGTAACTTGTTCTTGTTTGGTTCCGTAATGAAATGTTGCATTTCTAAAAAAAAATCTCTGGATAAGTCGGCCAATTTGAACACAATCAAAAAATCATCTTTCACACTTTTATACAAGCGAGCTCATCATCAAAAAGAGAAGAATGAACCCCAATTTATTTTTCATTATTGTCCTCTAGGTGGTAGCCGAGGTCTGCCTTTCTGCTTCAAGAGCAGATTACTTGTTCCTTGACTGAATGGATTAGATTGGGTTTACAGAGGGTCAAAGGCCACAAACGACCACTGACATCTGTTTGGTTAGAGATAAAGTCTAGCTGAGAGCCTTTAAACATGCTCAAACTGTGCTCAATCCCTGACTGCAAGGAGCTCGAGGATACAATGACACATACCAGATATAGGAGACAAACATAGTTGGGACGAGACACAAATCTAGTTCACTGAAGCAAGACCAAGTAAGGGATCATTTGCACACATCCTATCCCACTGCGCACAACCTCGGCTTTATGAAATCAAGCTCATCTAGAACATGAGTCAGACAACCATCGAACAACATCCCAGTCAATTAAGAAATGCGTCTACATAAACTTATGAACGTTTATATCTTCAGACAAGCTATAATTCAAGTGGGACGGTAGAAGAAGAAATTTTAAAGAGACCGAACAAACTGAGTAGTGAGAGCATGTGTGCGATTGTATAACTTCTAACCCATGCTTACACCTATTAACCCAAAATATACCCATATATCAAAATGTTCAGTTAAGCCAACACTTTCCGATACGCTGTTTTGTACTAACAAGAAGATTTCACTTGTACACAGACTCAAAGAGTAAGGGAGTAATTCATATATCAAAAGCAGATGAGAACACCATAACATATATACTTGCCTGCAGAAAATGCAATACAATGCACACGACAATAGTTCAGACGGGTAAAGTGTAAACCATGACATTAACATTATACCATCTTACAAAAAGAGATGACAAATAAAGTTGATATCAATGGCTAACGTTCAGCATACTCATCGACCTTTATAGCTACAGTACTCCATTGATGCTCGGTAAGATGCAGAAGGTGCCAACAACTTCTGATTAACTGTTTCTGGACTTGCTGATAAGTTCATGGTTATATTGCAATACAAGTGATAGATATAAACCAGGTTATGTTATGCTAAACCCGTATACGGGATCTCAGTCTGGAGTAAATTCTGGAGACAACTGTTGCGATATAACTATACTGAAATAATCAACCAAACAATCAAACTTGTTACAAAGCAGATATCTCCCCTACACCTCATTTACAGCAAAATTGATTGAATTTTAGCATCCACTAGCTGATGAACACCAGGGGATGGAATAGTAACTATTTCATTTGCTATTATCTCCCGAATCTTAAGAATCAAACAAAATTCAGCATGAGTGTGTTTTTTTATGTTTTGCTGCCATCGAGATATTCTGTGCTCACACACCTCACCAAATACTTAGGCTCTAGCCAAAAAGTTATAAAGCAATTAGGATAAAATAATATCACAAATGTTACTTAACCAGAATACATCAGTCTAGTGCAGAAATAATGCAGCAAGACTGCTGCGAATTTAAGCACAGTCATACACATTATATATTAACTGTTTGATACTTTGATTTGCTATGCTCCACTGAATAGTACTAGTCATATTCAATACAGCATAAGAATGTTTTATGTGTTTTTCCCTGTCGAGACATTTTGTGCACATACACATCACATATTCTTAAACTATAGCCACAAAACTGAGAGCAAAAATGAGCAAAAACAAACTGACAAAATTACATCAATGCGAGTGCAGAAACCAGGCAACAACACTGCTGCTAACTATACCATCAGAGTACAATACTGTATTTTTTAACGAAACTAAAACAGCATAGCATTTTCTGTACTGTAATATTTTCACTGTTTCCGTTAACGAGAACACTACAAAACCAAGTGTTCTCAGTTGCTATTTCTACAATATTCTTAGATACTAAAACGTAAAACTAAGCTCGCTTAGGCATATCTCCATAACCTAAAACTTTACTCTAAAGACAAAAACGCGAGTCAGACTAATTTTGTACCAAACATGAACCAGTAACATCTTCTCTTCAAATACCAAACCACAAATTCACAAAAACATCATAATCCGGTTCAAAAATACTCCACATTCACAATACTCCCTGCACCATACCCAAACACATCAGTTTCTTCCTCCTCCCTATACATAAACCCCTCTTTCGTCACCCTATTCCCCGCACCAGTCACCTTCTTCATCTTCTTAGCCACCGACTTCTTCCTTCTCTTCTCCGTATTCTTCACAGGCACATCCTTCTCCTCCTCCATTTTCACCTCAACATTAAAAAATCCATCACCATCACCCTTCTTCTCAACCTTATCATCACCATCCTCGTCATCATCCGATATTTCCACAAATTCACTCTCACTCACTTTCACCCCACTCGTTTTCATCACAAAAGGATTCCATTCCCCTTCCCTCGCCCCCACCCTCAAAAACCCTCCACAAACATACCTCCCATTCCCCTCGCTCAAAACCTCATCAGGTGGCTTATCAATCTCCACACAAGTAAACGCCCTCCCACATTTCTCGTTACAACACCTCATAAAAACCCCTAAATAAACCCGAGCATACTCGTAAACATACCAACAATACGGACACACCGTCCAAAACACCTTCTCATTGTCCCCATCATTCAACGCCTTTTTCAACTTCTCATCAAATTCCAACTTCTTAACTCTATTAGACAACACATTCCACGCGCTAAACAAACTACTCAACGCCTCATCAGCAAATGCATACTTATTAACACTAGGGTTTAGCAGCTTATAAAATTTATTAAACTGTTGAGTTATGAGTTCGGTGTTACTACAGTAACGAGGCGCCTGGATGACGTCATACCAGTCAGTTAGAGTGGTGACGTGGCGTGTAGCGGCGAGTAAGACGTCAGCAACGGCGAGTATCTCCTTGACGCCTGTGAAATGAGAGGGGAGTTGGAGAGCGTATTTGCGGCAGTCGGAGTAGTTACGGCGGTGGAGGTAGTGGTCGGCGACCCGGAGGATGGTGTCCGGGTCGGGTTTTCGGATGTTTGGGTTCATGACGTCACTGTGTGTTTGTGTGTGTGTGTTTTTTTTGCAGGTGGTGTGTTGTGTGTGATAGTGGGATTAAATGAAGAAGATGGAATAAGGAGCGTTGATTTAATGGGGGGATGGATGGGAGACACGTGGAATTGGTTCGTACAGTTTTTGCAGGTGTTGGCGCGCATGATCGTAACGACGTCGTTTTGGGCTCATAAATTGGGTTTACAAAAAGATTTTAAAAAGAGGAGTAAAAATACAGTCTTTCCAAAATAAAATCAACAAAAAGGACTTGTGACTTGTCATATTTACAAGTCCTTTTTGTGGATTTTGTTTTATGGACTCTTTGTGGTTCTAGTAGTACTCGTAAAGTACATCGTTCGTCAATAAACTTGTACCAAAACATCACGTAGAATCTGGCAAAAAGGATTTCCTCACCCAAGGTCCCTATTTTCATGCTTTTCATCATCCGATATCTCTTTGATTATTATCCTTCAGTCAACATCCGTTATGTCCCTCATGTGCCTTGCACATGAGGGTATGTTAGTCATTCACCAAGTTATGTTGGTCATTTCACCGAGTTATGTTAATTATCTAATTATTTTGATACAACTTTAAGGATGAACGGTGTAATTTACAGTTGGTCCACGCAGTTTTAGCAAATGACGATATCTTCCTACTAATAATAAGAATAATAATAACATCACCCAAAACCGCAATAACACCATTTGTATTTTTCAACGTGTATAAATCTTATTAGAAATAAATCAAAAGATCTACAGTGGAATAGCTCTCGGTAAAATTATTCCAGTTGATGGCAAATGTAACACTCCTATTAGAATGACTAATGGCAGCTAGTTTTGCTTAGTTCGTTCATAGGAGAGGGGATCCTATCAACTGTAATGCTAAGTATTACTTTATGTGTTTGCTTAGAATCTTATCCCAGTTACAAAGTTTCGTTTAAATAGGCAAAGAAAATACTTTGGATGCACATGGGTATAGTAGCTTGCCAACTTGGGGTAGATAGCACGTGCCTAGGAAACTAGGTAAAACGTGCTTTTGGTTTCCAATGCTGAAAACCTTTTGTATCCAAAATCTTGCTTTATCGTCCTTTGATAAGACCTTTCACTTATCTTCCCAAGAAGTTTCCCTCCCATTCATCAGAGACTAAGTTTCACTTCCAAAGATAAGTTTTCAGGGTCAAAGAGATATTTGTGAGATCTCAGTGCCTCTGGTATTGCTTGTAGCTCCTTATACTTTAAGCTCTGACACCGCATCAGTTTGTAAAGTGTTTCTTTAGTTGTTCTTCGACTTCCCTGAAGCTTGACAGCTGATTGAGCTTTATACAACTCTCACTGATTTCTTATATCAGTGAGTTACATCCACGGATGATAATTAGTGAGGTACCATTCACTTATAACCAACAGGGTGTACTCTCTGATAACCATCAAAGAGTAACACTTTCTGATAACCATCAGAGAGTAAGACCTTTGATTTTCATCAGAGGGTGACTTACTCTCTGATCTTTATTAGTGAGTGATGTTCTCTCTGATCCTTATCAGAGACTTAATAAATTATGCTATTTTATGTTTAAATACATGTCAGAGACAATTGAGTTGAAAATCAGACCCAACAATCTCCCCCTATTTGAATATACAAATAGCCTAATCTAAATCAGTAGTAAGTGATCATAACGGCTTCTTCTTACATACTGAGCTACAACAAGGAATTAATTATTAAACAAATATAAACTGATTCCTCGTTGTTGCTGAAGAAGATATAGACTCTGACCTTGAACTATTAGTGTCATAGGTCAGAGTCACCATTGGTTCAACTTCTTTTAAGTTAATAATAGGCTACAATCATAGACTTATTAGTCTTTTTTTTTTAGTCACCAGTCTCCTCTCGTTTAAAGAAAAAGATAAAAGAATCAGTTGTAAGTAAGCTTAAAGGCTTCTTCTTACAAACTGATATACAATAAAGGATAAAAGAAAAAAAAAACAAAAAGCTTGTTCCTTTGTTGTTTGTACCTTTAGTGTAAAGGGAACAACAAAGTTTCTTGAAGATCAGGAACTAAACGACTCATTGAGCACTCCCTGATGCGACTTTTCAGCACGACTGAAGTCAAACCATACTTCCTCGGATGCTCCTCTCTTCAATTTACTTTTGATGCTCCAACTTGCAATAATGCTTAATGCTTCTTTCTCCTTTTTGGTTGCTTCTAAGAGTAACCATAACCACAATTATAGCTTGTGTCTCTAGTGTGGTTAAATGAGTTGAAAAGTAGCATTTTGAGCTTTTGGCTACACAAAAAGAGTATGGAACTACTCAATCGTGTAGACAAGAAGTGAAAAGAGATTTTGAGGAGGGCGTTTTTTGGTGGGGCTTTGAGTATGGTTTAGGTTATGTGTTATTAGCTGTCATTTAAGAATGGCTATGGATTATTAGCAGCCACTCAAGAACGGATCTAGATTAAGAGAAACCCACCCGCTCTGATATCACTTGTTGGTCCATGCAGTTTGAGCAAATGACGATATCTTCCTACTAATAATAAGAATAATAACAACATCACCCAAAACCCCAATAACACAATTTGTACTTTTCAACGTGTATAAATATTATTAGAAAATGAATCAAAAGATTTACAGTGGAATAGCTCTCGATAAAACTATTCCGGTTGATGACAGACGTAACACTCCTATTAGAACGACTAGTGGCAGCTAGCTTTGCTTAGTTCGTTCCTAGGAGAGGGGATCCTATCAACTGTAATGCTAAGTATTACTTTATGTGTTTGTTTAAAATCCTATATATCCCGGTTACAAAGTTTCGTTTAAATAGGCAAAGAAAATATTGTGGATGCACACCGGTATAGTAGCTTGCCAATTAGAGTAGATAGCACGTGCCTAGGAAACTAGGTAAAGCGTGCTTTTGGTTTTCAATGCTGACAACCTTTTGTACCCAAAATCTTACTTTATTATCCTTTGATAAGACTTTTCGCTTATCTTCCCAAAAAGTTTCCCGCCTATTCATCAGAGACTAAGTATCACTTTCAGAGATAAGTTTTCAGGGTCAAAGAGATATTTGTGAGATCTCAGTGCCCCTAGTGTTGCTTGTAGCTCCTTATACTTTACTCCCTGACACCGCATCGGTTTGTAAAGTGTTTAGTCAGTTGGTCTTCGACTTCCCTGAAGCTTGACAGCTGATTGAGCTTTATACAACTCTCACTGATTTCTTATATCAGTGAGTTACATCCACGGATGATAATTAGTGAGGTACCATTCACTTATAACCAAGAGGGTGTACTCTCTGATAACCATCAAAGAGTAACACTTTCTGATAACTATCAGAGAGTAAGACATTTGATTTTCATCAGAGAGTGACTTACTCTCTTATCCTTATCAGTGAGTGATGTTCTCCATTATCCTTATCAGAGACTTAATAAATTAGGCTATTTTATTTTTAAATGCATGTCAGAGACAATTGGATCGAAAATCAGACCCAACATTTACTCCTAAAATTAACACAATCACCTCATCCACCCTCTTTCTTCTTCATCTCCACTCACCACTACCAACCATTACAACCATCCACCACCACCTTCCACCATTATTATTTTTTTCTTTTATACATGTTCGTCTTCAAATATCACTACAAACTACCATTTTTTTCATTAATCTTCTAAAAACCACAAACATCAAATCAAACCATAAAATTTCTTACATGTTTAATCATATAAAAAGTTCATGACAGTTGTGGATCCTAAATTTTCTAATTCATCAAGTATTTATTACTCGTACATCGTACAAATAGCAAGCTGTCATTTTTTTCTTCGAGATAATGCCTAACTTAAACAAAATACCAAAATCAAAAGTTCATTCATATCAAATTTTAATGTAACCATTATATAGATTTCTGAATCACCAATATCAAGTTCGCATCTTTAGGCAATTCGATACACTCAACAATCATACTCGTGTCTGTAAATGTAACAAATGCACAATCCATTATTTTACTCTAAGAATTATTAACAATCATTTTACAAAGGAATATATTAGCTGCAAAATATTGTAGCTAACTGGCTGCAACTCATGACCTAAAACTGTTGCTCGTGATTTAAGTCAACAGGCATCAATATACATACATGTTCAAAAAAAGCATCAATATACATACCAATATGTGATATCTGCAAGTAAAATAACCAAAGAATTAGATACGATGTTTTCTTCAAAGTAATGGAGTTGATGGTATTTTCAAATACCTTTTATGGTTTAATTCATATAGATAAATTATGTTTTCTCTATTCTCCTCTACAAACACTTGCCATCTAATATTGAGATACTAAAATGTTATACTAATGGTTACTGATGCGCGTGATGTGTCGTTGCGGTTTAGCAGTTTTAATGCCTACTCAAGTTTTAAATTTATATTTAGCCGACTTATCAATAACACACACACTTAACGAGCAGTGTACCCGGTCAGTATGAATATAATGGTAAGTAGAGTGTCGATCACTAAGAGTGGAACGTATTATCTAGTTATTCTAATCAGTATTTTAATATCCTAACGCAAGGGGGTTTCAGCCTGAGAGACTGGCACGATTTGTTTGCAATTAAATAATAAAATAAACCAATAGGCACGAATCAGCAAGTAGCACACACGTACACAGATAGATACTTGAGACAATAAGAGGGCTGTCCTTATGATTAAGTAGATTGTCACTTGTTTTATTGATAGCTTTATATGAAGTGTATGTAATTAACCCTTTCTCGTTGGTCCTATTCTTATCGGCGAGTAAACCCTTAATGATTACTTATGTCTAAAAGTTATTCCTAAGTGATCAATTTAGTAATAACCGTGGGAGCCACATTATGTCCCGCAGTCAAATGCCCGCAAGCCACTAATAAACACAGAGGTTATCAATGCACTAATAAGTAGTAACCAAAGACATCAACATATAAACTTTAATTGATGGGAAAGCAAGTATTAAAGGGAGTGCAATCTTTCGTTGTCACATTACACAAGCCACCAATCCTGATGAATTAAAGTTTGCTAACACAATAAAACAAAACTACTTAATGAATTAAACACATGCAGCACCTTCTTACAGCTCTTGTATCTTTGATTTGGGTGTGTCTTGTGCTGCCTCCTTGACTGAATTCGTCCTTGGTTTCTCCTGTTCGGTCTTAGGTTATAATGTTCGGAACTCTTTAATTCGTCTGGTCTACGGGGTATTTATAGTTTCTGTCTGAGGGAAGATGCGGCGCATCTACTAAGTAGATGCGGCGCATGTACTTAACTTCGCGTGGGGTCCAAGATTATAATATTCAGGAATATTCGTACACCGCCAGAAGATGCGGCGTAACTCCATGATTAGATGCGGCGCATGTCCTCTTGTATCTTGGATCGTATCTGGTGATATCTTGATAGAGATGCGGCGCATGTCATGAGTGAGATGCGGCGCATCTGGAGCAGATTAGTCTTGATCTTCTTCATTTCAGTAGACTCTTAACTTTATGCATGTTTTGCTCCATTATTAGTCCAAAATCGCCAAGTTTCACCAAATGCTTGTTTTTACCTGAGAATTACAAAAGTAAACGATTAAGTATCAATCCTCATACATAATATAGTAAAACAAGTCAAATTAATATGATAAATGATAGTAATAAAATGTACTTATTTGAGTTCATCAAATATCCCCCCACTTGAACTTTACTTGTCCCCAAGTAAACATTAGATTAAATCTTATGAAAATGTATCCTAAAAGATGTTAGGATTTATTTTTTTATCAAGCATGTATTCGTTTAATTCATAATCACACAACTAAACACTTTAACGAATTAGAAGTATAATAAAATAATTCGATAAAAGCAAATCTAATCGTTTAACTGTCCAGTCGCGACGAATATTCTATCATAAGCTTGGCAAGTATACACATCTCCTCCACTAAAGCCAAGGAATAACAAGTCTAAAGCGGTAAAAAGGGTTTTTAGGCTTAAGGGTTAATTATTCTCTTTCACTATCGATCTCAAATTCCAGAAAAGGCGACAAAATCACAAATACATGATCGAATCCACGAACACGATACTTGCAATTGCTCAAATCCTTAACTCGAATAGGCTAAAGATAGGTCCAAACTTCACCAATAATAATATATCAAAAAGGGCGACAAAATCATAAATACATAGCCGAATCCACGACTACGATACTTAAGATTGCTCAAATCCCTAATCTCAATAAATCAAAGGTTTGGTTGGATAAAGAATAATATAGGGCATGGATAACATTTGGGATATAAATGGGTGTAAAATGAAAAATAAACAAAACAAATAAATTAAAATCCTAAGTGTGGTTAATCACTATCCCAACCATCCCATGAATAAGACTCATATCATCGAATAACTCACGCTTTAACACTTGAAACACACGCTTTAGGTAGACACGAATTATACTCAACAAGATCTTAATCAAAGAATAAACCTTAATTGGCGTTCATAACTGCCAATTCCCATTCAATCCATAGATATAGTACAACAAATAGTGGTGATATCGACCACTTACATAACTTTACATAAGTTGGTTAAAACTAACTTCCAACTCTTTTTCTTTCTTTTTCTTTTCTTATTTTTTTTTCGATTTTTTTTTTTTTTTTTTTTTTTTTTTTATTATTATTATTATTAAACTTAGATGTGTAAAATTTCACCACATCACTATAACTTTCTTTCCGGATAATTTTTTTCATACTTTTCATATTTTCAGAAATAACGGTAATAGCGAAAGTAGTAAACACACGAAAAATAAACCCAAAGATATACAATATTTACTTTCACTCCAATTGCATTGTGCAATTTCCCGACCTAACCAAAGATAATGAATTACGCACGCGAACACAGGTAATGTAAGGAAACACACTTTGCCTATAGCAATTAACCAACCACGGATTCTAATCTACAGGGGTAGGCTAAGGTGTAAAGGTGTAACGAAACATTTTAAACATAGGTGTAAGAAACGAAAGGAATGGCTCTGAGTGTTTTTCTAGGGGTATCTTACTCTAAAAATGAGAGTAACAAAAGGGTTTATACGGGGGTTAACTAACCAGTGTAGTTAGCTAATAACACATAACATATAAAGGCCATTTGGGTGTAATCCTAGAATTTTACCAATTTAGACAAGTCATTCCAATTATATAAAATAATACTCATTATGGTGGTCTCGAATAGTATACAAGCCAAGTTCTAAAGTTTACAAGTCACCGGCACACTCATAGATTTGTGAATTTTGGAAAATCACAATTTTTGAAAATAACGTCATGTGTGCAGCTATGCAACTTAGATCTTAAACAAAAACATGCTAAAATTTTTTTAAGTTTGATATATTAAGCACATTTTAAGCATAATTTTTGAAAAAGTTTAGGACAAGTAAATGTTAAGTGTTCTAATTCTCCAATCCCCCCACTTAAGTTAAACAACGTCCTCGTTGTTTGTATAAAAGGTTAAAAACTGGAAAATAAAAGAATTAGAACAGAAAAACTCCCCTGAGATTTGCTCGGTATGATCCTCCATTAGATAAGAGCAAAAATCATCTTTCTTGTGGATTAGAACGTTAAAGCTTCATACTTGATGTATCCACAGGAAATCCAGGAAACTATAATACCACCAACACTTTAAAACACACCTAAGATAAGAAAGGTTCAAACTTGCATAATACATTAGTAGTTAGATAAGAATAAAACTTAAAAATTAAAACTGAAAATCATCAGGTCAGTCGATGCGCCGCATCTTATGGAAGAAGATACGCCGTATCGAACCTGGAATAAATACGGATCAGAATAAAGATGCGCCGCATCCTTAACCAGGGATGCGCCGCATTAAAAATAAACTGATAAAAAGTTTTAAAGTCGAAAATAAAAATGCAGAAAAATAAAATAAGATATGACCATTGCAGGAGATGCGTCGCATCTCAGAATTGAGATGCGCCGTATCCTCATGCGGGCCTGACTGACTCGACACAGAAAACAGAATAATAAAAGATAAATCCGGGTTGTCTCCCTGTAAGCACTTGTCTTTATTCCAGAGTCTTCAAGTTAGACTCACGTTCAGCTCAGCAATAAGTCCTTGTCACGGTCCATCCTTCTTCCTTCATCCGAAAGATTTTCCCGTATATCTCTGCGACGTTTTCTTCCGTTCCACTTAATCTAGTATAACTCTTTGTCTTCACCGCAGTATATTCTTCATTAGGACCCAAAGAATATTTGATGATTTTAAATTTTTCAGAAATAATCATGGGTGGCTCATTGTAAGGAATCCCAAGTAGTTGACACTTTCTTTTGGTGAACTCTTCCTCGTCTTTATCAACAAACTTAAAATAAGGATCCTTAATCAAATAATCATCTAGTTCTTCAATCAACGACTTATCATTATTATCATCTTGAATCGCCTCCCATTCTCTTTCCAAATCATATTGTAACCGTCGACTAAGCTTCGTGAAATCATCAAACTGTTTATGCACCCATTCCCAGAAAGTAGTATCCGATGTCCCCTTAAGTCTCTTCAAGCGTTCAATTCTGCCCTTTTCTTGTAAAGCCTCCGATTTTTGTAGGCAGTCTTCAACATTATCGTACCACTCATAATCTTCAAAGGTTACATCGTTTCCAACCCGTTTCATCCCAATTATACTTCCCCCATTACAGGTTCCGTCACTCTTATAATCACAGGTCGGCCAAACACTACTCCCGTCCTTGAAAACGAAGGGTGTACAAGTGTGATTAATGTGCGCAAATTCCCATGGTTTATCCCAAACCCATGGTACTTGGTCATTCCATTCATAGTACCAGGTGTTTTTGAAATCGTCATAAGTCTTAAATCCTGGTAGATCTCCAGTAAGCACATCATCGTTGACTTGAAGAAGGTAGTTAAATTCCTTGAACTGCTTGCACAAGGGTGTCTCATAATCGAACACATCAATGTCAATCCTGAAAAGTTCTTCAATGCCCTCATTGATTGTTGAATTATGAAGTGACGACCCATAATCGCTTTCTACTTCTTCGTCTTCTCCTCTCATCCAATATACCCATAATGCATCCTTAGTAGCACGATCCATGCTCTTATGGTTATTAAACTTACTAGACAACCATTCTGAAAAATCAACATCGTTAGGATCGTGGTTAACGTCAAAGCAAACCTTTCCAATCATATTCTTTTTTATCTCCATGAACTCGTTAAATTGCTTCTTAAAACTCCGAGTCAACCATGAAGTCATAATCTCCTTGACTTCATTTGCAGGGGCAAATTCCGGACTACCATATTTGAGTTCTAGCCAATCATTGAGGGAGAGGTCTATCAATCTTACCAATCTCCCATGAAATAGTAACTCCGCCAAAGCATAATTCATGTCATTATCCTGATAGTTCTCATTCAATCCCCAGTACTGTTCGGAATAAGGCATGTAAGAGATTTGGGCATTGCCTCCACCACAGCTTTCGTTGCTTGAATCCATGTATGCAAGATAGAATTTCCCATCATCTTCTTCGATAGTAGTCCAGTTCAATCCTTCGGCTTCAATGATAGGCCATAAGAGCGACAATTCTTCTCCAGTGTACCTCACAAATACATCATAAGAGAATACCTCTTTGTCAATGTTGCATAAACGCATGAATTCCTTAAAAGCAGCTTCAAGAGGAGTCTCCCAAGAGAATAAATCTGCATCGATCATGAGTACATTGAATGAATCTGAAAACAAGCATTCCTTAGCAAGATATCCGTTAACTGACATGTCTTCCATAGCAAAATCTGTCATCCAAGGTAAAATCATCAGTAGGATTTGTTCGCTAGAAGAGAAATTAATGAATATAGAAACGGATATATGAATACAAATAGCTGATATCTGCAGACGATGCGCCGTATCCAAAGAGTTGGATACGCCGTATCTTAATACGTTAAAATTTAATCAGACTTTATCCAGAAAATAGATACGCCGCTTTAGAATTTAAGAATGCGCCGTATCGAATTAAATAATCAAAAACCAGCTTATCTAATTAAAATTAAATGCGTCGTATTAACGAAAGTTAATGCGCCGTATTTTCGTTACATTTAAAAATAAATATCGATTTTTGATTCAGAAAGATGTGCCGTATCGATATAGATCGATGCGTCATATCTGTTTAATAATTCGCAAACTGTTTTTAATTAAAATAATAGATGCGTCGTATCTACGAAAGCAGATGCGTCGTATGGCGTTAACGTTTAGAAATTTTTTTTTTTTTTTATCAAAAACAGATACGCCGTATCTGCAAAAGCAGATGCGTCGTATTACTTTATCGCTTAGAAAAAATTTCTTATTAAAAACAGATACGCCGTATCTTGGGGAAAAGATGCGTCGTATCGAATTAATTAAACGCGTTGTATTTTAAAAAAAATTAAACGCAATACGCCGTATCTGAGAGATCAGATGCGCCGTATCGTTTGATTTAGCACAGTACAACGATAGCAGAACAGAAAAAATACGAAAAATAAAAACAAAAAATAAAAACACACGACGAAAATAAAACACACAAAAATAAAAGAAAAAAATTAACACACAATACAACAAATATGCAAAATAGTACAATGATGCAATTAATCTAATAAAAAGAAAAACCTAATTAAAATACTAATCAAATTAACAGATAATAACAATTCACTCCCCGGCAATGGCGCCAAAAAAATTTGATGCGCGTGATGTGTCGTTGCGGTTTAGCAGTTTTAATGCCTACTCAAGTTTTAAATTTATATTTAGCCGACTTATCAATAACACACACACTTAACGAGCAGTGTACCCGGTCAGTATGAATATAATGGTAAGTAGAGTGTCGATCACTAAGAGTGGAACGTATTATCTAGTTATTCTAATCAGTATTTTAATATCCTAACGCAAGGGGGTTTCAGCCTGAGAGACTGGCACGATTTGTTTGCAATTAAATAATAAAATAAACCAATAGGCACGAATCAGCAAGTAGCACACACGTACACAGATAGATACTTGAGACAATAAGAGGGCTGTCCTTATGATTAAGTAGATTGTCACTTGTTTTATTGATAGCTTTATATGAAGTGTATGTAATTAACCCTTTCTCGTTGGTCCTATTCTTATCGGCGAGTAAACCCTTAATGATTACTTATGTCTAAAAGTTATTCCTAAGTGATCAATTTAGTAATAACCGTGGGAGCCACATTATGTCCCGCAGTCAAATGCCCGCAAGCCACTAATAAACACAGAGGTTATCAATGCACTAATAAGTAGTAACCAAAGACATCAACATATAAACTTTAATTGATGGGAAAGCAAGTATTAAAGGGAGTGCAATCTTTCGTTGTCACATTACACAAGCCACCAATCCTGATGAATTAAAGTTTGCTAACACAATAAAACAAAACTACTTAATGAATTAAACACATGCAGCACCTTCTTACAGCTCTTGTATCTTTGATTTGGGTGTGTCTTGTGCTGCCTCCTTGACTGAATTCGTCCTTGGTTTCTCCTGTTCGGTCTTAGGTTATAATGTTCGGAACTCTTTAATTCGTCTGGTCTACGGGGTATTTATAGTTTCTGTCTGAGGGAAGATGCGGCGCATCTACTAAGTAGATGCGGCGCATGTACTTAACTTCGCGTGGGGTCCAAGATTATAATATTCAGGAATATTCGTACACCGCCAGAAGATGCGGCGTAACTCCATGATTAGATGCGGCGCATGTCCTCTTGTATCTTGGATCGTATCTGGTGATATCTTGATAGAGATGCGGCGCATGTCATGAGTGAGATGCGGCGCATCTGGAGCAGATTAGTCTTGATCTTCTTCATTTCAGTAGACTCTTAACTTTATGCATGTTTTGCTCCATTATTAGTCCAAAATCGCCAAGTTTCACCAAATGCTTGTTTTTACCTGAGAATTACAAAAGTAAACGATTAAGTATCAATCCTCATACATAATATAGTAAAACAAGTCAAATTAATAGGATAAATGATAGTAATAAAATGTACTTATTTGAGTTCATCAGTTACTATAAGAGCACACACTGTGATGGCAATTTACTCACGTTAAACTTTAACATTTCTGCGTTAAAGGTGTGTTAACGCTGCGTTAAAAGACCACGTTAAACCTTTAACGCAGCGTTAAGGGTGATTTTGAATTAGAAAAAAGAAAAAAAAAAAAAATTATTTCACCCCCTACCAACTTAACTAGCTGTTGGTTTTAAAAATAAAAAGTTACAACTTTGGCCTTCCAACGTTTATAAACGGCTAGTTGCTTTAAAATATATATATATATATTCAAAACCTTTTTTCCACCACTATAAATAATCAATTAACACACAACTTTTTTTCACACTTCCACAACTCAAACTCAAATTTATATACTTCCTCTCTAAAAAAAAAAAAAAAAAAAAAAAAAAAAAAAAAAAAAAAAAAAAAAAAAAAAAAAAAAAACCTTGTTCATTCACAATGGATCCGAATCAAAGTCACGAAGAATTTACGAACTCGTCAGATGTAGATGACGAAACTGACTTTCAGTTTATGATAGCCGCGTACGAATATCAGCAACAGTTGGAACAAGCAGCAGCTCAACCTCGCATATCACGTAATCCGATCTATCGTGAACGTGAGCTTGTTGAAGAACGTTTGCGTAACGACTATTTCAATCACGTTTGTAAGTATTCGGAACGTTTACACTACGTGAGTATGGCAAGATGTGGGTGGATCCGTCAGCACATATGAGGAAAGACAGGTGGGTCGAAAGATGTGATGTCTAACGTCAAAAGGCAAAAGAAATACGCGACAGAGAAACGCATACTCGACTCCAACTAGACCTTATGGAGCATCTTTGGCAGAAACATCTTCAACGACAACAACAATAAGATTCCGAAGACAATGAATAAGTATTTGTTTTGTATTGTAATGTTTAATATTTAATGTTATGTTTAATATTCGTATTGTAATGTTTAATATTTAATGTTATGTTAGTTATTAAATGAAGCACTCTGTTCTAGAGTTTTTTTTTAAGAGGAAAGTAAAGTAAAGTAATGTAATGTAAAAAAATGAGGAAGAGTGGAAGTAAAGTTTATAGATTTTCATGTTCTTGAGTTTATAGTAAAGTAAAGTAAATGAAAGTAGGTGGTCCCATTTTATATTTGTGAAATTACTATTTTAACCTTGTCTATAATAAATACACACTAAATAGAAAGGTTATTTTAGACATTAAAGTGTTTTGATTTTTGTCTTTATTCATTTCATTTGCTTTCACGTCAATATTGGGATGAAAGTGGGGACCAACAAAAACAAAGAAGTTTACTTCACTTTTCTTCCTTTTCATCCCTTGTAAAAACTTAAGAACATGGTATTTTTTGAGTTTCTTTCATTTGCTTTCACTTTCTTCCTTAATATCAACTTGAGAACATAGTGTAAATGAAGTATTAGTTTTAGTTTAGGTGTTGATTTTGAAAATAGTTGAGTTAAAGTTGAGTGATGATAAGAGGTTTTTTTTTTTTTTTTTTTTTTTTAGTTAAAGGTGAAAAGGTTATAGTGAACTTTTGTTTTCTTTTAACGCAGCGAATTGGCTGCAAGGATTTCCAGCCAAAGATATCCCCATTTTACAATAACAACACGAATGGATCGATACACTCAACAACTTCAATAACAACAATCAAGAATCAAGAACAATTACAAGCTACAAAAACTACAACAACCCTTATCAACTTCAATAACAACAATTAAGAACAATTACAAGCTACAACAAACTGCAACAACCCCACAAAAGTAACATCACAACACCAATTTCTCAAGAATATGTCACAAATCCTCAACAACTACAACAAAAAACCACCAACTTTAACTACCAAACGAAAACAAAGAGAAAGAAAATCAAGATCTAGGGTTTCCAATATCATTCAAGATTTTCGAAAGTCAAGAAACCCACATCATTGATCTTTGTAAACTGAAACTCAATAACAAACAAAAATCACCTACCTAGTTCAAACCCAACAACAAGACACAAACCCCCATCAGATTAGCATCTTTCAAATATACGAAAAGGTTTTGTAAGTTTAGTGTTTTATTGACCGGTACAAGAAAGAAAAAAATTTCATAGGAATTTTGTTCCTCCTTATTATCGTGGGTAAAAAATAATCAACAGGGGTTACCCTTGTGATTTATTGTTCGTATAACCAGAAAATGTTCAAGAGTGTTTTTGTTGCGGTTGTACTAGCAGAAACAAAGATGAGTGGCTAAGTTTGTGTTTTTGATAACCAGTTGAAAGAAAGAAATAAAAGATGAGTGGCTGAGTTTGTCGTTTATGTTGGGAGAAATGAGAGGATAGTAATTAAGCATTAGAGCAGAGGTGTTCACACGGAGTCAAACTTTCACATAGTGCCACGTCAGCGCCACATCAGCTTTAACTTTTTTACCTTTAACTAAAAAAAACACCCCTTAGAGCACTTCCAACCATAATGCGGGTTAAACTTTAACACACCTGCCACGTCAGCTTTAACCCTTTCACCTTTAACTAAAAAAAAACACCTAAAATCATAACTCGGAGTTAAACTTTAACACCAAGGGGGTGTTTTGTAAAAAATAATTTTAACACAACGGATACATAGTACTCTAGAGGGGGCGAAATGATTTTTTTTTAACACAAAGTACCCTTAACGCAGTGTTAAAGGGTTAACGCACCCCCTTAACGCTGCACCCATTCAAGGGTTAACTCCACTTTAACGCACCCTTTTGGCCCTTTAACGCACTTGCTGCGTTACCCTTTGAACATGCTCTTATCATAACTCAACTTTAACTCAACAACAATTTACAAAAACACTCTTTCATTTAGGGGGCATAATTTTATTTTATTTATTTTTAAGTGTAGCCTTCACGCAGCGTTAAAGCCTTAACGTGGAGGTTTAACGTGGCTTTAACGCAGGGGGCGGTGTGGTTAACGTGGGTTTAACGCGAAAAAGTGAAACTTTCACTCACTTAAAATGTGAACACACCGTGTGCTCTTAGTGGCTGCATAAAATTGGATAAGAGAATTAGGGTTAGGTTATAAGTAGTGCAGGGTATTAGCTTTATTAAAGTTGTATTGGACTGAGTAGTAGTATCGCAAAGGGTGTAGTTGTGTCGTTGGGAGTTGTGAGAATATTGAGAGAAATGAGATAAGATAATGCTGGCTAGGAAATGGTTTAGGTTTAGGGCACATGATATCTAGTATTGTTTTCTTTGTTTCATTTCATTAGCATATATATTCGTAATTATCTAGAAATGAGGTAAGATAATGATGTTTGTAATTTTGTTCTAAAAGTATATGAAAAGGAAGAAAAAAGTGATAAGTTTAATAATGGTGGTGGATGGTGGTCGATGGTTGTAATGGTGGTGGGTGGTGGATGGTTGTAATTGTAAGGTCTCTTACATAGTGTTTCAATCACACAAATTATGCTTTAGAAGTTTTAGAAAGAGAAAGTGATGATCTGGGGAGAGAAAGGTGAAAAAAAGAAAAGAAAAATGGAGAATGGTGGAATGCTTGATTTCTTACACGCTAAACTTGCACTTACACCTCAACAAATGAGGCATGTTACACGTATAAATACATATGAGACTTTGTGTTGGGTCTTGGGGGATTGGGTTGGTTATGGACTTGGATTGGTTGATATTGGATACATGGAAGACTAAACTATTAACCAATTAGCTTAACCAAGTCCTCAAGTCCACTAATAAGTCTAATACTAGTTATTACAATGATATAAGGTTAATAATGATAAATGACCATCACTTTTTATAAGGCTAATAATCTCTCCCTAAGAGGTAGTCATTTATAAATGATGCATCTCTAGCCTTTGAACTTGGATCTTGAATCTCCATCACTCGTATCTTGATCTTGAACCTTGTTTGGTAGACTTCTTTATTCCGTTCATGCTTGTAATCTTTCGTCTTGACTTCTATCAACATCTTCACCTGATATGTTGTTGTGTTCTCTCCAACATACTCAACCTCTTGTAGGTCTTTATATTATGATCTTTACTCTTATGACTTTCCTCGTATCTTATCTTGACTTTGACTTGTTCTTGACTTTGAATTTGATGTATCTCTTTGTCTTGATTATTGTTGTCTTGAACTCGTTAAGGAATGATCACTTAAGTATGAGTATGTGGAGTTTGGAGTTATTGATGTATATGGTTGTGCTTCAGGAGCGGCAACACCCCAACCCGATAAGGGCAAAGATGTCACAAATATATGGTTTCACATCAGAACAAACATAGCATTCAAAATAAAATAGCGGAAGTCTTAACATTAAATCCAAAATAAGTCAACATGACTTATATCAAATGCAAGACAAAAATAACTGAAGTACAAAATCCAAAATTCAAATGCCTAAACAATGGCATATCAAAATAAATAGAAATCCAGATGGTAAAGCTAAAATCACTAAGGTCAAAACTCCAAATCAGATTGCTCTCATCCCAAAGCTAAAACCCAGCTTCCTAGCTTAAGTACCTGCCGCAGGAAAAAAAATGCGGCTGAGCTACGAGAGCTCAGTGAACAGATATATAGATAACATAAATGATAACAGATAGCAGTACAGAACAAATCAGGAATACAGATCATACAGATACAGAATCAAAGTGAAAGAATAGGAAAAGAAATAAGGAAAAGAAAAGAATGAAGAAGAGATAATGAAACAAATCAGGTTTAGGGAAAACAGAAATCCATCACGAGCCCAGATAACAGATAATACCATAGCATAACCATATAATACAACAAACCTGTGTAGAGTGGCCAACTCCCAGATAATGTGAGTGACGTGTATCGCACACACCATCAGTCACCAGATATAATAATAAACATATAACATAAATAGATAACAGATAACAGATAACAGATTCAGAACTAGGATGCATCCATGCGCCCCCGGTGGCCAGAAACTCCTTAACACACCAGATAAAATAAATCAGGGACGGAACAGGTCATCACTCTCCTGCCCTAGAGTCATGTCAAAGGTGCATCAATGACATGGACATGAAACCCTCATGCCTAGTGATTGGCTCGGATATCAAACTGTAGGTCAGAGGTCAGAGGTCAAATGAACTAACAAAATCAGAAAGTCATGTCTTAAGGGTACATGGCAAAAAGGTTCATGTTAAAGTCCAGAAATATCAAAGGTTCAAATCAGAGTTTAAACAAAGGTTCAGAATAGCAAATCATAGCAGAAGGTTCAAACAAAGATTCAAGTCAAACAGATCACAACAGAGATTCACAAACAGAGGGAAACATAGCAATGGTATAGGGAATCCTAATAAGGAAAATGAAATACTGAGAGAAAAGGGAAAGAAACACCCTTACTGAAATAGGGCAGAATATCTGTACCTTATTAGCACAGCAGATAAACAAACAAACACAGAACAATGATCAGGACTTCTCCTTCTTCACACCTAAGGAAGAGGAAGACAGAATTACTAAAGTTTCTTATTCAGATTATTCCTTTTAGTTTATCTCTTCATTTTATGTACTTTCTATTTTTAGTAACTTTCCAGATTTAGTAAGTTCCCATAATTAGCAGGTTTCCAGAATTAACAGATATTATCATTTCAGATTAGGTCGAACCCTTATTCAAAGATTATTATGGAATACAGTATATTTTATCAAGTTACAGAAGTTTAGGGTTTTAAATGACAATTATACAAAGTTTAGGGTTTTAAATGTAACTTCATTAATTTTCCAAGGTCATTTGTGAAAATACTTCAAGTTACAGAATTATACACTCATTTTATTCAGAATTACATTTTATTCCCTTAAGTTTCACAATTTACAGATTACACCCCTTTAGTTACATAATTTACAAAACCAACCTTATAATTACATATTTTACAATTTAAACCCTACAATATCCACATATACCAAACAAACATATTATATTTCATAATTACAGAATATACCATCAGAATTTAGTACATTACAGATTAGACCCCTCAGAATTCAGAATTTACATATTTAGTCCTTTAAGTTTACAAAACATATATATTAAGTCATAATTCATAACAATTACATAATTAGCCCATAAATCCTCAAAATTTCACAACAACCTTTTTATATCAGTATTAACTCAAAACAACTTCAAAATTTCAGATTTACACTTTTGGTCCCTCACTTTTAATTAATTTCAAATCGTAACCCTAATATGCCATTAATTCATTATAATGCAATATTTACACTTAGGACCCCAAAGTTATATTTTTCCCACATTCTTACAGATGTATATGATCTTACAAAAATATCCCAGAAGTTTCAAAGTTGACAAAACAGGTCCTTATACTTTTTATTTCAAATCGGATAACACTTTTACAAACAATTACAAACCCTACTATTTACCAATCATTGCACCATCATTAATTCATCCTTAAAACACATTTAATGATCAGAATTTCACCCAAGAAACCTAACCCTAGTAGCCCCGATTTTCCTTTTATTTGTTTTCTTTGTTTTTCCAAAATCCGGTTTTAACAATAATTCACCACGTTAAATATAGGCTTCCAAAAATCAAACTCATATTTTTCACAGATCATATGACTTATAAAGAGCCCACGAAAAATAAATAGCATGCCCAGAAAAATCGTTTAACATATATTTGATATTTACGTATGTTTTAGACATCAAAATTACCACGACATGATTTAGGCTACCATAATTCGATCTATCATTTTTCCCAGGTCTATTACATCATATGAGGTCTAAATAAAATATTCATCATGCCCAGAAATTCGGATTACATATTTTTGTGATTTACGTGTTTTATGATCATTATATTTTCATACGCATAGATTAGCATGCATGATTCGATTCACATAATTTATATGAGTTATATAACATGTAAAGATCACAGGAAAATTTCTATATTAATTTTAGAACATTTGGTTTAGTCGTATGAATTATTACCTTGCGTTTGAGCAATTCGACAAGAAAAATGGAACAAGAACGAACCAAAGAAAACACGCAGCAACCCTTATTTTTCCTAGCTTCCTTGCACCTCCAAGAACCCCAGAAAAATACTTGTTCACGCCCAAAAATTGTGTGATTGATTGGGTCGATTTTCTTGTGATCGCTAGGGTTTTTGTTTAGATTTTGCGATTTGGTTTTTGAAGAGAAAATAAAAGAGATATGTTTATAACTTTAGGAACCGACTAAGGGGGGGCAGAGAATCAGGAATTCGGTTCATAGTATCACAATATATTTTGGGTTGATTTATACAATCCTTTCCCTAATTTATTTTACATATTATTTAGATTTAAAAGGTTTAAATACTTATATTTATTTAACATGTATATTTCGGATTTTAAATAAATGTGTATGACAATTTTTGAACATTTAAAATGATGTAACATTGTCTCAGAAATTTGTTTGTTTCAGATATAGTTCGATTTCAGAAGTTTTGGAATTATTTCAGAATTTTATAAGTTATTTAATTAGGTTTTATGTTATCAGGGGTAATTTGGTCATTTTACAGGTTATCTGAATTTCAGATATTACGTAAATGGTGGTGCTTCAGGAGTGGCAACATTCATCATTACCTGTTACAGAAATTGTAGATAATAATAATGTCAAGCCAATTGATCACTGTGGACCTTTTCTTAGAGAATTGTTCTACTACGATTGTTTTACTGATGAATGTCTTGATTTCTTTCACATTTGGTGGGCGAATCATCCTCCGAATCTCGTTAAGGAAAGTTATCAATACATTGGATAAATCCAAGTATAGACCTACGTCATCAATATTCGATTCGTGAAAGGAAATCTCCTTGGTAGGCTTTCCGGCTCTAAGGGGGTGTTTGGTTCGCCGAATTTGTTGTAATTTGATGTAATTTTTATTCAAATTCCAATTACGTAGGGTGTTTGGTTGGTTAATGGGCAGAATTGTAATACTCCAAATTACATCAGGCCCACTTTTTTTTCTCTTTTCTTTTTTTATTTTTTTATTTATGGAATCTCAATTACATCACTTAAGTGAATGAAAGTTTCAACATTACAAAGGAATTAACACACATTTACAAAAATAACCCAAACTCATAACAAACCTAATAAGGAATTATTTGGTACCTTTTTAAAGGGTCATTTAGTCCCAAAATTCATATCTATTTGATCAAATATTGCCCTAAATCGTTTCTTTTTGTATTTTAGGTACTTGGGACAAAAAAGATGAAAACCGGCGTGTTTTGGACCAAATTGGACAAAGAAACGAAGAAAATCAACCAAGTCACGAATCTGTCAGACATGGAACTCTGACGGCGTCACAACCTACAACCTGACGCCGTCACTTGTATTTGAAGACCAAGATTCAGTGAAAAGTTAACAAGTGACGGCTCAGATAAATTATAAACAGACGGCGTCACAAGTCCTGACGGCGTCAGAAGACATAGAGCGACGCCGACACAACGGCGATTTATCAAGGACGAAACCCTAAATGGCGGTGGGCTAACGGCGTCACAGTTTGCAAGTGACGCCGTCACAAGTGTATTCTTATATATATTTTTCCTACCTCCGTCCCATATTAAGTGTCCATAATGGAATCTTGGGATGTCCCAAATTAAGTGTCCAGGGAATATTTTCAACCAATGAGAAGAGACTTTAGTGGGTAATAGTGATATTTGATTGGTGGAGAGTGTAGTTAGTGGAATTTCCTAAAACTTTATGCATTTGGAAAGTGGACACTTAATATGGGACGGAGGGAGTATATATTTTTCCTATTTTTCTCATTCATTGTAACATCTTGAAGTAAGACTTGGGAAGGTGAAACCCTAGACGAATTTACAGCTTTTGTAGGGCTTTCTTACAACCTTTTTATTCATGTTTCATTGAAGATAAGTAATTCATTATTAATCATTTAATATGTTTGTGTGTTGTTTGATTGTTTGCTTTACTTCTTTTCACTTTATGCCCCAATCTCTACAAACACATTGCTCAACAAAACTTCTGCCTATGCCATCAAGTTGTGATGAAGTTGAGATTTGTTCCATGACCCAAATGGCACCCCCTCACAATGAAACTTGGGACGCAAAATGGTGTTTTGAATTAGTAAACCACTAATAGGGGGTTCACATGCATAGGAACTTGGATGATAATGCTTAATTTGCATGAAAGCCTTAGTTTCGGTTGATCTAGTATAAAACAAAGAACCCTTGGAAGATACATTCAACACCCTTCCAAACTTTCTAAGATTCCAAGCATAACCGTGGCCATACATGCGAAAGCTGAGAGTTACGGAAGGTTTGTCAAAGTAATATCTAGCATGGAATTCTTGAAGGTGCCTTGGGTAGATGGTAAGTGGAAGGTTATTGATGAAGGCAAAGCATTTTGAATGTATGAAATGTTGTTTTATGTTAGTAGCACACATGAATTTTTTGTCACAATGGCGACGTTCACGATATTCACGGTTTTCAAAAGGTTCATAAGCATTGGTGTTAGAAGATTCATTCACCCGCTTCATGAAATATTTGGTTGCCATTTTTAAAGGTAGAAGATGATGAAAATGCTAGTCACTAACTATCTTCTTTATAGAGGATTAACATGTGTTAGGTATGGATAATGAGGATCTATTGACCAGTGAGCAAAACTAATTAGTACTTAGATTCCTTCTAGGTAGTACTAGATGAGATGAAAAGAAAGAAAGTGGTGCATGGGAAAGATAATTATGCCTTATTGATAGGAGTGATTTAGATTGGATTAGATTTGGGTTTGGTTGAATTTGGATGATCAAGTTACTCATATTAGTTCCTATGATTGTTGCATGCATGCATCATCAAAGCCATACATGGATTCATCATAGTTGATGAGTAAAGGCCCTTGATCATCAATTTTTGGAGATAAAGTGATTCCATCAAACACAATTTAGAACCTACATCTCAATATACATGAACCAAGTGCAAGTATTTCATGTAAGTCATCTCAAGAATGTAGTTGGTTGTGTGTAGAGATCAAGTGTATTTTAAATTAATGAGTACACAGACTAGATCCTATCAACCATCACACATTGTATAGAAAGTCAATATACAATGCAAGATATCTCCGGTTTATAGTTTGTTGTGTAGTGTGTCGATATTAATAATCCTTATTTGTTACTTGCATTGAAGTTTCTAAGATTTTGGATGAAATACTTAGCTTATTAAATCTATTAAATGGGTATTTTAGTATGTTATGCAATACCATACCGAATTCAAACCACGGGAATTCTCTTCAACTACGCAAGTATTTTGTATACTTGCATAAAATCTTTTCTTTTCTTTTCTACCCTAAACACATAGCATGCAATTTTCACATAAATTGAACAAGTAGAGATAGATACAAAATCTTCAACACAAGTGTAAGTTGTGATCCAAAATTTTATCTAGTCTTGGTAAGTTGACACAAATGACTTTCAATTCTAGAAATTGTAGTAGAATATTTTGTGTCAAATTTTCTTGTTCATCACACATAGTATACACATGGAGGATCTAGGATATTATCAATCATCGTTTGAATAATGCATTGATAAATATCTTTCCTCTCGGAAAAACATTTATTTGAATTTCCTTCCATGCCTTCACATAAGACCTAGCACATAAACACATGAGCTCTAAGAGCGCCTAAAGGACTTTGCAAAAGACCATCTAAACATCTCACTAATCCAAAAAGATTGTTCTCCTAAGATGCATGTCAACCATGAACACCTAAACCTATCCTAAGAAAAATTTGGATTTTTGAAAAATGTCATGCCAAAACCTAGTCTTGTTTATTTTGCTACCTAAGCGTTCTTTTATTCAAATCACCAAAGACTTTTTCTATAGGATGACCCCTTGCTTCTCTCACTTTCTTAGGATTGCCTTCATCCGAAACATTAGCTTGCATAGACGGCGACCTTTCTTGATCTTGAACTATTTGTTCATCGATTAAATCATCTTCTACCGAAGGAGATTATTTTGGCTCGGGCATGCTCTCATCAAAGGTCACATTGAGATATTCCTCAATCCTCATTGTTTTCTTATTAAGCACTATGTATGCTTTACTAGTTTTAGAGTATCCTAAGAACACACCTTCATACGACTTTGGGTCGAATTTAGTGAGATATTCTTTGGTGTTAAGTATAAATAATTTACAACCAAATACCCAAGTATTCTAAGGAAGGCTTCCTATTTATAAGTATCTCATAGGGTGTTTTATTAATGACCTTGTAGAAAACTAGAAAGGGGGGGTTGAAAAGTTTTACCAATTAAAATCACTTATTAAAACTTACAGATCGACTTATGTCAATCTAGTTTTGACGTGATATTGTTAGAAATAAAAACATATAAACTAAACTAGGAGATAGAGTTAGAGAGACACAACCACAATACAAGTATTTATAGTGGTTCGGCTACGAGGACACCTTCTTTGCCCTACTCCACTCCCCGAGTCACCTACTCGAGAGTTCGTTATCACTTCACAACACAAACTCCTTTCACATGGCGGAGAAGCCTTCACAACGTCCCTTACACTTTATCCGGTACAAAGCTAGATACCGGGTCTTTCACACAAGGTAGACCAAACCTTCGTCGCCTACACTTTGTCCGGTACAAGGCTAGATACCGGGTCCTTAGCACGGCGGACCAAACCAACACACCCAATACAACTCGACTAAAGGATCCAACGTCCTTTTACACCTATCGACTCAACACATCTACAACACCCTTTGAGAAGAAAGAAAGAACAAGAATCACTTCTTTGATCTTGGAAGAGAAAAATCAAAGCAACCCATTTCACGAGCTTGCATGTCTTCGAGAGGTTATGATCTCGCCTTATGGAAGGAACCTAGAGAATCACAAAGAGAAACTACATAGAAAGATCCTTGGATCTGAGGTTAGAGAGTTTAGAGTATAGAGAGAAGTAAACTCTAAAAGGGGTGAGAGATAAGAGAGAAATTGCTCACTATTTATAGGCAAAACTGCCTATTGTTCACCCGGTTCCACCGGATCCCTTCCCAGAGGGATCTGGCCAGTGTAAACCGAGGGATCCGGGTAACTGGGTAAACCAGTCCGGATTTTGGGTTACAAACCAGGTTATGGGTTATGAGTTATGATCCATGGATAGATGATGTCATGCCTGATATCAAAGACATCTTGGGTCATGGGTCATGGACTTTGGGTTATGGGATATGGACTTTGGGTCATGGGTCATGGGTTGTACCCATTATGGATGTCATGCATAATGTCATGCAATGGGTCATGGGTCATGGGTTATGGATCAAGCTCCGTGGTTTATGGTTTATGGACTTGGTTTTGGGCCATAGATAGTCCAAGTGTTTTGATGACATCAAATAAGTACATATTATTAGCATCATTATCCCGTTTATATTGCTCATTTTTACTATTATGTGTGAGATTTGGTGCTTAATCATTTACTTTTGTTAAATCTCAGTAATATCGGAGCAATTAGAGAAAGTTATGGAAAAAGATGTGTTTTGGAGCAAAAACGAAGATATTGAAGAATGCCTACTGATCAGACACTCAATACGGCGTATCAACGCTAATTAGATACGCCGTATCCATATACTTAGAAGAGTTCAAGACCTTGCCTGACTTTGATGCATACGGCGTATCCATCTTTGGGAATACGCCGTATATGAAACTTGGTCGATTTGAAGAATACGGCGTATCAGATTCTATGAATACGCCGTATAGAAGCCCTAGATATTTGAAGACCAAGACGAGATTACATCGAATGCGGCGCATCCTATCCTTGAGATACGTCGTATATGAGCCTTAACCGATAAATCAAGTGAAGAATCGAAGCCAAATGAAGAAATAATGTTTACGTAACAACTTTAGAAGATGCTTCACTGTTTTGGTCATAAAATCTTCATCCGGACTCCGTTTTAGTTGATTCAAGCGGCCACGCGAAGAGAAAAATAAAATCTATCTGATTCTAAAGGAGATGCGGCGCATAGGATTTCTAGATGCGCCGTATCAGGGTCGTAACAGCACACTGCATATTTTTGGTAAACTTGGAGGCTACTCTTCCTTACCCCTATAAATACCACAGCCCTATGGACGATTTTATTATCACCAGAAGGACCATTATCAGTGGGGAACAGCCCCAAATCGTCCCCAACACCTTCTCCATCCACCATTGAAGATCGACGAAGAACATCTCCATACTTATCTTTGTGTATCATTCGGTTAGCATAATAAATTTGTCTATGGATTTCTTATGTTTAATTTTTATGTATACTTTATCTTTTGCTGAGATTATGGGCTAACACCCTTAGGTGTTAGCCATGTTTATGAAGTTTTATTAGTTTTTATGCTTGTGTTGATGTGTTTACTTTGTTATTGGATTGGGTGCTTATCGATAAAAACTCGTTTATTGCTTATAACTAGTAAAAGTCTATGTAACTAGATTATGATCTTATTGGTTTAATTGCTGTAATTTAACTATCTGTAATTGTGGTTACTTTAATTGATCATAAGTGTAGTAATCCGAATCCTATATAGACGGCTTAGAGGGAACACACCGGAACCGTGCCTCATGCCACTATTAGGACTAGTAGCGCGTAATGCCAAACTAGGTTAGACGGTTTAAAGCAATAAGTTAGTATTGATGCTAGATAGGTCACTATGATCATGTCCTCTTTCCCACCACGATGGTAGGTTATTTAATCGTGACAGGATTGATAATCGGATTGGCGACAAAACAATTGAATGAATTAAAACAAGTAGACATAAGCTTATATAACTATAAGATGGATTATGCTTGGCTAACCCGTTCTTCCTTATATCGATCTATTGTTCCCTATCCTTAGTTTAGTTATTTACTTTCCCGTATTTAGTTTATATAACACACAATATCGTGGTAGCCTCTCAGGCTAAACCCCCTTATCTTTAATTGCTTTCTAGGATAGGATAGAATAGTTAGATTAATAATTAGAATACCTTTAGATCATTTTAGCTTCGCTCCTAGTGAACGACCCTTGCTTACCTAGAAACTATCTACATTGATCGGGTACACTGCTCGTGAGTGTTTAGAGTCTATAAGTTAGTTCGGCAATAAATAAATTTAAAACTTGGTAGTTTATTATAGACCTAAAAAAACACATCAAGTTTTTGGCGCCGTTGCCGGGGAGTGATTGTTTTAATTTGATTTATTGGTATTTTAGTTTAGTTAGTTTTATTTGATTCTGTGTGTGTTTCTGTGTTTCTGTCTCAGAAAGGCAATACGGCGTATCCTTGTCTGTGGATGCGGCGTATCTGTCTTATATCAATACGGCGTATACAGGTCAATTGTATACGGCGTATTGACGTTCTGTGACCAATTTTTTTTTTTATCGTTTTTCTTTATTTTTGTTTATTTAATTTTTTTTTCGTTTTAGTTTTTATTGTTTTTGTTTCGGTTACTGCTGTTCTTGGTTGTTTATCTTTCAGGTAATAATGATGATGGATAATCCGGACATAACTATGGAAGAATATCTTAGGCTTAACAATGAAAGATCCTTGAGCAATAAAAAGGTTTACGATTGGGAAAGAGCAAGATATGGTGCACAAGTCATCAATGATAAAGAACCCACGATGGAAGAGTACTTATTATCAAAGCAGGAAAAATCAGGGAAAGAAAGAAACAAATTGCCATTTCGACACACTTGGACTTTATCCAATGATGATGATGAAGAAGAATCATACGATTTTGGTGCAATTAGGTTTCCGGCAATAGTTATTGATGATGTTATTTCTCCGGAAGTTGCCCAAGATGAAGAAGAGTCACAAGTGTTTGATTTGAATGAAAATCCGGCAATTGTTTACAAAGAAGCTTATTCATCCGAAAGTGTTTATGATGAAAATAAAGATGAATGTGGAACAATGGTGTATGGTGCTATTACTTGTGATTTTTCACCCGAGTTGGAAAATATATTCTCATCATATCAAAAACACCATGATGATATTCCATCGGATGAAGATAATGAGTATTCTAATATTGAAAGTTTTGATTGTATTGTGTACGATGCCATACCGCAATTGCCACAACAAAATGAAATATTCATGCGTGGAACAGATAAGCCAGATTATGACCCCACAAAGGATTTTGAAGAAATGTGGGATGACTTATTTGAGGCGGCTATTCGGGAAAAGGATGAAATTACAAGACCACTAGTTGAAGATGGAGACTCACAAGATGAATTGGAGTCACTTACAACAAAAAGTGGTACTAATTTATTTAATATTATTAATCCCGTTACTAATAATCTTGCTAGTTTTCCTAAACAGGTTGCAAAACGAAAGAATGATGAGGTGGAATTTACTACACCAACTAATGATGAATATAAAGCACCTATTATCAACCCATTTTTGGTGGAACTCGAGAAAGAATTCAAGGATGAGCTGATGGACACGACCATGATTGAAGAGGATGATTTCAATCCTATGAAGGATATAGAGGAACCCGAACTTTTACTCGCCAAAGACCCTTTCTCATCTTTTATGGAAGTCAAGGGACGCCTTACTACCAATAGAACAAACGAAGAAGAAGGGAGATTCATTGATCCTCAACATACTACTCTCTCACATGTAATGTTCATGTCATCCAATTTAACAACCAAACCGGGTAAGGTAATGAATGAAGTACACATATTGCCAAGGTATTATCTTTACATATTCTATCCATCTCTAGTAGCAAATTTACACTGTTATGGTGCTTATTGCTACTATCACCCGCACTTGACCGCAAGTGGGGGGGAAAACACCCTATTGCCTAGTAAATAAGGGTGGAGTCAGGCTCGTGACTCTAACAAAAACAAGCGCTTCTTGGGAGGCAACCCATGCTTGTCTTTTATTTTGTTTTTAGTTTATTTTTATTTTCGTATTTCTGTCAGTTGGTCAAATACGACGCATGCACTTTTAGTAGATGCGTCGCATTAACCCATGACGTGCATTTTAGTATTTCCTACAGGTTGTTGATGCGGCGTATCCAATATTCCATGGATACGGCGCATTGACACTCTGACCTGTAATTTTTTCGTATTTTTATTTTCCTAACCAATGATTAACGAGATGCTCTCGAGATTCTTTTTCTGTGGTCTCTATATTTTTACAGGTCTGGACAATTGAAGAGGTTGATGGACTCCCGCATTATATACGCTCGCACGTTTACATTGGAAGATCATACCGAGCAAATCTCAGGGGAGTTCTCCGTTCTAATTCTTTCTATCTCTTGTTTTTAATTTCAAATACAAACAACGAGGACGTTGTTTAACTTAAGTGGGGGGATGGAGAATTAGAACGTTACTTGTCCTTAATTTTTCAAAAATATGCTTTAATCTATGCTTAACTATAAAAATTTAATTTTTTTTAGCATGTTTTTGTTTAATCTAAGTTGCATAGCTGCACACATAATTTTATTTTCAAAAATTGTGAACTTATCAAAATTCACAAATCTATGAGTGTGCCGGTGACTTGTAAACTTTAGAACTTGGCTTGTATACTATTCGAGACCACCATAATGAGTATTATTGATATAATTGGAGTAACTTGTCTAACAAGGTAAATTTCTAGGATTACACCCAAAAAGCCTATTATATGTTTTGTGTTATTAACTAACTACACTGGTTAGTTAACCCCCGTATAAACCCTTTGTTTACTCTCACTTTTAGAGTAAGATACCCCTAGAAAAACCCTCAGAGCCATTCCTTTCGTTTCTTACACCTTTGTTATAATGTTTCGTTACACCCTTACACCTTAGCCTACCATGTAGATTAAAGTCCGTGGTTAGTTACTTTAGGCAAAGTGTGTTTCCTTACATTACCTGTGTTCGCGTGCGTAATTCATTATCTATGGTTAGGTCGGAAAATTGCACAATGCAATTGGAGTGAAAGTAGATATTGTATATTTTGAGTCTTGTTTTTCGTGTGTTTACTACTTTCACTATTACCGTTATTTCTGAAGTCATGAAAAGTATGGAAAAATTATCCAGAGTTATCGTTATAGTGATGTGGTGAAATTTTACACATCTATGTTTATGTTAGTAGTTTAAAAAAAAAAAAAAAAAAAAAAAAATCGAAAAAATGAGAAAAGAAAAAGAAAGAAGAAGTTGGAAGTTTGTTTATACCAACATTGTAAAGTTATGTAAAGTTATCATTATTGTTGTTGTACTATATTTATGGATTGCAAGGGAGTTGGCCGTTATGGGAACGCCAACTAAGGTTTATTCTGTGATGATGATTAAGATTTAATTGAGTCTAATTCGTGTCTACCCAAAGCGTGAGTTTCAAGTGTCAAAGCGTGAGTTAGTCAATGATATGTGTCTTATTCATGGGATGGTTGGGAAGTGATTAACCACATTAGGACTTAATCTATTTGTTTGTTTATTTTTCATTTTACACCAATTTATATCCCAAATATTATCCATACCCTATATCATTCTTCATCCAAACCTTTGATCTATTGAGATTAGGGATTTGAGCAATCTTAAGTATCGTAGTCGTGGATTCGACTATGTATTTATGATTTTGTCGCCCTTTTTGATATAATATTATTGGTGAAGATTACTTGGTCCTATCTTTAGCCTATTCGAGTTAAGGAATTGAGCAATTGCGAGTATCGTGGTCGTGGATTCGATCATGTATTTGTAATTTTGTCGCCTTTTCTGGAATATGAGATCGATAGAGATTAAAAAGGATGATCAACCCTTAACAAAAAAAAAACCCTTTTTACCGCTTTAGACTTGTTACTCCTTAGCTTTAGTGGGGGAGATGTGTATCCTTGCCAAGCTTATGATAGAATATTCGTCACGACTGGACAGTTAAACGATTAGATTTGCTTTTATCGGAATATTTTATTTTGTTTCTAATTCGTTAAGTGTTTGGTTGTGCAATTATGATAAAATGAATAAATGCTTAATTGTAAAAATACATCCTATTTAGGATACATTTTCATAAGTTTAAATCTAAGGTTTACTTGAGGACAAGTAAAGTTCAAGTGGGGGGATATTTGATGACATCAAATAAGTACATATTATTAGCATCATTATCCCGTTTATATTGCTCATTTTATACTATTATGTGTGAGATTTGGTACTTAATCATTTACTTTTGTAAATCTCAGTAATATCGGAGCAATTAGAGAAAGTTATGGAAAAAGATGTGTTTTGGAGCAAAAACGAAGATATTGAAGAATGCCTACTGATCAGACACTCAATACGGCGTATCAACGCTAATTAGATACGCCGTATCCATATACTTAGAAGAGTTCAAGACCTTGCCTGACTTTGATGCATACGGCGTATCCATCTTTGGGAATACGCCGTATATGAAACTTGGTCGATTTGAAGAATACGGCGTATCGGATTCTATGAATACGCCGTATAGAAGCCCTAGATATTTGAAGACCAAGACGAGATTACATCGAATGCGGCGCATCCTATCCTTGAGATACGTCGTATATGAGCCTTAACCGATAAATCAAGTGAAGAATCGAAGTCAAATGAAGAAATAATGTTTACGTAACAACTTTAGAAGATGCTTCACTGTTTTGGTCATAAAATCTTCATCCGGACTCCGTTTTAGTTGATTCAAGCGGCCACGCGAAGAGAAAAATAAAATCTATCTGATTCTGAAGGAGATGCGGCGCATAGGATTTCTAGATGCGCCGTATCAGGGTCGTAACAGCACACTGCATATTTTTGGTAAACTTGGAGGCTACTCTTCCTTACCCCTATAAATACCACAGCCCTATGGACGATTTTATTATCACCAGAAGGACCATTATCAGTGGGGAACAGCCCCAAATCGTCCCCAACACCTTCTCCATCCACCATTGAAGATCGACGAAGAACATCTCCATACTTATCTTTGTGTATCATTCGGTTAGCATAATAAATTTGTCTATGGATTTCTTATGTTTAATTTTTATGTATACTTTATCTTTTGCTGAGATTATGGGCTAACACCCTTAGGTGTTAGCCATGTTTATGAAGTTTTATTAGTTTTTATGCTTGTGTTGATGTGTTTACTTTGTTATTGGATTGGGTGCTTATCGATAAAAACTCGTTTATTGCTTATAACTAGTAAAAGTCTATGTAACTAGATTATGATCTTATTGGTTTAATTGCTGTAATTTAACTATCTGTAATTGTGGTTACTTTAATTGATCATAAGTGTAGTAATCCGAATCCTATATAGACGGCTTAGAGGGAACACACCGGAACCGTGCCTCATGCCACTATTAGGACTAGTAGCGCGTAATGCCAAACTAGGTTAGACGGTTTAAAGCAATAAGTTAGTATTGATGCTAGATAGGTCACTATGATCATGTCCTCTTTCCCACCACGATGGTAGGTTATTTAATCGTGACAGGATTGATAATCGGATTAGCGGCAAAACAATTGAATGAATTAAAACAAGTAGACATAAGCTTATATAACTATAAGATGGATTAGGCTTGGCTAACCCGTTCTTCCTTATATCGATCTATTGTTCCCTATCCTTAGTTTAGTTATTTACTTTCCCGTATTTAGTTTATATAACACACAATATCGTGGTAGCCTCTCAGGCTAAACCCCCTTATCTTTAATTGCTTTCTAGGATAGGATAGAATAGTTAGATTAATAATTAGAATACCTTTAGATCATTTTAGCTTCGCTCCTAGTGAACGACCCTTGCTTACCTAGAAACTATCTACATTGATCGGGTACACTGCTCGTTAGTGTTTAGAGTCTATAGGTTAGTTCGGCAATAAATAAATTTAAAACTTGGTAGTTTATTATAGACCTAAAAAAACACATCAAGTTTACAAGTTTTTTCTTAACATGTATTTTATAAAATGTAAGTAACAAATGTTACTTAAGTGTTTTTATAAAATAGTTTTGGTTTCATGTAAACTTGTTAACTAGATATGTTTAACGTTTACTTGTTTAATGAAATGAGTTAGTAAACTATTGGCTCAAAGCATTACGTAATTTATTTATCTCGTTAAAATGATTTTACGTTTGTTATCGATAAAACATTGAAAGATCGTAAAATATAAATAAACGTTTTGAAGGTCTATTTGTATTAACAATCTCCCCCTTTTTGTTGATGACAAAACATAAAATTATTTTAAGTAAAAAATAAAATTCGTAAAGTTTTGAATTGCAGTTTTTACTCTTTCTCCCCCTTTTTGTCGAAACAAAAAGAGCGTCGAAAGGAAACTAACCCGAATGCAAGTTTTAAGAAAAGTAAGTGAAAGAAAAGGTGTAGAATAGAGAGAAGAGAGTAAGAAGATCTTAGTTGCTCCCCCTCGACGGTTGCTCCCCCTTATTGAGGGCGTCAAGTAATTAGGGAGACTTAGATGTGCTCATTGCAAGTTTTTGCAATGGTTTTGCTTGGACGAAAACTCCCCCTTAATGAGGGCGTCAAGTACTCCATGTGTATTTTTGAAAATCTACAAAACAAAGGTTAGAAGACAAGTATATTGTGTCCTTTTGCTAAAAATGGAGTTGCATAAAATTTTGGTTAGTATTATGTTTGCCCGGATCCGCCGGTTCCCTTGAAAAAGGGATCCGGTTAGTACAAAGTGAAGGATCCAGCTTACCTGCAACTTGTTAGCAGCAGTACATAAATAGAAAAGGTATGAAGACAAGTAATAATCACACAAATCACGTTCACATAGACAAGAAGCACATAATCATGTAGATTCATTTAATAAAACAAGAGAAATGATACACACATTGGTCAAATCTCTAAAACAAAGAAAATGATCTTAGCATGAAAAATTCCTATTCGACTAAACTTAGGCCTAAAGCTAGAATAGTGAGACCACTTGTGCTTGTACTACAAGGTTTGTAGGAAAGGTTTGGTTTGTTGACGTCATCAAGACGTTCAAGAAGATGGTAGAACATGAAACATACTTCATCACGTAGTTCATGAACTAAGGTTTGGACATGTTGACAATGATCACAAGTATCATTGTGGTTTGTTTGTTGTGAGGTTAAGATAGAAGGTAGTTGAGGTATGTTTGAGGTGGAAGCACCTAGGTTTAGAGGTTGTGGATGTACCACGGGTGTTGGTAAAGAAACATGTGTGGGTGGAAGTGTGTCATTGTTTGGTTGAGGTGATTGAGGTGTTTGTGATGGTTGACATCTTCTCATTACCCAAAATGGGCCATTTGAGGGTGGTGGAGAGGATGGTAAGTATGCTATGGGTGGTGGTATGTTGATGTCAACATCTAGGTGATGAGATGGTGGTTGTGTTGACATTCTCTCAATGGATGAGAATGTTGGTAATGGTGGTGGATTAGAAGGTCTAGGAGGTAAGTCCTCCAATGAGTTGAAGTAGAGGTGAGGTGATGAATTAGGTGTGGTGAAAGAAAGAAGTCTTGGTTCAAGAGAAGAAGGTTTTGTTGGTTGAGTGGATATAGGAGTGTTTGGTAATGTAGGTTCACTAGTAGGTGTAGGTTCAAGAGGAGTTGATTGTGGTGATGTTGTTTTGGTGGAAGCAAGTTGTGGTGATGATGGTTCAAGAGATGGAAGTTGTGGTGAGGTTGGTTTGTTTGAGGCTAATTGTGGTGGAGTTGGTTCATTAGATGGAGGAGTTTGGATGTAGTTTGGGAGATGTGTTCTAGTAGAGGGTGCTTTGATGGGTGAGGTTTTGGTTGAGGATATTTGATACACTATTCGTGCGGTTTTTCTTGGAGGGCTCCTAGTGGATGATCTTGCACTTGGTGCCTTAATCATGTTTTTGGGTAGGTTTAGAGTGTGAGTTTGCAGTAGAAGATGGTTTGTTTTGGTGTGGTTTGGAAGCACAAACACAAGTGGCTTAAATAGTGAAAGATCAAGTAAGTGAATTAAAGCCTAAACCACTAAAATCCTTTGAATTGCAATGATATGCATGCACCAAGGTCAACTACAGTGATACAATCTTCTAGGAGATATATTAAAGGCAATGTGGAGTGTTTGAGTGGATAAAGTTGAGTTTTGGAAGGCTATAGGTGATAAAATATGTTTCTATTTGCCCGGTTCCAGTGGATCCTTCCCAAAAGGGATCCTGCTAGCTAACAGATCAGATAAAGGTGAGAAATGATGGTCATCTAGCTATTGCAGCCCTATATTTCCTGATGTAATAAGTGTAAGATAGTGTTTTAGTGAAGGCAACTCTGAGTGTTATAAGACTAATGATGAGGGGTTGTCATAAATGATCTTTAGAGGTGAGAAAGAGGTCTAAGTAGGCCATTAAGTGAATATGGATTAAGATAATCATATCACTAAGTGTTAAATGTTTGTAGGTTTTAGGAAAAGGTGGTATAAAAAATTTAAAAATCATAAGAATTAAAAGATTATTTTTAGAGTATTTTGAGGTAAAGATGGTGGAAATAAATTTGTTAAAAAATTATTTAAATTATAGGTAAGTGTAAAATGATCAGAGAGAGGTGATTCAAGAAGTGGAACTGAGAAACAGTGGTTATTGTGAAAATGATAAATAAAAAACACCTAGGATGATACTTAAGTCTTTCTTAAGAGTTCAACAAGACTATTAACCTCAAAGTCAGCTCAAATATGACTAATAGGAGATGACTAACTAGTGTACTAAGGTTAGAATGGTTGAGTGTGAAGACAAGTGGTATAAAAGTATCCTTTATATTACCGGTTCGTTTAGATCCTTTCTAAAGAGGATTCAGCCAGTTAAATTTAAGGGAACCGGCTTCTGAGACAAATAAGTTCACAGAGGACTTGTTAGAATTTTGCTCATATGTCGACTAAGAAATCTAACACCTCAGGCAACACTTATATATAGATATAGGTCAGATATAACAAGTAGAGCATGTAGGAAATACATATAGGTAATAAAGAGACTAAGCCTTTTATTCAAGAAATTTTAAAAGAAGTACAACAAGTATGCTTAAAGATGGATCATACTTTGTTAAAGGTTTATTCCTATCTTTTATCTAATTTTTGTTATTTTGCTCATTTTCTTCATTTGTTGGATCATCAAACGGTGCATAGTTGGAAGCAGATTCTGGAATAAAGAAAGATGATATAAAGACCTTATCTAAAGGCATCATCACTTTATTGACGAGAGAATATTGTGGCCCTTGAAAGTGTGGATGAAAGTTCATGAAGTGATTATAGAGACGAGTTAGGAACATCCCATAAGGTATAAGTTTGTTCTTATTCCCATTGAGATGTACAATTCGCTTAGCGAAGAAGTAGGCGAGATTGTATGGTTGTTCAGTTAGAAGACAGTGGATCATATGAGCACAACAAGCCAGAAGTTGCTCACGATTTCCCTTAAGACTCCAAACATTTTCACGTAAGATAACCGCCATAGTTTTCAGCTCATAGCGAATCTCAAGTGTGTCGATTATGTCTGGATGAAGAAAGTCGAAACGATAAGGAGTACGAATAAGATGGGTTAGTTCTTGTGGAGAAGGTATGTAAGAGCAGTATAGACTATTTTCTTCATGGTAGTTAAAGAGGGATTCAAGAGACCGATCTTCGGTGTAGGCACATTGACCATATCCTGGGATTCAAAGGATGTTAGCAAATTGCTGAAGAGTTAGAACAACCTTATGGTTTTTGATTGAAAACCAAAGTGAGAAAGAACGATCCTCGTTAGGAACGAGTTCAACTTGATGGAAGAATTCCAACACAAATCGTGGACAGATTGGTTCGTTAATGGTAAGAAGACAATCAAAGCCTATGGTGCGGAAACATGTGTTGATGTCTCTGTCGAAGATAAGGGAAGAGTCAACCACACGACCTTCGTGAATTAAGCGGGTTTCAAGATTATTAAACCCATGAACATGGTTTCCTGAAGTGTCTGGCTCATGAGAGATGTCTGGGATGTAAACGCTGGTGTCTCGAAAATCGAAGTCATATTCGTGAGACATATTGAGACCTATGCAAGTGGTTTAAGAGTAACAACTTTTTGTAAAAATAATATCCATATCTTTGAAGAGTTTAGTAGAAATATTTTTTACTTCCATTATGAGTAGAGATGACTACGAGGATTAAACTTATCAAATTTCCTTTTTTTTGTATTAACAATGTAGAGCTGTGAATGTCCTATACGAGAGAGAATTTTTGAAAATATGAGATGTTGAGAAAGGCTTTTGTTTGTACAAGATTTGATAAGTATATATGTATATGTGTAGATATGTGATGAAGCGAAAAGTGTACCGCTTTTAAGGGGTCATTTAAGCCCTAAATCGTATTTATTTGATCAAATATCGCCCTAAATCGTTCCTTTTGTCATTTTAGGTACTTTTGAGGAGAAATCTGGAAAAGGAGGCATTTTGGACGTTTTTGGAGCATTAAAGTGAAGAAAACGACAAAATCTCAAAAATCGGCTAAAAGTTACCTTTGACGGCGTCAGATTTTACTCTGGACGGCGTCATGGCTTGGCAAGAAAAGGTGGATGTGAAATTTACTCATGATAAGCCAGTGAAAATTGCATGTAAATTCTGACGGCGTCACGCTTTAACCTGATCAAGGGCGTCACGGCTTAATTCAAAGAGGGACGGCGTCACGTTCAAGGTCTGACGGCGTCAAGCCTTGATAAGCCAGAACGGATTTTGGAGAGCTAAAGAGGGACGGCGTCAAGAAGGTCATCCGGGAACCCTAAAAGCGGCGAGGTGACGGCGTCACACTCCATAACGTGACGCCGTCAGATCCAAAAGTCTATATATAGTTTTCTAATTTTTTGTCATTAGAGAGAGAGCTTAGTGTGGAATTTTTGGGAGAAAACCCTAAGACGATTTTAGCATCTTTTTCAAGGCTTTTTGCCTTGAGATCTTCCATGTTACATTGAAAGATAAGTTATCAATTAATCATTCAATATGTCTATGTGTTGTTTGATTCTATCTTGTTCTTGTCTTTTGTTTAACATGTTAGGCTAGATTTATCTTGTGTTTGCTTAGATCTAATGAAACCTAGCTATTGATTATTGGTTATTAGTGTGTTATTAGTTGTATTGGATGATTGTTTATCTATGTTAGGCTTAAGAAAACTGGCTAACTTCCTATTCGGTAACTTGCTTGAACGTCTTAAGAAACATGAACCAAATGCGTACTAAAGGTTTTTATGGTTGTATTTAATGCACAAGCGAATTCTAGTGATCCCATGTTAGGAGCTTCCTAGCCGGCTCGACATAGGAGTGAAGTAGGAGCTTGTAGAGTGGGGAAGTACGTACGCCACCCCACGATTGGTATTAAGGAATACACCCGTCATCCACGCAACTAATACACACTAATCAACCGGTAAAAGATAGTTAGGGAGTAAGGAAATCTAAGTGAACACATTTCTCTACACTTAAGTTTTCACCAACATTTTACTTTCAGTTATTTTATTTTATTTGCATTCGTAGTAATTTGGGTTAGTTGACTAGCAACTAATTCCGCCCACTCTTTCAAACCCGAGATTTTACTTGCTTTCATAAAATTATAAAAAAAATACAAAAAGAATCTTCTTCAACCCTTAGACCTATTAGAGTAGTCTTTCATACCTAACGAACACTATTCCCTGTGGAGAACGATCAATCCCCCGTACTTACCACTACACTATACCACATCGGTCAGGTACACTGCCTGGTGGGGTTGTAAGCCTCTTGAGATCCCTCAAGAGGTAAAACCTGTTGTAAGGTTGCAAAACCACGCATCAATATGAGATCTCATTAGTTTGAGTGTTTGTGTTTTAAGTTATATAACCCTTATGTGATTAAAATTACCCTTGTAAAATGATAAAGAGCTAAACCATTAGAAACTACACGAGCGTTTGTGAAGAGATGTTTTTAGACAAAGTGTGATTAGGTGTATTACACACGATTCATGAAGATATGACACAAAGATGATGCACACCAAACTTTATAATTAATAGAGATGTCTTATAAAGAAAGTATGTATATGTTATCATATTTTTAGAAAGGAAAAACATGTATGAATCCACCTTTTAATCATAATCAATTAGCACATTTTAGAGAATTAATTTTAACTAAGAAAGCATACCTTTTGGTATGGTTTTGAAACCGTAGATGAGAAGTACTTCAGAAGCATCTTTTAAGCTATCTTTACCTTTGTTAGCAAAGGAGTCAAGCGACACTTATTGATTCTTCTTTAGTGTGTAAACTTCATTTTTCCTATAAGATGATGAAGTTTTCGAAGAAACCTAAACCGAATACTTCTCAAAAAGATTTGTTAGAAACAAGATGAAATATCAATATCCAAGAGATAGAAGTTTTGATCTTTTGTAAAAATGAGTTAGATGTCAACTTTTACAAAAGGTTTTTCCTTCGTTGTAGTTTTCAAAACATACACGGATAGTATCAAGTTTTTAAAGTGCAATATGCTCTAAGAAACTTGGTAACGAAGCTCTGATGCTAATTGTAGAAAACTAGAAGGGGGGGGGGGTTGAATAGTTTTACCGATTAAAATCACTTATTAAAACTTATAGATCGACTTATGTCAATCTAGTTTTGACGTGTTTGATATTGATAGAAATAAAAACATATAAACTAAACTAGGAGATAGAGTTAGAGAGACACAACCACAACACAAGTATTTATAGTGGTTCGGCTACAAGGACACCTTCCTTGCCCTACTCCACTCCCCGAGTCACCTACTCGAGAGTTCGTTATCACTTCACAACACAAACTCCTTTCACATGGCGGAGAAGCCTTCACAACGTCGTTTACACTTTATCCGGTACAAAGCTAGATACCAGGTCTTTCACACAAGGTAGACCAAACCTTCGTCGCCTACACTTTATCCAGTACAAGGCTAGATACCGGGTCCTAAGCACGGCGGACCAAACCAACATACCCAATACAACTCGACTAAAGGATCCAACGTCCTTTTACACCTATCGACTCAACACATCTACAACACCCTTTGAGAAGAAAGAAAGAACAAGAATCACTTCTTTGATCTTGGAAGAGAAGAATCAAAGCAACCCATATCACGAGCTTGCACGTCTTCGAGAGGTTGTGATCTCGCCTTATGGAAGGAACCTAGAGAATCACAAAGAGAAACTACATAGAAAGATCCTTGGATATGAGGTTAGAGAGTTTAGAGTATAGAGAGAAGTAAACTCTAAAAAGGGTGAGAGATAAGAGAGAAATGACTCACTATTTATAGGCAAAACTGCCTACTGTTAACCCGGTTCCACCGGATCCCTTCCCAGAGGGATCCGGCTAGTGTAAACTGAGGGATCCGGGTAACTAGGTAAACCAGTCCGGATTTTGGGTTACAAACCGGTTTATGGGTTATGGGTTATGATCCATGGATGCCTGATGTCAAAGACATCTTGGGTCATGGGTCATGGACTTTGGGTTATGGGTTATGGACTTTGGGTCATGGGTCATGAGTTTTACCCATTATGGATGTCATGCATGATCTCATGCAATGGGTCATGGGTTATGGGTCAAGCTCCATGGTTTATGGTTTATGGACTTGTTTTGGGCCATGGATAGTCCAAGTGTTTACAATCTTTTTCTTAACATGTATTTTATAAAATGTAAGTAACAAATGTTACTTAAGTGTTTTTATAAAATAGTTTTGGTTTCATGTAAACTTGTTAACTAGATATGTTTAACGTTTACTTGTTTAATGAAATGAGTTAGTAAACTATTGGCTTAAAGCATTACGTAATTTATTTATCTCGTTAAAATGATTTTACGTTTGTTATCGACAAAACATTGAAAGATCGTAAAATATAAATAAACGTTTTGTAGGTTTATTTGTATTAACAGACCTTTCTAATGTAGACTCTATTAAAGATATAACATACGGTATCTAGGGCATGACACCAAAACTTTTGTGGAATGGATTGCTCGTCAAGCATTGCATGACTCATCTTTCGTAACTTACGATGTGTTCTTTCAATAATCTCAAGTGAGAAGTGAATAGGCCCGATAAGTTATAAGATATTCCATGTTGTTCACAAAAGCTACCAAATTTTAATTTATCAAATTTACTACTATGATTTGTTTTCATTGTAACAATAGAACAATCAAGTGGGTTTTCAAGCTTTTTCCTTAATATATCAAATTTTCCTAAGACTCCATCCTTAGATGCTAAAAATAGTACCCAAGTGTTATTTGAATAATCATCGACAATCATCAAATTGTAGAAGTTTCCTCCATAGCTTTGGATTGGAGATGGACCATACAAATCCAAGTGTAGCAACTTTAAAACCCTATTAGTTGACACTTCATTCTTATTCCTATTATTTGCATGTCCTTGACTTTCTAGACTACAAGTATCACAATAATGTCTTTCAAAGCTCAACTTTGGTAAATTCCTTACTATCTCGTTGTAAGCTAGACTTTGGACTAACCTCATATTGGCGTGACCTAAACTCCTATGCCAAAGCGTTGAGTTATCCACCATGGATGAAAGACATATGTGTTGTTTGGAGTTATCTCCAACTAAAAAGTATACAAGTTATTTCTCCTAAGACCTTTAGCTAATATGTTACTGTTTTTACTAATAGTACAATCCATGTTGGTAAAAACAATACTACAATTATCATCACTTAAATTACTCATACTAATCAAGTTAGAATTTAAATTACTAACACGCTCAACATTGGTAATTTCTATAGAGTCATGAAGGGTGTTGTTTCGAGTACTTGCAAAAGGAGCTTGAGGGAAAAATGGTTTTGCAAAAGCATTTAATGATGAACCAATTTTACTCAGACTCCTGGCGCGCTGGTGGCACATCGACGCGTCATCCAGCGCGTCAGGCTCGGTAAAATTCGATTCTTCACTTTGACCTTCTTTTATAAACACTTGTGGTTGTGATTTTATTATTTTTAGAAAAACCAATACCTACTTTGTCATGGAAGGGCTTTTGTTGACTTAACATTATGTCTAAATCATTACTACTTTTCTTAAATTTAAGTAGCTTAATTTTTTTGTTCAAGTTCATGAGTCACTTTCTCAAGTTGACATTTTTCCTTTGCAAGTTTTTCAATATTTCTCAAAATATTTTCATTAAGTTCTATTAATTCCTCATTCTCCTTTTGCAATTCATAAATATCTAAATTATTATTAGAAGAGGAAGGATTAGATGATACCTCATGTGTCCCAATTGCCGTGAGACAAGTAGCCTTTTCATCTGGTTGATCTCCATCTTCACTATCGCTCCAAGCGCCGCCTCTGATGGATGCCTTGTCTTGACCATTGTTACTACCTTCTCTATAGCTTCTTCTAAATTTATTTGCTATAACCATGAATTCTTCTTCATCCCATTCGTCTTTATCAACACTTTCTCCTTGATTACTACTTTCATCACTAGTTTGGTTTCCAGTGACTTTAGCTTTGAGAGCTAGTGATTTGGCTTTCTCCTTCATCTCCTTAGTAATGACCTTGTCATCTTCTAAGATTGTCTCATATACTTTGAGATTACCAATGAGCTCATCAAGAGAAAGTTCTTCCAAGATTTTGGCTTCTTCAATTGCCGTCTCCTTCGATCACCACTTCACCGGGAGTGCATGAAGAAATTTTCTAACAAGATTCTTACTATTATAGCTTGGGTCTAAGGATGTCAAGCTTGTAGTAATTGCATTGAATCTTGTGTAACCACTATCAATGGTTTCTTCATTAGAGATTGAAAACTTCTCATATTGTTGAGTGAATAGTTCGATATTGTACTCCTTTACTTGTGAAATACCTTGATGAGTATTTACAAGATTATCCCAAATCTCCTTTGCGGTTTCACATGTAACAACCTTCTCGAACTCCGTTAGAGGAAAGGCATTGTATATAATCATCTTGGCTTCATGATTCTTGCTAACCATCTTCTTTTCATCATAATCTAGATCTAAAATTAGCTTCTCCACCATCAACTTTGTTTCGGGGTCTTGAATCATGAAAACAAAGTTGCCATTTTGGATGACTTGCCACAAGTCAATATCCTTAGACCTAACATAGGTCTCAAATAGGGTTTTCCAAAAACGAAACCCTTCAGATTCAAACAAAGGTGGTGTTTGCATAGAGTACCCCTCAACATAGTTCTCTTGAGCCATGGATCTATACTCAACTTTTCTAGAAATTTCGTTAGGTGTTTTAAATTTTTGAAATAGAAGTTTTTGACTCAAAACGACTTCTCGGGAAGGTTTTAACTCTCAAAAAACTTGAGTATACCGCTCTGATACCAATTGTAGAACCGTGGGGGGGTGAATATGGTCTCTTGGGCTTTTTGGATGTTTAAAAACTTTGAGCATCTAAGAGCAACAACTGGTTTATACAACAACAACCACTAACACAATAACAATCACAATCACAACCAAAGTATACAAAGTAAGTAAAGAGACACCACGATATATATTGGTTCCGGATGGGGGGTTTATACGATCCGTACGTCCAGTTGCGAATCTACGACACTATACTATTCACTAAGTATACTCCTTTTGATGGACTACAAACCGTTACAACTTCACTCCACCGATATGCACTAAGATTGGTGCTCACCAAGAAGAGCTACTCACCAACGGTATTCCGCCCTCGGAAACCACCCTCAAGGACTCATGATTCGACTTAACCACAAAGACCACTAAGACCACAAAGACTTCCCACCGAAAGTATCAAACCCCAACTAGATCCCCAATGATCTAGGCTTGGTCACCTCGACACAAGACTTCCCTTACAATCAAATTGAATGAATAAGTGTTTGATTGTTCAATCAAGCCCTAACCTAACCTAGAGACTCGATTCTAGTAGAAATGGTATAGAGAAGAAGACCCTCGACACAATCACAAGAGTGGATTAGGTTCTTGTGATTCTTCCCTTGCAAGGAGATGTGTTCTTTCAAATGATGTTATGTGAAAGATTAAGAACACAATATAGAATTAGAGGATTGAGAGAAAAGAAATTAGAGAGAAAGAATAATGGCAAGGGGTGAGGAATACAAGAGGCAAGGGTGGGTATTTATAGGCTAAGATCCCAAAGTGGTAAAAATTTACCGATGTGCCAGCAGCGCGCCAGGATAACTGGTAAATTTTTCCTTGGGATCTTGTTCTTTTAAATAACCAACCTTGCTAAATCCCCAACCTTGCTAAACCCCCAATTGTACTTCACACATTTAGACCTTTACATTATTCATCCCAAAGGTCTACCAACTCAAATAGTCATTTTGTAAAAATGTTTTGTGAAGTGTTTTAGTCAAACCAATTATCAAAGAGAAAAGGGTAGAAGGGATAATTGGATAAGGGTAATTTGGGTATTCCTCACATGGCATAGATAAGAGAGAAAGACTATGCCATGGGATATTCCTTTGCTTGAAAAGAAAGTGAGTATGTTAGAGAGGGAAGATTTGAATTTGAAATTCAAATTTGTGAGAGAGAAGTGGGAGAGTGAGGTTGGGTTAGAACAAACCATGGTTGGGTAAGAAGAGAAGACATGGTTGAGTTAAGAAGAATATCCAAGGGAATATGCTTTGCTTGGAGGCAAAGAGGAGATGAAGGGTTGAGATGAGTTTGGGTGAGTTGTGAGAGGGAGTGTTTGAATTTCAAATTTTAAATATAGTTGTTGGAGATCAGTTGGATGTGTAAGAGTGATGTGATAAGGATGTGATGGGGAGCCTTGGTTTGGATTTCAAATTTGAAGTGTGAGAGTGAGGTAGGGAGTGAGGGAGGTTGTATGTGAGGGAGTGAGTTGTATGTGTGTAAGAGTGAGTTGTATAAGGATGGGATGTTGAGGTGATGGGGAACCTTTGGCTTGGATTCAAAATTTGAATTTTGAATATAGGAGATGAGAATGAATGTGTTTTGTGGTGAAGGTTTATTTGTGTATTGAAATGAATGGTTGGATGAAGAAGATGATGAGGTGGTGAAATATAAGTGGTTAGATTGGAATGTTGAGAAGGGAATGTTTGGAAGATATGGTGTGGGTATGTAGGGGACATGAAGTACATGAAAATACAAGGACTATTAGGGAATGTTGTGGATAAGATTTGGGAGGAATTTGAAATGGTAGGAGGATTAGTTTGGTGAGGAGATTAATCAAAGGAGTGATTAAGGCTTAATCATTTTGTCATTAGGGAAGAAAAGAATTGGCAAAGATGATTATGGGTTGAGAAAATCAAAGGTTACTTATAATCTCAAGTAACTCAACGTCGAGTATTCATAATCTCATAATACGTGAATTTCCACGACTCGACATAATCAATAATCATCTTGATGCAAACAAGCTAAGTGCTTTGCATCATTGTAAAGCATATCCAATAATGGGAAAGGATGCGTTTAAGAAAAGGGACGTTTGACTTAGATTGACCAATAAGGGAGTAAACCCGTTACGTGATTAGAGAAGACGTTAACATGGATTATGGCAATATGAATACTTTTACTTGATGTTACGTGAAATATATAAGTTCCCTAGGTTTAGAAAAGCCTTGGCTAGAGGCGTTTATCAAAATACTTGAGTTGGCGTTTTGCCAAATACGGGAGGTTGTAAATTTGGATCCTCTAATTCTAAAACTCGTTTCGAGTGTTCCCAATGAAGCACATAACATATTCATACCTGTATTGAAAGATCCACATTTGTCGGGTAAGGGGAAAGCCGACTTTTAAATTTCATCCCGAACCTTAACAAAAGGCTAGCGCGTTGCTGGCGAGTCGGAGCACTGACAGTGCACCAGGCCTAGTTATGGGTCGGGAGAAATTTGGCCAACGTTTGTAATTTTATGAGTTGCGAAGGTTTATTTTTCATCATTAAAACATAAGAAGGTCTAGCTAATATTGTCCCAACAAACATCTTACACTGTAAAATATTTATAAAAGAATCGCTTCCGCTATAAAACATTTACATAAAACCCTCTAAGCTATAAATATTCCTGCCTTGGAACAAAATATTATAAAAATTCCTAAGTAATATGGACACAAAACGAAAGAAAAAACACCGCCGAAACATGCGGGTGCGCCCACTCGTTATTAACATATATGGCAAAAACAAAAAATCACAAACATTAATGGGAAACTATGTTATTTTTCAAAATTTAAATTACAATCCCATTAATAGATTTACAAACCAAACAGGATTATGTAAATGAATTTACACTGAATTACATTACATTTGCCAATCAAACACATGAAAGATTTCAACAATTCAGATTAAAATTCCTTTGGTAGATTACAATTCCATTAAAAACATTTAGCGAACCAAATGGCCCCTATGAGGCTAACATAGATATCTCTCCATACCACTTAATTCGAGAAATATCCTTTGTTGCAAGATATATACAAAAGTAACAAGTAACAAAATATCATTATTGTTTTATATGAGAAGTCAAATTTTAATTAGTCATATGTCAACAAGGATTTATGGATTTAGATTTGCATGTTGTTTTACTATCATAATTATAAGAAAAAATTACATGGATGGTCCCTGTGGTTTACACGGATTTCATGTTTAGTCCCTATTTCGTATTAATTACGCCAGAGATACCTATTTTGTGAAACATTGCACTCTTTTTGTCCCTATTTTGGATGGGCCGTTAGTTTGACTGTTAAGTGTATAAATATTATTTGCCCGTTAGTCCCTCCATTAGTATTTTTTGCACCGTTAGTCCTCATTGACCAAGTCATCTAACACGTCTCTCGTTACACTTGTTAGTCCCAAAATACAAAGGGCAATTTAGTAATTTCCCAACCTGACGGATCCAAACATACTTTAATCCAAACACTGCACCACCAAATCTAAACACACTTTAATCCATCTTCAACCTTTGATTGTTTTTCAAGATTTGGGAAAAAGTATATAGAATCATAAAACCCATCTGGTACTAGAAAAAAAAAATACACATATGTATATCAAAATCATATAAATCAACATCACCATCCATAACCTGCACACTAAACCAACACTGCACCACCGAATCTAAAATCGAGATTCAAAACAAAAACAAAAATCAATACCCATAAATCCCCTATTCAAACCACACAGAAAAAAAAAACCCCAATTATGGTTTTCTTGATTTCTTTCTTGTTCAATCCAAATCCACAAACACAAACGAGTCACAGATTATCCCTTTTTTTGTTCAAAAAAACCCAAACCCACAAAACCTTGAAAATGACAAATGTTTGGATTGTGGTTAAACAAAAACAAAACAAAACAAGAGGCTGTGTAGTTCGAGGGTGTTTGGGTTGCGGTTACAAATCATCAAGAACGGTTTGTGAGTTGAATGTTTGAAGAACAGGAATCAGAGGGTTGTGTTTTTCGTGGGTTTGTGTTAAGGTATTTAGAAAAATGATGTGTGATGTTTTAAGTCCACACCACCTCCGCCACCACCACAAAAGTACACCACCACCACAGCTAATTAAACCACCACCATATCTATCTCCACCTACAGCCACAACACAAAAGTACACCACAACCCAACTAACAAATCATTTAAAGATCTTGTAACAAAACCCATCATTGATCTTTAAGTAAAACACAAAATGAAATACAATAAAAAACCTACCCGAGACCCTTATTCAAGATCTTGAAGCCGAATTTCATTCATGGGTTACTTATGTCGCCGGATCCTTTACTCTCTTTCGGTTTAGATAAAACAAAAAATGAAGTTACAAACAACCTACCGTACATCTTTAAAATTGAAGATGGAGGTGGCTTCATTATTATGTGTTAGTGTTAGTGGTGGTGGCTTCATTATTGTGTGTGGAAGAAAAAAAATTAAAGATGGAGGTGGTTTAGCTGTCGGTGGAAATGGTGATGGGTTCGGTGGTGGCGGAGGTGGTGTGGCCGTTTATGGTGGTGGTTGGATGTTGTAAGAGAAAAAAGGTGTATTTTTATTTATAAAAGAGAAAAACGTGGTCAACATGGGTCAAAGGTGACACCTAAGCAAAAAACGTGGTCAACGTTAGTTTATACAATGAGGACTAACGGTGCAAAAAATACTAACAGAGGGACTAACGGGAAAATAATATTTATACACTTAATGGTCAAACTAACGGCCCATCCAAAATAGGGACAAAAAGAGTGCAAGGTTTCACAAAATAGGTATCTCTGGTGTAATTAAAACGAAATAGGGACTAAACATGAAATCCGTGTAAACCATAGGGACCATCCGTGTAATATTTTCTAAGTATAATTTTCAAATGTAGTATGTTGACTAGGATATATTTAAGGATTTAAATTTGTATGTTGTTGACCAATAAAATTATGACATGCAACAAACAAAAATTGAATAAGGTGTTGTGCTTATGGAGTTGTATGTGTACTTCACTTTTTTTTTTTTTGAACGGCTAACTCTCCTATACTACCCCTATTACAATTAAATCTCCGTTGCCAAGGTTTGAACCCTGGTCTTTTCCCCAAAGGCAAATGCCTTACCACCACGCCACAAGGGGTGGGGTTGTATGTGTACTTCACTTATATATGGAGTATTTGACTAAGCAAACTAGATTTCTTAGGTAATGACAAGTTGGATAGTTACATCTAGTTTACTTTCCTTTTAGTGCATCTACAAAATTATGGTTTCCTTTATTTTTTTTAGTGAGTATTAGAATTGGCTCAAAACTCTTGCTCTCTTTTAATTGGGAGATTCATCAAAGCATCTCTACCTCTTTTAAGAGACTAATAAAGACACATGTATCTAATACTTACTTAATTAAAAAAAAAAAAAAAAAAAAAAAAAAAAAAAAAAAAAAAAACACCCCCTTGATGTTAAGCGTGTGTACCAAGCCAAATTGGTGTCCACGTCTAGAGTTATATAAACCAGCCATTCTCATACATGACCAACATTTTATCATGTCGTATCTTGAATCAAATACTTCCCACACGAATTAATCTCGATAAACGAGGCATCGACTTAGACAGTCTGCTGCCCCATATATTTGAAACAATGGCCTAGAGTCCAAGCATCATATCTTTGTTAAATGTAGTACGTCTTGCAAGGGTAACATGGTTGACGGTTCTTCATTGACAGGGTATCCATAACCTTAAAACTCTAACCTCAAAGATACAATAAACGTGGTTGATCGTGCACCCCTACCTCACAACCACACTATGCTCTTTGATGCCGTTGTGCAATCAACCCTTTGGGGACTTTGGAAATATAGAAACGATCCGCGCCAAAAAAGCCGAGAAAAATCCCTCATTCTCAACAACATCAGCTTTTACTCTTTTCCTTGGATCCATTCGAGAACCAAAAAACACTCTGTTAGTCGAATATAATGGTTCTCTAATCCTTGTGATGCTTTATCTCCTACATTGCAACTCGCTGTTAGCTTGTCCTAGCTCCTTGCTTGGATAATCTTATTTTCATATACATCATTTTGTTGTTCATAAAAATGACTAAGATTTCATGGTTGTTAAGATCCCGATCCTGATCTTAGGATCTTACGATTTTACGATGCTACATAGCAAAAGTGATCCTGATCCTACGTAGGATCTTTGTAAGCATAAGATCTCATAGGATCCCGATCTTGACAATAAGATCTTAAGATCTAATCCGATCCAATTTTACTTTTCTCGAACAAAAACTAAAAAACTATAAAGTTATCAATTATCTTTTATAAACTTTAAAAACAACATGTTAATCTTCTTTAAAAATCCATAATCATAATTTAGGACAACATTTTCATGAAATATTCCTATAATTTTGTGTTTATGATATATATAATTTGTACATTTGTATAATATTAAAAAGGTTATTAAGAAAATGATATTATAATAAGATCTTAAGATCACAATCTGATCTTACGATCACGATCTTGCAAATACGAAAACGATCTTGGGTAGGATCTCGATCTTGAAAACCTTGCAAGATATCATTCTCAAACACAAACACACATGTCAAAAGAAATACGAGTACTTTTAAAAATTCTCTTGAGAAACACTTGGTAAGGTGAAATTATGCAAGTTTGGACTACAAATGTCAAGACAAATTGTTTAAATTTACACAGAGTTTTACGCTAGACCATTTATGTTGGAGGTTAATGGTGGTTTGGTTTCATTTTGGTGTTGATTGTCTAAAGTTACCTTTAATGTTAATTATCAAACAACCTCATGTGCTTATATGAACATTATCATCAACTCAATTGTGTTAGAGTAAACTCCAAAATACATCCCTGTGGTTTACCCCATTTCGCACCATACATCCCTCTCGAAAAAGTTGCAACATATACAACACTCCGTTAGTAAAAGTTAACCAATATACATCCACGAGGACGAACGGTGCAAATTTTGTGTCGTTAACTTGGACACGTGGCAGTTAAGTAAGGGTATTTGTGTCATTTTATGCACTCTTTTTCTACCAATTTCAGTCATAAACCCAAATCATAAACACAAATCATAAACACAAACACAAATCAAAAACAAAACTGTGGACTACAAATCTACCAAACAAAAAAACAAAACTGTGCAAAGAAGAACAACTATTTCTTTGTACTCGCAAACTTTCAAAAAAAAAAAAAGAAAAGAAAAGAAAAGAAAAAAAACTAACAATTAGATCTACAATCTTTTTTCAATTGCACTATATTTCCTCAGATCTTGAACCATTTTTTTCCACCAAAATATGATGCTTGAACCAAACTCTTGTAATTTCAATACCTTCAAGAGTCTTTATTCTTCAGAACTACATTTTCATGTTTTGAAAAGCTAAAAAATATAGTATTCATGCGCACAGATCTGCAAAAGTTGACTCATGGTAGTGTCAGAGGTTAGGGCGGCGGGACGATGGTGGTGTTGAATAAAAGGAGATAGTGATGATGGCGGTTGATGATAGCGGTGAAAAAAAGAGAGTGAGTTTTTTTCATCATGAGAATGTGTGTAGATCTATGATTTTTTTATTTTGTTTGTGGTGGTTGTCGGGTGGTGATGATGATAGATGATTTTGGTTGTGTGCTCGTCCCTGTCATCGGAGAAGACCGCCAGTTAAAGATAGTTGATGATTGCGACGGACTGATGGTGGTGGGTAGCAACCAAGCTGCAGTGGTAACGCTACTTGGTGTTATGAGGGGTGGGGCCGGATGTTGATGGCGGTGATTGAATAACGGTGCCTGGCCAGAAAGTATGGTGGAGGTGGTTGGTGGCCAAATGGGGGGAGATAAAGAAGAAAAGGTGAATATTAGAAAAGAGAAAGAATAGATTGCGACAAAATGACACAAATACCCTTACTTAACTACCACGTGTCCAAGTTAACGACACAAAATTTGCACCGTTCGTCCTCGTGGATGTATATTGGTTAACTTTTACTAACGGAGTGATGTATATGTTGCAACTTTTTTGAGAGGGATGTATGGTGCGAAATGGGGTAAACCACAGGGATGTATTTTGGAGTTTACTCATTGTGTTATAACTTATAACGAAGTGTACATTTTAAATGATCAATTTATCTTCAGTGTTCCTCAGTCTAATTGTTAAACTCTTGGAAGACCTATCTCGAGTAAACCAAGTTATTTAACCAAATTCATATTTACATTGAACCAATTGGTTTAACCCCAATAATGTACTCCGCTAACAAAGTAAGGCGGTGTTTACCAAAATAAGTGGTACGGGCCTTGTCCATATGACCCACTTATTCAAGAGAGTAATATTTTAGAGTACCCATATAAAGAGGGATTAAGGGATGAGCCCACTCATTAAGTGAAAATAAGAGAAAAAATAAGCACCCCCTAATTCTCCTAAACCCATTTGATTAAAGGGATTGTCTAACCAATGCCCTAAGAAGGCATGGACCTCCACAAAATAACATAGAGACCTACACACAAAGTACACTTTTTAAATTAAAATACGTTTTTATAGTTTTTTTTTTGTGGGTCTATACCTTTCTTAACCAATGCCCTTAAGGCTAAACACAGTAATGAGGGTCAATTCCCCTCATTTTCTCTGCCACGTCAGCTTTCTCTCTCAAGCTACCTTCAAGCGATTGGGTGCCACAGTAAGGGCGACCTTCATTTTTTTTTTCTGAAAAAAAACCTTTCTTTTTTTATATTTTCAAAACAAACCCTATTCAATTTAATAATTAAATATCATAACTCAATTTTAAATTAAATGGTACAGTTCAAGCGGGATCTCACCAAATTCAAATTCAAAATTTAAAATTCAAATACGAGCGGGATTATTTAATTTCAAATTGGAGCGGGATTTATTCAAATTCAAATTGGATTTCAATTTGAAAAAGCTGCCTATATATACAACTCAACCGGAGTTGTTTATCACATACACAACTAATATACACAACTCACACACAGATTCTCAACAATGTCTCGCAAAGACTTCTCCCAACAATTCCTCAGTCACCGCGACTTCTCACAACAATTCTCAAGTCACCACGACTTCTCACAACAATTCCCAAGTGAACACGACTTCTCACAGCAATTCCCCAGCTCCAACCTGATTCCAAATGAACCGGTTAACACTCCACCGGAAGATATCTTTCTGGTATTCCCACCGGAAACTGAACCGGTTAAGACCTTCACCGGTTGTGGAACACCAACCCAATCCGTTTTACTCACCGAGGATGAACTTCGACTACTTGAGCAGGATGAGAAAGTCATGAGAGAAACAGAATAAAGAGAACTACGAGAGTAAGCTGCTCATATGGAGCAGGAAGCCAGGGAAGCCCAATACTGCTAAGAAAACTTGTTTGACATCTTGGAAAGAGAGTATGAAGAGAATAGGATTTCTAAGGCTTTTGAAGAATATTGGGACGAGGGTGAAAACTCAGACTTTTCGTTGTAATTTGTAGTTTTATTTTCATTACCGTATCGTAGTTTGTATTAATATGTAATTCGTGTTTTCACTTTAATGTTTAATGTATTTTCACTTCCGTATCAAATAGACATTACCAAATTTAAAAAACAAAACACAAGTATTGTGGAAAAAAAAATAAAGGAAACAAGGACTGAGAAAAAAAAGAAAAAAAAGAAAAGCAAATAAGGACGAAATGGGGCGATCTAGATCGTCCAAGCGACCCTCATTCACAAAAAAAACAAGCAATCTGTTAATACAAATATCGTCCTAAAAACGTTATTTATATTTTGCGATCTTTGCTAAATTTTGTTAATGACAATTACAAAGTTTATCTTTAAGCAAAACATAAATATAAGATTAAGTCTTTTACATTTATAGTAACAAGTCTTTTAAAACATATTTACACTTTACATGATCACTAGGAATCACATTTTACATTTACATGTTTTACTTTTATTTCTTAAATTAGAAATGTTAAACATGACATCATGGCATACCTCATTTTGATATCTTTAGGATATCTTGAGGATTTAGGTGATATCTTGTATAGATCTTCAAGCTAAAGAGTTGACCTTGGAAGATATGGAAAGATTGTGCAATATATGGAAAGATATGAGAATATCTTAGCTGTCCTGGTCCCCGCGGAACCAAACCAGTACAAAGGCGGATCCAATTTTTGGGATCCGCCAAATCCGTGCCCTGTTGATCAGCTTTGCCTATAAATAGCAAGCTGATCATTCAGGCACACTCATCACTCATATAGCCTAAATTAGATATTCATTCATTTGTACATTACTAACCCATATAATTCTTTCATTTCATTGATCTCACTTTTGTAGCAAAGAAGATCGAGCATACAAGCTTCAACATACATACTGTTGCAAGTTTTACTAGTTAGATACTGTGTGATTTGTTAGTGTTCACACATCATTGTTTATACATTTCATTAAGTAGTGTTTGGTTAGTGTTTTAGTCCTCAAAACACATAGAGTGTCGGGAGTGGTTGTACCCTTGTTAAAGAACCAACGGGAGTGGTTGTACCCTTGTAAAGAACCCGGTGTTTAGCTTAGTACCGGATAAAGTGTAAGCGACGTGTATAAAGGTTTTCTCCGCCGAGAAGGGAGTTTGTTTCTTAGTGAAGAAAAACTCTCGAGTTAGAGGCTCGAGGAGTGGAGTAGGGCAAGGAAGAGAGTCCTTGTAGCCGAACCACTATAAATCTCCGTGTTGTGGTTTGATTGTTCCTATCCTTACTTACTTTACTTATATTGTTTGTTTGTGAGTATTTACTTTGAAATCACGTTAAGTCACAAAGCGAATTAATTTTAAAACGGTAAAAACTATTCAACCCGCCTTCTAGTTTTCCACAATTGGCATCAGAGCTACGTTACTCAAGATTTTCAAAATATATTGTATTTTAAAAACTTGAAATGATCAATGGATTTTGAAAACTTTAAAGAAGGGCAATCTATGCCAAGACCACCATTATTTGAACCAAATTGTTTCATATATTGGAAAAACCGCTTTGAGACGTATATGAAGTCAAAGGACATAGATCTATGGTATATTATTGTAGAGGGTGATTACAAACCTATAAGTAATGATATATCGAGTGGTCGGGATATGGGTACTTCTTTTACTCATCACAGTGATGAGCAAAAGAAGTTGATTGCCAAAAATAATGAAGCTAAAATGATGCTTTATAATGTTTTACCAAAGAAAGAATATGAAAGAGTTTTTATGTGTAAAACGGCTAAAGATATTTGGCAATCATTAATCATCACTCATCAAGGAAACTCACAAGTCAAAGATAACAAAATTGATCTTCTTGTTCAACAATATGAACAATTTGTTATCTCTGAAGATGAGACCATTGATAGTGTTTTCTCTAGGTTCAATACTATTATTACATCTCTTAAAGTACTTGACGAATCATTTTCTAGTAAGAACTTTGTCAGGAAATTTCTTAGAGCACTTCATCCGAAGTGGAGAGCAAAGGTGACAGCTATTGAAGAATCCAAGGATCTCTCAAGCATGACACTGGATGAGCTCATCGGAAATCTCAAGGTTCACGAGATGGTAATGGAAAAAGATTCAGAAATAGTTAAAAGCAAGTAGGAGAAGATGAAGTCCATTGCCTTAGAAGCTAGGGTAGAGTCTAGCAATGATGAAGAGTCTAGCTCAGATAGCGAAGACGAAGAGTATGCCATGGCTATTAGAGATTTCAAGAAATTCTTCAGGAGACGAGGCAAGTTCGTAAGACAACCTCGTGAAGAAAAGAAATCCTTCCGGAAAGACCGTGATGATAGGAAGAGAAAAGTAGATAGAAAGTGTTTTAGGTGCGGAGATTCCGGTCACCTAATAGGGGAATGCCCAAAGCCTCCAAAGAACAAGTCTCAAAGAGCATTTGTTAGTGGAGCTTGGAGTGATAGTGAAGGTGATAACGACGAGCTTAAGAATGACGAAGTTGCTCTTATGGCTAATGACTCTAACGAGGTACTATCTGACTCATCCTACTCTTCCATTGATGATGACACAGTAGAAATAGAATATAACAAACTGTGTGAAATTACCCTTAAAATCATAAACAAAAATAAGTTCTTAAAAACCAAAAAGGAATTCTTGGAAAACGAAGTATATTGGTTAAAAGAAAAAGCTTTAAGATTAGAAAAGGGTAAAGATGCTAAGGAAACATGTGTCTCATGTCAAGAACTTAAACTAGAAATAGAAACACTTAAGTCCACACAGGAAAAAATTATCAAACTAAATTCTAAATTTAAAAGGTTTGATAAACACATTAATTGTAAGGATGATATAATGAAAGATCAAAAGTTTCAGCTTGATAAGACCAAGCTACATTTTATGAAACTAAGAAACTTAATTGACTTTGAAAAACAAACAGTGAAAGAAAAAGAAACTGTTTCAACAACTTCTGACAACCACGGATCTGGCGGATCCAAAACTTTGGTTCCGCCAGTTGTGCCAAAAGGCTCCGCGGAAACAGTTGATGAACAGAAGGTTCTTAAATCGGATCGTACTGAATTTGTTAAGGTCACTAGAAAACCTAGCACTAGTACAACCATTAACAAACAAAAACCATCAGTTTCTATAGGAAAAGGTCAAGTTAAAAATGAGTTTAAGACTAAGACGGTTCAACTGAGACCTAAAACCAGTTTTCCCAAACACCCCTTTCCAAGAAGTAACTTCAACTCACAGAATCATTATCAAAGTAATTGGAACTAAAACATGTCTAGGAACTTTCAAGGTCCCAACCACATACCATGGAACACCTGTACACCATTTTCATACATGAACCATGATAATGTTATGTTTAACCCAAACGGACCCATGAGATACTGGGGACCAAACGCTTGAGTTTTTCTTGAACTTAGGTGTGCTTAAAGGTAGAGTTAGAACCTGACGAGTGGATCAAAGATAGTGGATGTTCTAGACATATGACGGGAAACAAAAGCCTTTTCTCAACCTACCAAGTGTACGACGGAGGTAATGTCACATTCGGTAGCAAGCTTAAAAGTAAAATCATCGAAAAAGTATAACGTCCTTTTCAGTGAAAATGGAAGTAAAATACTAAAAGATGGCATAACCGTAGGAAAAGGTGTCTTGAAGAATAACGTTTATGTTATGAAATTAGACAAAACACCTAAAGACAAACTTTGTCTCACCTCTCTGGATGAAAACTCAACTCTATGGCACCGACGCTTAGGTCACGCCAATATGAGGTTGATTCAATCCTTATAATCCAAGGAACTCGTTAGGAACCTGCCCAAGTTGAAATATGACCAACACTTTTGTGATGCTTGCAAAATAGGAAAACAAGTTCATAATAGCCATAAGGCTAAAAACATGGTGTCTACATCTAGGTGTCTAGAATTGTTACATATGAATTTGTTTGGTCCATCCGCTATACAAAGTTACGGGGGAAACTTCTATACTTTGGTAATAGTAGATGATTACTCTAGGTATACATGGACTAAGTTTTTGAAAACTAAAAATGAAGCGTTTGATAAATTTAAAATCTTAAGTAAGAAAATTTAAAATCAAATAGGAAGTAACATAGTGTCAATAAGAACCGACCATGGTTGTGAATTTGACAACGAAATCCAATTCGGAGCTTTTTGTGATGCTAATGGCATAACACATAATTTCTCAGCTCCTCGAACTCCTCAATCTAACGGTGTAGTAGAACGCAAAAATAGGACAATTCAAGAAATGAGTAGAATTATGTTAAATGAACAAAACATACCTCAAAAGTTTTGGTGTCACGCTGTAGATACATCCACATATATCCTAAATCGAGTTCTAATTAGACCATTCTTGAAAAAGACTCCATATGAGTTATATAGAGGCAAAAAGCCTACTTTAGGATATTTTAGAGTGTTTGGAAGCAAGTGCTTCATTTTAAACACAAAGGATTATCTCACCAAGTTCGACCCAAAGTCGTATGAAGGTGTATTTCTAGGATATTCACAAAATAGTAAAGCATATATAGTTTTGAACAAAGAAACCTCAAGAGTTGAGGAATCATTGAACGTAACATTCGATGAAAGTCCACCTCCCTCTAAGACATCACCTTTGGTAGATGATGACTTAGTTGAAAGTCAAATGGTTGAAAATCAAGAAAACATTGAAAGTAACAAAGAAGATGAACCGGTAAAAAGAGAAATAGTTAATATCAAAGAAACCAAAAGTCATCCATTAGAAAACGTCATAGGAAAAATCAATGAAAGAACATTAAGGTCTAAAGCTTAAAACGAAAGTAATTTCTTTTGTTTTGTTTCAACTATTGAACCTAAAAATGTTAATGAAGCCATAAAAGATGAATCTTGGTTCATTGCGATGCAAGAGGAATTAAATCAATTTGTTAGGAATGATGTTTGGATATTAGTCCCACAACCGAAAAATCAAACCATAATAGGTAGAAAATGGGTTTTTAGAAACAAATGGATGAAAATGGCGTAGTATCTAGAAACAAAGCTAGGCTAGTAGCACAAGGCTACAATCAACAAGAAGGTATAGATTGTTGGTCCACAAATTTTATATGGATCACTAAGTAGTCTTGAATACCTAGTAGATGGTTAGGATAAATCCGAACCAATCTAAGTGAGAAACCCTAAGTGATTGTTATTGTTAATGCGGAATCTTAACAAGAACAATTAAGAACACAAGCAGGGATATCACTAACTTCGTATATTGATATTCACTATAATGAATTCGTACAACTCACACATAAACTAACAATCTTTAGGGATCCTTTTATAACACAAGGAAACCCTAGACGACACAGAAGATATACACAAATCTTCTATAAAGATACATACACGCATTGTATCTTTTCCTAACATAACTCTAACAGACTTTCCTATCTTCACGACCAGACTTAACTTTATAAGTCAACCAGACTTAAATATGCTACCAGACTTAACATTACATTACCAGACCTAATAATACAAACAGACCTAACTTAGATAAACTACCAGACCTAAGTTGTCTGCTCTTGATACTCATCATAATTCCCAACAATCCTCCCCTAACTTGATCTTCATGCTCCATGAACTTCAAGTTCTTCTGATTAAGCCTTCTGAGGATTGATTCTTGAACACTTTGAACTGTATTTAGGTCTTGTTCCTTTCTAGCAGCTTGAATCTTGATAAGCTCTTCTGATATGGTCTTTGCAGCAACATTGACTATATGTACATCAATTCATATTAAGTTTCATATCTATTCTCATCACTTCCAGGTGTGTTAACTCCTGTGAGAGGTGAATCATTGAAATTTAATGGATTTGATGTCTCTTTACCAATAGCCATCACTACTGGAGTAGCCAAATGTTTTGGTGTGTAAGACCATGGTACACTGATAACCATATGATTTTAAGCAAATCATCAGCTTATCAATGGATTTGTTAAGTCTTTACCAAAAGCCGTTTGCTTCTGGACTAGTCAATTCTTTGATGGAAAAGCACCTCATCATGGTGAATTGATTACCATTTATGGTTTTCCACAGCCTTTACCACAAGCCATAACCTTGTGGGCTAGCCAACTCTTCACTTATCTTAGATATGGTGAGTTGAATACCATACAATTTTTGGCAAATTGTCAGCCATAAACGGATTTGAGCAATCTTTACCTGTTAGCCGTTTGCTCAGGATTAGCCAGTCCTTATGTTGATGAGACAAGGTGGACTGATAACCTTTTGATGTGTTAATGCAAAGCACCTCCACCAAGTGAGAAGTTCCAATAGTCTCACTCAACAACTTGAAATTATACTTAATCCAGCATTGCCTATAAAAGAAATAAAAGACACAGATAATTTTTTTTTTTTTTTTTTTTTTTTTTTTTTTTTTTTTTTTTTTTTTTATCACTAACAGAACTAAAAACAAGACTTAAAGATATCCTAAATGCTGGTAAGTATTTATACTTTACATACTTCACAGTTTGACCTCCCCTTAGGCCAAACCTCCCCTTAACTCAAACTAGGGGTTCATCATACCAATGTTAACTACCAGATAATTGAATCTAGGACCATCAAATGCCTTAGTTAACAGGTCAGCAACATTAAAATCTGTATGTATTTTCTCCACTCTAATCAACTTCTTTTCAAAGCAATCCCTAATGAAGTGATGCCTTATTTCTATATGCTTAGTTTTAGAGTGATATACTAGATTCTTAACAATACAGATAGTACTCTTATTATCTATATGGATAACAGTATTCATAAAATTCAAACCATAGTCCAGCATCTGATTCTAAATCCACAAAACTTGTCCACAGCAATGAGCAGCTGCTACATACTCAGCCTCAGTAGTTGAATTAGCCACAATCGTCTGCTTCTTGCATTGCCAAGATATTAACCTCCTTCCAAGGAACTGACAACCTCCTGTTGTTGATTTCCTATCCAGACTTGCACCAGCATAGTCACTGTTTGAATAAGCTGTCAGGTCAAAAGTTGACTCCTTAGGATACCAAAGGCCCAAATTTGGTTTGCCCTTTAAGTACCTGAAGATCCTCTTCACAGCATGAAGATGTGAAGTCTTTGGTTGAACCTGAAAGCGTGAACAAACACAAACTGCATACATAATATCAGGTCTAGAAGCAGTAAGATACATGAGGGAACCTATCATGGATCTGTAAAGATGCACATTCACATCAGCAGCATCTTCATCCTTTGTTAAAGGCACTTTGTTCTCCATGGGAGTGACTGCTGCCTTCACATTTGAGAACTCAAACTTTTTCAAAATTTCTGCAACATACTTGTCTTGAGAAATAAAAAGTCCATCATCCTTTTGCTTAACTTGCAGTCCCAAGAAAAATGTAAGTTCTCCCATTGAGCTCATTTCAAACCTGCTCTTCATTAAACCTTCAAATTCATCACACCAAGACTTTCTTGTGGATCAAAAAATGATATCATCCACATAAATTTGGACAAGAATAATATCCTTCTGATCTCTCTTAATAAATAAAGTCTTGTCAATTACACCCCTGATGTATCCATGTTCTTCAAGAAACTGTGAAAGAGTTTCATACCAAGCTCTAGGAGCCTGATGAAGACCATATAGAGCTTTAATAACCTTATACACTTGATTGGGGTTAGCAGGATCCTCAAAGCCAGGAGGTTGATGTACATACACATCTTCTTCAATAGTGCCATAAAGGAAAGCACTTTTGACATCCATCTGATATACCTTGAATCCGATGTATGATGCATAGGCCAAAAATAACCTGATAGCTTCAATCCTTGCTACAGGAGCAAAAACCTCATCATAATCTATGCCCTCCTCCTGTTTGTATCCTTGAGCTACCAACCTTGCTTTGTTCCTTACAACTACCCCTCTTTCATCCCTTTTATTCCTGAAGACCCATTTAGTACCAATAACTTTAGCTCCATTAGGTAGGTCTACAAGAACCCATACTTTCTGTAGCTTGAACTGCAACAACTCTTCTTGCATGGCTTCTACCCAACTTTCCTCCCCTAAAGCTTCAGAAACTGTAGTGGGTTCACTTTGAGAAAGAAAGCAAGCAAATAAGCAATGTTGCTGGTCCTTATGGTTGACCCTTTGTTGTTGCTTAATCAGGCTGATGAGTGCAAGAGAATCCGACTGATGTTGCACTCTACTTCTTGTTTGAACAACAGACTTGGGGTTACCAATTATTTGGCTTTTGGGATGAATGGTGTGGATCCTGAGAGTGGGGGTTGGACTTACCTCCACTTCAGTGGGTAAGTTATTGAAATCAGTAATAATTCCTCCTTCATCATAGGAAGCCCCATCAAAAACACCTTCATTAGGATTAGGAAATACTTCAAGTTCTGGCATCTCAGAATCAGCACAGGCAGTATTTGAAGAAAGGTCTGGTAGATCACCACTACCAGACTTAAAATGTGAAGTACTGGTAATGCTAGGGGATATGACTTTGCCAGACTTAACTTCAGAATCTATTTTCTGAGTGGAAGAATCCTTGATTACTGCTTCAGCTGCATCAGACTTGTTTTCTGTAGATGGAATCACAACAAGCTCAGCCATATCATCAATGTTCCCTGAATTTGAAGAATCTTTGGTACCTGCAATGTTAATAGCTTCTTGGGTACCTGCAATAGGGTTAATTTGATTCTCCTTGGAGACAGGAATATAATTCATAGAATCAGTCAAATAATCAATATCAAACATCCACCTATGACCAATTCCCTTGACATTGGGTTTTTCCTCAAGAAAGTTTACATGCAGATTTTCTTCTACTTTCTTGGATACTAGATTGTAAACCCTAAAGGCTTTACTGTTTAATGCATACCCAAGTAAAAACCCTTCATCAGACTTTCCTTCAAATTTTCCAAGAACACTTAGAGTATCAAGAATGGTAACATGACACCCAAAAGGTCTTATATGGCTAACAACTGGTTTGTGGCCAAACATAAGCTCATAAGGAGTTCTATTTTGAGGCTTGGTCACTCTAACCCTATTAAAGATGTAGCAGGCATTGCTGACTGCTTCAGCCCAAAATGTAGTAGGTAAAAGTGAATCTGCTAGCATAGTCCTAGCTGCCTCAATAAGTGTCCTGTTCATTCTCTCTGCAACTCCATTTTGCTGAGGAGTTCTTGCATTACTGAATTGTTGCTTAATTCCTTTATTACCACAAAAATCTAGCATGCTCTTGTTTTTAAACTCAGTGCCATTATCACTCCTAATGATTTTAACTCGTTTATCAATAAGGTTTTCAATCTGTCTAATAAAATTTTGAATCAAAGGAGTAGCTTCATCCTTCCTAGACATAAAGAACACCCAACAGTATCTAGTACAATCATCTGTAATGACAAGGCAATAGCATGCATGATTAATACTATGGACAGAAGTAGGGCCAAAAAGATCCATATGTAAGGTATGCAAAGGTTCAGTGATTAATCTTTCTAATTTAACCTTACAGGATGCCCTATGTTGTTTTCCCTTGTTGCAAGCCACACAAGTATGATCATTTTAAAAAAATTTTGAAGGCAAACCTCTCACAAGGTTATTCTTCACAAGTTTATTCATGTTTTTGAAATTTACATAGCCTAACCTTCTGTGCCACAACTTAGATTCATCCAATGTAGCTTTTGCAATTAAACAGGTAGCACCTTTTGCAGGATTAGATGCTTTCATATCAAAACTGTACATTTTGTGTTGTCTGGGAACTTTAAGAAGAATCTGATGTTCTTCAGGCATCTTAAAGTCCGGAGTCAACACAAGACAATCATTTTCAGTAAAAAGCACCTTATGCTGAGTATCACAAATCTGTGATATTGAAAAAAGGTTGAACTGCCCAAGTTCTTTCACAAAAGATACATTGTCAAATTCTATGTTGCCCACAATAATTCTTCCTTTACCAGTTATCTGTCCCTTGCTTCCTCCAAAAGTAACAGAACCTCCCTCGAATTCATGAAAATCATTAAGATAGTTCTTGTTACCAGTCATGTGCCCAGAGCATCCACTGTCAAGTATTCCTCTATCTTCCATATAGCATAGTGGATGATCCTGCACAAAAAGAAGAGAAATTAGTTTCTCTTAGGAACCCAGGCCTGAGTAGGCTTGGGTCCGCCTTGTGGATCAATATGCTTAAATTTCTTAATTGAACCTGATCCACTGTTGTTTTGGGATTTATACATGGATTTATTTTTGTTTGAATCCCAAGACATACATGCTGAGGTCTTAACAGCAGAGTCCCTATTTCCCTTTAAAGGTTTTGCTGTTTGCTTTCCAACTTGTCTTCTCACAGGTGAATGAGTTTTGTAAAAATTATTTCTTTGAAAATTTGCATTCACCTGAGGTTTTTGAAAAGGTTGCTTGGGTCTTACAAAACCAGTGTTCATATTAGGTCTCACAGAATTAACATAACCAGTATTCACTTTAGGCCTCATATAGGTAACATTTTGCCTATTTACATTAAAATTTCTGTAGCCAGACCCAAAATTTGGTCTACCAGAATTAACAAAAGAGTTAGGTCTGGTAGTGTAATTTAGTTGTACAGGTCTGGGAACAAACTGGTTAGCATGATTAACTCTACTAGCATTATTCCAAACTGGTTTATTTAAACCTTGAACCTTATTAACATTCATTCTCTTTTGCTCAGCCTCTCTTTTCATTCTCTTTTGCTCAGCCTCTCTTTTCATTCTCTTTTCATGAAAGTCACAATCTCTTATTAAATGATTCAAACTTCCACACACAAAGCATCTTTTAGGAGCATAAGTATAACTACTCCTACTTTCTCTGTGAACACTATTGCTTCTAGGTGACTCATTCAATTTAACAGATTCCCTAGGAGTTTTTATGTGATTGACACAACTAGGTTTAACTGTCTCAGCCTTTTGTTTAGTCACTACAGGTTTAGCAACAACAGGTTCACACTTCTCAATAACCTTAGGTTCAGGATTTTCTTTTTCCTCATTGTTTGACTCAGACTTAGAGTGATCAGAGGAACCATCAATAGATACTTCAGAGTCATTGGATTGACAAGAAGAATATCTACTGGATTTGTCCTCTGAGGTAGTTGGTTCAGGCACTTGAGGACCTTTCTTACCATACACAAAGAGTGAATCATCCAACTCTTCCTTTTCAAGAGGAGTATAGTCATCACTCAAAGGTGGTGGTACTCCCTTAAAGTCACCAGTCTTAACAAACCTATTATACAAGGGCTTATCAGCATAGTCCTCTTCTCTATTCTTAAATATAGCCCTATTCTCATTTTCCTCATATCCTAAGCCACATTTTTTATTTGACTTAATTTGAGAATCCCAACACTTAAACAGGTTATTATTTGAACTGTTCCATTGATCTACCCTTTTTCTCAACTCGTCCCTTTCTTTCTGAATTTTAAGCCCTAATTGTCTATACCTTTTAAGCTTCTCATCTTGTTCATATATCTTATTAGCTTGAAAGTATAGTTTTTCATTTAAAGCAGCATGTTGGTTTTGAAGGGTGACCTTTTGTGCCTCTAAAGTTTTTACAGCATTTTTATGTGCTAATAAATTTACTTCTAGATCACCTATTTGTTCTTGCTGCTCATCACATAAAGCCTTAACATGATTATATGAGTCAGTACATAATTTAGAGCATAATGATACCTCATTACCAATGGCCATGAGAGCATGATCAGACTCCTCATTTACTCTTGGATGCTCACCCCAATTGACTCCTCCAGCTTCCATTGTCAGCAGGCTCATCTGATTCTTTTCCATCTTCCCATCTTCAACTCTTTTCTCATCAGCAGACTTCTTCTCTGGACAATCTCTTGAAAAATGTCCATGCTTGTGACAGTTGTAGCATTCAACAGTCCTCTTTGTGTATCCCACTGGTGATTTGTTGTTGAAGTTGATAGTCCTACCATATTGCTTCTGAAATCGTTTGACCCTTAAAGCAACCATGGCAATGTGCCATTTTATGTCCATCTCTTCAACTTCAGCATCATTAATCTGTTCAAGGTCTTCACTAATAAAGCTTTCATCTTCCGTTTGATTGGCAAAGAAAGAGTGTATCACCTCATCAGTAAAACTTGAGGCAGACCTTTCACTTGAAGGAGTTTCATAGTTACCAGACCTAACACCACCAGATCTAACCTTGTAAGTACTGCTTTTGTTTTGAGACACAAAAGCAACATTTGATGAACTGGTTGAAGCCTGAGTGTTGTTACTGATGTCCCTTTCAAACATTCTGAGATTATTGTATAGGTCATCAGGTGTCATAGAGTCTACTTCCTCCTTAATCCTCATCGCCACAGATACATTGCCCCATTCTGATGGTAAAGATCTAAGGAATTTGTGATTTGCATCCTCATTCGAGACTGCTGCACCATGAACTTCCAGTTGTGTTAACAGATGTTGAAATCTGTCATAGCCCTTCTCCAAACCTTCAGTCTTTGAAACACGGAATGTTTCAAATTGCTGTTTAAGAACAGCCTTTTGCATCTTTTTGGAGTTAGCATTACCTCCAAATCGTTTCTTGATAGCTTCCCACATCTCCTTAGCATCAAGAATGCCATGAAACCTTTGTAGATGCTCCTTAGGAATAGCCATAAGAAGCAAGGTTCTGGCCTTCTTTTCCTTCTCCACAGCCCTAATCTCCTCAGCAGATACTGGTGGCATTATTCTGAGCTGCCCATCATTCCCTTGTGAAATTCTCTTCTTAGAATTTCCCTTTTGAATCACCTTCCATACATCACTATCAATGTATTCCAGATAATGTTTCATCTCCATGGCCCATATATCATACTCTTCTCTCTTTAGTAATGGAAGTTTTATGTTTGAGATTGTGGTTGTGGAAGGGATGGGTTGTTGTTGTGATTGAGAGTTACTGGTATCGGTTTTTCCTTCATCTTCATGGTTTGATTTCTCATCCTCACTGTTATGGATTGAGAAAGTTTCAGTGAAAACAGGCTTATCGGATTCAGACATTTTGTAGGGTGATTTGAGTGAGAATTAGGTTTTTGAGATTTAGTGTTCTTCGAATTCAGAGTCTCTCCCTTGCTCTGATACCACTTGTTGGTCCACAAATTGTATATGGATCACTAAGTAGTCTTGAATACCTAGTAGATGGTTAGGATAAATCCGAACCAATCTAAGTGAGAAACCCTAAGTGATTGTTATTGTTAATGCGGAATCTTAACAAGAACAATTAAGAACACAAGCAGGGATATCACTAACTTCGTATATTGATATTCACTATAATGAATTCGTACAACTCACACATAAACTAACAATCTTTAGGGATCCTTTTATAACACAAGGAAACCCTAGACGACACAGAAGATATACACAAATCTTCTATAAAGATACATACACGCATTGTATCTTTTCCTAACATAACTCTAACAGACTTTCCTATCTTCACGACCAGACTTAACTTTATAAGTCAACCAGACTTAAATATGCTACCAGACTTAACATTACATTACCAGACCTAATAATACAAACAGACCTAACTTAGATAAACTACCAGACCTAAGTTGTCTGCTCTTGATACTCATCATAATTCCCAACATAGATTACGATGAAACATTTGCACCCGTCACTAGACTTGAGTCAATTAGGATACTACTTGCATATGCATGTGCACATGACTTTAAACTATTTCAAATGGATGTCAAAAGTGCATTTCTAAATGATTTTATAAATGAGGAATATGTAGCACAACCTCCCGGCTTTGCCGATTTTGAAAAACCAAATCATGTCTACAAACTTAAGAAAGCATTATACGGACTTAAGCAAGCACCAAAAACTTGTTATGATCGACTTAAGACTTTCCTAGTTGACCATAAGTATACCATGGGCCTAGTAGACAACACTCTTTTCACCAAGAAAAAGGGATCACATATTATCATAGTCCAGATATATGTGGATGACATTATATTCGGTTCAACTTGTCAAGAGTTATGCGATGAATTCTCAAAAATCATGCATGATGAGTTTGAAATGAGTATGATGAGGGAACTAAACTTTTTTTTAGGTCTCCAAATAAAACAATTAGAAGATGGGATATTCTTCAACCAATCTAAGTATATCAAGGATATGCTTAAGAAGTTTGGTCTTGAAGATTCAAAACCTATTAAAACACCAATGTCCTCGGAAATTACACTCACTAAGGATGAAGAAAGTGAATCCGTAGATAGCACTAAATATAGGGGAATGATTGGTAGTTTGCTCTACCTAACGGCTAGTAGACCGGACATTATGTTTAGTGTTTTTCTATGTGCACGCTTTCAAGAAGATCCCAAAACATCCCATCTTGAAGCCGTTAACCGGATATTTAGGTACATAAAAGGCACTACACACTTAGGATTATGGTATCCCAAAGGAACGGGAATGGAAACCATAGTGTATGCCGACTCAGACCATGCTGGTGATTATGTTGATAGGAAAAGTACAAGCGGTATTTGTACTTTTGTAGGACATTATCTCACCTCATGGTTTGCTAAGAAACAAACTGCCCTCGCAATATCAACAACTGAAGCCGAGTACGTATCAGAAGGAAAAGCTTGTCAACAAGCACTATGGATGAAACAAGCTCTCGTCGACTATGGAATTGAACTCAACGACATTCCCATTCTTTGCGACAACAAAGGAGCTATCAACCTCAGCAAAAATCCAGTCCAACATGCTACAACCAAACACATAGAAATACGACACCATTTTCTACGCGACAATGTTCAGAAGGGAAACATCTCAATCGAGAAAGTATCCTCAGAGGACAACATTGCCGACATTCTCACAAAACCCCTTAAGAGAGAACCTTTCAACTATCTTAGACTAAGTTTAGGATTAATGGAACCTAGTGAGTAGATAAAACGTAAGCTCAAACCTTAGATTAACCAAACACGGCAATAACCAAGTTTTGTGTTCTGATCCAGCGGATCCAAACGACAACAAGGGCGGATCCCTTGTTTTAGATCCGCCGGATCCGTGGCCTACTGAGCCAATTTTCTGTATATTAAATAAACTCCCTGTACTATTCATCACACTTCCCAAAAACATACTAGCTACTGGAACTCGACCATTATCACACCAAATTCAAAATTTAGGCCATCTTTCACAACCAATTTATGCTCTAATCATCACTGTAAGTATCCTTATCATGTCTACATTCCTGATCTGCGTCTAGGATTTCTATTTCATGCACAAAATCAAAACTTGGGGTATATGCATAATTCTTGTAAAATCATGAAGAATATTTATTGAATTGCATAACAAATCATGTTTTTCATAGTTAGGAATTGCACATCATAAGGGATTATCATAATTCATCAAAAACCCCATGAGAAATTTTTGCTAAAATCTTCTCACGACTAGGAAAAACGGTTTTTGGACATTGTTCATACAAATAAAAAAATGTTATGTTTTAAACATCACTAGCATAATGTCTCTTGAATGCTAAAGAGAATACATAAATAATACTCTTTCCGTCCCTAAATAAGTGTCCACTATTGATTTTTAAAGTCTTATCTTTATTAACTTTGACCTTAAATTAATTTAATTGTGTTATGTAATACTTGATGCAAAATATATGAATGGATTGGGTTTTAAATGTATTTTCATTCGTATAATTTTCATAAAATATTACATAACACAAATGAAATAATTTAATGTCAAAGTTGAAAAGAAAATACTTTAAAAGTCAACACTGGACATTTATTTAGGGACGGGGGGAGTATGTATTTTCGGGTACATTCAATCGAAGCTACATTGAAGTAGGAACGTTTGGGTTATCTCTTGTTTTATCATAAAATTTGCATAAACAAAATTTTCATGCATCAAAAGGAGTCGAGATAACCGTACCTCCACATTGTCTCCATATAGGCACACACTAGAAATATATATATGCAAATTTTTGTTAATTGTAACTAAACTATATATTTTCGTGTCTAGGATAAACATGCCTCCCGCAAATATTTATGATCACAAAGAAACCGTTAAATACCTACCTAAACATCACAAAACCAAAGGACTTAGTGAGGAACAAGTTGAAATATTCAAAGCCTTAGAAAAATGGTACGTACACGAGGGTAGAATAGTAGACCCCTCATTCTATGAAGGTACCATTCTCCGAGAACAATTAGCCGCGATTCATTTCGATAGCCTTCTAGACATCGATGAGCTCATCATCCCTAGGTTCATTCTCGAGTTCTATGCTAGTGTAGGACTTAGTTCAAATGACTATGGATACATGAATGTCCATTTCAAAGTCAACGGGTTTCAATTCAACATTCCTTTAGATCAATTTGAAGATGTCTTAGGAGTTCCAAATCAAGGTACTTGTTTCTATTCGGACAAGTGGTCGTTAACCATTCTAGAGTCCAACCTTGATCGTTCGGCACCATATGCCACACCATTAATCGCAAAAGAAACCATTCGTGAGCATCTCTTTGTGCCTAGGAATAACCAAACTAGGTTAAGTCGAGGTCGTCAAGTGGATAGGGATCCATTTGCCATGGAGCTAAATGAACTTAGACCCCAATTTAAGAAACTAGAAGAAGTTCTAAGGGCTAATGTCATAAGCACCATAGGGAATAGAGATCATGTTAACGCAAGTCTTTGCTACATGATATATTGCGTGTCAAACCATCAACCCTTCAACCTCGCTTATTATATCGCCAAAAGAATGGCCGATATTCCAGTTCAAGGTACCACCGCAATGCCTTACGGGATGCTTTTGAACCGTCTCTATAGAGCCTTTGAGCCCATTCCTCGAAATGCTTTAGGATTCGTTCCCGATTACCTCGAAATTCCACACACTTTTGTCCCTTTAAGTGATCATAGGGTAGCCGTAGCAAAGGGAAAATGAGCTCATTCTCCTACATCATCATCATCATCCATGAGTGAAGAGGATGGTTTGCCAAACTCTAGCATCTCACCACCCGAGTACTTGAGTCAACTTCCTTCAATCCCGAACGAATCAGCGAAGTTTCGACAAACTTATGGAATGGTGAAGAATTTGGGCTGTTGGATCATGAAGCTTCACAAGAAAATGAGCAAGAAGTGAAGTATTGCGAGTGTTTGGTATTATATATTTTCAAACAATGATGTGTTGAACTTGTGTGTTTCTTAGGATATTATGCTTGTACTTAACTTGTATATGAACTAACTCAACATTGCAGGATGATAACATCTATTGTTATCGATTTTTGGAAATTAAGCCACCATTTGGCTTAACCACTTTTATGGTAAGTTATTATCATCGAATTAATCTATGTGCAAACGTGTGTTAGAACCCTTGTTTTTAGTTTTATTCCCCGTGTTTTATATCTTCTGTCTATAAATTAGAACCTCAGGATCATCACAAATCACACAACAATCATCACTAACTAACTATCATTCTTGTACCTTAGATCAAATATTCTCACATTTCAACAATGCCAAAATCAAATAACTCATCTACAAGCAGACCCGCAAGAAGGACAGCTCGAATGAGTGTCCGTCCTTGTTGCTTCGTGAACTTAGCTAATTCATCATCAGAGGAGTCATCACCACTTAACATATCCTCACCAATAGCAAATGAGAATTTTCTTAATCTTGCTACTCCAACACCATCTAATACCATCATCAACACACCACCTCCAACATTCACTCCTGTAGCAACCACACCACCACCCGCTTCATCACAACCTAATAGATCACCTTCACCACAACATTCACCACAACATCAGCCCCTAGAGTTGTTTAGAACTCCACCTTCATCACCTCATCCATACTTGGATGATTTGGAAGACCTTCCACCAAGGTCAACCAATCCTCCTCCCATGACCTTTGAAGGTCAAACACCTATGCTCTTCCATCCCATTTATCGGGATATCCATGGTCCACTTTACCATGATGCACCACCACCACAACCACAAAATCAACAACTATCACCAAGATCCACCCTCCAAGCCATAGATGAGGAAATGTGGATAAATCAACCTCAATCCCAACAAGAGATCAATGAGGAGCTAGATCGTCTCTATGCTTTCTCAAATATGGTGGATTCCCACCTTAGTGAAGCCATGGATCTTCAATCCATTTTGCTTGCCTCCATCACAACTCCACAAACAACTACCACCCAACAACCAACCTACATTCCACCACCTCCACCATCAAACAACCAATCACCACCACTACCACAAAGCCGTTGAGCCCACCCTTCTTCCTAACTTTCCAAGGCATGACTGCTCACAATGCAAGAGGACCGCTCACTTGGCCCAAAGGACTAACATTTTGGTCTATGAGCTTCAAAACGAGATGCGGTTCATTTTGAACCATATTCTCGAACGCATAAATGCAATCTCTCATCCTCCGCAATAGGCAAATTTTAGTTTCTTCCTAGTTTCCTTTTATAGGATTTCATAAGATTGTTTTAGGAATTATCTATTTTTAGGAACTTTTCTTTTTATGTAACATCACGGTTTGTGACTTATGACACAAACAATTTTCAAGTAATGAATGTTGTATTTATGCTTATGGGTGATCACTATTTGGCATAATATTTTGGTTTGATAAATTTACTAACTTGATTGTATGGTTGGACCACTTCTACTTAAGTGCATTTTTGATCAGACACATATTTTTGACTTTTTAAAGTCAAATGGGTTGAAATCTTATGTTTGTTTGACTTATACATATGCATTATGCTACTTGGTTGGATTGATTCACAACTAACCTTTGTTTTGTAGCTTTTCTCAACTTTGAATCATATACGTTGGTACCCTAGCAACGGGGAGTATAGATCAAGGGGGAGTATATCATGTACTAACTCATCATTTTATAGCATTTCTCATCCTTGAGAAGTATACGTTGGTACCCTAGCAATGGGGAGTATACATCAAGGGGGAGCATATCATATTCTAACCATTTGTTTTGTAGGATCATGCATCATGACCTTGGTACTCCATTTAGGGGGAGTATAATCCAAGGGGGAGCTTTAAAGTTCTCAAAATCATTGAAACACTCTTGGTACTCCAATTTAGGGGGAGTAATAACCAAAAAATGTTCATCACATTCCGCTACGCATATCTTCTTTTTGTTTCGACAAAAAGGGGGAGATATGATTAAGTTTACATCACTGTGATCATCACAGTACATACTTTTATGCTTAAAATAGTCTCTAAAACTTGCATAAAATCAACTTAATCTATATTTTTAGAAAACTCATACTTTATTTAGTTCTTTGCTTAAAAATACACTTTATGTTTTGTCATCAACAAAAAGGGGGAGATTGTTAATACAAATATCGTCCTAAAAACGTTATTTATATTTTACGATCTTTGCTTAATTTTGTTAATGACAATTACAAAGTTTATCTTTAAGCAAAGCATAAATATAAGATTAAGTCTTTTACATTTATAGCAACAAGTCTTTTAAAACATATTTACACTTTACATGATCACTAGGAATCACATTTTACATTTACATGTTTTACTTTTATTTCTTAAATTAGAAATGTTAAACATGACATCATGGCATACCTCATTTTGATATCTTTAGGATATCTTGAGGATTTAGGTGATATCTTGTATAGATCTTCAAGCTAAAGAGTTGACCTTGGAAGATATGGAAAGATTGTGCAAGATATGGAAAGATATGAGAATATCTTAGCTGTCCTGGTCCCCGCGGAACCAAACCAGTACAAAGGCGGATCCAATTTTTGGGATCCGCCAAATCCGTGCCCTGTTGATCAGCTTTGCCTATAAATAGCAAGCTGATCATTCAGGCACACTCATCACTCATATAGCCTAAATTAGATATTCATTCATTTGTACATTACTAACCCATATCATTCTTTCATTTCATTGATCTCACTTTTGTAGCAAAGAAGATTGAGCATACAAGCTTCAACATACATACTGTTGCAAGTTTAACTAGTTAGATACTGTGTGATTTGTTAGTGTTCACACATCATTGTTTATACATTTCATTCAGTAGTGTTTGGTTAGTGTTTTAGTCCTCAAAACACATAGAGTGTCGGGAGTGGTTGTACCCTTGTTAAAGAACCAACGGGAGTGGTTGTACCTTTGTTAAAGAACCAACGGGAGTGGTTGTACCCTTGTAAAGAACCCGGTGTTTAGCTTAGTACCAGATAAAGTGTAAGTGACGTGTATAAAGGTTTTCTCCGCCGAGAAGGGAGTTTGTTTCTTAGTGAAGAAAAACTCTCGAGTTAGAGGCTCGAGGAGTGGAGTAGGACAAGGAAGAGAGTCCTTGTAGCCGAACCAATATAAATCTCCATGTTGTGGTTTGATTGTTCCTATCCTTACTTACTTTACTTATATTGTTTATTTGTGAGTATTTACTTTGAAATCACGTTAAGTCACAAAACGAATTAATTTTAAAACGGTAAAAACTATTCAACCCCTTTCTAATTTTCCACACAATTGATCGATCATGTCTTGGGTTCCATAGCAAGGACGATCGACACTGATTGATTGATCGATTGATTCCATAAGCCCTACTGTGGGTAGTCTAAGGCATTGGTTAGACAATCTCTTGATTAAAAAGTTATTCTCCACTCTTATTATAATAAAGAAAAAAGAGTAAATTACAAATATGGTCCCTGTGGTTTGCGTTGACTTTCACTCTTGGTCCTTGGACTTTTTTTTTTTTTTTTTTTAATGCACTTACAGCCACCAATTCTGAAACCCTTAACACTCATAGTCCCTTGACCAAATGACGTTATATTTGACTATTAAAAATTCCTCAAGTACAAGGCATGTAAGGGTAAAATTGTCTTTTTATTTTTCTCATTCTTCTTGACACACCACTTTCAACTAGTAAAAGGAAACTTACAATACAATTAACTTAAAGTACAACTCAACAAAACTTACTAATTTACTACCAAATTAAAATCTTTTTTTTTTTTTTTTTTTTTTTTTTTTTTTTTTTTTTTATGGTTTTGAACATACCTAATTAAAATTCACACCACCATTTATCTTCTTCAACATTAATCTCACTTATGAGCACAAAAATCCATCTCGTTCCAAAACACACAGAGACCGTTAATCATCAATTTATACGACTCGAAACTTGGAACCATCCTTTTGGACGACATCTTTTAACTTAAATTCATAGCCTCAACATACTTTCTGCTATCACGTAAAGCATACAAAACCTCTTGGTAACTATTCGGAATTGGTTCACACCCTTTTAGCAACATCTTATTAAAAAACTCAATACTCTCTTCAACCCTGTTTAGGAAATTCATCGAACACTTGGCGTGCGGCATCTATCTCCCCGTTTTTACACAACCCTTTGATGATAATATTCAAACAACACGCATCAACCTCAATACTTAATCTTGTAGCACTCGCATAAACCTCATGAATCAAATCAAATTTCTTAGTGTTCACAAGCAAGTTCAGCACAAAATTAAACGTTTTGGGTGTCGGCCAAACAATATAACTCGGCATATCATAAAGGGTTTCAACAGCTCGGTTTATTCTACTGGCACCAAGCCCGTAGACCCTGATCACATTATAGAAAAACCCATCAGAAAGCCAACACCTTCTCTCAAGTTGGTAGCGGACTGATGGTGGTGGGGATGTTGTTAGTTTGGTGGCGGACTGATGGTGGTGGGGATGGGGGTTTAATGGTGGACTGATGATGGAGATGGTGGCGATTTGGTGGTGATGATGGAGATGGACTGATGTCGTGGGGGTGGGTGTTTGGTGGCAGATTGATGGTGGTGGTGATTTGGGTTTTGTGGCGGACTGATGGTGGTGGGGATGTTGTTAGTTTCTTTGATGAAAGAAAAAACCAAAAAATTGAAGCTGTGAAAAAAGATGATGGTTTGATCGAATTTATGAAGAAGACATAGATATAACTAGGTTGAACAAGACAAAAGGTGTGTGCAATAATGAAAAAGAAGGGTTGTTGAAAAGTTGATTTTTGAGTGTGAAATAATGAAAAAAAAGGTTTGTTGAAAATAAAATAATGAAAGAAAAGACGAAATGACAATAATACTCTCATGTGACTGTCACACGAGGGCCATTAACTGTCAAATTTAATGTCCGTTTGGTCAGGGGATTATAAGTGTTAATGGTTTCAGAGTTGGTGGCTGTAAGTGAAAAAAAAAAATCCAAAGACCAAGAGTTAAAGTCAACGTAAACCGTATGGACTATCGTTGTAATTTACTCAAGAAAAAATCCTTACGAGTTTCAACCCTTGTTGCACCTTTCATAAACTTTCAATAGATTAAGAAAAAAAAGTACAGAAAGGAAAAGAATAGAAGACGACACTTGTCTCATATGTCTCATCGGTTTCCTTTTACACAACAGTCCTCTCTTTAATCCCTCAAGTACTAGACCACTTTTCCAAACTCACCCTTTCATCCCTGACAACATCAACCCTAACCCCACAAGAATTTTTCTGTTTAATTTGCAAAAACATAATTGGATCCTTCATGGGGTTTTCATTTTATTAAAAACCCATTATTTTTTTTTAAAAGAACCCACTACTTTTAGCCATCATTAATTCATCATTTCTATCTGGATCTGGTTAAAAGAGTGAATTGGGTAAATGGGTGTTCATGTTTAGCTGATTTTGTCTAGGGTTGCTAATTATGGGAAATAAAAATGGTTCCTTTTTTGTTCTTTTCCTCTTTTGCTACCTACAAAAGTAATTGTTACCATTCATAGTAAATTCTTGATTTGAACACTAGTTTTTTTTTCTCCTTGTTTTGTTAACAACTTTTACTGAGATTTGCTGATATATTCACAAAATATTGTGTGTGTGTGTGTGTGAGTGTGTGAGAGAGAGCTAAAGTGAAAAAATATGATGGTTAAGGGGAAAGTGCAGCTAAAAAAAATTGATAATGCAACAGCAAGAAGAGTGACATTTTCCAAGAGAAGAAGAGGGTTATTTAAGAAAGCTGAAGAGCTTTCTGTACTTTGTGATGCTGATGTTGCTGTTATCCTATTCTCTTCAAGTGAAAAGCTTTTTCACTATTCAAGCTCAAGGTATGTACCTAGGGTTATGTGTGTGCTTTTATGTGTGTTAGTGTGTGGTTTTATGGGTTTTGTTGGTGTTCTATGGTTTTTATGGATAGTAGTAGTTAAGGTTCACCATTTCATTATTTGGTTTATTGTGTATTTTTTTTGTGTGTTAGGTTGAACTGACTTTGTATTTTGCTTATGATCTGATTAATTGTAAGCTGAGATTGTCTGGGTTTGTACTTTATGCTTAATACTGATTTAATGGAAGTTCTCAAGCTCTCATTTTTTACGGTTTTTCTTGGAAAATATATGGCTAAAAGGATGTTATTAGGATTTTCAGATGCATAATTCGAACAGGAAAAAAAGAAAAAAAAAAAGAAAAAGAGAGGGGCTTTTATAGAGGCTGATTGAGGAGGGAAGTCTTACTTGAAATTCTAGTCATCTGTGCCAAGCAAAGTAGATTGATGTCATGATTTCCCGGGACATAAAGATTGGAATTATGATTAGATGTTTAACAAATTTAGGTTAGCCTAAACAAGAATTTGAAGAAGCAACCACCGTCACATGGTCACATGTGACATATATAGAACAGAAAAATGGTGCTAAAAGACTAACAAATAACAATCCTTTTCGTCGCTCTTTGTTAAGCTGTTCGTTTTTGTTGATTGAAGTTGTTATCATCTAAGAATTGGATTCAACTTATAGGTCTAGTAGAGTTTAATTAGTTTATTTAGGTACGGATTTAAAGAAGCGAACTCCGTCACATGGTCACATGTTACGTGCATGTATATTTTTATTAGGTTGAAGTTATACTGTATGATCCACTTAAAACGTGTTGATTTTATTATTGGCTTATGCGTGCAACCAACAACGTATGTGTGCGTAACCAATGAATGCTTATTTAGATATCTATGTAATTTAATCTTGTAGGAACTTAGTGTTCTGCTTAAAGGTTTATGGAGTTTGTGGAGTTTTTTGGGTGATCATATGTATTCTACAAGTTTTATTGAATGATGAGTTTTACTTTATATGAATCCATTATGGAGTCCGAAACTTGACCTATCGTACACATTCCACAACTGTGAGTTCTATAACCCAATCTTAAATGCCATAAACAATGGGCCCACGGTATGTGGGGAAGATGCTCTTCAACAAGTTGTTGGGGGTTCGAGTCTTAATTGGGACAATGGAGTCCATTAGGTGTAGTTTCGATAGGTATTTTGGCGTTTGAGATTGTTGTTTAAAGAATAGCAAAAGAATTAATAGATATCCCAAACACCCCGCTTAATAATGAAAGCATTACTTCACTTCTATTTATAGATCGTGGTGTCTAGCTAAAAAAGGGGCTCTATCAGGACTACCTAATAGACACATGTATTTATATCCCAGCTTTCAGGTAGCTATAACAGAGCCCGATCTTTTTTAGCTAGAAACCATGTTCTATATGTCTCAAGTCTAGAGGTGGCAAAACGGGCGGGCGGGCGGGCACGGGCCACGGTTGAAACAGGCTAGGGCCCAAACGGGCACTGGCTAAACGGCACGGGCCAAACGGGCGCATGTTATACGAATCACTTTAGAAAAGACCCAAAACGACAAAATAAATTCCTCAAACGTAACACCTCATATATATTTAAAAATTAAATATATTATATCTATAAATTTTTCTTTAAAAACAATTGTAATGTTCTCCAATTGAGAGAAAATATTTGTCAATTTAACTTTTAAATGGGCAATACATGCCCATTTCAAAAAAAGAAGGGGGCTAAATGTGCCCAAATCTTTTACAAATTTCCCCAAACTAGCCCATTTTTTTCATTTTGGTCACAAATTGCCACCTCTATTCTTAACCAACCCATTTTTATTTTGGCGGGATGTTCTCCCACTTTTGTATTCCCCACTTTCCAATTCTCTTTCTTCTTCTCAAGCACCATTGTTACGATTTTTGCACCAAACTTTCTAAAATAGGCCTGAGTGTGTGAGGTGACACCCCTAACCAAGGGTAATTGGACTGCTTCAGAAAGACCTCTTGCAAGAGTGTGTGTAGGTGTATATGTTTGAAAATATAGCATATATAATTATATATGTGTGTGTGTGTTTTGTGTGGGGGAAGAGATAAGACTAGAAGCATATACAAGTAAAAAAACATACAATCATAGAACATGAAACTATGAAAGCATAAAAACAAACTTACAATCATGCAGGCATACAATACGTTATGTATAAAAGCATGTATGTGTTAATAAAGATATGTGTGTGTTTGATTGAGTTTGAGTTATGATGTTTATAAAACTTTGCATTGTTGTTTACAAAAGTATGTGTTAATTTTGTGTTTAAAAAATGTTAATTTTGTAATGTATGTGTTTATAAAGATATGTATGTGTACGTTAATCTTGTGTTTGATTGTACTAATTTGTTACGTGAAATGAAAGCTTTCGATAATCAAACATGAGAGTATGAGACCCATTTAAGAGAGAATTTTAAATTATCGTGCCACTGAATTTGTAAATGACTAACAAATTGAAACTACTCCAGGCCTAATAAAACATGTTGGGGTACGTTAAAGAATGAATCCGTGATATGGCGGGAGAGATTTGAGAAGCAACTATATGGTGAACCAAGTATTCTAACTTTGACATAAACAACGATAGTTAGCATTTATGTGAAGTTGCTCCACCTATTAACATGCCGTGAATTAATCTGTGACGAGTTCACCTGTAACCTAATTTGTCCTTTTAAAAGGTTCTTTGAGTTTATTATATGCTAATGGTTTGATTGGAACACTTGATATGAAGTGATTTTGTGGTAGCATAACTTTGGGCATGCCCTTTTTTTCCGATCTACACAGTTAGTACTTTTAACGGCTTGCGTTTTTGTCGTCTCTTGCAGTATGAAAGAAGTACTTGAAAGGCGTAGCTTGCACTCTAAAAATCTTGAGACGTTAAATCAACCTTCCCTTGAGTTGCAGGTGAGGTTGGGAGTTATGCTCTTTAGTCTTTAGATTCTTGCTCTATTCTGTACAGTCTTATAGAGTCATGACTCTTGAAACATCCGCTGCGGTACTGACCATGGTTGAGGTAGGTCAAACATCAGAAACGACTCTTTGCATAAAACAAGTGAAAGGCTGCATGCAAATGACTCATGGTTACCTTTTGTTGTTTTTGAATGGAATTTTGGCTACTAGTTAAGGTTTCGCTTGTGGGACCACTGTTAGTTTGTTAATGTTTTTTGCAGAAGACTTTTAGCAAGTCCGAAGTCTAGAATTTAAAGTGGTTTTACCTTGCATTCTAATATGTGGTTTGCTTTTTGGGGCTTTTATAAGGAATTATATTTTTGAATTGTTCCGTTATAGCGTACCTATGTGTAATGATTTCATTTTGTTTGGCAGCTGGTTGAAGATGCCAACTATGCCAAGTTAAGCAAAGAAGTTGCTGAAAGAACCCTCCAGTTAAGGTACAATATTGTAATATACCACACTAATCGATACACAAAGCCCCCCCCCCCCCCCCCCCCCCCCCCCCCCCACACAAAGCCCCACACACACACACACACATATTATGTACATGTATATGTGTATATGTATGCATTTATGTATGTATGTTGTTTGGATCACGGTGTGATTCTTTTTGAGAAGCAGGCGGTTAAGAGGGGAGGAGTTGCAAGGGTTAAGTATCGAAGAGCTGCATCAACTCGAAAAGTTACTTGAAGCAGGATTGAGCCGTGTAGTATCAAAAAAGGTGCATTTGCTTTGTATTAGTTATTACTTTTCCCCTAGCATCTTGCCAGGGTCTTTTTATATAATCTTTCGCCCTTCAAAAAAAACTTTTCTAAGTAAAGTTGTAACGAAAAAAATTACATATGTTGACCCAGAAATGTGCTGAAAGAGACCTTTACACCTTTGTAGGATAGCCGGATAGGTAGGCTCTTGTTTCTTTTTCTTTTTGTCATTTGAGGTAACAAATTTTCTTTTCTTTTGTGATTTCAGAGTGAGGTGATTATGAATGAAATCATTCATCTTCAAGAGAAGGTTAGAACTCAAACTTCCTGATCTAAGTCAAACATTACTCAACCATAAACACTCAAAGCAGAGACAATGTTTGTAGCAAACCGGTCATTGTCATTTTACATAAGTGATTGACAATTAAAGTGTATAACAAAGCATGTTACCAATTTGAGACACAATGGGGACATTTAGGCGACGCCTTTTGGCTTTGGACTTTGCAGATATTGTTTTTGTACTGATTTAACATCCTGCTTAAAGTCGGTAAAACATGCAGGAACTGAAGCTCAAGGAGGAGAATGACAAACTAAGACAAGAGGTACAAAGTGCGCTCTCCAAACATTTTTCAATTACTAAACCTCTGTGGACAAGAATAAACCAAAGATAACCATTGAACTTTGGTTCACCAAGGCACCAAGCAACACCGTATCCCCTTAAAGTGGAGTGATCATACACGCTTCATAACTCTGCTACAAAGAAACTCATAAGACCAACTCCATTTGGAATTCCATCAATTATAATTCTATCAAAAAAATGAGTTAATTTGGCCAATTTTCTCATCCCAGAATGTATCCTAATTTTTGGCCTAATTCTTCTTCTGATGATCGATTCAACCTCTGATCATACACGCTTCATAAGTTTGGTCTTTTTGTTTATTAAGATCATTAAAGCGGCTGCTAAAGTTTATTGTTCTTTATTTTTTCTCTTTGTGGTGTACATGTTTGTGCTAACTTGCATTTTTAATGGTGGAATAAAGCTTCTGATAATTTCTGATGCTCGGAAACGAACCATTAGGGATTCTGATGATTATGACGAATCATCCGAATGTACCAATATCTGCAACTCCGCTGGTCCTCCACAAGAATATGAAAGCTCCGGTACATCTCTCAGGTTAGGGTGAGTGCTTCCCTTTTGAATTATATCGTAAGGTACTAAGGTGTCAAACAATTATACTCAACTATATATTTGTTGCAAAGTTAACAAACATTGTGTTAGCATCCAAAGGAAATACTGTATGTCAAATTGATATATTTCAACTATTGCTCACAGTTTTGCTGCAAAATAACTACAGGGGGCAGTTAATTTCAACTGAAAATAAAAGTAGTAGATTTAAGTTGTAATTTATGAATAAAAAGTTTTATTAGTAAAAGACTAGGAGTTGTGAGTGTATTGCAAAAGTATCATGAGTGAATATTTAAAGGTCATCTAAAGCCTATTCAGCGTCTACAACAATTTAGATGTTTTATTGGAAAATATTGATATAGTTTAATCGTTTTGATACAAAGTTAACGTGGACAAAATATGTTGCTGGATCAATCCTACTCGTTTTAGTACACCTGTAATTTTTTAACGACAGGAATTTTATAACACTGAAGTGACATTCTTAATTAAATTCACATGTCTCACCATTCCATTTTGTCCACCTAAGCTTTATGTGTACACTTCTAGTCGTGTTAATTACATAATTTATTACGATGCAGATTACCATACTCAGGTTGATGGAAGCTTATAGGACCTTGTATAACTATCAGCTATGTAAATGGCCCAACACAGCATTTGGGATTATGCTTGTTGGATGTAGCCATCATGTACTTCAGTTAGTCCCTTACCAAATAAAAAAAATGAATGTGGTTGCAAACTATCAGTAATTATTATATTAATCGTTAATCCTTCACTTAATTGGCATTATCTATTACAGCCGGTGAGAGTGTATGAGGAACAAAGTTGTAATGAATTTGATGGATCGAAATGTAAGCAATTATTCTCTTTTTCTTTTCTTTTGGGGGGTCATGACTATTGCTGAATTGAGTGAAGATGTAAAAAGACCGAATCATCGGTAGGCCGAAGACCCAACAAGTTGCTGGAGATGAAACTTGTGTATGCTCATTTTTAGTGACTTGCTTCTGTTGATCTTGACATGTTGGTGGCCGGGATGTCCAATTGGCTTGATGGGCTTTGAGTTGGACCAGGTGGAATGAAGATATTTGGAGATGTTTTTGGTGCTCGATCACAAACAAAACAAAGATTGTTAGTTTCTAACCAGTATAGCCTCGGGAATGTGGAGCAAAGAGGTGGACCGCCAAGCCATTGATCAACCCAAAACCGAAAGGAGGCGCCATTTCCTACTGTTCTTTTGAAGATTGAGGGGAGGGTAACCCCGTATGTTGACAAATCATCTTTCAACAGCATGATTTGATGCCACAGACCCGACTTGTATGGAGATGAGGAGTCCATCCTAAGGCCATCACAAGTGCCATGGATAGACAATTGTTTTTCTCCAGAGCATTTTCTTCTAAAAGAAAACGCCACCACCATTTTGCTAACATTGCTTGATTGAATATTTTTAGGCTACCTATATCAAAAGGCCTCCGTGTTCACGTGGGCCAATTACTTTATCCAAAGCGATCCAAGCAATCTTTTTTGTATCCAAGCTACCACCCCAAAAGAAATCTTTGCGGATGCTTTCGAGCTTCTTTATAATGGAAACTGGGGCACGTGGATAATAAGTAGACCCCTAAACTACGGATTTAATAAGTGTGAGTAGACCACCATAAGAAAATATTTTGGTTTTCCAATTTGAGAGCCGCTTTTGAAATCTATCAATCAAACTAGACTAATTACGGCATCTTGACATGTTTGCACCAATGGGCAGCCCTAAGTATGTACAAGGGAGCAAAGATGGTTGGCAATCAATAGAGCTTGCTATGGAATTGAGATCACTTGACAAAACCCCAATACCAAAAAGTTTGCTCTTATTAAAGTTTACTTTGAGACCGGAAGCAAGATGGAAACATGTAAGGATTCTTGACAAGTTTTTAGCTTTGGTAAGTGACCAGTGACCATCAATGAGTGCATCATCCACAAATTAGAGGTGTGATATATATAGGAACTTTATCTCTTTGAACTTCGACACCTAGGAAGATGCTTTTGTTCCTTGCCTCTAAAAACACTACATTTAAGGCCTCAACCGCCAAAATAAATAGGAAAGGGGAGAGAGGGTCACCTTGTCTAAGCCCCTTTTGGAGCTTTAATTCACTAATTGGGAATCCATTGATAAGAACGAGGCAAATATCGAATTTAGGCAAGAGTGAATCCATTTCTTCCATTTTTCTCCAAAACCCGTTTGAGCCAAGATTGATTTTAAAAAGGACCAACTTAATGAGTCAAAAGCTTTCTTAAAGTCAACTTTTAAAAGGAGAAGCTTTTTCTTGTGTTTTTTAGCCCATGAAAGTATCTCATTTACCAAAAGGGCCCATCGATAATTTGCCGACCTTCAATGAATGCCGTTTGCACATCACTCACGACCGAAGGAATGACTAGGGCAAGGCAGTTTGCAAGGACTTTTGCAATTATCTAATATTGGTATCCAATTAGACTTATTGGCCTTAAGTCACTTATGGTTAACGGATCATCAACTTTAGGGACAAGGGTGATGAAGGAAAAGTTACAACCTCGTGGAATTGAGGCTGAGTGGTAGAAGTCATCGACTTTAGGGACAGTGCTTCTTTATGAGTTTGAAGGTGAACCCATCTGGACTCGGGGCCTTTTCCCCGTCACAATCCATACGGCATTTTTTATTTCTTGGGAAGAGATCGGACTTTAAAAATGAGGTTTTCATCCGGGGTAAGTTGCTTAAAAAGGTTGCTGGAGAAAGAAGATCTATTGTGTGTTGGCTTTGTAAATTTAGTTTCAAAGAAGTGAAGAGTATGAGATTTAATGAGAATGGGATCCGTCACCCACTCTTTTTCGATAGCCAACCCATTTATTCTTGAACGGTTTATTCATCTATTGATGATCCCATGAAAAAAGCTAGAGTTATCATCACCTTCTAAATCCCATTTGATATTAGCTTTTTGTCTAAGATCTTTTAGCTTAAGATGTTCCATTTCGGCAATCATTCTAACCTTTTCGATTCTCACATCCACATCGGTAGCCGAGAGAGGAGAAACCTCAGCCCTTCGATCAATTTCATATATTTTTTCTTGAAGTTCTAGGGCTGCTGCTGTTTCAGTGGCGTTTATGGAACTTCTCCAATTTTTGAGGTTATATCTGAGGAGTTTGAGCTTAAGTTTAAATTTGACCACTGGATTGGTGGAATGGCAGTTGATAAAAAATGACCAGGAATCATTTATGATTGTGCTGAAATCATTATGTTGCAACCAAGAATTGTAAAACTTGAAAGGTGTTGGAGTATAATAATTTACCGAGTTTATGAGAATGATGGGAGAATGATCCGAAACTCTTTAATAAGAGCCAAAGTATGAGAATTTGGCCACCTATCAATGAATTGTTTAGAAACAAATATTCTATCGATCTTACTTAACTTCGAGCCTAGACTATTCATTCGTGTGAAACGCATACCTCCCACTGGTAAGTCTAGGAGACCACCGGATAAGATGAACTCATTAAAAACCAATGCACTTCGACAACAGAAGTGAGAACCCAATCAGAACTTCATTGAAGTCTCCCATGACAACAGATAAGCAATTTTCTGATTGGACAAGGGCCTCAATATCAATCCAAAGCTTATTCTTTCTGTTTATAGCTCGTGGGGGCATATACTACAATGTTGAAGCAATTTCTTGCAACCACTTCAGACAAATGATGAGAGCCTGCCGGTTGAACTCAGAGAGGGTTCTTCCGGAAGGCTACGATGTTGATCCCTTCGGCTCTCAAGGATCCTTCGGGTATCTGCACACAACAACACACGTTAGGCTCGCCCCGGGTGTTATCCCAGGACCCACCTCCGGTGTGAGAGTAGGTATTTGATATTTTGAGAGGCTATCAGTTATTGTGAGAGGTATGTGCGGATAAAAAAATACGTTACCTGAGAGTAGTAAATGAGCTGAGTATTTATAGTACTCAGCCTCGATACCTGTACTGGCGGCGTCGGATATTCTGGAAACATGTCGCCGACACAATCCCGTAAATCCTGGGGAGGGCGGCGGCAGTGTCAGTAGCTGCCATCTGTCCAAAAGGTGATGCCATTCGTCCCATGTCTTAAACCTGTATACGCCGAACGGCCTTGGTGCCTTCCGGACTATTCCGTAGGTCCTTGAGCCGTCCGGACAACCGAGAGATCCAGTCCGTCCGGACATATGCGTCAACATGTCCCCCCAGTATCATAATATCGGTTTTGCCGATGTTGTGATACTTTGAAAATCTTTGAAGTCCAATTTTACTAGTTCCGAGAGGACTGGTTCGTTCGGTATTCGGAGCGTTGGCCCATGCACAAACTGCCAAGAAACATTATTACCTCCTTTTAAGGATCGCCGTCATTTTTACTGGGGCTCTGAGATGTTGACACGTGCGCACGCGTATATCGTATGAGTGGGAGGGTGCCACCTCACCTACTGACAACGCACGTCGTTTCATATTTTCTTTTTTTCGCCTATAAATAGCGTCATTTCTGCGGTTTCCTCTTTTTTACCACTTGTAACTTTCTTGCTCTGACAAATTTTCCGATAGGCCCACTCTTAATTACATCCGTTTGATTTCCTTTGCCATTCGGTTAACCATGTCGAATTCTCCCTCTTCGGTTTATGAAGAAGACACCCAAGAGGTCGAAGGGTATCTTCCCAAGTTCGACATTCGAAAATACACTTCCCACATGAGCGAGGGAGATTTGTTTATGGTGATGACAGATGCAGGTATACCGGAGGATCTACATCCTAGACTACCCCCTCCGGACATGACAATGGATCGGCTGCCGCAGGATGCCATTGGCTTGTACGTAGAGTACTTTTACGAGGGTGGTCTTAGCGTGCCCTTTTCTACTTTTTTGCTGGACGTCATTAGGTATTACAAGGTACATCTCTCCCAGATGGTTCCGCTGGGCATACACCGTGCTATACTCTTCGAGGTGTACAGCCGTGCTTAAGGATGCCGTCGGGCTAACTTCACGTAGGGAGTATCCCGGCTACCGAGCCGTGCTTAAGGATGCCGAGGGTAGAGGTATGCCCTCCTACTCTTTATTATTAGTTGATCCATGGCGGACATACCCCTTCTTTTTTTCTTTTTGTTTGTTTCATGTTCTTTCTGCAGTTGTGCCGATGTCCGAGTACTTGATCAATCCGGCGGCCCACGAGGAAACTTCTATGGTCCAGGGTGATGAGTATGGTGAGGGTGAGCTTCACGAGCTGTACGTGACTCTCCCGGCTGCGTCAAATGCCGATATTCCAGAAAAGTCGGCAGAGGAAAGGGAGGTCGAGAGGGCTAATAGTAGGGTTGTTGCGGCCAAACTTAGGAAGCAAAGGCAAGCCGCCACCCGACGAGCTTTGAAGGCAGAAAGGCATGCTCAACACGGTGAAGGAAGCAGCGGAGTGACTCGACCGGCCAAAAGAAAAAAGGTGAAAGAGACTCCCGTGGTGGATCTAGATTCTGACTCGCCGGATGTCGAGGTCATCCCGAATCCCTCCCCCATCCGTTCAATTCGGCCGGAGGATATTGGGCTTCGTCCGGAAGGAACAGGTTTTACCGAAGGCGGCTCCGGTGCTGGTAAATTGTCTAACCGTTTTTACCTTCTTTTTTCTTTTATATTAAACTTTTCTTACCGTATTTTTTTTTATGATGATATCCTTTTTCTTTCAGGGGGTCCTTCCGTAGCCGCTTCTGGTCGGGGTAAAATTAAAGCCATGGCTGATGGTGATCCGGCAGCGGTGTTCGTTCTGGAGTGGTTAGTCAAGAGCAAAGTTGTGAAAATCGCGCCTAAGGCGCGCCTAGGCGCTAAGGCGCACGAGGCTCTAGCCTTGGGGCTTTTTTTGGATCGAGGCTCACGACATGCATGAATCCCAAAAAAAGCGCGCGCCTTGGGGATTTTGCGCCTTTGCGCCTTGGTGCGCTTTTTGCGCCTCGATGCGCCTCGGAGATGTAACAGGTTTTTGGCCTTTTTTTCTAAATATTAAGATAAGATACATGGGCCTTATAAGTTATATACATGGTCCTTTTAAGTCATAGGGTGAGTATTTGTATGATTTGTAAATTTGAACTGATTTTATGTTTATTTTATTGATTGAAATTTTCTTTAAGAAATTACTTTGTTTCATTAAGTATTTTTCTTTATTACACATTATCATGAAAATGTGCCATTATGACTTAAGTATAAATACGTTGCTTGCTTGATATTTTGAGTTAAATTGTGTGCTTTGTTAAATGTAAGTCTGCAAGTGTAGGAAACAAGCATATTTAGTTTGATATGAATTTTAATCTCTATATAAGTCATCGAGCCAAAGAGTTGATCCGTTTGAGAGGTGACAACTGGTCCATTTTAATCTTTATAACGACAATATGTGTCATGTATTAAGTATTTTAATGTTATTTTGTATTATTTAAGCTACATAAATGGTCATATATGTTATAAAAAACTTAATTTATTTAGTGCGCCTCGTATTCATGAATCCCGCGCCTTGGAGTGCGCCTCGCCTCGAGGCTCTTTGACCCCCTTTGCGCCTTAGTGCGCCTCGAGCCTTTCAAAACACTGGTCAAGAGGGGCGGCTGTTTGAACAATTCGGCCGTCTGTAAGGATCTAATGTCGAATCTACCCACCCCTCGCGAAGAAATTCATTTTCAAAGTTTGGGTGATTCGGAGGCCATCCGGAGGGGCTGGGTGTTACTAGGCCGAGGAGCAATGGCTCATTCGGACATCCTGGGCCGGTATGAATTCCTCCTTGAGGAATATCAACAACTACGCAGTGCCCATGCGGAGTGTGAAGGTGCGGCTCAGGAGGCGGAGGAGCTTCGGCAGCTAAGACACGAGCATGCGGGCTGTATGGTAAGGGAGTCGGACTTAAAAGCTCGGCTCTCCCAGTTGGAAAAGGCAAGGGATGAAGGGAGGAAAGCTTCCTCGGAACGGGTTAAAGCCTTGGTAGATGAGCTGAAGGACGTTAAAGGTAAACTTGTTGCCGAGAGAGAGACAAACACCGAACTATACAAGGAAAGGATGGATATAGCCGTCAAGCTAGGCCAGACGGAAGTCGAACGTCACAAACTTGTAAAAGAATTCCTTTCGGAAGTGGTTCGTCGGCTTTTGAATAGCCATGAGTATAAACAACGCCTGGCCGAGACTTTCAGCTTATCCTCTCAGTATGGGTTCTTGGAAGCTATCTCCGTAGATCGCAAGCCGGAGGATGTGGCCAAGATTGCGGCCGGGGTGGATGATTTGGATCTGGAAGCTGAGGCGAAATTTGACCCTTTGTATGATGGTCTTTTCTCTGCGGAATATCCGTATGTACTGAAAGTTAGCGACGCCGCGGATAGGCCTCTTCCGGAGATAATGGATCTGTTCCCTGACCCTGCTCCCAATGATTCCTCTGGCGGTCCTTCGTCCTGATCCGGAAACCTTTGACTGCAAGGCCCCCCAGTCATTAGATTAATTTATGAACTGTTAACATCTTTTTTTTTTCTTTTTTTTTTTTGAACAAATGTAATGATCAACCGGTTGCGCAACTGTTAGCGCTTTTTGTATGTTTGAAAATGATGTAATGCCGTTTGATTTGTTGACATTGTATATATTTTTTGTTCATACTATTTCATGTGTCCTTTGCTAACTTGTCTTTTCTTTTGGTCGCATGACCCCTTCCTTCCCGAACACTGACCACAAAATCTCCGGAGGGCACGAACCTCTCGGAGGGATCACTTTTCACTTGTGTTCGGGAAGCAACTAATGATTGTATGATTTCCCCCTTCTTTTCACGTTATCCCCGTCTGAACACTGACCACACGATCTCCGGAGGGCGTGAACCTCTCGGAGGGGCCATTTACTAATTATGTTCAGGAACAATGAATATTGATCACTAATCTCTGGAGGGCACGAACCTCTCGGAGGGACCACTTTCTACTTATGTTCGAAATATTATAGATGGTTCAGCCTTTCCGCCAGGATTATGGCAACCCCTTCCTGGGTATCAACCATCTTTGAACATTGACGACACACTCCCCGGAGGGCGTGAACCTCTCGGGGGGGGGAGGCATTTTCTAATTATGTTCAGAAACAATGAACATTGATCACTAATCTCCGGAGGGCACGAACCTCTCGGAGGGACCACTTTCTACTTGTGTTCGAAATATTACAGATGGTTCAGCCTTTCCGGCAGGATTATGGCAACCCCTTCCTGGGTATCAACCATCTTTGAACATTGACCACACACTCCCCGGAGGGCGTGAACCTCTCGGGGGGGCCATTTTCTAATTATGTTCAGAAACAATGAGTAATGTAAAAGTCCAACACGTAGCACAAAAGCTTCCCCACAACTGAAATAACTGCACTTGTCATTAAAATCAGTCAGATAGCTCCTTTCGGATGCTTACATTAGATATATTAAGTCGTTTACAAAAAGCATTTTCTAAGGTTGACAGCGTGCCAAGTTCGGGGCACTTCCTTTTCTTCCATCGTTTCCAATTTATAGGATCCAGTCTGGTACGCTTCCACGACCCGGTAGGGCCCTTCCCAATTTGGCCCTAGCTTTCCTTGGTTCTCAACTCTGCTAGCCTCATTCCTTCGGTATACAAAATCACCTACCTTGAACGACTCGGGGCGAACCCTTCGATTATAATACTGTTCAACTTTCTTTTTGTATTTCGCCTCTCGTATGGCAGCCATTTCCCTTCGTTCCTGTATGAGGTCGAGGTTCATGCAGATCCCCTCGTCATTCTCTTTTTCGCTGACGTTCATGGTTCAAAAGGTTGGCATCCCTATCTCCGCCGGTATGACCGCTTCGCTACCATAGGTAAGGCTAAATGGTGTTTCCCCGTTGCTTGTTTTTAGTGACGTGCGGTGTGCCCATAGGAAGTTCAACAGTTCGTCTACCCATCCGGCTCTTTCCTTGCCTAGCCTCGATTTGAATCCTTTCATCAGACTTTTGTTCGCTCCTTCTACTAATCCGTTGGCCTGGGCGTGGGCTACAGCCGTGTTTACCTGAATTATGTTCAGGCGTTCGCACCAGCTTTTGAAAGGGTCATGGATGAAATTGCTTCCATTGTCCGTGACGATCACCCTGGGCAGACCGAATCTGCAAACTATGTTTTCCCAAACGAACTTCTTTACTTCTTTCACGGTCGTGCGGACCAGCGGCTTGGCCTCTATCCATTTGGTGAAGTAGTCGATGACCACAATGACGAATTTGATTTTTCCTGGGGCCTCCGGCAGGGGAACCAAAACGTCCATCCCCCATTGGTAGAAGGGCCAGGGAGCCATTATTGAAGTTAGAACAGTTTTTGGGAGCCTCGGAACGGGCGCGTGTATTTGACAAGAATCACACTTCCGGATCACTTCCCTGGTATCTCTGTGCATGGTGGGCCAGTAGTACCCTTGCCGCATAAGCTTTGCCACCACGGATCGCGGCCCGGAGTGCATTCCGCACGCTCCCTCATGTACCTCCCGAATGACATAATTGGCTTGAAGTGGTCCAACGCATCTTAGCATTGGGCCTAAATAGGATTTTTTGAAAAGTACATCGTCTACCATGGTATACTGGTTTATTTTCATTCGGAGAGATTGAGCTTCATTTTGGTCTTCCGGCCAGATGCCCTCTTGCTTGCATCGAATGATCGGGGTCATCCAGTTTTCTCCCTCTTCTTCTACAATTGCGTTGACCACCTCCTCCTCCGTTGATGGCCTCTCTAAAACTTCCACCATGGTTTCCTTTGTCAGATGGTCGAAAGCCATGGATGCCAATTTGCTGAGTATATCGGCTTTCTGGTTCTGCGCCCTTTGGGATGTTTCGAATTTTAAACTGATCAAAGCATGCGACATATTCCTTGGCTTTGGCTAGGTACTTTATCATGTTATCCTTGGTCGCTACGAATTCCCCATTGATCTGACTTGCTACCAAATTGGAGTCCACTCTAACCTCCAACATCCGGATTTCCATTTTTCGAGCGACTCTTAACCCGGCTAGTAAAGCTTCGTATTCTGCTTCGTTATTGGTGCTTTTGAAGTTCAGTCGGATGGCGTAAGTGTACTCCGTTTGATCCGGACTAATCAGTACCAAGCCTGCTCCGGCACCTGATTTACTGGAGGCTCCGTCGGTATATAGTATCCATGGTTCCTGGTTGGAGATGTTGCATATCTCCTTGCCCACCTCTTTTATGCTTTGGCTCAATGCCCCTACGGATATTTCCGTTATGAAGTCCGCGAGGACTTGCCCCTTAATGGCGCTTCGGGGTACATAAATGATGTTGTAGGCTCCTAACTCCACGGTGTACTTAGCCATCCTCCCGGATGCTTCTGCCTTGTTTAATATTTGCTTGATAGGTTGGTCGGTGATGACTTTTATTGGATGGGCTTCAAAATACCTTCGTAGCCTTCTGGACATGTGTAGTAGAGCTAGAGCTAACTTCTCAACGGGGGCGTAGTTCTGTTCGGCCTCGTGTAATGTTCGGCTAACATAATGTATTGGGGTCTGCTTCCCTTCTCTTTCTACCAACAGTACCCCGCTCATCGCCCCTTTCGACGCCGAGAGGTATACATACAGGTCTTCCTTCGGCCTTGGCGCTGCCAAGTAAGGCAATTCAATAATCATCTTCTTCATTTCTTGGAAGGCTGCCTCGGCTTGACTTGTCCATCGGTACTCGTCCTGGTTTTCTTTCGTGATGTTCCTCAACGTCTCGAAGAAAGGGAGCGCTTTTTCTGCCGACCTGGATAGGAAACGGTTCAGAGCTGCTAGCTTACCACTTAAGCTTTGCATCTCCTTGAGCGACTTCGGGGACTGCATATCCACGATAGCCCTTGTCTTCTTCGGATTTGCCCTTATTCCTTCGGACGTTACCATATATCCTAGGAACGTTCCTTCCTCTACCTCGAAAGAGCATTTCTTGGGGTTCAGCTTCATGTTAATTCTTCGGAGATTGTCGAAGATTTCCGCTACGTCAGCAAGTAACTCCTTTTCGGTTTTGCTCTTTATTACCATATCGTCCACATAGGCCTCGAGATTTATCCCTATTTGCGACCGGAAAGCCGAATCAACCAAACACTGGTACGTGGCCCCAGCATTCTTTAAACCGAACGGCATTTTGGTGTAACAGTATGTCCCGTGCTCGGTATAGAAAGCTGTTTTTTCCTCGTCCTCCTTGGCCATCTGCACTTGGTGGTATCCCTTGTAAGCATCTAAAAAGCACTTGTACCGGAATCCCATAACCGATTCTATTTTCCAATCAATATCAGGCAGCGGGTAATAATCCTTTCGACAAGACGAGTTGAGGTTCTTGAAATCAATGCACATTCGCCAACTTCCGTCGGACTTCTTTACTAACACCGGGTTTGAGATCCACGTGGGGTACTGCACCGGTCGAATTATTCCGGCCTTCAACCATTCTTCCACCTCCTTGGCTATGGCTTGATTCTTTTCGGCCGAGAAGGTTCTTTTCTTTTGCGCCACCGGGCGGTCTTGGATATTCACATTTAACTTGTGCTCGATGATCCGACGGGGCACTCCCGTCATATCGGATGGTTCCCAGGCAAACACATCCTGGTTATTTTTGAGTAGCGTGATTAATTGTCTTCGGCATTCCGAGGAGAAGTTTCCCCCTATCGTTACCAGTTGGTCCGGATAGGCCGGATGCACCATAACTTCTTCCGTTTTTCCAACCACCGCCTCCGTCAATCCGGCATCACGGGGTTCCTCTTTGACCTCCTTTTTTGCCATCTGCCTCTCCTCTAGCTTGCGACATTCCGAGACAGATACGGACCGGGTAGTAAGGGTCGCTATGCCCTTCGAGGTGGGGAATTTCACCATCGAGTGGATAGTTGATGGGATGGCCCGTAATTTCTTTAAACCTGAGCGCCCTAGGATGATATTGTATGGAGAAGGGGACCTTATCACGGCGAACTTCATCATGGTTCGACGAGACAGGCCTTGGCTTCCGAAACAGACTTCCAATTCAATCTTCCCCAACGGCTTTATGGATTCTCCCGCGAATCCTATTAACGGTGTGCCAGTTTCTTTCAACTTGGCCTTAATGGAAGGGCATAAATGCTCGAAACAGTGTTCATACATCACCTCGACCGAAGCGCCTTGGTCTACATAAACCCTCCTAATTGTGTAGCCTTCCACTTCGGCCTCGACTATCAATGGTCCGTCCGACACGTCTCCCGGAAGGATGGGTGGGAAACTGATCGGAACATTCATCCATTCCTCCTCAGCTTCCATGGTTTTCCTTTTTTGGGGTGTAGGACCAGCCATATCGAACTGCAGGTAGATCGAGCAGTTGGTCTCACGGATGGCGCCAATTTGTTGAAGCAATTTCTTGCAACCACTTCAGACAAATGATGAGAGCCTGCCGGTTGAACTCAGAGAGGGTTCTTCCGGAAGGCTATGATGCTGATCCCTTCGGCTCTCAAGGATCCTTCGGGTATCTGCACACAACAACACACGTTAGGCTCGCCCCGGGTGTTATCCCAGGACCCACCTCCGGTGTGAGAGTAAGTATTTGATATTCCGAAAGGCTATCAATTATTGTGAGAGGTATGTGCGGATAAAAAAATACGTTACCTGAGAGTAGTAAATGAGCTGAGTATTTATAGTACTCAGCCTCGATACCTGTACTGGCGGCGCCGGATATTCAGGAAACATGCCGCCGACACAATCCCGTAAATCCTGGGGAGGGCGGCGGCGGTGTCAGTAGCTGCCATCTGTCCAAAAGGTGATGCCATTCGTCCCATGTCTTAAACCTGTATACGCCGAACGGCCTTGGTGCCTTCCGGACTATTCCGTAGGTCCTTGAGCCGTCCGGACAACCGAGAGATTCAGTCCGTCCGGACATATGCGTCAACAACTACAATGAAAAGACAATCACCGTCAATGGAGAACCATTTTCCCGTGAGAGCAAGAAATCCGTCACCAATAATGGATGATGTCATATGAAACTTGGATGTGTCGCATATGGCAACAATTCCTCCCGATTTACCATTTGCCTTATTCAATGCATAATCAAATGTAGAATGACCCCACATGGATTGGCCAAAGACCGGTTATCCTCATTCGACATTGATTCTTGTAACCCCAAGAAGTGAATTTTATTTTCTAGACATAGACATAGGGGCTGTTTCTTTTTTTTCCTGTTTCTAGTTAGTATCTGTGTGGATATATGTGTCATGTTTCTAGTTAGTGTCTGTGTGGATATATGTTGTTTCTTTTTTATGCTTAATTGACCATCTTAATACGAGTTTTTTCCCGAACTAGTGTAGGTGGAAAAATTTTATAAAAATTCAAAAAATTTATGAAAATTTTAAAAAAATTCGAAAAATTTTAAAAATTCAAAAAATTTATAAAAATTCAAAAAATTCGAAAAAACTTATTAAAATTTTTTAAAAATTCAAAAAATTTATAAAAATTTATAATTTTTTAAAAATTCAAAAAATTTGTAAAAATTTATAATTTTTTAAAAATTCAAAAAAATTATAAAAATTCGAAAAAAAATTTAAAAAATTCAATTTTTTTATAAGTTTTTTTGAATTTTTATAAAATTTTCGAATTTTTTGAATTTTTATAAATTTTTTATAAAATTTTCGAATTTTTTGATTTTTTATCAATTTTTCGAATTTTTATAAATTTTTTAAATTTTTATAAATTTTTTGAATTTTTATAAATTTTTTGAATTTTTAAAATTTTTCGAATTTTTTTAAAATTTTTATAAATTTTTTCGAATTTTCATAAATTTTTCGAATTTTTATAAATTTTTATAAATTTTTCGAATTTTAAAATTTTTTTTGAATTTTTATAAATTTTTTCGAAGTTTTCTAAATTTTTCGAATTTATTTTTTTCACCTACACTAGTTCGGAAAAAAACTCGTATTAAGACGTCCTGGATAAAAACAGCATCAAATTTTGCCCCCTTTTACATTAAAGATTCTGGATTCTCTTTTTCAATAAGTTAAAAAAAAAACACCAAAGTTTCCTGTTTTCAGCCAATTTTATTACCAAACAGCAGAAAGTAAACAGCAAAGTTTATTTTCTAGACATAGTCTTCTAACCCAACTACGCTTGTGGTCTTCCCCAAACCCCCTTATATTTAAAGATAGAATATTTATTGATTGGAATCTCTTGTCTAATCCAGTACCCAGTACTTGAGCAACATCTTTTTCTTTTCCTACCATGTTAAATCCGAGGGCGTTACCAACCTCCATGGTATTGTTAACCTCCAATGATTCGGTATCTGAATCATTGATGGGGTGGGAGAGGATTCGTTGATTGCAACGCCCAATAAGAGATCGAGAGTCAGATATGGCATCGGGAGAAGAGAAGATGTTGGTTTGGAAACTTGAGAGAACCTGCCTGGTTTCGGATTTAGAATTGATGAAGAGGTAGCTTTCTTTTTCCTAGGAAGTGGTGCAATACCATTTAACGGATCAATTAAGCGAAGTGAAGCATGCCTCTTCTTCTTTGTGTGGTGTAACAGGGACTGGGATTAGGATTATGCTCGGACATAATGGTTGTGTTGCTATGTGTGGTCCATATTGGTTTTCCTAATGGATTTATATTTTGGTGTTAGGCTAGTGGCAGCTTGTTGCGAGCCTGCAAGAGTGTGAGGGGTGTTTCTTTTGGACCTTATATTGTTAAGATATTGGGCCAAAGTTTAATCGATGGAACTAGTATTGAGTGAGACCACATGCGCTGTGTGGGGTAGAAAGTGTTTCATGAGAAACATTTTGATATAGCCGGGGTAGGGTTGACTTACGTTGGGTATCACAAACATTTAGAGCACAAGGGTTTTTTTTCGCCACTCCAAGCCTCGTCGTCTGCACGACGAGGCAAAAAATCGTCCTTTTGTCAGTGTGTTTGCAGGTATATGTTGCGGAACGTATATATATCGAATATATATATATATATATATATATATATATATATATATATATATATATATATATATATATATATATATATATATAGGGGGACTTTCTTACGAGAACCATTTTATCTGCGAGAACTGAGAGAACCACAAAAAACATACATGCACGCCTTTTAAAATAAAATAAAAATACATGCAAATCATCAATAATCGTAAGTATCCACCTATGTTCTTCAATATCATCATGAACTCATCCTCTTTTTTCACAAAAACCTTACACAAGGCCGCAATATTGTCGTTGCACGCCTTATAAGAACATACATGCACACCTTCAAAGAAAAATGATGTATTTCCAATTTCTTATCAAATTCTTTAGAACAACTATGTTTTTTTAAAAACATATATGTTGTTTTTAGAACATATGTGCAAAAATACAATTATTGAAGGCGTGCATGTATGTTTTTGGTGGTTCTCTCAGTTCTCGCAGATAAAATGGTTCTCGCAAGAAAGTCTCACTATATATATATATATATATATATATATATATATATATATATATATATATATATATATATATATATATATAGTGTAACTTTCAAACGAGAACCATTTTAACTGCAAGAACTGCGAAAACCACTTTTTAGCCATTAGATTAATGATCAATGGCTATAATTAGTTGTGCCATTAATGTAAAAAACTAAAAGATTATGCCATTATTTAAAAATCTGAAAGGGCAATTTAGGTATTGTGTATTATCCCTAATAAATTGCAACCTCTCTGTAGATCTTTTGACAATCACGATCAGTTACAATATTCACATTTCACCTCTCTTTCTCCTAAAAAAAACCTAGCCGCCATTGTAAAAAAATCCATCTTCTTGAACCATCGTTATCCTAATCAACGCCATGAAAATAATTGTAGATCAAAAAAAAAGCCATGAAAATAATTGTAGATCCACGAAGATCTCCAACGACCGGTGTATCTTCGGACAAGAAAAAGATAGTTCTTACTATTAGGTATGTTTTTTATATTTAATTTTGATTTCGATTGGTGTTTTATTTTAATAGTTATGTATGTTTTATTTAATTTTGATTTCGTTGGTGGCTATTAGGTATGTTTTTTATACTCAAAACTGTTATCTCCTTTACACCCACTGTTTCACAAAACAAGAAGATGGGTACTTATATGTTGAGAAAACCAAAGTTGAAGAGATAATGGAAGCAGTGGAAAAAAGACCATTCTATCTTTATAGCAAGCCTCAAATAACAAGAAATGTGGAAGCTTATAAAGAGGCTTTGGAAGGTTTGGATAATAGTGTTATTGGTTATGCTATTAAAGCTAATAATAATTTCTTGATTTTGAACCATTTGAGGAGTTTGGGCTGTGGGGCTGTTTTGGTTAGTGGCAATGAGTTGAGGTTAGCTTTAAAAGCTGGCTTTGATCCTACAAGGTTAGTACTTGTTACAGTATTTTTTTTTTTTTTTTTTTTTTTTTTTTTTTTTTTTTTAATTTCATATGATAGTTAAAGTATGATAGTAAAAAAACATATGTGTTTTATAAAAAAAACATATATGTTTACGTATAAAACATATATGTTTTGCGTTTGGATTATAGAACATATATGTTTTATGTTTGGTTAATATTGTTTGGTTAATATGGGTTGTTTGGTTATATGTATAGTCATATTTAATATAGTCTGTTGGTCTATGTTCTTCGTATTCGAATTAAAAAGAGGGTTAATTTTATACTAGGTATTCTTCATTTCGAATACGGAATTGAACCAGTGGTTTTTTTGTCTTATATAATATATCTAGTGTAGTGTATAATTGGCGGTCATGTATAGTTATTTTTTGTTTGAACCTATGAAAAATAAACATGGCTAAGTGGCTTTGATGAAATTATATTGTTTGGTTAATAAAACATATATGTTTTGCGTTTGGATTATAGAACATATATGTTTTATGTTTGGATTATATGTTTACGTATAAAACATATATGTTTTGTGTTTGCCAAACAAGTATGTTTTCTAAAACATACATATACTCATGTACATGTATAATTTTTAATAATATTATGGTTGCTAATTTTTGTACTTTTCTTTGTATCAGATGTAATTACAAGAATGGTCACGGCTACAAGTGTGCATATATGTCCGACTTTTGAAAAAATGTTGACGGCTACTCGTGCGCATATGTTCATTTGTGTTGAATATTATTAGTGCTCACGTGTATAGATCGATTAGATTCATGTATTTATGCTTTTAGAAATTTGTATTTTAATTGTATTTCAATCGATATCGAAGTTTGTATATAACATTTATGTTCTTGGTTTGTTATAAATTTCATTATATTAAAAAACCTATATGCACCTTGAAAGGGAAAAAAAACATGTATGCACTTTGGACAAACTGAAAATATGTATGCACATTGACTATTTGGGGAAAAAAACATGCTTGCACCATGAGATTTTAAAATAACTAATGATTAGGTATAAAAAACATGTATGCACCATGACTATTTGAAAACATGTTAAAAAAAAAAAAAAAAAAAAAAAAAAAAAAAAAAAAAAAAACCTCTGAATTTTAAGATTTAAAAAAAAACGGAAATTATATAAAAAAACAAAAATAATATGAAAATGTCTTTTACTAATATGCCCTTTTGAATTAAATAAAAATAACAAAATGATATGGAGCATTAAATGATGTACATTGTGTATTATTAGTTGTAAAAAAATGGTTTTCGCAGTTCTTGTAGATAACATGGTTCTCGTAAGAAAGGGACCCTATATATATATATATATATATATATATATATATATATATATATATATATATATATATATATATATATATATATATATATTTAACACACAAATTTCACACACTATAAATATTACACATTTTAATCAAATTCTACACAACTTTTATTTCAAAACACTTACATATAAGTAAGAAACATGAGCAATTCATCTTATTCCGATGAAAGTGATCTTGAAGAGATAACGGAGCTGGAGATGATTCTCCAAGAGTTTGAGTTCGAGCAATCGTTCCAACAACAAGAAGTCGGACCTTCATGACACCGTAGATACATCCCCCGTGAACGTGAAATTGCTGAAGAACGTCTAATGACTGACTATTTTGGTGACAACCCAAAATATACGGACGAAAATTTTAGGCGTCGCTTTCGTATGAGCCGTAAACTATTTTTAGAAATAGTACAAGGTATTGAAACATATATTCAAACTCATCATCCTCTTCCCAAGCATTTTGATTTCTTTAGAGTCAGACCCAATGCTGCGGGTGTAATGAGTTTTAGTGTGATTATGAAATGCACATTTGCCCTATGCCAATTGGCTTACGGGATAGCAGCTGATGCATTAGATGAGTATTTACAAATAGGGGAACACTGTGCACGCGATTGTCTAGATTTTTTTTACTATGTGCATAATCCAGTTGTATGCGAATGAGTTTTTAAGAAAACCAGATGAGAATGACATTCGCAACTTATACCACGCACATAACGTGGTTCATAAGATACCGGGAATGTTGGGAAGCATCGATTGTATGCACTGGGAATGGAAAAATTGTCCGAAAGAATGGCACGACCAATTTCACTTAGGTGATAAAAAGTATCCAACTATAATGCTTGAAGCCATTGCGTCATACGACTTGTGGATTTGGCATGCATTTTTTGGGGTAGCGGGTGCGAATAACGATCTTACCGTTTTGAATAATTCTCCGTTATTCGACGACCTGCTTGTTGACATCGCCCCTGAGGTTCCGTTTGAAGTATACGGGCGTACATTTAACCATGGGTATTATCTAGCTGACGGAATTTACCCAGAGTGGGCATCTTTTTTCAAATCATTTACGGTTGCAAATAACCCAAAAAATGCCGTATTTAAAGTGAAACAAGAAAGTGCTCGAAAAGATATCGAAAGAGCTTTTGGTGTCCTCCAAGGACGTTGGCATATTATTGCCCAACCGGCGTGTGCATTTACTGTGGGCAAGTTACGGAGAATCATGTACTCGTGCATCATAATGCATAACATGATTTTGAAAGATCAAAACTTTGTGATATCCGAAGCTAGCGAAATGTATATTTCTCCGCAACCAAATTTACAACAGATATGGATTGAGCGTTGCGCAGTGCAAAGAAGAAAAGCCAAAGAACTACATGATAAACGCAAACACGCAAAGTTTCAACGATGTCTCATCGAGCATGTTTGGCAACGACATCAATGGGAAGAAATTCAACAACAGAATCCGAATAATTAGTTTTGTTATAATTTGATGTATTTCTTAAGTTGCGTTTTTTTTACCGTATAGTTATTTTACGTTTCGTATGTTTTTTATTGTGTTGTATTGTATTTTTATTTTTAATGAAATGAATTTAGTTTATTTGGAAATTTGAATAAAAAAAATAAAGTTGTAAGTGGTAGGCCCCAAATGGGTAAGTTGAGGTTAGTTGTTAGTGAGGGGGGTTAGTTATGGAGGTTTGTTCAAATGAGGAGCTTCACCTCCTCAGTGCACCTTGTGCTCTTACAAGTATTGTTTTAAGCATTCTGTCAGACCCATGTAAGGGGTTGGTTTTGTGAATTTGATGTTGACTCTTCTTCAGAATGGATTTCTGGACCACTGTCAGAGTTTCTTGGTACACCAACATTTTCCAAAAAATATCCTCGTTTTTAGCCTCTAATGGTCCATCTTCTTCTTCACTATTCGCGTCAGAATCTTCACCGAAATTGTCACCATCTTCAATATCGTCATTAGAGCCACCGAAAATAAAAGAGGTGAGCGTGTATCCATTGAAGAGTGAGTCAATCTTACCATCAACTTCCGAAACCCTAATGGGTATGAAGTCGCTTCCTATTGGTGCATGCACCATCTCTTATATGAAGTTCATTTGTTTTGTGAGGACACACACTTTTCTGATTGAGCGGTTGAATTGTCTCGAGCTACATTCATTCTGGAATGAGGACCGACCCCAATTTTCTGCAATGGAAGAAAACACATTCGTTAACCAAATCTGAGGTGGGAGACCGGATATGGAGAGCCAAGTAACACGATCTTGAATACGGATATTGTTTGACTAAGGTTTGAGGGTTTTAAAGTGGGTTGTGAGAGTCTTGTTTGCGAGTGATTTTTTAGCCGTTTTTTTGTCATTAAAAATGATAAGAAGGTGTAGGCCGCCGAGGTATTTTATTGAGAAATCAGGGAAACCCTCATCAAGGATTAAGTTCTATGTGAGATTGGCACTACCGATGGAATGAAGTTCAGCGATGATTGAAGAGTTTGTTCTTTTGTTTGGTAGAGTCGGTAGGATTGGATTTATTTTGGTGGGTGATTTTGGTTTGTGGTATGGGTTTTTACCATTGAGTGCATCTGCAAATGAAGCTCCTGGTTTGGTGGTGTTAGATATTGTTAATACAAATATCGTCCTAAAAACGTTATTTATATTTTACGATCTTTGCTTAATTTTGTTAATGACAAATACAAAGTGTATCTTTAAGCAAAAGCATAAATAAGATTAAGTCTTTTACATTTATAGTGATAAGTCTTTTAAAACACATTTACACATTACAAGTTTACTAGGAATAACATTTCATACATTTACATGTTCATTTCTTAAATTAGAAACTTTATTTTCTAAATATTAGGATGACATCATGGCATGCATCATGAACACAATCTTGGAAAGATTTTGAGATATCTTGTTTAGATCTTCAAGCTAAAGAGTTGACATTTGAAGATATGGAAAGATTGTGCAAGATATGGAAAGATATGGGAATATCTTAGCTGGCCTGACACGGCGGATCCAAAACCATACAAAGGCGGATCCAATTTTTGGGATCCGCCGGATCCGCCAACTGTTGTTATGCTTTGCCTATAAATAGCAAGCTGATCATTTGGGCATTCTTATCACTCATATAGCTTAAGTACATACTCATTCATTTACATATCACTAACCCATATCATTCTTTTATTTCATTGATCTTTCCTTTTGTAGCAAAGAAGATCACATCATATAAGGATCAACCTTCTGTTGTTATCCTTTTTGTATAGAGTCTATGTGATTTTCTTTAGTTCACACATCATTGTTTGTATCATTTATTCAGTAGAGTTTGGTTAGTGTTTTAGTCCTTAAAACACAAAGAGTGTCGGGAGTGGTTGTACCCTTGTGAAAGAACCAATGGGAGTGGTTGTACCCTTGTAAAGAACCAACGGGAGTGGTTGTACCCTTGTAAAGAACCCGGTGTTTAGCTTAGTACCGGATAAAGAGTAAGCGACGTGTAAAGGTTTTCTCCGCCTAGAAGGGAGCTTGTTTCTTAGTGAAGAAAAACTCTCGAGTTAGAGGCTCGAGGAGTGGAGTAGGGCAAGGAAGAGAGTCCTTGTAGCCGAACCACTATAAACATCTGTGTTGTGTGGTTTGATCTTTCCTCTCTTTACTTCTTTACTTATATTACTTGTTTGTGTGCTTGATTGTTTACTAATCACATTAAGTATACAAAGCGAATTAATTTTAAAAACGGTAAAAACTATTCAACCCCCCTTCTAGTTTTCCACAATTGGTACCAGAGCAGTGTTACTCAAGATTTTCAAAATAAATTGTATTTTAAAAACTTGAAACGATCAATGAATTTTGAAAACTTTAAAGAAGGGCAATCTATGCAAAGACCACCACTATTTGAACCAAATTGTTTCATATATTGGAAAAATCGCTTTGAGACATATGTGAAGTCAAAGGACATAGATCTGTGGTATATTATTGTAGAAGGTGATTACAAGCCCATTAGTAATGATATTTCAGGTGGTCGGGATGTAGGTACTTCTTTTATTCGTCACAGTGATGAGCAAAAGAGGTTGATTGCCAAAAATAACGAAGCCAAAATGATGCTTTACAATGCTTTACCTAAGAAAGAATATGAAAGAGTTTTTATGTGTAAAACGGCTAAGGATATTTGGCAATCATTAATCATCACTCATCAAGGGAACTCACAAGTCAAAGATAACAAAATTGATCTTCTTGTTCAACAATATGAACAATTTGTTATCTCTGAAGATGAGACCATTGATAGTGCGTTTGCTAGGTTTAATACTATTATTACATCTCTTAAAGCACTTGAGGAATCTTTTTCTAGTAAGAATTTTTTCAGGAAATTTCTAAGAGTACTCCACCCGAAGTGGAGAGCAAAGGTGACAGCTATTGAAGAATCTAAGGATCTTTCAAGTATGACACTGGACTAGCTCATAGGAAACCTCAAAGTTCACGAAATGGTGATGAAAAAAGACTCAGAAATAGTTAAAGGCAAGAAGGAGAAAATGAAATCCATTGCCTTGAAAGCTAAAGTTGAGTCAAGTGATGAAGAGTCTTGTTCTAGTAGCGAAGACGAAGAATATGCCATGGCGGTAAGAGATTTCAAGAAATTCTTCAGGAGACGAGGAAAGTTCGTTAGACCACCTCGTGAAGAAAAGAAATCCTTCCGAAAAGACCATGATGATAGGAAAGGAAAGGTAGATAGGAAGTGTTATAGGTGTGGTGATTCTAGTCACTTAATATGAGAATGTCCAAAGCCTCCAAAGAACAAGTCTCAAAGAGCCTTTGTCAGTGGATCTTGGAGTGATAGTGAAGGAGATGATGACGAGCCTAAGAACGACGAAGTTGCTCTCATGGCTCATGACACAGAAGAGGTACATTCTGACTCATCATACTCCTCTATAGATGATGAAACCTTAGAAATAGAATATAAAAAACTGTGTGATATAACTTTAAAAATCATAAACAAAAACAAGTTCTTAAAAACCAAAATGACACGTTTAGAAAACGAAGTTTATTGGCTTAAAGAAAAGGAGATACGAATGGAAAAAGGTAAAAATGCTAAAGAAACGTGTGTGTCGTGTCAGGAACTTAAATTAGAACTTGAAACACTTAAGTCAACACAGGAAGAACTTATCAAACAAAATTCTAAGTTTAGAAAGTTTGATAAAAATATAAGTTGTATAGATGAGATAACAAAGATGCAAAAATTACCTCATGATAAAACTGGACTAGGTTTTATGAAACTAGGAACCTTAAGTGAGTTTAAGAAACAAACAGTGAAAGAAAAAGAAACTGTTCCAACTGAGTCAGACACCCACGGATCCGACGGATCCAAAATTTTGGATCCGCCAGTTGTACCCAAGGGATCCGCCGATACTGTTGATGAACAGAAGGTTCTTAAAACGAATCGTACTGAATTTGTTAAGGTCGCTAGAAAACCTAGCACTAGTACAACTATTAAAAAACAAAAACCATCAGTCTCCATAGGAAAAGGTCAAGTTAGAAATGAGTATAGAGTTAAAACGGTTCAACAGGCACCCAAAACTAGTTTTCCCAATCACCCCTTTCCAAGAAGTAACTTTAACTCGCAACATCATTACCAAAATAATTGGAACCAAAACATGTCTAGAAACTTTCAAGGTCCTAATTATATGCCTTGGAACACTTGTCCACCATTTCCTTACATGAACCATGATAATGTTATGTTTAACCCAAACGGACCCATGAGATATTGGGGACCAAACGCTTGAGTTTTTCTTGAACATTAGGTGTGCTTAAAAGTTGAACTAGAACCAGATGAGTGGATTAAAGATAGTGGGTGTTCAAGACACATGACGGGAAACAAAAGCCTTTTCTCTACCTACCAAGTATACGACGGAGGTAATGTCACATTTGGTAGCAAGCTTAAAAGTAAAATCATCAGAAAAGGTACGATTTCTCATGACTCTCTATCTATCGATGATGTTGCTCATGTATATAATTTAGGTTTTAACTTGCTTAGTATAAGTCAATTATGCCGCAAAAAGTATAACGTCCTTTTCAGTGAAAATGGAAGTAAAATACTTAAAGACGGCATAACAGTAGGAAAAGGTGTTTTAAAGAATAACGTGTATGTTATGAAATTAGATAAAACACCTAAAGACAAGCTTTGTCTTACCTCCTTGGACGAAAACTCAACTCTATGGCATCGACGCTTAGGTCATGCTAATATGAGGTTAATTCAGTCCTTATCATCTAAGGAACTCGTTAGGAACCTGCCCAAGTTGAAATATGACCAACACTTTTGTGATGCTTGCAAAATAGGAAAACAAGTTCATAATAGCCATAAGGCTAAAAACATGGTGTCTACATCTAGGTGTCTAGAATTATTACATATGGATTTATTTGGTCCATCCGCTATACAAAGTTACGGGGGAAACTTCTATACTTTGGTAATAGTAGATGATTACTCTAGGTATACATGGACTAAGTTTTTTAAAACTAAAAACGAAGCTTTTGATAAATTTGAAATCTTAAGTAAGAAAATTCAAAATCAAATAGGAAGTAACATAGTGTCAATAAGAACCGACCATGGTCGTGAATTTGACAATGAAATCCAATTTGGAGCTTTTTATGATGCCAATGGCATAACTCATAATTTCTCGGCTCCTCGAACCCCTCAATCTAACGGTGTGGTAGAACGAAAAAATAGGACAATTCAAGATGTTAATACAAATATCGTTCTAAAAACGTTATTTATATTTTGCGATCTTTGCTTAGTTTTGTTAATGACAATTACAAAGTTTATCTTTAAGCAAAGCATAAATAAGATTAAGTCTTTTACATTTATAGTGATAAGCATTTTACAAACACATTTTACATTACAAAGTTCACTAGGAATAACATATACAAGTTTACACGTTTATTTCTTAAAATGGAAACTTTATTAGTTAAATATTAGGATAACATCATGGGATGCATCATGTACACAATCTTGGTAAGATTTTGTGATATTTTGTTTAGATCTTCAAGCCAAAGAGTTGACATTTGAAGATATGGAAAGATATGGCAAGATTTGGAAAGATTTGGAGATCTCTTAGCTGGCCTGACACGGCAGATCCAATTGGATACACGGACGGATCCAATTTAAGGGATCCGCCGGATCCGTCGACTGTTGATCAGCTTTGCCTATAAATAGCAAGCTGATCATTTGGCCATTTCATCACTCATATAGCTTAAAATACATACTCATTCATTTGCATATCACTAACCCTTAGCTTACTAACATTTCATAGATATTTCCTTTTGTAGCAAAGAAGATCTCAACATATAAGGAGTAACAATCTGTTATCTTCCTTCTAACATAGAGTCTGTGTGTTCTTGTATTAGTCACACATCATAGTTAGTATCATTCATACAGTAGTGTCCGGTTAGTGTTTTAGTCCTCAAAACACATAGAGTGAACGGGAGTGGTTGTACCCTTGTAAAGAACCAAACGGGAGTGGTTGTACCCTTGTAAAGAACTCGGTGTTTAGCTTAGTACCGGAAAAAGATTAAGCGACGTGTAAAGGTTTTCTCCGCCTAGAAGGGAGCTTGTTTCTTAGTGAAGATAAACTCTCGAGTTAGAGGCTCGAGGAGTGGAGTAGGGCAAGGAAGAGAGTCCTTGTAGCCGAACCACTATAAACGACTGTGTTGTGTGGTTTGATCTTTCTTATCTTTACTTACTTACTTATATTGCTTGTTTGTGTGCTTGATTGTTTACTTTACTTTGAAATCACAATAAGTAACAAAGCGAATTAATTTTAAACGGTAAAACTATTCAACCCCCTTCTAGTTTTCCACAATTGGTACCAGAGCGGTGTTACTCAAGATTTTCAAAATATATTGTATTTTAAAAACTTGAAACGATCATGGATTTTGAAAACTTTAAAGAAGGGCAATCTATGCAAAGACCACCACTATTTGAACCAAATTGTTTCATATATTGGAAAAATCGCTTTGAGACATATGTGAAGTCAAAGGACATAGATCTGTGGTATATTATTGTAGAGGGTGATTACAAACCCATAAGTAGTGATATTTCAGGTGGTCGGGATATAGGTAACTCTTTTATTCGTCACAGTGATGAACAAAAGAAATTGATTGCCAAAAATAATGAAGCCAAAATGATGCTTTACAATGCTTTACCTAAAACGGAATATGAAAGAGTTTTCATGTGTAAAACGGCTAAAGATATTTGGCAATCACTAATCATCACTCATCAAGGGAACTCACAAGTCAAAGATAACAAAATTGATCTTCTTGTTCAACAATATGAACAATTTGTTATCTCTAAAGTTAAGACCATTGATAGTGTTTTTTCTAGGTTTAATACTATCATTACATCACTTAAAGCACTTGATGAATCTTTTTCCAGTAAGAATTTTGTCAGGAAATTTCTAAGAGCACTCCACCCGAAGTGGAGAGCAAAGGTGATAGCTATTGAAGAATCTAAGGATCTTTCAAGTATGACACTGGATGAGCTCATAGGAAACCTCAAAGTTCACGAAATGGTGATGGAAAAAGACTCTGAAATAGTTAAAGGCAAGAAGGAGAAAATGAAGTCCATTGCCTTGAAAGCTAGAGTAGAGTCAAGTGATGAAGAGTCTTGTTCTAGTAGTGAAGATGAAGAATATGCCATGGCGGTTAGAGATTTCAAGAAATTCTTCAGGAGACGAGGAAAGTTCGTTAGACCACCTCGTGAAGAAAAGAAATCCTCTCGAAAAGGCCGTGATGATAGAAAGGTAGATAGGAAGTGTTATAGGTGTGGTGATTCTAGTCACTTAATAGGAGAGTGTTAAAGAAACAAGTGTGTCATGTCAGGAGCTTAAGTTAGAACTAGAAACACTTAAGTCAACACAGGAAGAACTTATCAAACAAAATTCTAAGTTTAGAAAGTTTGATAAAAACATAAGTTGTGCAGATGAGATAATGAAGATACAAAAACTACCTAATGATAAAACCGGACTAGGTTTTATGAAACTAGGAAGCTTAGGTGTGTTTGAGAAACAAACAGTGAAAGAAAAAGAAACTGTTCCAACTAAGTCAGATGCCGACGGATCCGACGGATCCAAAATTTTGGATCCGCCAGTTGTGCCAAAAGGATCCGCCAGTACAGAAAGTGAACAGAAGGTTCTAAAAACTGACCGTACTGAATTCGTTAGAGTCACTAGGAAACCTAGTACTCGTATAACTAATAACAAACAAAAACCGGCAGTTTCTATAGGAAGAGGTCAAGTTAGAAATGAGTATAGAGTTAAAACGGTTCAACAGGCATCCAAAACTAGTTTTCCCAAACACCCCTTTCCAAAGAGTAACTTTAACTCGCAACATCATTATCAAAGAAATTGGAACCAAAACATGTATAGTAACTTTCAAGGTCCCAACTTCATGCCATGGAACATATGTCCACCATTTCCATACATGAATCATGATAATGTTATGTTTAACCCAAACGGACCCATGAAATATTGGGGACCAAACGCTTGAGTTTTTCTTGAACTTAGGTGTGCTTAAAAGTTGAACTTGAACCTGATGAATGGATCAAAGATAGTGGGTGCTCAAGACACATGACGGGAAACAAAAGCCTTTTCTCAGACTATCAAGTGTACGACGGAGGTAATGTCACATTCGGTAGCAAGCTTAAAAGTAAAATCATTGGAAAAGGTACGATTTCTCATGACTCTCTCACTATTGATGATGTTGCTCATGTAGATAACTTAGGATTTAACTTGCTTAGTATTAGCCAATTATGCCGCAAAAAGTATAACGTCCTTTTCAGTGAAAATGGAAGTAAAATACTTAAGGATGGCATAACTGTAGGAAAAGGTGTTTTGAAGAATAACGTTTACGTTATGAAACTCGACAAAACACCTAAAGACAAGCTTTGTCTTACCTCCCTGGACGAAAACTCAACTCTATGGCATCGACGCTTAGGTCATGCTAATATGAGGTTAATTCAATCCTTATCATCTAAGGAACTCGTTAGGAACCTGCCCAAGTTGAAATATGACCAACACTTTTGTGATGCTTGCAAAATAGGAAAACAAGTTCATAATAGCCATTCTTAGGAAAGACTCCATATGAGTTATACAGAGGCAAAAAGCCTACTTTAGGATATTTTAGAGTGTTTGGAAGCAAGTGCTTCATTTTAAACACAAAGGACTATCTCACCAAATTCGACCCAAAGTCGTATGAAGGTGTATTTCTAGGATATTCACAAACTAGTAAAGCATACATAGTTTTGAACAAAGAAACCTCAAGAGTCGAGGAATCATTGAATGTAACATTCGATGAAAGTCCACCTCCCTCTAAGACATCACCTTTGGTAGATGATGACTTAGTTGAAAACCAAATGGTTGATAATCAGAAAAATGTTGAAAATGATAAAGAAAATGAACCAGTAAAAAGAGATTTAGTCAACATCAAAGAAGCAAAAAGTCATCCATTATAAAACGTCATAGGAAAACTCAACGAAAGAACATTAAGGTCTAAAGCTCAAAATGAAAGTAATTTCTTTTGTTTTGTTTCAACAATAGAACCTAAAAATGTAAATGAAGCAATAAAAGATGAATCTTGGGTCATTGCGATGCAAGAAGAATTAAATCAATTTGTTAGGAATGACGTTTGGACATTAGTTCCACAACCTAAAAATCAAACCATAATAGGTACAAAATTATTTTTTAGAAATAAAATGGATGAAAATGGCATTGTGTCTAGAAACAAAGCTAGGTTAGTAGTACAAGGCTATAATCAACAAGAGGGTATAGATTATGATGAGACTTTTGCACCCGTAGCCAGACTTGAGTCTATTAGGATATTACTTGCATATGCATGTGCATATGACTTTAAGTTATTTCAAATGGATGTCAAAAATGCATTTCTAAATGGTTTCTTAAATGAAGAGGTATATGTAGCACAACCTCCCGGCTTTGCCGATTTTGAAAAACCTAATCATGTCTACAAACTTAAGAAAGCATTATACGGACTCAAGCAAGCACCAAAAGCCTGGTATGATCGACTTAAGACTTTCCTAGATGACCATAAGTACATCATGGGCCTAGTAGACAATACTCTCTTTACCAAGAAAAAGGGATCACATATTATCATCGTCCAAATATATGTGGATGACATTATATTCGGCTCAACTTGTCAAGAGTTATGCGACGATTTCTCAAAAATCATGCATGACGAGTTTGAAATGAGTATGATGGGGGAACTAAACTTTTTCTTAGGTCTCCAAATAAAACAATTAGAAGATGGGATATTCTTCAACCAATCAAAGTATATCAAGGATATGCTTAAGAAGTTTGGTCTTGAAGATTCTAAACCCATGAAAACACCAATGTCTTCCGAAACCAAACTCACCAAGGATGACGAAAGTGAATCCGTAGATAGCACTAAATATAGAGGAATGATTGGTAGTTTACTCTACCTAACGGCTAGTAGACCGGACATTATGTTTAGTGTTTGTCTATGTGCACGCTTTCAAGAAGATCCCAAAACATCCCATCTTGAATCCGTTAAACGGATATTTAGGTACATAAAAGGCACTACACATTTAGGATTATGGTATCCCAAAGGGACAGGTGTAGAAACCATAGTGTATGCTGACTCAGACCATGCCGGTGACTATGTTGATAGGAAAAGTACTAGCGGTATTTGTACTTTTGTAGGACATTGTCTCACCTCATGGTTTGCTAAGAAACAAACAGCCATTGCCATATCAACAACTGAAGCCGAGTACTTGTCAGCAGGAAAAGCTTGCCAACAAGCACTGTGGATGAAACAAGCTCTCGTTAACTACGGAATTATACTCAACGACATCCCCATTCTTTGTGACAACAAAGGAGCTATAGATCTTAGCAAAAACCCAGTCCAACACGCTAGAACCAAACACATAGAAATACGTCATCACTTCCTTCGTGACAATGTTCAGAAGGGAAACATCTCGATTGAAAAAGTTTCCTCAGAGGACAACATTGCCGATATCCTCACAAAACCTCTCAAGAGAGAACCATTCAACTATCTTAGACTTGGTTTAGGATTAATGGAACCTAGTGAGTAGAATTATCGTTAGCTCAAACCTTAGATTAACCAAAACACGGCAACAGCCAAAACCATGTTCTGATCCTGCGGATCCAAACGACAACAAAGGCGGAACCCTTGTTTGGGATCCGCCGGATCCGTCACATGGAAATCAGGTTTTTATATTAAATAAACTCCTGTACTATTCATCATTCACTCCAAAACATATCACCCACTTAGTTTGAACCATAATTCACCAAAATCACAAATTAGGCCATCATTCCCAACCAAATTGTGCTCAAATCATCACTGTAAGTATCCTTAACATATTTGCATTCTTGATCTGTGTCTAGGATTTCTATTTCATGCACAAAACCAAAACTTGGGGTTATACATAATTCTTGAAAAATCATGAAGCATACTTTCTAAATTGCATAACAAATCATGTTTTTCATAGTTAGGAATTGCATCTTGTAGTACATTGTCATCATTCATAAAAAACCCCATGAGAAATTTTTGCTAAAATCTTCTCACGACTAGGAAAAACGGTTTTTGGACATTGTTCATACAAATACAAAAACGTTATGTTTTAAGCATCACTTGCATAATGTCTCTTGAATGCTAAAGGGAATACATAATTAATATGTATTTTCGGGTACATTCAATCGTAGCTACATTGAAGTAGGAGCGTTTGGTTTATCTCTTGTTTTATCATAAAACTTGCATAAACATAATTTTCATGCATCAAAATGAGTCGAGATAACCGCACCTCCACATTGTCCCCATGTAGGCACACACTAGACATATATATATACTTTTGATAATTTTAACTAAACTATATATTTTTCGTGTCTAGGATAACTATGCCTCCTGCAACCAATTACGATCACAAAAAGACTCTCAATTACCTTCCCAAACATCACAAAACCAAGGGTCTAACCGATGCCCAAGTCAACATCTTTAAGGCACTAGAAAAACATTACGTTCATGAGGGTAGGCTAGTAGACCACTCATTCTATGAAGACACCAATCTCCGCGAGAAATTAGCCGCAATTCATTTTGATAGTCTCCTAGATATTGATGAGCCTCTAGTACCTAGGTTCATTCTTGAGTTTTATGCCACCATAGGTCTTAGTTCAAGTGACAATGGTCTTATGAGCATTCACTTTAGTGTCAATGGAACCTTGTTCAATATTCCCCTAGATCAATTTGGTGAGGTCTTAGGAGTTCCTAATCGAGGAACATGTGTCTACTCGGATAAGTTGTAACACCCCCAAATTTTTAAGATAGCAGCGGAAGTCTAATTGGGGTATTACTGAGAGGATCGAAAATAAACTCTTAGAAAACAGCCCGTAAAGGCATTTTTAATTATTATAGGTCCATAATATGAATTCAGTTACAAAGTGTTACATCAGAGTGCAAACAGTTCCTCCAAGGAAACATCATTTTAACTGAATTACAAACTTTATTTTACACCCTTATTTAAGATAGGTTTTGCCTGCTCCATGCCTTGATCCGCTCCGCTAATTTCCTGAGATACATGCTTAAAAGTCAACAAAATGTTGAGTGAAATCATAGAGTTTGAAGTTTAAATATCAGTTCGATACACAAGTAGGATTGTATTGGAGATACAATCAGTTTAAAAATTGATATTGTAGTTCATATATTGCCCTAAGTCTCATGACACGCAAAACGTTAACAAAGTACTGTATAAACGGAGTTGTCCATCAAATTAATGATGAAAGTTTTGCCCTCGTGTAATAGGTGATTTGCCAATTCTTATTTTTCTCAAATATAATGCATCGCGACTAATACGACTTGCAAATAGCATTCCGTCAAAGTATTAGTGGGATAGGTCGTCAGCCTCTAATAGATCTATTCATTATATTCGCGTTCACATCTAGTGATTAATGGCTCATGATAAAGGGTCTTATGGCAATAAGGTAACTTAGGCATATATCAAGTCAGGTAGCATACATAAAATACTTGTGATCTGTTTATAGCATGTATCCCCCTCACAGAGTTTAAAAGTATAAATGATTTAAAAGTGAGGCCATGACTCACCTTAAGCGTTACTGGTGAATGTGAAAGTAAACTTTGAGGTGATTATGATAACAACTTCAATACGGAACCTGGTAAATATATAAATGTCTGAGAATCTGACTAATTACTAGTGGTGTGCGTGAATGATGAATAACGAATGATGAGCAATGATCTGATCGTTGAAAGTGAGTGTGTTACGCTCAAATTGCTTGAAGTTCAAAATAATGTTACATATATAATTATCTTGATTTTTGTGTCAAGTGCTCCCATAGTGTTATTTCTACATAGAATGAATGAAATGCTATGCAACGTTAACTCGAAATATTTCTAGTTATAATAAGTAACAAAAGTTAAATAATATGCAAGAAAAATGTTCAAAATGCATATGAAGTGAAAATGTGACTAAAATAGAAAATGAAATAAGAATGTCAAGTTATAAACAGTAGGTCCTTGTTCTTTTCCAGATTTTACCCTTTTTACCCTAACTGCGTTCGCGTTACGTCGTTAGTCCTTCGTTAAGTCCAAAGTCCAAAAATAGTCCAAAACTTGTCCATATGTGCATATAAGGCTTGGAGTTAATTCAATGGTCAATTTAGGTCCTGTACAAGCTGTTATCACAGCTTCAGTCCACAAGTTTCACAGTTTGGCAATTTTAGTCCTTCTAGTTAGATCGCGTTACATTTTTAGTCCAAAAATGACAAAAAGGTAAGGAAAAATATGGCGATTTTTCCTAAGGCTTATTTAAGTGATTTTTGACTTATTTCAACTGCTTATTTGGTTATTTGCTTATTTTAGTTATTAATGGGCTTTTATCGATCCATTTTAGTGGCCCGTTAATGTATATAAATTCGTGGGTCTTGGGGAGGGTTTGGATTATCAAAATGGTTCATTTTTCCATCAAAAGCTTATTCTGAAAATGCCATTACACCAGCTTATCAATAGCTTATTAAAACAGCTTTTTGGGCCTTGAACCCATACGTTATAGTTTTTAGGGTTTTCGAACCAGTTTTCTGCGAAACACTTGGTTTAAATTAAAGGGTCGATTTGTGGGTTTCATGACTCGTGATATAAATGAAAAATGTATCTCGTTGGGTGGTTAAATGGGTCGTATAAAGAAAACGTACGGTTGTGTGGTGATTTCATGAAATACACGAGGGTTTTAAGGGCGATGTAACCCATTTTAAAATGAAATGACTTATTGCATGTGTATGTTTTGAACGTGTAGTTTTTAAGTACTCGTGGTTCATGTTAAAGTGTTTTATGACTTATGAGACTAAGAGGTGAGTGTGTAATGATCCTTATGAGTCCATTCGATATTTATATCATTCCCACGTTCAGTATTTTATGCGTACAATTTATTATATAGACGTTCGAATGCAATGTTTAAGAAGAGTGATATGCATGAGATGCTGATGTGAGTTTATGTGGTCTACTGTGGTACTAAATGTGTGTTAGTCATAACATGAAACCGTGACATATGTTATGAAAGGTAAAGTGATACATTCGACTTTCATATGTGCCATGCATGGACCAATAACTTAACGTGCAAACTAAGATAGAAAGAGAGATCATGAGGTACTTACTACACCTTAGAAAGGTGGTGAGGAAGCTGTGAAGTTTGAAAGAGACACAAAGAATGAAGGCAGACCCACTGAGCTCGAATACGTTTCTATATGCATTCCCTTCTTAACTCGTTTGCTTCCTAAGAAGAGACAGAAAGGTTCTGAACTTTTTAGAGCATTTGGTGAGGTGAAAGATAGTGAAATGTGGGTAGGGTAGAGTGAGCTAGGATAAGGTATTCTTATAGAAAGATTCACACACGTTTCATTGACCAATTGACCTTATCATTGAAGTTACTGTGGATGACCAGTGAATAGAAGGACACCTATGCTTATTTACTGACATTAGTAGATTTTGGGAAGATATTTAGAGGTAGGTACCCTGTATTTTACTTCTTGGAGTACATATGTATTCGGTTGGATTTAAATATGGCACCAAAATGATACTATCGAGCCACAGACCTTTTCTGCAGTCATATCCTTCTTTTAAACCTCAATATATGTTAAGAATGTTATTAGAAGATTGTGGGAAAAATCGGGGGTGCGAAATGGTTTAGTTTCGGCCTTTATTCCTATACGCATATATCGATTAAGGGACAAACAAAATGACTATGGTTACTGTACCAATACACGTCGTCCATGGCTGGAAATGTGCACAAAGATAGTTCGTTGGGTGGTGATCACGATGGTGTAAAGATATAGATAGGTTACGTTCGATATTCCAAGGCTACGAGAGGTTCCTATAGGGTGTTGGTGATCGGGTTTATAAGAGAAAGAAAAAAAATGTAAGTGGGATGGGTTGGATTTTTGGGCTCGTGTGGTGGGCTGAGATATAAGGGCCCGGTTGGTTTGTGGTTTAGAAATTAATGAAGGTGATTATTGAAAGTTAATTGTACTTAGCGAGATTAATTAGTGAATGTTAAGTAAGATTAGTGTAGGAACTTTATTAGCATTATTCAGCATTGGTGAGATTCAAATTTAGTGATAATGGTGGTTTGTGTACAATCGTGTCCCGAAGTACGTGTCATTATTAGTTGATCATTGTGATAACGTGACGTGGTAAGAATAATAATATGAGAAAAGTTCAAATTTCCCCGTAAAAATGGGTTTTATTAAACGGTAATACAAGATTATCATTAATCCTTGAGAATTATTACAATGGATTTTTGTAGAATCCTACAGTACCCTCCCGTCATTCAGAATTCCGTCCCGGAATTCAAATCTGAGATAATTAACGAGAGTGGTTTACAAGAATAGATGTGGATATTTTTCACGGATTTGGTCCTCTCTTAGAGTTCCATCTAACTTTTACAATAGGAATGCGGTTTTGCTTAAGTCGCTTCACTTCTCTATCCATTATCTCTACCGGTTCTTCCGTGAATACGAGTTTGTCATCTAGTCTGATCTCTTTCAGCGGGATGACAAGAGTTTCATCCGACAAACATTTCTTAAGCTGTGATACGTGGAAAGTAGGATGTACCCTACTGAGTTCTTCTGGAAGCTCTAACCTGTAAGCAACTGGACCAATCCTCTCGAGGATTTTAAAAGGTCCAATGTATCTCGGGTTTAGCTTTCCACGCTTCCCGAAGCGTATCATTCCTTTCCAGGGCGATACTTTCAGCATAACTCTGTCTCCAACTTCAAATTCCATGGGTTTCCTCCTTACGTCGGCATAACTCTTTTGTCTATCACGAGCGGCTTGGAGACGATGTTTGATTTTGAATATCTTTTCCGTCGTGTCGTGAATTAGTTCTGGTCCGGTAAGTTGCATGTCTCCAACTTCCGTCCAGCAGACAGGTGATCTGCACTTTCTCCCGTAAAGTGCTTCAAAAGGCGCGGCCTTTAAGCTAGCGTGGTAACTATTGTTGTAAGAGAATTCAACCAATGGTAAGTGTTTGTCCCAACCTTTTCCGAAGTCAAGTACACATGCTCTAAGCATATCTTCCAAGGTTTGGATTGTCCTTTCACTTTGTCCATCAGTTTGGGGATGATAGGCGGTGCTCATGTCCAATCGAGTACCGAGAGCTTTCTGTAGAGATTGCCAAAATCCTGAGGTGAATCGGCTGTCCCTATCTGAAATGATGGAGATTGGGACTCCATGTCGGATTATGATTTCTTTGAAGTACAACTGAGCGAGTGTGTCCATCTCGTCAGTTTCTTTGATAGGCAGAAAATGGGTAGATTTGGTCAAACGGTCGACGATAACCCAGATTGTGTCTAATCCGGTCGACGTTCTTGGTAACTTGGTAATAAAATCCATAGTGATTCTTTCCCATTTCCAAACTGGTATCTCAGGTTGTACAAGTAGTCCGGATGGCTTTTGGCTTTCAGCCTTGACTCTTGAACAAGTCAAACATTTCCCAACATACGTTGCGACGTCGGCTTTCATGTTTGGCCACCAATAAAGTTGCTTGAGATCTTGGTACATCTTGTTGGATCCGGGATGGATGAAATATTTAGACTTGTGAGATTCATGCATGATAAGATCTCGAATTCCTCCGTAGAGAGGAATCCAACATCTTTTCTTGAAGCATAACATTCCATCGGCTCTTCTCACGAATCCGTTCTCACTTTCCGGCATACGATCAATTCTCTCGTGAGTTCGGTTCTCTTCCTGAAGAGCCTCTGATTGAGCTATGAGAATTTGTGATGGGAGCGGTGAACAAATTGTCATTCCTAACGATCAGACTCTAAGGGGTTTGATCCTTTCCTTCCGGCTTAATGCGTCGGCCACAACATTTGCTTTACCGGGGTGGTAGCGAATTTCACAATCGTAGTCGTTGAGTAGTTCTAACCATCGGCGCTGTCTCATGTTCAGCTCCTTCTGATCCAGTATGTGTTGAAGACTTTTGTGATCGGTGAATACCGTGCACTTTGTACCGTATAGGTAATGTCTCTACATTTTAAGAGCGAATACTACTGCTCCTAGTTCTAGATCATGAGTGGTATAATTTTCCTCATTTTTCTTGAGCTGTCGAGAAGCGTAAGCTATGACTTTGTTCCTTTGAATTAACACCGCACCTAAGCTGTGATGAGATGCGTCGCAATATACTACAAAGTCGTCACTCCCGTCTGGTAGTGCTAGAATCGGTGCCTCACAAAGCTTCCGTTTTAAGAGTTGGAATGCTGATTCTTGTTTCTCTTCCCAGATATACTTCTTGTTTTTCTGAGTGAGCTCTGTCAAAGGTTTTGCGATTTTGGAAAAATTCTCTATAAACCTTCGATAGTAACCAGCGAGTCCTAAAAATTGTCGAATTTCAGTTGGTGTGGTGGGCGATGCCCAACCTTTAACTACTTTGATCTTGGCGGGGTCGACATGAATACCTTGACTATTGATAATGATGACGTATAGTCCGCATTCGGGCCACGAACCCGACCCATACTCAAGTCCATCACGAATGGACTCCAGCCCATCACGAATGGGCTCAAGCCCATCACGAATGGGCTATTGCGATAACGGTTTGGGCTTACGCTGGCCCAAACCCGAAGTTATTTATGGTCTTGATAGGATATCTCTTATTTATGGGATATGCATCAAAACCGACCTATGCGGGATACGCTGAGGAGTAAGGAGCACGAAACCAACTAGGGTTTCGTGTGTATATAAAGAGTCTCTCGACTCTCATCAAAGGTACGACTTACAACCCCAACTCTTCAACTAAATCCTAAAAACCGATTACTTACTCTCACGCCGGAGGATAATCGTGGGAGACAATCCCACGATAAGCCTAACGGTGTCTTTTTGTTTTCTTAGTGCGCAGGTCTCAAGCATTAAGATCTGATTGGTACGGAATCAAGGAACGCCCAACTTTTGTATCAATAAGTGGCGCCATCCGTGGGACCCTACACTAAGAACTTTGCTAAGAACTAGAATGACGAAGCATGGAAACCCAAATCAGCGGACTCCGCAGACGAAGAAAACACATGACGACACACTGGGGAAGGAGCACCAAACTGATTCAGCCGCTAAGCCGCCCTCTGGAACAACCATTGCGCCCAAAAGCTTAGGATCATACGCAGATCTGGCTTTTACTCCAGTAGAACCGCTCACAAAGACTACCCATGCTACCACAACAAGTACTAGCACAGTAGATCTACAGCGCACCCCTCTCGCCATGCCAGAACTAAACTTCAATGAGCCGCCAAATGCGTCTATCCGAAACAAGGATCTTGTTTTGGAAACACACGCCCTCGCGCTAGAAGGAATCACGCCTGAACTAGTGCCAAGTGATTTCGTGTCTCAAAACTACGAAACCTTGGCCGCGCTCATGCGAGAGGAGGCGAAAAAGAGGTCAAGTCAAAGTCTGCATGCCAGGCTCAACTTCGACCCTGAGCAGGAAGCATCCCCATCGCGCCACCGAAAGGAAAGACGCGAGAAGGATAGCCACAAACACCCAGTGTTTACCAGGATTGGAAGGAAGGTTGTGGATGACGAAGCAGCCGACTTTCAGTATCTGGAGGAGCATGAAGATGGGGAACGGCGTGCCAATGTCCACACTAGGCTTGGTAGTCGCCGAGTTCATGATAGGCTTGGACGACGTTGTTCCCCAAGCGAAAGCCCTTCAAGCTCTGACTCCGAGGATAGTCGGCGCACGCGCCGCAGAGGAGCAAGCTCGAATTCCGATGATAGTCGACGCAAGCGTCGCAAAAGAGTAAGCTCATCCTCAAGTGACTCCTCGGACAACGAGGATAAAGAAATAGGACACTGGAAATCAAGGGAAAAACACCGCGACCAGGAGGACGACGACATGTCTCGTCCCTGGCGCCGCCAAAAAGTTGATGCATTCACTCGGCGCATCAGCGATTTTTCGGAAAATAAGAGAAGGCGCATGCCCGCTAATGTCAAAACTTATGATGGGACAGGTGATCCTGATGATCACCTAAAAATTTTCGAATCAGCAGCCACTATCGAAAATTGGCCACAACCTGTGTGGTGCCACATGTTTAACTCTACATTAGTAGGGAATGCGCGCAACTGGTTCAGTAAGCTTCCACGCAGAAGCATCGGTGGTTTTGAAGAGTTGCGAAAGGCGTTTCGTTTAAACTTTACTCAAAGGAAGAAGTGCGCCAAAAACCCTGTCGAACTCGCTAGGGTAAAACAGCGCCAAGGGGAATCCACAAGCGCTTTTATGGAGCGCTTTAAAGATGAATGCATACATGTCAAGGCATGTCCTGAAATACTAAAGATCTCAGGGTTTATGAACGGGATCAATAACCCAGAGCTTATCAAAAAGTTAAATGATAAGGTTCCCCAAACCTTTGATGAACTGATGAAGCGCACGAGGTCCTTCATCCAAGGAGAAGCCGCCGCTGCGGATAGCAAGAAAGGCTACTCAAACCATAGGTCACAAGAAGAGCCAAGGAGACAATCCCATGACCAGAGTAGCAATCGTAACAAAAGCTATCGCAGTCAAGGGGGCGGACGGGGAAACGACAAGTACACCCCACTAACGAAAACTCCAAAGGAGATATTTGCGACGAAAGGCGCGAACTTTCCAAGACCCCCACCTATGCGCACCCCCGAAGATCGGCGCGTAGGGAACGGATACTGCGAATATCATGGACAGAAGGGCCACACGACTAATGAGTGTGTCCAATTGCGCCAACTAATAGACAAGCTAGTAAAAGAAGGCAGATTGGACCATCTCGTTAAAAATATTAAGGATGGGAAAGACAAACAGAAAACCGGAGGCAAGAAAGAAGCGCCTAAGGAAAAAGCTGATACTATCTACATGATACAATCATGGCAGTGAAAGACTAGGCAAAAGGTGAGCCAGAAATTTTCTCACGGAAGCGAAATCTCTTTCCCCACCTTGGCTGCGGACAACGCAGTAGCAGAACCACTCACCATTGAGATAAGTGCGGGGGGTCACGATATCCACCGCATGTATGTTGATGGAGGGGCATCAGCGGATATAATGTATGAGCATTGTTTCAAGAGATTGCACCCTGAGATACAAAGACAGTTAATCCCAGCCACGACTGCGCTTACTGGCTTTACAGGAGAAAAGATATGGCCCATGGGGCAACTGCGACTACTAGTCGCTGTTGGTAATAAGGAACACTCCACGACAGCTTGGATGAATTTTATGGTGATCAGATCTCCTTCACCATACAATGGCATTATTGGAAGGTCAGGAATTTCGGCGATGCGCGCGGTACCGTCCACAGCACATGGGATGCTCAAATTCCCAGTAGAAGGCGGCATTGTCACCATCTACAACAACGCTGCGCTACCAGAAGAGTGTAACACGATTACATGTGAAACGACGCACATCCCAGAACAGAGCGCAGCTAAAGTACCAAACCTAAAGGATGCAATTCACCCTGTATACCTGGAGCAAGAAGTGTCGATTGGAGGATCGTTGTCTGACAAAGGCAGAGCGGCCGTGTGCGCGCTCTTACAAAGGAATCTGGATATCTTCGCATGGGAACCAAAGCACATGACTGGTGTGCCACGCTCGATTGCAGAACACAAGCTAAAAATCCGACAAGGATATTCCCCAGTAAGGCAGAAAAAGCGCGGCCAGGCTCCAGAGCGCGCAAAAGCCATTTTGGAAGAAGTACACAAACTTGTGGACGCTGGCATCATGCGAGAAGTCTATTACCATGATTGGCTCTCCAATCCAGTAATGGTCAAGAAGAGCGATGACAGTTGGCGGATGTGTGTAGATTTCACTGACCTTAACAAAGCATGTCCACAGGACTGCTACCCACTACCAGAAATAGACTGGAAGGTGGAATCTCTGTGCGGATATCCCTTTAAATGTTTCTTAGATGCATACAAAGGGTACCACCAAATCCAAATGGCTAAGGAAGACGAGGAAAAAACAGCCTTCCACACAAGCCAAGGCGTCTTTTGTTATACAAAGATGCCTTTTGGCCTGAAGAATGCAGGCGCCACCTACCAGCGACTGGTAGATAATGCATTTGAAAAGCAAGTGGGCCGCAACCTAGAGGTCTATGTGGACGACCTTGTCATAAAAAGCCATACTGAAGATGAAGTGGTGCGCGATATTGAAGAAACATTTAGAACACTACGAAGTATCAACATGAAGTTGAATCCTAAGAAATGCACTTTTGGCGCTATAGAGGGCATGTTCCTAGGATATCTGATAGAACCAGATGGCATTAAGCCATGCCCAGAAAAAACAGAGGCTGTCATCCAACTTCCTTCACCGCGCACGTTGAAAGAAGTTCAATCTCTGAATGGAAAGCTAGCCGGTTTGAACAAATTCCTGTCCAAATCAGCGGATAAGTCACTTCCTTTATTTAAAACACTCAAGAAGTGTACAAAAAAGGGAGACTTTCGTTGGACCACGGAAGCAGAGGAAGCTTTTAAAACACTCAAGAAGTGTACAAAAAACTCTTTTGGGTTGATATGGCCTAAGAATTGAACGGTGGAGATCCAAAAGTCACATTTGGAAAATTTTGCATACAATTTCTCTTGCTTGAGTAATCCCAAAATGGTTCTCAAGTGTTCCGCATGCTCTTTTTCGTTACGTGAGTAGATTAGAATATCGTCGATGAACACGATCACGAACTTGTCCAAGTATGGCTTGCATACTCGGTTCATTAGATCCATGAACACTGCTGGTGCGTTGGTAAGACCAAATGGCATTACTCGAAACTCATAATGCCCATACCGTGTTCGAAAGGTTGTTTTGGTATGTCTTCTTCTTTAACCCTTAACTGATGGTATCCCGATCTTAGATCAATTTTGAGTAAACACTCGATCCTTGTAGTTGGTCAAATAGATCGTCAATCCTTGGTAATGGGTATCGATTTTTCACCGTGAGTTTGTTTAACTCTCTATAATCAATGCACATTCGGAATGTTCCGTCTTTCTTTTTGACAAACAGGACTGGTGCTCCCCAAGGTGATGAGCTTGGTTGGATGAATCCTTTATCTGACAGTTCTTTCAACTGCTCAGATAATTCCTTCATTTCGGAAGGGGCTAATCGATAAGGTGCTTTCGCAACGAGTGCTGCTCCAGGCACTAACTCGATTCGAAACTCTACTTGCCGGATTGGTGGAACACCTGGCAAGTCTTCAGGGAATACTTCCGCAAACTCATTTACGACTGGCACTTCTTCTAATCGCTTCTCCTTTTCTTTTGATTTGCCTTCCGTCACTTGAACCAAAAATGTGTGGCATCCCTTGTTTATGTATTTTGCCATCTTGATGTACGAGATGATATTGAGTTGGGTTTTATAATGGTCACAACGAACGGTGAGTGTTTCATTGTCGAAGGGAATTTGGATGACTTTTTCATCGCAGATGATTCTGGCACGATGTTTGTGTTGAAAACTTTAAAGAACAAGAGACCTAACTACTTATAAGTTTTCTGATCGTTTATGAGCTCATAGGCTGTTAAGCCTTTATCTAGGATTTCTATGTTTAAAGTACAATGATAATATTGGCGGAATATTCAAATGAAGAATACAATACTATCACAACAAGGTTTTGTCAAACTTCACCGTTTGTTTATTCCAACTAAGCCCCAATGTTACATGATCAATATAACACGATTACTATCTAATCAGGGATCGAAGATCCTTGAGGCTAAACAAACCTAAACAACATTAGACCCCATGTCCAATGTTCCCACACACACTCTTTAAGTGCTCTTACATTTTAACACAACTTTGTGTTGTTGTAATTTGAGAGTACGAAGCACTTTGGTTGATCACTAATCTCACAGTGACACACTCACTGTCCACAGTGACCCACCCCTTAACTAAAGGGTATGATCTTCCTTTTATAACATAAGGAGATCATTTACAAATTGATAAGTGTTTAGTCATCCACTTGCTTTTACATGTGTCAAGTCAATAAGATACAACTTGTATCTTGAGTGTTCAACTTGATGACTTGATAAAATATCTAGATATTATATTTGTATAAACATGACTCATACAAAATAATATCTTCTTCGTTCTTATCTTTGTAGCAGCAGAGTGACTCATTGATTCAGCAGCACCTTCAACTTGAACTAGCAGCAGGTTGTTACACTAGCAGCAGTCTCATTTTGTACTAGCAGTACCTTGTTGTACTAGCAGTACCTTTGTGTTGAACTAGCAGTACCTTCTAGTTTGCACTAGCAGTACCTTGCTTTGAACCAGCAGTACCTTGTTGGTCTAGCAGTACCTTGTTCTTGAACTAGCAGTACCTTGCTCTTTGGACCATCAGTACCATAAAATACACTAGCAGTACCATCACTTTAGCGTATTTTGCTTATCATTTCAGTATACAATATGTTTCATTCTTCTTGTTTCTGATCATCAAATCTATGGAATATTTAATTCCTTACAATCTTCCCCTATTTGATGATTACAAAACAAACACTTTCTTGTACGAATTTCCCTAGACGAAGTAGAGAAATTGAGATAACTAAATCTCACCATGAATGAAACTATATCTTCCCCTTAATGTATGCTATCCACCACGTTTCTTCCCCTTTTTGTTATCAACAAATAGAGAATATTACAAATATGATTTTTACAACTTCGAACTAATACTACACATCTAATCTATCCTTCTAACATCTCAAATTGCCCTCCATTAAGCTTTCCGCGCTAAAAATGAACTTGAGACATCAAAATTTTAAACTATCAGTACAATACAAATAAAAAGTAATAAGAATCAATAACTTTCTCTTGTGGTGTTGCACAAATACAATAAATGGTTAAACATCTTTAACATTGAAGCTTCCCCTGAAACTAATATGTTAACCATTCGAGTCTCCATTCTGTAGGCTTTTATGACTGATAAAGAAAAACCAATCATTACCAACTTGTTGATGAAGCTGAATAACCCAATCTTGTGTCCTATATCTTGTACTAAAACAGATTTTGAATCTTGACTAAATCCTCATTTCCTATGAGACACTGAGCGCGACAAAGCAACTCCTTTAAGTGATAGTTAACTAGGTCTTCGTCCATCCTCCCCTTGACCTATGAAAACTAGATTTAACAAGTCGTAATCATATGAAATTGTAGCACAAACAAGTTATCTTTTCTTCCAAAGATATGACAAAACACAATCTTGAAAAATACAACCTCAACTTCAAATAAGCAACAAATAACCTTTTTCATCAATAATAAATTGATAAACAAGCCTTTATATCTTTTAAGAACCAACTCTCTTCTGTGTGTGATTCTTCCCCTTTGTGTGTGTAAACCAAGAAAGAAAAACCAAAAATTCGATAATACCTCAACTGTTTCTGCAGCAGTTTTCAACGATGCATATCTTGCAACTTAAGGCTCAGATTGAAGATCCCTCCGGTGAGAATCTACCTTGATATACCAAGAACCTTCAACAAAAATTTCAGCCCGATCCAACGGTTAACGAAGGAGTTATAGCCTTTGCAAAACTGCTCTGCAGAAAGTTGCGAAAAATTAAGCAAAAACGAATTTTTCTTCTTTCTTTAGCTAAAACCTTTTATTTTCCTAGATCCAGAGCCCCCCGCTTTGATACCACTTGTTGAAAACTTTAAAGAACAAGAGAACTAACTACTTATAAGTTTTCTGATCGTTTATGGGCTCAAGGCTGTTAAGCCTTTATCTAGGATTTCTATGTTTAAAGTACAATGATAATATTGGCGGAATATTCAAATGAAGAATACAATACTATCACAACAAGGTTTTGTCAAACTTCACCGTTTGTTTATTCCAACTAAGCCCCAATGTTACATGATCAATATAACACGATTACTATCTAATCAGGGATCGAAGATCCTTGAGGCTAAACAAACCTAAACAACATTAGACCCCATGTCTAACGTTCCCACACACACTCTTTAAGTGCTCTTACATTTTAACACAACTTTGTGTTGTTGTAATTTGAGAGTACGAAGCACTTTGGTTGATCACTAATCTCACAGTGACACACTCACTGTCCACAGTGACCCACCCCTTAACTAAAGGGTATGATCTTCCTTTTATAACATAAGGAGATCATTTACAAATTGATAAGTGTTTAGTCATCCACTTGCTTTTACATGTGTCAAGTCAATAAGATACAACTTGTATCTTGAGTGTTCAACTTGATGACTTGGTAAAATATCTAGATATTATATTTGTATAAACATGACTCATACAAAATAATATCTTCTTCGTTCTTATCTTTGTAGCAGCAGAGTGACTCATTGATTCAGCAGCACCTTCAACTTGAACTAGCAGCAGGTTGTTACACTAGCAGCAGTCTCATTTTGTACTAGCAGTACCTTGTTGTACTAGCAGTACCTTTGTGTTGAACTAGCAGTACCTTCTAGTTTGCACTAGCAGTACCTTGCTTTGAACCAGCATACCTTGTTGTCTAGCAGTACCTTGTTCATTGTTAACTAGCAGTACCTTGCTCTTTGGACCATCAGTACCATAAAATACACTAGCAGTACCATCACTTTAGCGTATTTTGCTTATCATTTCAGTATACAATATGTTTCATTCTTCTTGTTTCTGATCATCAAATCTATGGAATATTTAATTCCTTACAGTTTGGATAACCAATCCATGCCCACAATTGCGTCAAAGCTTCCAAGTTGGATGGGCATGAGATCAATTTGGAAAGATTTGTCTTGGAGTGTTAAGGTGCAGTTTTCGAGTATGGTGTTGGTGCTTAGCAATTTTCCGTCGGCTATTTCAATTTCGTACGAGGTATTTAATTATACGGGTGCAATATTAAGTAATAAAGCAAATGAAGTAGATACAAAGCTCCTATCGGCTCCAGAATCAAATAATATCTTAGCACTATGTTGATTCAGTAAGAAAGTACCCGTAGTGACATTGGGATCCTGCGGCGCGTTTCCATCTCCAAGTATGTAGGCTCTTCCGTGGGCAACATTGTTGGTGTTCTTTGGGCAGTGACTCTTGTAATGTCCCATTTCACCACAACCGTGGCACTTCACTGCTACTGGTTATGCATTTGCCCCTATGGCCCTGCAGTCCTTGGTCACATGACCTACTCTTCGGCAGTTGCCGCAGATTGCGGTACAGAGTCCGGTATGATGCATCCTACACCTGTTACACTGGGGTTTTGTCCCAGCATACATCTTCCCTTCAGTAGGTGCGGCCACATAAGCCCTGGCGGCTTCTTGACGACGGTTTTGTTGCTGATGTCGGTCGTTACGGCTTTGCTGGTAGTCTCTGTTGCGGTTGTTGTTTCGGTCATTGCTGTGGTACCTCCTGTTGTTGTTGTAATGGCTGTTGCTGTTTCTGCTGCTGCTACTATGGTTATCATAACTTCTCTTGTGTCCATTGACTGTGGAAGTAGAACCCCGTTTAAGCACTCGATTCAACATTCGCTGAGCAAACGTGATCGCGGCTTCGAGTGTTTTTGGGTTTGATGCGGTGACGTCTCCCTCAATACTTGAAGGTAGTCCTTCCACATATCGTTCCAACATCTTTTCCAAGTCAGGCACCATATGCGGGCACAGAAGAGATAATTCTTGAAACCTCCGGTTGTACGTACTCAGGTCATTGTTTCTCACCACTAACTGAAACTCATCCTCAAGCTTCCTGACCTTTGTCCGAGGACAATACTTCTTCAACATCTTATTTTTCAGTTCAGTCCAGGAGATTTGAAATGCTGCTTCGGCACCCATGTTTTTAACAACAGCATTCCACCAAGATAAAGCATCTCCTCTTAAGGTTCTAGTAGCAAAAGTGACTTTGTTGTTTTCCGCGCAGTTGCTTCTCATGAATACTGTTTCAATGCATTCAAACCACTGTGCTAACTCTGTCACTCCTTCTATGCCCTTGAAGATGGTTGGCTGGCAACTCATGAATTCCTTGTAAGTGCATTTACGCTGTGTAGATGCCTCACCTTCAGTCGTTGCTCCTATGTTATTTTGCTCGAGCGGGTTGCAGCTTTGGCCTCGTGAGCTGCGGCGATGCCGTCATCAATTATTCTCTGGACATTCTCTGGCGTTAGTGCTGCGGTATGGTTGGTAGTTCCTTGTCTGGTACGTGCCATTTTCTATTAATGTCACAAGAACACAGATTTAGAATTCGGACAGAATAGTTGAGTATTTGAAGAATGCGTACATGAACAATGTAATTACGGTGTGAAGTTGTGAGTAAATTGATTATTTCAACAATTACGATGTCTTTGGATGTCAACGTAAGCAACTAATCAATTTATGGATATGGGATTGCTAAGGAACAAACGATTTAATCACAAAAACTGAAGTTCAACAACTTTCTCTACATTCATCAATTTTATTTTGAGTTTCTATTCTTTATGTGTTTGAGTTTTCACAGTATCTACACGATTAGAGGATCATAATAATAACAAGCAACATCATGACATGTCTGGATACAATTACAATACATACGAACAACCATAATACATAAGTCAACATTAATATATAGTATATCATAATCCACATCATAACATTAATAACTTGAATCCGTTAAGTTACATAACCAAACGATACAAGAATCTTTATTAATTGCCACATGCGGCAGACTAAAATGTCTCAAACTATACAAAATGCTAACTACGTCTAATGATTAGGTCCATCCGTACGCCTCGTAAGCTCTGAGATCTGGTCTCGGAGTCTTCGTATCTCCGTCTGATGCTCAACCTGTATATCTCCCATGATGTTCTCCAACGTGTCGGCTCTACGCTGTGCAAGATGAGCCTCCCAGGCTAGGGCATGTCCCTCTCTCCATATAGATATCGCGTAAGAACCGGTGTCTGCTAGATCTGACTGCATCTGCGTCAAACACTGCTGTATAGCTGCTCTGTTGGAAACTAACCTATGCAAGGTGTCACTGATAGTCCTTGGGTGGTCTAGTGGTACGTGATCGATCATCCGAAGAAGCGAGTCAATCTGCTCCCCATGACTCTCCAGTCGTGTCACCACTGTAGATGGTATGAGGGTATGAGTGACTACTGGTCTGAACCCTTCCCTAGTATCATAGATCTGAGCTGGGGGAGTGAAACCAGGGGGATAGGGTAACGATGGTGAATATGGGTCTGCAATATGAGGTCTACTCGATGAAGGAATATCCTCCGCAGGAATCGGGTCCCGCTGACGAGGTGGTAGTGGGTATGTCTGGGTATGCATCTCAAGTAAGCGGTCAGGTGGTAAGGGTGGTGAAACATGGTGGTGCTCGGGTGTATCATCAGCAGGAAGCCATTGCTGACTCTCCAGGTATACGTCATCAGGGGGTGGTATATAGAAAGGAGAATATGAGTCATAAACAAAGTGTGGTAGCAACGTAGGTGCTGGCGAAGCTAGCACATGGGGGTTCTCAATTAAGGGTGTGGCGGCGGCTTCACCCTCCTCGAAGGGCTCAGTTTCGTCAGGCACGACCTCTGGAGCTACGGTACCAGGAAGTACGGGTGATGTAACTGATGCTAGTGATCCTTCGGAATCTGAATCCGATGATACACTAAAATGCGTGACGAATGACATGGTACTGTAATAATCCATATATAGTAAAAGTAAGTAATTACTAACATCAAGTGGTGTAATGTAAGCATGAAATGATCTAGTTGTGCAAAGTAACTATCAAGTATGCAGAGACTTGTGTAAGATAATCCTGATGAATAATATACTGAGCGCGGTAGCAAGCAGGCATGGAGGGCTTAAGGTAACATGGTGTAAAATTAATTTGTTTGAAAAATGTAGTTATAGTCCAACGTTTGAAAACATTTGGTTCTCTATAACCGAGGCTCTGATGCCAATCTGTAACACCCCCAAAATTTTAAGATAGCAGCGGAAGTCTAATTGGGGTATTACTGAGAGGATCGAAAATAAACTCTTAGAAAACAGCCCGTAAAGGCATTTTTAATTATTATAGGTCCATAATATGAATTCAGTTACAAAGTGTTACATCAGAGTGCAAACAGTTCCTCCAAGGAAACATCATTTTAACTGAATTACAAACTTTATTTTACACCCTTATTTAAGATAGGTTTTGCCTGCTCCATGCCTTGATCCGCTCCGCTAATTTCCTGAGATACATGCTTAAAAGTCAACAAAATGTTGAGTGAAATCATAGAGTTTGAAGTTTAAATATCAGTTCGATACACAAGTAGGATTGTATTGGAGATACAATCAGTTTAAAAATTGATATTGCAGTTCATATATTGCCCTAAGTCTCATGACACGCAAAACGTTAACAAAGTACCGTATAAACGGAGGTGTCCATCAAATTAATGACGAAAGTTTTGCCCTCGTGTAATAGGTGATTTGCCAATTCCTATTTTTCTCAAATATAATGCATCGCGACTGGTATGTGCTTAAACACATACCATTTCTCGACCAAAACCGGACCCAAAATGACCAAAAACCCGACCAAAATGCCAAATATATTGTGTTTTTGTGTTTTTACATATGCAGGCACGGATATCGAAGAAAAGGACAAAAACAAGCAAAGACCGGGAAAACGAGCACGAGATATGGAAGTGTTATTTTTAGCCGATGCCGGGAAAGAAAATATGGTCAAAAAGTCAACCAAGGTCCTCCAATTATCAGAAGTTGTCAATTCCTGCCCTTGGATTTATTTTGGAGAAACGACAAAATCAGTCCTTGAGATTTCAGAAATTTACATTAAAGGTCCTTATCATTTTCATTTTACACAAAACAAATTATCACATAACCTATCCGGATTTAACAATCCATGCCTAACCCATATCTTTTTAAACACAAACCCAATCCACTCCTATCCTAAATCCAACCCAGCCCACAACTAATACCCACCAGCCCACATTCACCCAATCCACTATCCTAGCCCAATCTTACAACCCCTTTTCCCCGAACCCATAATAGAAACCCGATCCAAACACAAAAAAAACCTGGTCAAACACTCTAATATTCACTCCAGTAAAAAAAAATAGTAAAAAAACTCATTCCCTCTCACACACCCGCGTCCCAGTTCTTCCCCCTTTCACCTTAGTTACTATTCACCATAACCCTAAATTTACCGTACGTTTATTCACCACAATTAAGGGTATTTAGGACAATCATTGGCTCTTCTAGAAGGACCTGACAAGGAGAATGACGCGTGGCAGCTGTTGATTGGACCGAACACCTCATGAAGTATGATCCTAGGGCTGAGGACGTTGGGGATTTGATCTAAGGGTGGTATTGGACTGATGAGCACACGGATTGATGAGCTGGAAGACCCAGAAGGTTCCTTGGATTGCTATAAATAGCCTCCTCCTCATCAACAGTAGAGGTGTCGATTTTTAGTGTAATTGTTAGTATAATATTTTATGTAGTTTATAGGATTGTTATGCTTTTATTGTAAGTTCAAAGTTTTCAGTTGTAATTTCAATTTGGTTAATGAAATTTTTACATTTGCTCTCAATTCGTGTCTTGTTTTTAGTTCTCATTTAGTTCTTTGAACTGCTTATCTAGCTTATTTTAACTCATTTCCTAATCTCAGTTCACTTAGATTCATTTTTTTAATTTACAGTTAATTTCATCTTAAAAATATAAAAAAAATATTGATAAAGTCAAAAAAATCCAAAAATAATTCTAGAACCAGCTTCAATAAGCTGTTTTATGTATTTTATAAGCTCATATAAACTATTTAGTTTAGTGTGAGCTCTTGTGGTGTTTTAATCTGAATTACTCTCATTATTCATCAAAAGTCAACGAAAGTCAAAGTTCAGCTTATTTAATAAGCTGAGCTTAATCAGAGGTGAAAGAAGGTAGCTCAAGCAGGATTGGGAAGTGCTTGGCCTATCTAAAGATAGGCTACTTTGGAAAACCCCTTTGTTCTAGCTAAGGGTAATTCGTAAGTTCAAATTTCATTTCTAAGTTCTACTTTTCTGCATTAGTACTATTAATAAGAATTCAGTGATCATAGCTTGTTAGTAGTTAAATTGAATAGGTAATTTTTGATTAGTGGTAGTTAAGTTGATCTTAGTTGTTGTTAGTTGGATTAGTGAACATCAGTTGGTATAATAGCCATAATAGGGACTGTTTTTGAAGCTAATTCTGTTATTGTTCATTGGTCATTTGTGTGAGATTTGATGGATCATAGTTGGAATTAAAGTTGCTGTTGAAGTTAGATGTTATTGATGTTACAGTTCATATGAGATTTTTGATCATTAGTACAAATTTTGATAGCATAGACTGCCATTATAAGCTCTAAATTAAGCTAAGCATGATCTGTGATGTTCTTGTGGTTACATTGCTGTTTTCAAGTGATATTCAAGTGTTAGATTAAGTCTCGCCATGTTTTGCGCCAATTTAGTATTCTGCTGTCAGCAGATTGTACTAGTGTAGACCAGTTTTTAGAGCTGCTGAATTGAGAGCTTTTCTGGCTTATCCAGATCAGCTGAGGAGCTGATTATTGGCCTTAGGATAATTCATACAGTGGTTTTTCAGTTTATAATATGGTATTGCAATTTTGAGCTTATTCCTGTGCTTATTTTGGATCTGCAAATCAGCCCAATTGAACCAGATTCTAGTCTGCACTCAGTTTTGGTCAGCTGATCTGTCCATAGGCACTTTTTCAAGGACAGATTTAGATAAGCTAATTAGGTTGAAATTTGGATTTTAAAGTAGATTTGGGTAGCTAGTAGTATTGGGAGTCTTTTGCCCCCATTAGGTTTCAGTATTTTGCTTAATTGGACTGCTTATTTAGGCTATAAAGTTGGCTGTTTAGACCCATTTTCTGTCTCATTCATCCAATTGTTCAAGTGCTTATTTGCTAATTCTGAGTGTTTATTTGGTCTCCAAAAGTTGATTTGAGCTTTATAAAATGTGTTTGTTGGGATTTGAACTTTGTGGAATTTCTGGATCAGATTTGCTTATTTTTAGTGCTTATTGCAAGTGCTTATTTGACTGATCTGCTTATTTAGGTGTAGTTTAGTTCTGATTTTATTTTTCCTAGATAGAAAACTTAATTTTAGATTTACTCAGAAATTTTCAGATTTTTCCAAAGTGTTTTAATATTTTTAAATCATTTAAATTGTTTTAATTAGTTTTTAATTCATAAAAAATTATTAAAAAGTCAAAAAAAAAATATTTTTCTTTTTCCAAAAATTTTCTTTTATCAGATTTAATATAGGAAAATTATTTTTATATTTTTAGGTTTTAAATTTCACAAAATCACTTTTATTTACGTTTTATAATTCGTCGCATAACGTTTTTAAAATTCAAATTTTCGTTTTTAAGTTCGTATGCTTAGTTTAATTGTTTAATTAGCTTAATTAGTTGTTTTCACTTAATAGTCAATTGTTCGTAGTGTAAAATCACAAATCACCACTTTTTCACACACATTCACCTCACGTATTCGATAAGGTCACGAAAACTCGAAATTCGACCTTCGTTGGGACACGACCCGGGGAAAACGCTTACGTTGAGTTTTACCCTTGGAAAAAAATAACACTAAAAACGACAAATCAAAAAATGGCGCCGCTGCCGGGGAAGGCTTGAAAAGAGTTGGAGTTTCGCCATAAGAATCGTGTTTTGAAGACACTTCCTCGAAAGTTTTCGTTTTCATAAAAATAAAAATACAAAAATATAATAATTAAAAAACACTTTTCCTAAAGTGTTTTCATCTTAATAAACATCCTCGGTCTTCCGTTGAAGGAGGGCGGTTGTAAACCATTCCGAAATAACAACAAAAGAGATCGGAAAATTAAACGTTTCTTGGATTATTTCTTTACTACAACCTATACACGGGGTTTAAGGAGGTCTTGACATTAAATTGCAGACCGAAGAGAGATCCATTCTTCTCTCCCGCCACGCTGCGCGTAGTTTTGAAAGAAACGAGTACGGTTGATTAACGATCACCAAAAAGAAAATAAATCTAATTTTTCTTATAAAAATAAAAAAAACCAAAAATATTTTATTTTCAAATTTGGTTTTCCTTTTTGATTTTGTGTTTGTTTTTGGTGTATGCACACCCGATCTTCTACTTCTCACCCTCTTCTTTCACCACTATCGAATCCCGAGAGGATTATTCGTCACAATCACCGTGTTCATTTCTCAACCGTTGAAGAAATGGCCGACGACCCAAACAATCAACACCCGCCGATGGGTGGTGATAATCACATGCCAGCTCCCGATCTCCGAACGATGGAGGAGCTGTGCCAACCCACAATGCACGGACGTGGTGGCCCGATTGCCCCCGTCAATATTCAAGCCGCCGATTTTGGACTTAAGCATCATATGATTCAACAAGTCCAAAACTCGTGCCAATTTCATGGCTTGCCGGGTGATGATGCTAACAAGCATCTTGACAAATTCATAACCGTCACCCAAAGTATGAAACAAAATGGGGTCTCCGATGACGCCCTCCGTCTATATCTCTTTCCTTATTCATTGACGCATCATGCCACCGCTTGGTTTGATCGTCTTCCCAAGAACTCCATTCGTAGTTTCGATGAAATGGTTACAAAGTTCTTGGCGAAATATTTCCCACCGTCGATGGTGACGAAATTAAGGAATGAGATTAGCAATTTCCGTCAGCTTCCCGATGAATCATTGTTTGAGGCATGGGAACACTACAAGTTATCGATTGATCGGTGTCCGAACCACAATATGTTATTGGTCACTATTATAGATACCTTCTATAATGGTTTGACATTACGACACCGTGATACGATTAATGCTGCTGCCGGTGGTACGTTTATGAAACGTCGACCCGAAGAGTGCTATGATCTCATTGAAAATATGACCACCCACCATAATTTCTGGGATTCCTCTGCCGAGAGGAATGAGTCAACAAGATCTATCACTGATTCCTCTACCTCCGAGATAGCCGCTCTCTCTAAACAAATGAATGATCTATCTACGGCTGTCTTGAGAATTCATCAAAATCAGATTTCAACTCAAAACAACAACAATCAAGTCAATGTTGTTAACCATAGTTGTGAAACTTGTGGTGGTCCTCACCAATATTTCGAGTGCCCAGCCTCCGGTGGCTACACTCAAGAGAATGTGTATGCTGCTTCTGGAAATTTCAATCAGGGTGGTAACGGGTACCAACCCCAAGGTGACCGTAATTTGCTCAGCTACCGTTCTAACAACTTCCTCGGACCACCCGGTTTCCCACCAAATCAAAATCAGCAAATGCAAAACCGTAATGTTCCAAATAATCAAAATCAAAATCGGGGCAATCAAGGTTATCAAAACCAAGGGAATTATAACCAAGCCCCGAATCAAGGAAATTTTCAAAACCCAGGAAATTTTAATCAGGGAAATTTTCAAAACAACCAAGGTTTTGTTCAAAACAACCGAGGGCCAAATCTTCCAAACAATCAAAATCAAGGATTTGTGCCAAACCCATCGCCCTCGGATGAGTTATTAAAGCAATTCATTCTTCAAAACCAACAACAACAAAAGAAACAAGAGGAAATGAATAGAATGATGATTAATCAGATAACCGAATTGAACAAACGTTTAAATGATCGACCCTCGGGTTCGGGTACTACTACTCTTCCAAGCAACACGATCGCCAACCCGAGGGCGATGCTAAGGCGATCACTACTAGGAGCGGTGTTTCATATGATGGACCCACGGCTCCGACTACCAATTCTTCTCTACCTCCCAAGGTAGTCGTCCGTGAGACCGAGGTGACCAAGGACACGGAACCTCCTACTAACAACGGAGGAACCGAAGACGTCCAACCTCCGGTCATCCATCCATCTGAACCAAAAAATGTTGAACCAAAAGAAAAAGCTCCCGTTAAGACCACACTTCCATATCCTTCGAGATTAAGTGATCAAAAGCTCCGCGACAAAGCTTCGAGTCAAATGGAAAAATTCTTTCAAATATTCCAAGAATTACATTTTGATATAAGCTTCGCGGATGCTTTGCTCTTGATGCCTAAATTCACTTCCACACTCAAAAGTTTGTTGAGCAATAAAGAAAAATTATTTGAAATGACAAAAACTCCAGTGAACGAAAACTGCTCCGCGGCAATTCTCAAAAAGCTTCCGGAAAAGCTTGGAGATCCCGGAAAATTTCTCATACCATGTGAATTTCCGGGAAAGGTTGAATGTCACGCCTTGGCCGATCTTGGTGCGAGCATCAACCTAATGCCGTTGTCCATCTGGAAGAAACTTTCTTTGCCCGAACTTACCCCCACTTGCATGACCCTCGAGCTTGCGGATCGGTCCATAACCCTTCCTAAAGGTGTAGCCGAGGATGTCTTTGTAAAGGTGGGGCAGTTCCATTTTCCAGCAGATTTTGTGGTAGTTGATTTTGACGCCGACCCCCGGGTTCCTCTCATTCTAGGAAGATCATTCTTGAGGACCGGGCGTGCTTTGATCGATGTATATGGTGAAGAAATTACTTTGCGGGTCGATAAGGAAAAAGTTACGTTCAATATTAATCCGAACTCGAAACCTCAAACCGACAAATGCAATGTCGCTACGGTTGATCAAAAGTCCGATCCCGTAATTGCTCCTAAAAGAGTTGATCCAAACCTTTCAAGATTCACGGTCAAAAGCATGTCAGAAAAACGTGCTGAGCTCAAGGCCATGAAAATCAATCCTGGATCGAACAAATGGTTTGAGTGTTGTGCTGCAAATTCTAAGAGTGTTCTTGACGACGATGATGAAGACGAATCGGAGACTACAACGGAAGCGGTGGAAATTGCTAGCTCTAAGAGCACACCTCTTGTCCCACCTCCAGAACAAGTTTATCACATCGAGATTCTTAATTCCGACTCTTCCCATCTTTCTCCTACGATGGAAGAAAGTGATATCTCGAGGGAAGAGGTCGAAGTGTTCTTTGATAAAACTCCAATTTCGCCGGAAATTGTTGAGACTGACAGTGATCCGGGGGGAGATGACCCATACTTTTCCCTTCCCCCGAAAGACGTTTATGAAGAAGTTATTCTTGAAGAAAAGCCGTCAGATCCTTTGGAGCTCGAGCTCGAGGATGCTTGTACCGAATATGAGAGTTTTACGTTTGACACGGCTAGTGGCAATCCCACTTCTGATCTCAATCTTTCTATCCCATCTTTTGAAACCTTCTTCTTCGATATTGATCATTCGGAGGAGACGAGTAGTGGCAGTACCACTTCTCATGCTCATATCTCTCCTCCCGAATATGAATCATTTCATTTTGATATGAATGATCTTTATCCCGACAAGTTCTCCGATGAACTTTCTTTCTTTATATCTCCTCCAGAATATGATAAATTCTATTTTGATCTGGAGGAAGATTCTAGTCTGGGGGGAGGTATCCCTTCTCATGAAGATTTAATCCCGACCCTCCCGCCCAAGACTTTTGACAAAATTTCTGCTGATGATGAAGAGCTTATTATGATCATCATCAACATCTTTATGCTCTTCATCACATATACTGTGGCTTCTCCCATCCTTCACTCTTTCGGGAGTGAGGATACCATCTTTGACCCCGGTATTACCATTTATGGTTATTCTTTCTAAAAATACCGTGGGTATCTCATCGGAGTGGAACTTTCGTATGCTTCAGTGTTTATCCAAACATCTTGAACGAAAGTCCGATAGAGATTATCTTTTCCACATGCTCCCCCATGGACAAATAAATTCGGGGTCGAGTCAAGCTCATGTGACTCGGTTAACAAAAACAAGCGCTTCGTGGGAGGCACCCCATGCTTATCCGTCTATCTTCTTTCTTATTTTCTAATAAATCATGAAGAGGTCTCCTCTTCCATATCTTGTGTTTCGTGTTTTTCTGTGATATGTCCAGGAATGCCCGATGATGAAGACTCTCGTGCTCGTGGTTTTCTCTCCACTCGAGTTTCATCATTCGTTGCTCCATCCGATATCCTTAATCTTATCGTTTTACATCTATCTTTTGGCATAATTCATAAACGGCCTTAGATTTATGTAGGAGAACCCTTACCTTTAAGACATTGAGGACAATGTCTCGTTTTAGTCTGGGGGGGGGGGTAATCTTGCGATTTGATTTTTGCCTTGCATTTTTGCCGTTTTCTCATGCAACCCCGTTTTTCCTACAAAAATTGAAAAAATTCCAAAAAAAAAAAAATGAGAAAATTTAAAATTTTTTGCAAAAATAGAATAAGTTTTGACATTTTTGTTGATTTTCCGCTGGTGAGAGTAGGAATAAAATTCTGACTTGATCGGGCGTGTTGAGCCCTAGCTTGTCCCCTTAACCATTTATAATCTATAAGCTTGTGCTAGTCTTTTACACAAGGAGCTAGAAAACGCGAATTCTTTTTAAGAATTTGCAAGTTCCCGTATTTGACTTTATATATGCATGGCTTGATTATAAGGCTAAGCATTCGCGGATCTTATTATTTAAGATTTTAAATTTGCGAAGAACGAGAAATGATAGAGTTGTTTATAAGTTAGATTGCTAAACGTGGAGTAGTTGGATCTCTTTAGAGCTCATCGAAGTTACTTGTGGCTTTTTGTTCCCATAAGCTTGTTTCACTCAAAAATAGTAATCTAGGAATAATTAAAGCTATTTTAGTTTTGGCATTAATTAGTTTCTATTTCTTCCTAAGAAAATCCTTGCTTATGAAAGTTGGGTACACATCAAGGTACTGTCAGTGTTACGGTGTAATAGACTATTCCATCTTGCCGGCTCGCAACCGATGTTGGGATTGTTATAAAAGCCGTAGGACTTGGGATTTGGCAAAATATATAATAAATAATGAATAATAATAATAATCCAAAGCCATAAAAAGTTTTCTGCATCTTGCCGGTTCGCAGCCGATGTTGTAGACTTCTAATAAAGGCAGAGGAAAAATTCCAAGGTCATAATAGACTATCACATCTTGCCGGTTCGCAGCCGATGTTGTGATTGTTATAAAGGGCCAAGGACTAAATACGTTAATGTGCTTAATAATGTTTAAAAATGCCAAACTTCGACTCCGGGGGTGTCCTAATAAAGGCTTCCGTCTCTGGACTCGTAGATGAGTTGTTTCGGTCGCAAATAAAAGGGATATCCTTAAAATCGTGTTAAATCAGAGACCTTGATGTGGACCTCATTTTTGTATGCAACGGTTTTCGAGGGAAGGTTTGGAAACTACTTAGCGTCTAAACTAGGTATCTTTATCGGATTAAAAATTATCGAAACGAGAATTTATTTTCTCACCAAAAATAAAATAAATAGAGGAAAATAGGAATTTGGGAACAAGGAGTCCACAATTAGCTTTCTGGGTAGTGTTGGCAATCTAACTTGTAAATGACAATGATTTCGTTTTTAAGCTTAGTTTGGGGACTCGTGAAAAATCGGGGACGACGAATTTTATCCGTATGGTCACTTCTTTATGAGTCGTGTTTCCTGCTCGATGACCCTAAAAGTTATCGTTAGATAATGATTGTCGACAAAGCCGTCACGTGGAAAATAAGAAAATATAAAAATAGAATAAAAAGGAAAATCGGGGAGTTTTTAGAACTTAAGATTTCTTAATCTCTTTTGAAAATTTTGCTACTTCTCAAAGTTAGTAAAAAGAGATTGGAAATTTTTGGTTTCAAAAACGTGTTTTTATAACATTGCAATATCTTAGTCTGGGGGAATTTTGGTATGTGCTTAAACACATACCATTTCTAGACCAAAACCGGACCCAAATAGACCAAAAACCCGACCAAAATGCCAAATATATTGTGTTTTTGTGTTTTTACATATGCAGGCACGGATATCGAAGAAAAGGACAAAAACAAGCAAAGACCGGGAAAACGAGCACGAGATATGGAAGTGTTATTTTTAGCCGATGCCGGGAAAGAAAATATGGTCAAAAAGTCAACCAAGGTCCTCCAATTATCAGAAGTTGTCAATTCCTGCCCTTGGATTTATTTTGGAGAAACGACAAAATCAGTCCTTGAGATTTCAGAAATTTACATTAAAGGTCCTTATCATTTTCATTTTACACAAAACAAATTATCACATAACCTATCCGGATTTAACAATCCATGCCTAACCCATATCTTTTTAAACACAAACCCAATCCACTCCTACCCTAAATCCAACCCAGCCCACAACTAATACCCACCAGCCCACATTCACCCAATCCACTATCCTAGCCCAATCTTACAACCCCTTTTTCCCCGAACCCATAATAGAAACCCGATCCAAACACAAAAAAAACCTGGTCAAACACTCTAATATTCACTCCAGTAAAAAAAAATAGTAAAAAAACTCATTCCCTCTCACACACCCGCGTCCCAGTTCTTCCCCCTTTCACCTTAGTTACTATTCACCATAACCCTAAATTTACCGTACGTTTATTCACCACAATTAAGGGTATTTAGGACAATCATTGGCTCTTCTAGAAGGACCTGACAAGGAGAATGACGCGTGGCAGCTGTTGATTGGACCGAACACCTCATGAAGTATGATCCTAGGGCTGAGGACGTTGGGGATTTGATCTAAGGGTGGTATTGGACTGATGAGCACACGGATTGATGAGCTGGAAGACCCAGAAGGTTCCTTGGATTGCTATAAATAGCCTCCTCCTCATCAACAGTAGAGGGGTCGATTTTTAGTGTAATTGTTAGTATAATATTTTATGTAGTTTATAGGATTGTTATGCTTTTATTGTAAGTTCAAAGTTTTCAGTTGTAATTTCAATTTGGTTAATGAAATTTTTACATTTGCTCTCAATTCGTGTCTTGTTTTTAGTTCTCATTTAGTTCTTTGAACTGCTTATCTAGCTTATTTTAACTCATTTCCTAATCTCAGTTCACTTAGATTCATTTTTTTAATTTACAGTTAATTTCATCTTAAAAATATAAAAAAAATATTGATAAAGTCAAAAAAATCCAAAAATAATTCTAGAACCAGCTTCAATAAGCTGTTTTATGTATTTTATAAGCTCATATAAACTATTTAGTTTAGTGTGAGCTCTTGTGGTGTTTTAATCTGAATTACTCTCATTATTCATCAAAAGTCAACGAAAGTCAAAGTTCAGCTTATTTAATAAGCTGAGCTTAATCAGAGGTGAAAGAAGGTAGCTCAAGCAGGATTGGGAAGTGCTTGGCCTATCTAAAGATAGGCTACTTTGGAAAACCCCTTTGTTCTAGCTAAGGGGTAATTCGTAAGTTCAAATTTCATTTCTAAGTTCTACTTTTCTGCATTAGTACTATTAATAAGAATTCAGTGATCATAGCTTGTTAGTAGTTAAATTGAATAGGTAATTTTTGATTAGTGGTAGTTAAGTTGATCTCAGTTGTTGTTAGTTGGATTAGTGAACATCAGTTGGTATAATAGCCATAATAGGGACTGTTTTTGAAGCTAATTCTGTTATTGTTCATTGGTCATTTGTGTGAGATTTGATGGATCATAGTTGGAATTAAAGTTGCTGTTGAAGTTAGATGTTATTGATGTTACAGTTCATATGAGATTTTTGATCATTAGTACAAATTTTGATAGCATAGACTGCCATTATAAGCTCTAAATTAAGCTAAGCATGATCTGTGATGTTCTTGTGGTTACATTGCTGTTTTCAAGTGATATTCAAGTGTTAGATTAAGTCTCGCCATGTTTTGCGCCAATTTAGTATTCTGCTGTCACCAGATTGTACTAGTGTAGACCAGTTTTTAGAGCTGCTGAATTGAGAGCTTTTCTGGCTTATCCAGATCAGCTGAGGAGCTGATTATTGGCCTTAGGATAATTCATACAGTGGTTTTTCAGTTTATAATCTGGTATTGCAATTTTGAGCTTATTCCTGTGCTTATTTTGGATCTGCAAATCAGCCCAATTGAACCTGATTCTAGTCTGCACTCAGTTTTGGTCAGCTGATCTGTCCATAGGCACTTTTTCAAGGACAGATTTAGATAAGCTAATTAGGTTGGAATTTGGATTTTAAAGTAGATTTGGGTAGCTAGTAGTATTGGGAGTCTTTTGCCCCCATTAGGTTTCAGTATTTTGCTTAATTGGACTGCTTATTTAGGCTATAAAGTTGGCTGTTTAGACCCATTTTCTGTCTCATTCATCCAATTGTTCAAGTGCTTATTTGCTAATTCTGAGTGTTTATTTGGTCTCCAAAAGTTGATTTGAGCTTTATAAAGTGTGTTTGTTGGGATTTGAACTTTGTGGAATTTCTGGATCAGATTTGCTTATTTTTAGTGCTTATTGCAAGTGCTTATTTGACTGATCTGCTTATTTAGGTGTAGTTTAGTTCTGATTTTATTTTTCCTAGATAGAAAACTTAATTTTAGATTTACTCAGAAATTTTCAGATTTTTCCAAAGTGTTTTAATATTTTTAAATCATTTAAATTGTTTTAATTAGTTTTTAATTCATAAAAAATTATTAAAAAGTCAAAAAAAATATTTTTCTTTTTCCAAAAATTTTCTTTTATCAGATTTAATATAGGAAAATTATTTTTATATTTTTAGGTTTTAAATTTCACAAAATCACTTTTATTTACGTTTTATAATTCGTCGCATAACGTTTTTAAAATTCAAATTTTCATTTTTAAGTTCGTATGCTTAGTTTAATTGTTTAATTAGCTTAATTAGTTGTTTTCATTTAATAGTCAATTGTTCGTAGTGTAAAATCACAAATCACCACTTTTTCACACACATTCACCTCACGTATTCGATAACGTCACGAAAACTCGAAATTCGACCTTCGTTGGGACACGACCCGGGGAAAACGCTTACGTTGAGTTTTACCCTTGGAAAAAAATAACACTAAAAACGACAAATCAGCGACTAATACGACTAGCAAATAGCATTCCGTCAAAGTATTAGTGGGATAGGTCGTCAGCCTCTAATAGATCTATTCATTATATTCGCGTTCAAATCTAGTGATTAATGGCTCATGATAAAGGGTCTTATGGCAATAAGGTAACTTAGGCATATATCAAGTCAGGTAGCATACATAAAATACTTGTGATCTGTTTATAGCATGTATCCCACTCACAGAGTTTAAAAGTATAAATGATTTAAAAGTGAGGCCATGACTTACCTTAAGCGTTACTGGTGAATGTGAAAGTAAACTTTGAGGTGATTATGATAAAAACTTCAATACGGAACCTGGTAAATATATAAATGTCTGAGAATCTGACTAATTACTAGTGGTGTGCGTGAATGATGAATAACGAATGATGAGCAATGATCTGATCGTTGAAAGTGAGTGTGTTACGCTCAAATTGCTTGAAGTTCAAAATAATGTTACATATATAATTATCTTGATTTTTGTGTCAAGTGCTCCCATAGTGTTATTTCTACATAGAATGAATGAAATGCTATGCAACGTTAACTCGAAATATTTCTAGTTATAATAAGTAACAAAAGTTAAATAATATGCAAGAAAAATGTTCAAAATGCATATGAAGTGAAAATGTGACTAAAATAGAAAATGAAATAAGAATGTCAAGTTATAAACAGTAGGTCCTTGTTCTTTTCCAGATTTTACCCTTTTTACCCTAACTGCGTTCGCGTTACGTCGTTAGTCCTTCGTTAAGTCCAAAGTCCAAAAATAGTCCAAAACTTGTCCATATGTGCATATAAGGCTTGGAGTTAATTCAATGGTCAATTTAGGTCCTGTACAAGCTGTTATCATAGCTTCAGTCCACAAGTTTCACATTTTGGCAATTTTAGTCCTTCTAGTTAGATCGCGTTACATTTTTAGTCCAAAAATGACAAAATGGTAAGGAAAAATGTGGCGATTTTTCCTAAGGCTTATTTAAGTGATTTTTGACTTATTTCAACTGCTTATTTGGTTATTTGCTTATTTTAGTTATTAATGGGCTTTTATCGATCCATTTTAGTGGCCCGTTAATGTATATAAATTCGTGGGTCTTGGGGAGGGTTTGGATTATCAAAATGGTTCATTTTTCCATCAAAAGCTTATTCTAAAAATGCCATTACACCAACTTATCAATAGCTTATTAAAACAGCTTTTTGGGCCTTGAACCCATACGTTATAGTTTTTAGGGTTTTCGAACCAGTTTTCTGCGAAACACTTGGTTTAAATTAAAGGGTCGATTTGTGGGTTTCATGACTCGTGATATAAATGAAAAATGTATCTCGTTGGGTGGTTAAATGGGTCGTATAAAGAAAACGTACGGTTGTGTGGTGATTTCATGAAATACACGAGGGTTTTAAGGGCGATGTAACCCATTTTAAAAATGAAATGACTTATTGCATGTGTATGTTTTGAACGTGTAGTTTTTAAGTACTCGTGGTTCATGTTAAAGTGTTTTATGACTTATGAGACTAAGAGGTGAGTGTGTAATGATCCTTATGAGTCCATTCGATATTTATATCATTCCCACGTTCAGTATTTTATGCGTACAATTTATTATATAGACGTTCGAATGCAATGTTTAAGAAGAGTGATATGCATGAGATGCTAATGTGAGTTTATGTGGTCTACTGTGGTACTAAAATGTTTTAGAGCATTTGGTGAGGTGAAAGATAGTGAAATGTGGGTAGGGTAGAGTGAGCTAGGATAAGGTATTCTTATAGAAAGATTCACACACGTTTCATTGACCAATTGACCTTATCATTGAAGTTACTGTGGATGACCAGTGAATAGAAGGACACCTATGCTTATTTACTGACATTAGTAGATTTTGGGAAGATATTTAGAGGTAGGTACCCTGTATTTTACTTCTTGGAGTACATATGTATTCGGTTGGATTTAAAAATGCCACCAAAATGATACTATCGAGCCACAGACCTTTTCTGCAGTCATATCCTTCTTTTAAACCTCAATATATGTTAAGAATGTTAATATGAGAAAAGTTCAAATTTCCCCGTAAAAATGGGTTTTATTAAACGGTAATACAAGATTATCGTTAATCCTTGAGAATTATTACAATGGATTTTTGTAGAATCCTACAGTACCCTCCCGTCATTCAGAATTCCGTCCCGGAATTCAAATCTGAGATAATTAACGAGAGTGGTTTACAAGAATAGATGTGGATATTTTTCACGGATTTGGTCCTCGCGTTCCCATGTGTACGTTGGTCCTCTCTTAGAGTTCCATCTAACTTATACAATAGGAATACGGTTTTGCTTAAGTCGCTTCACTTCTCTATCCATTATCTCTACTGGTTCTTCCGTGAATACGAGTTTGTCATCTAGTCTGATCTCTTTCAGCGGGATGACAAGAGTTTCATCCGACAAACATTTCTTAAGCTGTGATACGTGGAAAGTAGGATGTACCCTACTGAGTTCTTCTGGAAGCTCTAACCTATAAGCAACTGGACCAATCCTCTCGAGGATTTTAAAAGGTCCAATGTATCTCGGGTTTAGCTTTCCACGCTTCCCGAAGCGTATCATTCCTTTCCAGGGCGATACTTTCAGCATAACTCTGTCTCCAACTTCAAATTCCATGGGTTTCCTCCTTACGTCGGCATAACTCTTTTGTCTATCACAAGCGGCTTGGAGACGATGTTTGATTTTGAATATCTTTTTCGTCGTGTCGTGAATTAGTTCTGGTCCGGTAAGTTGCATGTCTCCAACTTCCGTCCAGCAGACAGGTGATCTGCACTTTCTCCCGTAAAGTGCTTCAAAAGGCGCGGCCTTTAAGCTAGCGTGGTAACTATTGTTGTAAGAGAACTCAACCAATGGTAAGTGTTTGTCCCAACCTTTTCCGAAGTCAAATACACATGCTCTAAGCATATTTTCCAAGGTTTGGATTGTCCTTTCACTTTGTCCATCAGTTTGGGGATGATAGGCGGTGCTCATGTCCAATCGAGTACCGAGAGCTTTCTGTAGAGATTGCCAAAATCCTGAGGTGAATCGGCTGTCCCTATCTGAAATGATGGAGATTGGGACTCCATGTCGGATTATGATTTCTTTGAAGTACAACTGAGCGAGTGTGTCCATCTCGTCAGTTTCTTTGATAGGCAGAAAATGGGCAGATTTGGTCAAACGGTCGACGATAACCCAGATTGTGTCTAATCCGGTCGACGTTCTTGGTAACTTGGTAATAAAATCCATAGTGATTCTTTCCCATTTCCAAACTGGTATCTCAGGTTGTACAAGTAGTCCGAATGGCTTTTGGCTTTCAGCCTTGACTCTTGAACAAGTCAAACATTTCCCAACATACGTTGCGACGTCGGCTTTCATGTTTGGCCACCAGTAAAGTTGCTTGAGATCTTGGTACATCTTGTTGGATCCGGGATGGATGGAATATTTAGACTTGTGAGATTCATGCATGATAAGACCTCGTGTAATAGGTTGACCGGATCTACACACACTCCTTGTGTTAGATGTGATACTAAGAATTATACGTAGTCTAGCACGCGGAATTTACTAGCTAGCACTTAGAAGATTTTATGTGTTTTGTATGATTTGAATGAAACAATGAACACAGAATAATAAACTTCAACGATTCAATATTATTAGTATAATAATACGAGTGATCTCCTATCATTAGGGTTTACAACCTTGAATCTTTATCAATTAATTCGTACTTCTATATCTCTGTATGTTAACCTAGGCAATCCTTTTATAGACCAAGGATTCCTTTACAAGATAACTATCATTCTAATCTTATACGATATACACAATATATTTTCCATAATTATCTATTACATAAATCATAAACATAAACCGTACTAACTTCTTCACTCAACAGTCTTAACTGCTTATGTCTTCAAAACTCTTCAGCAGTCTTAACTTCTATCTTCAACAGTCTTAACTGTTATCATCAACAGTCTTAACTGCTCAAGCTTAATTTCCTAACAATCTTCCCCTAAACTTATGATTTCTATCCAAATCACTAAGTTTCTTCAAATTAAGCTTCTTCTTCTTAATGCTGAAAATTCTTTCAAACACCTATCAAGAAAATCTCTTAGATCTAGCTTTCACTTCTTGTGCAAGGTTGAATATCTTTGTCACCAGCATATCAGCCATCTCAGATTCTTCATTAGCTTCTAGTTTAACACATGCCATCATTGTCAAAACACCTGGTCTGAGTGGATAATCTTTTTCAACCAGCATATAGATCTCTATTCCATCCTTGGTAGACACTCTGTGTACTCCACACATTCCAAATAACTTCCAAGTGATGTCCTTGACTTGTGCTTGAAATCTCCATATTGACTCTCCACCATCTGGTTCATAAATTCTCTTCAATTGAACCCATAGTTCTTTATCTTTATCTTCAATAGGATCTTTATCTCTAAATTTCTCTTTCACTAAGCTCCAAAGTTGATTTAGATCTTCTCTGTCAAAGCCTTTGAGTAAATCTTCAAACAACTTGTATCTTTCAGAAATATCTCTAAGTCTGATAATCTTCCATCCTTTCATTCTTCCATCAGTGAACACTTCACAGTCAATGATTGGATGTTTTACCTGTAAAGGTTTAATATAAGAAGACTCTGGAACAATTATCATCATACTTCTGATCTTCTCATTAGTTAACCCTTCTTCTTCAGACTTTTGTTTCTTTGCAACTTCTGATTCCATAGTTTCTGATTCCCTCTTCTTACCTGTTTTGAAACTTCTTCTTGGAGTATTCAGAATAGCATAAGTTTCATAGAATTCCTTTTCAATTATGGCATAAGATTTTCCCTTGAAGTCATTCATGGTGTAATTTGCTGAGTTCTTCAAATAATGCTTCATAGACTCAACAAGTTCCTTCTTTGTTGGCAACTTTGTCTTGTATCCTGACTTCTGTCTTTCTCTTATCCTCTGAATCAGATCTTCCCATGTTGCAACTCCATTCTTTTTGAGTATAAATTCTTTAAGCTCCTCTGTCTTTTCTTCTTCATTCAACTGTTTATCTTTAAGAACCATTGAAGCTTGAGCTCTTACAATCACATCAGAATCCAACAAATATTGTAACTGTTCATTGAACTCCTCTTGATTTACTTCTTTTGATCTTTTTCTTTCCATGAATTCAGCTATATTTCTTACATCATCTGCAGCCATTTTTCTTGCAAATTCCTCATCTTGAGCAATCTGAGCTTGTTTAGCTTCTTCACTAGCCAAATCTTCTTCTACCATTTGCCTTGCAACTTCTGCATCATGATCTATCTGTTCTTGAGTTTTTGGTTTCAATCTTTTAAGCCTTTCAAGTTCTTGAGCAGCAGCAACTTCTTCAGATGTCATTGGCTTCTTCCCTTTATCTGCTCTTCTTCTTTCATAAACTTGTTCAGCAGAAGTTTCATCAGTTGTAACTGCTTGATGCTCTGTCTCAGCAGTCTGAACTGCTTCAACATTTGGAACTGCTTGATGTGTCTCAGCTGTTTCTTCTTGAACATAACCAGAACCTGAACCAATATCAAAACCTTCATCTTGTTCTGAACCTTTATCATGCCTCCCTTGAGAACCTGATCTATCCTTATCTTTACTAAATTTCCTTTCTTTACCAAATTTCCTCCCCTGTTTGGAAGAATTTTCATCATCCCCTTCTGAACCATCTGAATCATCATCATCAGAATCATCATCCAAGATCACTTTTGCCCTTTTCTTCTTTAACTGATCTTCAAGCTTCTTCACCCTTTTTGTTAGCTTGGTATAGACTTTGGAAAACATTTCTTTATGAGATTTCAGCTCCTCATTGCTCTTCTTAAGCTCCTCCTCCAAGGTCTTTACTCTGTCAACTAACTTGGTACATATTTCCATCAATTCAGTTTGTGAAGAACTACCCTCATCACTTCTAGCTGTGTTACCTGCTAGGAGAGGTGAATCTTTGGGCAAGGATCTAGTCACAACCCTAGTTAGACTAGGTTTAGACCTTCTCCTATAAGTGATAGGTGGTGGTTGGGTTGTTTCAAATTCTTGAGTGGATGTGTGATGGGGATCAGTTGGAACTGCTGAACCTTCACCCAACTCAGTTTGAAGCATTTGAGGAAACAATGGAACTGGTTTCCCTTGAAAAAGCCTACTAGCCATAGCCATATTTTGAAAAACCTTTGATTGTAGGCTAGGCGTAGCAAAAGTTTCAGTTGGTTTTGTAAGCAGGTATGTCTTTTTATTTAAAATTGTTTGAACAAACCTGGGATACATTAAAAACTTTGTTTTACTGTCAACATTTGATGCCATACCCTCAAAAATATATTTTGAAAAGTTAAAAAACTCTGTTTGTAGACAAGCAAATGAGAGCAATAGCAATATTGCTACTGAACTGCTCCCAAGCAGTTTTTTTAGGACTCAAACAACATAAAAGAGTATGTATCAAAAATCTCCATTGAGGTGAAAAACATCCTTTTTGAAAAGTCAATTTGTTTTCAGATGTATTATACCCCATTTTAGAAAGTTCTTCCCAAATTTTAGTATTTAGCATAGTGTGGATACCATCTGAGTCATTTAATTTAAGATGTCTCCTAAGTATAGACTCGGTAACAACAAACTTAATGCCATCTACTTCAGTATGAATTTCTAAGTCTCCGTCATCACTTGTCAAGACAGATGAATTCTGCCAGAACTGTGTGATGTGCGAGACATAAAGAGTAGGAGAAACAGTTAGAGCATACCTTATGTGAGAGTGGTTGAGAAAGTCCACAATCTCATAAAACTTTGGCCCATCTCCTTGCTCTGTTTTCTCTAAAAACGCAACCTGGTTGTGACGCTTAACAAATTCCAATCCAGCCATTCTTAATGATGAAAAATGAAAGATTTTAGCAATACAATGATCTTGTAAATTGGAATTGAGGTTTATGCAGTCACTTGGGGTTTATAGGTACTGTTTAGGGTTTTGCGAAATATGCGTATGAGATAAATTATCTTTAGAAAGAGAATAAATGAATTTATGGTAAAAAGATAATTATCGTTTATAAAAATCCCTATAAGTATCTTAAGAATAACGGTTTTACCCCAACGGCTAGAAAATTAATTACTGACAGATTTTTACAACGGCTAGTTGAGTCGTCCCAACTTTGTACTAACCGTACCAACTGTTGCAAAAATTTTGTTGAGCCGTACGAACTTTTTGAAATAAAATTTAAAATACCATGGCTCAAACATAGTTTTTAGCAAACTATCAGCTATCAACGGATTTGATATGTCTTTACCAATAGCCGTTTGCTTTGGACTAGCCAACTCTTCACACTTAGATATGGTGAGCTGATAACCATACAATTTTTGGTAAATTGTCAACCATCAACGGATTTGATTAGTCTTTACCAGAAACCGTTTGCTCTGGACTAGTTGGTTCTTATGTGGATAAGACATGGTGAACCAATTACCATTTGTTGTATGCAAAGATCACATACTAATCTCCAGAACACCATTTAGTCCAAAACATCAAGCATTCATAATCCCTTGGTGTTTTCTCTCCAATCCTGCAATTGTTAGTCCAAAAACAAAGAAACAAGATACAAGCATATGACTAACAATGCATATAACAAGAAAAATTAATTTCCTTGTGGAACCCAAGCCAAAACAGACTTAGGCTTTCCTCTAGCATCAACATAATTCATTCTTTTCAAAACAGTCTTAGCACCATTGGGTTTAATCATTCCTAAGAAAAGATTGTGGTCTCCATACCCAACATGCAATGCTCAACCTATGATTTGTATATCCAGATACCCATTTATCACAATAATCTGCAAGATGGTCAAAGCTACCACAAGAGTAACAAGCTTTCCTATAGCAAACAAAATCCTTTCCTAATTGGTGGGATTTGAGGTCATTCCAATTCCTTTGGTTACCTCTTGGCTTGTTTGTGGTTCTATACATTTCTGCATACCTAACTGTTGGTCTAAAAGGTTTGGCATTTGATCTAGGCCTAACAGTCTCAGGTTTAACCATCTTTGGAACTTTTGGTTCCTCCACTTTAGCACTAACAGGCTTAACCACAGCCTGATCATCCTCATCATCAGAAGTCCATTCCTCAATGGTTGGAGCATCTGAGTCCTTAGCTGAGGACCTATCAGAAGACACCTTGTCCTCAGATAGTGATTTATCACTTGCACTTTCAAACACAGGTTTATCAACTACATCCTTCTTGGGTTGAGGACCATAGTTAAGCACAGGTAATTGAAATTCAGGGAGTCCTGTGTGTTCTAAGTCTACACCTGGAGGTGTTGGAATTCCTCTATAGGGAGGTGGAACTGACTTATATCTTAGGCCTGACTTAGCTTTATTTTGGATCTGACTCTCAATTATATTTTGAACACCTTTTGATGTGTATTCAAGAGTGTCTACACTCATCTGAATGTTCTCCTTAGCTTTCTTAACCTGTTCTAACTCATGTTTTAACAAAGTGATCTCATTCTCTCTAAACATTAAGTCTCTCTTAACAATAATCATATCATTAGAAAACTTAGACTCATTACTTTGATAATGAACAATTTGTTCTTCTAACACAGCTAAAGCTCTCTTATGATTTGCTAAGCTAAAAGCAGTTTCAACTAACTCTTTTCTCTGATTCTCATATCTTGTTTTAAGTGTTTCTAGATCTTTTAAAGCTTCACAAGATTTAGAACATTTTGAAACTTGTACCTCAGAATCAGAAAATGCCATGAGAGCAACCTCTGTAGATGCTTCTGCTTCCTCCTCTGCAATATAGCTCCAGTCAAATCCTAAGCCATCAATGGTAACCATGGCTTTCGAGCTTGAATCAGCAACCTCCACAACTCTTGACTTGTTACCATAACCTCTGCTCTTTCCATCCTGTTGGCTTGGTAATCTGCACTCCCTTGAATAATGACCTTTCTTGTGGCAGTTGAAGCACTCAATCTTGGACTTGTCATACCCTGGAACATCATTACTGTTTATGACAATCTTCTTTCCAGTCTTCTTCAAGAATCTCCTAGCTCTCAAACTGAGAAGAGAGAGCTGCCACTTAATATCCATCTCATCAATATCATCTTCATCAATCTCTTGAAGATCTGAATGAGTCAACATACTTCCATTGTGCTGAGTAGTCAGGAAAGCACAATAAGTATCATCATTCAAAAGTCCACTAGTACTGCTTTAGGTGCTAGCAGTACCAAGGTTTGCACTAGCAGTACCAACTGCTCCAGCAACTTGCACTTCTTCATCTGGACTTGAGGAACTGGAAGTTGTTACAAATGCCAAATTCCCTGAGCTTGAGCTTGAGCTTGATCCAACAGACTTCTTAATATCATGTTCAACAATTTTGAAGTTGCTATAGAGATCCATTAAGCTCATGGAATCTATATCAGGCTTGTTTTTCCATACTACCACATGCATAGCGCATTCAGCTGGTAGACTCCTCAGAAATTTGGAGTTAAGATCTTCCTGAGGCATCTCAATTCCTAGAACAACCAATTGACTCACCAACTTTTGAAGCCTATTGAACATATGATCCAACGACTCACTGCTTGTTGCTGTAAAGTTCTCAAACTGATGCTTGAGAAGGGTCTTCTGGGTTTTCTTGGTGGCTTCATTCCCACCATACCTTGCAACAATAGCTTCAAAAAGAGTTTTAGCACACTTGAACTTACTAAAATTCAGCAACTGATCATTGGGAATAGTCATCAGAAGCAAACTTCTAGCCTTAACATCATTCTTGTGCCTTGCCTTCTCTTCATTAGTGGCTGGCTTTGTCTGCACTGTAGTCTCAGATTTTCCTTTAGCAACAGTTGTTGTTGTTACTGGTGTAAAGGAGTTTCCTTCTTCAATGATTTCCCAAAGTGCATAGTCTTGCACTTGGAAAAACTGCTCAATACGAAGTCTCCACATGTCGAACTCATTAGGTTTAAGCATAGGAAGCTTAGCAGCAATGTTGGTTGTGGATGGTGTTGTTTCCATGTCCATCTTTGTTCTTCTCGGATCTTCTAAATCTAAGTATCAGTAACCTGTCTCTGATACCACTTGACCGGATCTACACACACTCCTTGTGTTAGATGTGATACTAAGAATTATACGTAGTCTAGCACGCGGAATTTACTAGCTAGCACTTAGAAGACTTTATGTGTTTTGTATGATTTGAATGAAACAATGAACACAGAATAATAAACTTCAACGATTCAACTATCACTAGGGTTTACAACCTTGAATCTCTATGAATTAATTCGTACTTCTATATCTCTGTATGTTAACCTAGGCAATCCTTTTATAGACCAAGGATTCCTTTACAAGATAACTATCATTCTAATCTTATACGATATACACAATATATTTTCCATAATTATCTATTACATAAATCATAAACATAAACCGTACTAACTTCTTCACTCAGCAGTCCTAACTGCTTATGTCTTCAAAACTCTTCAGCAGTCTTAACTTCCATCTTCAACAGTCCTAACTGTTATCATCAACAGTCTTAACTGCTAAAGCTTAATTTCCTAACATAGGTGATTTGCCAATTCCTATTTTTCTGAAATATAATGCATCACGACTAATACGACTAGCAAATAGCATTCCGTCCAAGTATTAGTGGGATAGGTCGCCAGCCTCTAATAGATCTATTCATTATATTCGCGTTCACATCTAGTGATTAATGGCTCATGATAAAGGGTCTTATGGCAATAAGGTAACTTAGGCATATATCAAGTCAGGTAGCATACATAAAATACTTGTGATCTGTTTATAGCATGTATCCCCCTCACAGAGTTTAAAAGTATAAATGATTTAAAAGTGAGGCCATGACTCACCTTAAGCGTTACAGGTGAATGTGAAAGTAAACTTTGAGGTGATTATGATAACAACTTCAATACGGAACCTGGTAAATATATAAATGTCTGAGAATCTGACTAATTACTAGTGGTGTGCGTGAATGATGAATAACGAATGATGAGCAATGATTTGATCGTTGAAAGTGAGTGTGTTACGCTCAAATTGCTTGAAGTTCAAAATAATGTTACATATATAATTATCTTGATTTTTGTGTCAAGTGCTCCCATAGTGTTATTTCTACATAGAATGAATGAAATGCTATGCAACGTTAACTCGAAATATTTCTAGTTATAATAAGTAACAAAAGTTAAATAATACGCAAGAAAAATGTTCAAAATGCACATGAAGTGAAAATGTGACTAAAATAGAAAATGAAATAAGAATATCAAGTTATAAATAGTAGGTCCTTGTTCTTTTCCAGATTTTACCCTTTTTACCCTAACTGCGTTTGCGTTACGTCGTTAGTCCTTCGTTAAGTCCAAAGTCCAAAAATAGTCCAAAACTTGTCCATATGTGCATATAAGGCTTGGAGTTAATTCAATGGTCAATTTAGGTCCTGTACAAGCTGTTATCATAGCTTCAGTCCACAAGTTTCACATTTTGGCAATTTTAGTACTTTTAGTTAGATCGCGTTACATTTTTAGTCCAAAATGACAAAAAGGTAAGGAAAAATATGGCAATTTTTCCTAAGGCTTATTTAAGTGATTTTTGACTTATTTCAACTGCTTATTTGGTTATTTGCTTATTTTAGTTATTAATGGGCTTTTATCGATCCATTTTAGTGGCCCGTTAATGTATATAAATTCGTGGGTCTTGGGGAGGGTTTGGATTATCAAAATGGTTCATTTTTCCATCAAAAGCTTATTCTGAAAATGCCATTACACCAGCTTATCAATAGCTTATTAAAACAACTTTTTGGGCCTTGAACCCATACGTTATAGTTTTCAGGGTTTTCGAACCAGTTTTCTGCGAAACACTTGGTTTAAATTAAAGGGTCGATTTGTGGGTTTCATGACTCGTGATATAAATGAAAAATGTATCTCGTTGGGTGGTTAAATGGGTCGTATAAAGAAAACGTACGGTTGTGTGGTGATTTCATGAAATACACGAGGGTTTTAAGGGCGATGTAACCCATTTTAAGAATGAAATGACTTATTGCATGTGTATGTTTTGAACGTGTAGTTTTTAAGTACTCGTGGTTCATGTTAAAGTGTTTTATGACTTATGAGACTAAGAGGTGAGTGTGTAATGATCCTTATGAGTCCATTCGATATTTATATCATTCCCACGTTCAGTATTTTATGCTTACAATTTATTATATAGACGTTCGAATGCAATGTTTAAGAAGAGTGATATGCATGAGATGCTGATGTGAGTTTATGTAGTCTACTGTGGTACTAAATGTATGTTAGTCATAACATGAAACCGTGACATATGTTATGAAAGGTAAAGTGATACATTCGACTTTCATATGTGCCATGCATGGACCAATAACTTAACATGAAAACTAAGATAGAAAGAGAGATCGTGAGGTACTTACTACACCTTAGAAAGGTGGTGAGGAAGCTGTGAAGTTTAAAAGAGACACAAAGAATGAAGGTAGTCCCACTGAGCTCGAATACGTTTCTATATGCATTCCCTTCTTAACTCGTTTGCTTCCCAAGAAGAGACAGAAAGGTTCTGAACTTTTTAGAGCATTTGGTGAGGTGAAAGATAGTGAAATGTGGGTAGGGTAGAGTGAGCTAGGATAAGGTATTCTTATAGAAAGATTCACACACGTTTCATTGACCAATTGACCTTATCATTGAAGTTACTGTGGATGACCAGTGAATAGAAGGACACCTATGCTTATTTACTGACATTAGTAGATTTTGGGAAGATATTTAGAGGTAGGTACCCTGTATTTTACTTCTTGGAGTACATATGTATTCGGTTGGATTTAAATATGGCACCAAAATGATACTATCGAGCCATAGACCTTTTCTGCAGTCATATCCTTCTTTTAAACCTCAATATATGTTAAGAATGTTATTAGAAGATTGTGGGAAAAATCGGGGTGCGAAATGGTTTAGTTTCGGCCTTTATTCCTATACGCATATATTGATTAAGGGACAAACAAAATGACAATGGTTACTGTACCAATACACGTCGTCCATGGCTGGAAATGTGCACAAAGATAGTTCGTTGGGTGGTGATCACGATGGTGTAAAGATATAGATAGGTTACGTTCGATATTCCAAGGCTACGAGAGGTTCCTATAGGGTGTTGGTGATCGGGTTTATAAGAGAAAGAAATAAAAGAAAGAAAAAAATGCAAGTGGGATGGGTTGGATTTTTGGGCTCGTGTGGTGGGCTGAGATATAAGGGCCCGGTTGGTTTGTGGTTTAGAAATTAATGAAGGTGATTATTGAAAGTTAATTGTACTTAGCGAGATTAATTAGTGAATGTTAAGTAAGATTAGTGTAGGAACTTTATTAGCATTATTCAGCATTGGTGAGATTCAAATTTAGTGATAATGGTGGTTTGTGTACAATCGTGTCCCGAAGTACATGTCGTTATTAGTTGATCATTGTGATAACGTGACGTGGTAAGAATAATAATATGAGAAAAGTTCAAATTTCCCCGTAAAAATGGGTTTTATTAAACGTTAATACAAGATTATCATTAATCCTTGAGAATTATTATAATGGATTTTTATAGAATCCTACATAAGTGGTCATTAACCATCTTAGAATCCAACTTTGCTAGAATGGCACCATATGCCACTCCTTTAACCAACAAAGAAACAATTAGGGAACATCTCTTCTATCCTAGGAACAACCCCACTAGGATGTATCGAGGTAAAGAAGTTGCTAGAGATCCATTTGCTATGGAGTTAAATGAACTCAAGCCCGAGTTTAGGAAGATAGAAGAAGTTTTGAGAGCTAATGTCATTAGCACGGTAGGAAACCGAGATCACATCAATGCTTGTCTATGTTACATGATGTATAGTGTGTCCACCCGTCAACCTTTCAACCTTGCATACTATATCGCCAAACGAATGGCTGATATTCCGATTCAAGGTAACATGGCAATGCCTTATGGAATGCTCTTAACTCGTCTCTATAGAGCTTTTGCACCCATTCCTAGAAATGCCTTAGGTTTTGTTCCCGATTATGATGAAATTCAACACACCTTTGTTCCCTTGAGTGATTTTAGGGTAGCAGTTGACAAGGGTAAACGTCCTCGTGCTCAAACATCATCATCATCATCATCATCAATGAGTGACGACGATGGCTTACCAAACTCTAGGATTCCTCCACCGGAATATTTGCATCAACTTCCACCAATTGCTAATGAATCACCGGAGATCAAGCAAACCAAGGGGATGATGAAGAACTTGGGGCGTTGGATCATGAAACTTCACAAGGGGTACAAGAAGTTGAGTAAGAAGTTCAAGTAAAAGGAGTGTTTGGGTCTAGACATTATTTGACTATTATGTGTTAACCATATATGGTTCTTAACTTACTGCGGTAGTACTTGTCTTGAATATATTCTAACTGATATTTGCAGGTCGATAACACTTCGTGTTATCAATTTTCCGAGTTTAAGCCCCCGTTTGGCTTAACTCCCTATATGGTAGATTATGATCATCGGATTTATTTATGTGCAAACGTGTGTTAAAATATATATATTTAGTATATTTATACTATATATTAGCTATTACATACGTTATAGGAGAAATTTTGGGTTTTGGTCGGAAAACGCAAATTTTGCATTGCTCTCTGTTAGTTTTTAGCACCTTTCGGACGACGGATCCGGCGGATCCCAGAAATTGGATCCGCCAAGTGTTAGACTTGTTTCCGCCAGTCTAAGACCCACGGATTCCACGGTTCCCCAACTTTGGCTCCGCCTTTGTTGTCGATTGGATCCGTGGGTACAACAGTAACTTTTCTCAAATTTTCCCGACTCATCCCGACACTTAAACTTTAAGTTGTAGCTTGTTTAGATTATGATCACTGATCATTAAACTCCTTAGATTGCTTTAGGAAACTCTTAGAACATTAGAAACTCAATTTTCCACCAAAATTTGAATTTTCAAAATTTTCCTCTGAGTTACCTTTCCTATACAAGCAAGGAACCCTTTTTAGGGATTCGTCAAATCCGTGGAAACATCTTATCATCAGAATTTCCACTATCTCCTTGCATTTACTGCAAATCCTTCTCATATCACTCAACTCCATTTCAATGGATTGACCTTAGGATGTGACAAGCTTAATTTTTTGTTCTAAATCATTAGAAACCAACATTCTCCATTGGATTCACATCCAATCCAAACACACAGACTCACAAACCTTCTGCCTATAAATTAGTGCTTTAGGATCATCACTAAACTCACACAACAACCATTTCCTCTCCTGTACATCTTAGCTATCATACTTAACCATGACTAAGTCAAACACCTCTTCCACCTCTAGACCTCCTAAACGAACAGCCCGCATTATTGTTTAACCATGTTGTTTCATCAACTTAGCAAACTCATCATCATAGGAATCATCTCCTCTAAATATCTCATCACCCATTACAAGTGAGAATTTCCTCACACTTTCCACTCCAACACCATCCAATGTTGTTATCCATACACCACCACCAACCATTACTCCGATAGCCACTACTCCACCACCGGCTCCATCACAACCTGTTAAATCACCATCACCCCCAAAATCACCCAAACTACAACCAATGGAGCTATTTAGGACTCCACCTTCATCACTACATCCATACCTTGATGACTTAGAAGACCTTCCACCAAGGTCAACCAATCCTCCACCCATGACCTTTGAAGGTCAACAACCCATGCTTTTTCATCCGGTTTACCCGGATATCCATGGTCCTTTATACCATGATGTACCACCACCTCAACCTCAAACACAACCCTTATCACCCACATCCACACTAGTTGCCATTGATGAGGCAATGTGGATCAATCTACCACAAACCCAAGAAGAGATTAGTGAGGAACTCACCCGCCTCTACTCTCTTTCTAATATGGTTGGATCTCGCCTTGATGAAGCAATGGATCTCCAAACCATCTTGATGAACTCCATCCCCACTCCACCATCATCAAACCAACAATAATAACAACCATCCCACAACAACAACCAACTACCACCACCACCACCACCACCACCACAAAACCTTGAGACTACTCTTCCTCCCAGTTTTTCGAGTCATGATTGCTCACATTGTGAGAGAACGGCTCACTTGGCCCAAAGGACCAACATTTTGGTCCATGAGCTCCAAAATGAGATGAGGTTCATCTTAAACCATGTTCTCGAGTGTCTCAATGCAATCTCTCATCCTCCTCAATAGGAGCCTTGTTAGTTTCCTCTTATAGGAACTTTTTAGGATGATGTTGTAGTATTTGACTTTTTAGGATTTATTTTTATTGTTGTAATGTAACATCATTGTTGTGACTTTTATCACATATTTTCAATGGATGATTGTTATGTGTTTATGCTTGTGGGTGATCAACATTAAGCATATTATTTCATTTTAGAATACTAACATCATTGTGTGGTAGTTTTAAACTCCACATATTGCATTGATCAAATGTACATTAGGTACAAAAATTTGATCAGACACTTAAATTTTGACTTTCTAGAAGTCAAATGGGTTGACCTTTCTTGGTTGACTATTGCATATGCATATTGCTTCTTGATTGAAGTAACTAACTTTTCTTTTGTATCTTTTCTCAACCTTGATTCATATACGTTGGTACCCTAGCAACGGGGAGTATAGATCGAGGGGGAGTATATCATATACTAACTCATCATTTTTAGCATTTCTCATCCTTGAAACGTATACGTTGGTACTCTAGCAATGAGGAGTATACATCAAGGAGGAGCATATCATAGTCTAACCATTTGTTTTGTAGGAGCATTCATCATATCATACTCTTGAAATATATACGTTGGTACTCTAGCAATGGGGAGTATACATCAAAGAAGAGCATAACATATTCTAACAATTTATTTTGTAGGTTCATACATCATATCCTTGTTACTCCATTTAGGGGGAGTATAAATCAAGGGGGAGCTTTAAAGTTCTCAAAATCGTATTCCGCTACGCATATCTTTTTTTTGTTTCGACAAAAAGGGGGAGATAGGATTAAGTTTGCATCAACTGTGAAACATCACAGTACATACATTTTAGCTTAAAATAAATTTTAAAACTTGCATAAACGAACTTAATCTATATTTTTAAAAGACTCATCCCTTATTTAAGCTCTCTACTTAAAAATACACTTTATGTTTTGTCATCAACAAAAAGGGGAGATTGTTAATACAAATATCGTCCTAAAAACGTTATTTATATTTTACGATCTTTGCATAGTTTTGTTAATGACAATTACAAAGTTTATCTTTAAGCAAAGCATAAATAAGATTAAGTCTTTTACATTTATAGTGATAAGCATTTTACAAACACATTTTACATTACAAAGTTCACTAGGAATAACATATACAAGTTTACATGTTTATTTCCTAAAATGGAAACTTTATTAGTTAAATATTAGGATGACATCATGGCATGCATCATGTACACAATCTTGGTAAGATTTTGTGATATTTTGTTTAGATCTTCAAGCCAAAGAGTTGACATTTGAAGATATGGAAAGATATGGCAAGATTTGGAGATCTCTTAGCTGGCCTGACACGGCGGATCCAATTGGATACACGGACGGATCCAATTTAAGGGATCCGCCGGATCCGTCGACTGTTGATCAGCTTTGCCTATAAATAGCAAGCTGATCATTTGGCCATTTCATCACTCATATAGCTTAAAATACATACTCATTCATTTGCATATCACTAACCCTTAGCTTACTAACATTTCATAGATCATTCCTTTTGTAGCAAAGAAGATCTCAACATATAAGGAGTAACAGTCTGTTATCTTTCTTCTAACATAGAGTCTGTGTGTTCTTGTATTAGTCACACATCATAGTTAGTATCATTCATACAGTAGTGTCCGGTTAGTGTTTTAGTCTTCAAAACACATAGAGTGAACGGGAGTGGTTGTACCCTTGTAAAGAACCAAACGGGAGTGGTTGTACCCTTGTAAAGAACTCGGTGTTTAGCTTAGTACCGGAAAAAGATTAAGCGACGTGTAAATGTTTTCTCCGCCTAGAAGGGAGCTTTTTTCTTAGTGAACATAAACTCTCGAGTTAGAGGCTCGAGGAGTGGAGTAGGGCAAGGAAGAGAGTCCTTGTATCCGAACCACTATAAACGACTGTGTTGTGTGGTTTGATCTTTCTAATCTTTACTTACTTACTTATATTGCTTGTTTGTGTGCTTGATTGTTTACTTTACTTTGAAATCACAGTAAGTAACAAAGCGAATTAATTTTAAACGGTAAAACTATTCAACCCACCTTCTAGTTTTCCACACAAGAAATGAGTAGAACCATGTTAAATGAACAAAACATACTTCAAAAGTTTTGGTGTCACGTTGTAGATACATCCACATATATTCTAAATCGAGTTCCAATTAGACCTTTCTTGAAAAAGACTCCATATGAGTTATACAGAGGCAAAAAGCCTACTTTAGGATATTTTAGAGTGTTTGGAAGCAAGTGCTTCATTTTAAACACAAAGGATTATCTCACCAAGTTCGACCCAAAGTCGTATGAAGGTGTATTTCTAGGATATTCACAAACTAGTAAAACATATATAGTTTTGAACAAAGAAACCTCAAGAGTCGAGGAATCATTGAACGTAACATTCGATGAAAGTCCACCTCCCTCTAAGACATCACCTTTGGTAGATGATGACTTAGTTGAAAGTCAAATGGTTGATAATCAGGAAAATATTGAAAGTGAGAAAGAAGATGAACCGGTAAAAAGAGAAATAGTTAATATCAAAGAAACCAAAAGTCATCCATTAGAAAACGTCATAGGAAAAATCAATGAAAGAACATTATGGTCTAAAGCTCAAAATGAAAGTAATTTCTTTTGTTTTGTTTCAACAATTGAACCTAAAAATGTTAATGAAGCCATAAAAGATGAATCTTGGGTCATTGCGATGCAAGGAGAATTAAATCAATTTGTTAGAAATGACGTTTGGACATTAGACCCACAACCTAAAAATCAAACCATAATAGGTACAAAATGGGTTTTTAGAAATAAAATAGATGAAAATGGAGTAGTGTCTAGAAACAAAGCTAGGCTAGTAGCACAAGGCTACAATCAACAAAAAGGTATAGATTATGATGAGACTTTTGCACCCGTAGCTCGACTTGAGTCAATTAGGATATTACTTGCATATGCATGTGCACATGACTTTAAACTATTTCAAATGGATGTCAAAAGTGCTTTTCTAAATGGTTTTATTAATGAGGAAGTGTATGTAGCACAACCTCCTGGCTTTGCCGATTTTGAAAAACCTAATCATGTCTACAAACTTAAGAAAGCATTATACGGACTTAAGCAAGCACCAAAAGCTTGGTATGATCGACTTAAGACTTTCCTAGTTGACCATAAGTATACCATGGGCCTAGTAGACAACACTCTCTTTACCAAGAAAAAGGGATCACATATTATCATAGTCCAGATATATGTGGATGACATTATATTCGGATCAACTTGTCAAGAGTTATGCGATGAATTTTTGAAAATCATGCATGATGAGTTTGAAATGATTATGATGGGGGAACTAAACTTTTTCTTAGGTCTCCAAATAAAATAATTAGAAGATGGGATATTCTTCAACCAATCTAAGTATATCAAGGATATGCTTAAGAAATTTGATCTTGAAGATTCTAAACCTATGAAAACACCAATGTCTTCCGAAACCAAACTCACCAAGGATGACGAAAGTGAATCCGTAGATAGCACTAAATATAGAGGGATGATTGGTAGTTTACTCTACCTAACGGCTAGTAGACCGGACATTATGTTTAGTGTTTGTCTATGTGCACGCTTTCAAGAAGATCCCAAAACATCCCATCTTGAAGCCGTTAAACGAATATTTAGGTACATAAAAGGCACTACACATCTAGGATTATGGTATCCCAAAGGGACGGGAATGGAAACCATAGTGTATGCCGACTCATACCATGCTGGTGATTATGTTGATAGGAAAAGTACAAGCGGTATTTGTACTTTTGTAGGACATTGTCTTACCTCATGGTTTGCTAAGAAACAAACAGCCCTCGCCATATCAACAACTGAAGCCGAGTACGTGTCAGCAGGAAAAGCTTGCCAACAAGCACTGTGGATGAAACAAGCTCTCGTTGACTATGGAATTGTACTCAACGACATTTCCATTCTTTGTGACAACAAAGGAGCTATCGATCTTAGCAAAAATCCAGACCAACATGCTAGAACCAAACACATTGAAATACGTCACCACTTCCTACGTGACAATGTTCAGAAGGGAAACATCTCAATTGAGAAAGTTTCCTCAGAGGACAACATTGCCGATATCCTCACAAAACCTCTCAAGAGAGAACCTTTCAACTATCTTAGACTTGGTTTAGGATTAATGGAACATAGTGAGTAGATTAAACTTTAACTCGAACCTTAGATTAACCAAACACGGCAATAACCAAACCTGTGTTCTGATCCTGCGGATCCAAACGACAACAAGGGCGGATCCCTTGCCTTGGATCCGCCGGATCCGTCACTTGGTGAACAGGTTTTTTTATATTAAATAAACTCATGTACTATTCATCACACTTCCCAACACTCAACACCTACTGGAACTCGACCCATAATTCACCAAACTCACAATTTAGGCCAACTTTCTCAACCAAATTGAGCTCTAAACATCACTGTAAGCATCCTTATCATGTATACATTCCTGATCTGCGTCTAGAATTTCTATTTCATGCACAAAACCAAAACTTGGGGTTATGCATAATTCTTGAAAAATCATGAAGCATACTTTCTAAATTGCATAACAAATCATGAAGGAACTAATCTTAGAGAACAACTTGCCACAATTCACTTCGATGTTTGATCGATTAAAATCAATACGTTATTTTTCCAAGGAAACACAAGTGAAGTATATGTAACCCGGTTCGTTATCCCCGATGAAGGATGAATGGAATTTGTGAGATCGGGTTTGTGAATCGTGTTTGAAATATGAAAATGGAGAGATTTTGGATTTTGATGAAATTTAAATAACCTACAACTACGGGAAGCATAAATAGGCTAAGGGAAACTTATAAATCTACAAAGCATAAATTAGCAAAACGTAACAAATAACGAAATTAAAAACGGGAAAACGCGAGACTAAAACGTGAAATCTAAGAAATATTAATCCTAGGATTACCAAATTAATTTTCCTACGTTCTAAATTACAAAAGAAAATTAAAAAAAATTATATTTTTTTGACTTTTTAATTATTTATTATGAATTAAAACTAATAGAAACTAATTAAATGATTTAAAAATAGTAAACTGATTTGGAAAATTATGAAACTTTTCAGAAAAATCTTAAATGATAATTAGAAGCTAGGAAAAATGAAATTAGAACTTTGCTAAACACTGATAAGCAGTTTGGGCAAATAAGCAGTTGCAAATAAGCCCTAAAATAAGCTAGAAAGCACCAAAAATTCCCAAGAGCTCAACAACTGATTAATACACTACTTTAAGCTTATACCAACTTAAAAAGTCCAAAGAAGCATTCCAAATAAGCAAATAAGAAGTTGGTGCAGTAACAGTTCAAAGGAAAAACCAAATGATGAAACAGCCTACTTGCAGCTGAATTAAAAGCTAGGCAAGAGCTGATTGGGAGAAACCAAAAGTAGATCTTAAAAGCTGATACATCAAACTACTTATAAACCAAAAATGTCCAAATGTTAAGTTCAATTGCTTATCTAAATAAGCCCTAGATCAGATGTGATTGGAGATTGATTTTATTGCAGACTCAGAACAACTCAAATGGGGCTTATTGCAGACCTGTTTCAAGCTCTTAAATAAGCCACAAAGTGAATTCCAAGTTCAGAAACTGAAAACCTATACTATAAGCTATTTGTAAACTAAATACCAGGCACTAAGCTTAATTGGATAAGCCAATATTAAGCTGAGATTAGCAGCTTGTGTGGAAGTCTGCACAAAAGAATCTGATGCAGCAGGAAGGATCTTTTTGCACTTTTCACTTTTAAAACCTGTCCAATTCGTACCAATTCCTGGAATCTGACTTTTATAACTAAGAGGGACACCAAAATGCCAAAAGCTGGGCTCAAATAAGCTCAGCTTATATGGAAGCTTATTGAGGCAGTCTAGCTTCTATAGTTGCACTTATGAACTCTAATCCTCAAATGAACTCAAAACAGCCTACCACCTAATGCAAACAGCTTATCTAGCATCCAATAAGCCTAATCAAACTTCATCAAGTGGTAAATGCACAGTACCCTTAGCTTATTGACCAAAACAGACCTTATCCCAAACACCCTATATTGAATCTGATATAGCAATTTAACACTACAAATTCTAATTTAAGCTATGAAAACTTATCAAACACTGATTATCTAACTTAGAAAACTCTTAATAAGCTGTATTCAGAACCTTAATAAGCACTAATAAGCAGATTAATAAGTTGACTGTTTTATGGGATTTTTAGTTTTTAAGAGAAAAATGAGTTTTAACTAACACCATCAATCAAACTAGCATTCATTGACTTCAACTAAAGTAAATAAACATAGAAAACACCAATAAGCACACAAAAAGCAGTAGCACCGTAACTTTGACTTTCGTTGACCAAATAAGAAAATTAGAATTTCATTAACTAAAATTGGGAATTACAATACTGGAAAGATAAAAATACAAGTACCGTAACTAATTTTTTTGCTAAAATAAACCTGCCTTTCAAAGGCTACAAGCACTATCTATTTATACTAAATGTACTAAGGGTCTTCTATCTCTTCTTGTGCTAGTTTCGTGAGACAAAACAGCCTTGGAACTCTATTTGTGCTTCTTTGGAGCAATTCCCACCTTTGGATAATAATAGTTGAAATAGTCTCAGGCCTTATTATCACTTGGCGCCAAATATTGTGGATTGCCAGCGTGGCAATGGGTATTTTCGTGAAGATGGCAAACATGGAAGTGGTAGCTGGAGGGAGATGGAGTTTTCAGAGGGAAAGAGAATAGGGTGATGATGTGTTGGTGGCTTTGGTAGGCAAAGGTTGACCTGGTTTTATAATAAAGAGGGTGGGTTGGATATTTTGGATCCGGGTTTGGTTTATTGGTGATGGGTTAGGGTTATTTGGCTGGGTTTGGTAAAGGGTTGGGTTATCTATTTGGTTTAAGGGATTTAGGATTAGTTGTGAAATGGGTTAAACTTTGAGGGGCCATTCTTGTAAATACTGAAAATCCAGGGACCATGGCTGCCAACTTTGAAAATTAATTTCCAAGGATCATTTGTGTTGTTTTGGTATTTTTGGGGTTGACTTTGACTTTTGTCTTCACTTGATCAAATGCACACTTGTTGTCGGGTCGATCCAAAAATGTCCGTTTTCGCTCCGTTTTCAATCCTTTGTACCTGAAACACATAAAAACACAAAACCAAGGATATCTGCAATATATTTGGGTGTTTTTGGTCATTTTTGTGTCTTTTATGGGTGTAAAATGATGAGTATTTACACACTCATCAATCCCCCACACTAAGCTATTGCTAGTCCCTAGCAATCCGATCATATGAAGTAATGAAAGGAACCAAGTATACCCCGTTTCGAAATTTTATTTGATGCGAGAAATTTAAACTAAAACAAAAATAGATAACATGCTTGATTTTCAAAAATGGTATCATGGAACGGGATTCACACAAAATGGGTGTCTCCAGGGAATTGAAATCGTCATCCTCTTTTTATACTCCCAACTAAGCTTAAACTCATTGTGCAAACGCTTTTGTAAAATGCTAACACTACTTATACTAATAATCTATGTAAGTCGAGACTTAACTTTTCACTCCCACATTTATTTAAGTTAGGTGAATGTGCTTGATTTTCAAAATTTTGATCACAAAAATCGACGTTTATATAAAATTTTGACTAATACTAGTTGAAAGATAGATTTAAAATTCACAACAAGCAAGTTTCAAAACTTTATTGCATTTTGCAATATCATTCCATTTTATTTTATTTTTTTCTTTTCATTTTTTCATCTTTTTTTTTTTTTTTCATCTTTTTTTTTTTTTTTACTTGTGCAACATAAACTAACGGAGTTTCACGGAAACCAAGACCTTACACCTTCCGGAATAAAGGATCCAAGGGCCGTTACAACGGAGAGTTCCAAGACTCTAAATGTTCCTGAAATGAGGATCCAAGGGTGTTAGACCAAGACCTCACACATTCCTGAATTAGAGGTCCAAGGACCGGTGTAAGAGGGTAGCCAAGACCTAAACGCCTTCCGAAAATAAGGATCCAAGGGCCGATCTTGAACCGTAGCTTTTTTAGCACATACATTTATTAAACTTTTTCAACTTTCAAGCAACGTCTCACTTTCATTTTGCATTATTATGACATATGCTTGTTCCAAAATTTAAATAAAGCCTTGAACTAGTATTTTTCAAAATCGTATGAAAAAATGATTTTGTATGTTCAAACGTTTGAAAACAAGCACTTATTAAGTCAGATTAGTTATCTTCTGGGATGAAAAGCCATAGATTACTTGTATAAGCTCTAAAGAAAACCACCTATTCTACGCTTAGCATTTTCATTTGCACAAATCGTAAAAACTTAGTCTAAACGTTAAGGAAGCAGCTAGATCAACACTCTAGCAGAGTCGGGATTCCCTTTGTTCTAACCTAATCAAGACTAAACATTTTTATTGATGACATTTTTTTATTTTTTATTATTTTTTTTTATATGACAACAATTTTAAAATTTTGGTCAAAAACGGGGGTACTAGGGTACTAGAAGGTACTTATGTGACAAAATTCGCGAGAATTCCCCCCCACACTTAGAATTGTATATTGCCCTCTATATTCAAAGTACCGGCTATTATGCCGCCACTTAGAACGTAAAAAGGTAATACCACTAGCCAAGTGTGGAACAGAAATCTCCATTTTTCACAAAAAAGGTTGAAAAGATATCCCTAGATAAACGTTAGCAACAAGATCGGATATTGGCCGGCTGGATTGAAAACAGGCGCATCAATCATCACGATCTTTGGGAAATCTGCAAACAAGAGCAAACAACACAAAAAAGCACAGCACAGCAGAGGAATTCCCCCACACTTAGTGTTAGAAAATAGGAAGAAGTCAGAAACATGGGCGTTCACCCATGCAATGCTAATGTTTTTGTTAACCGAGTCACTAGCTTGACTCGACCCCGAATTCATTTGTTCTTGGGGAAGCATGTGGAAGAAACAATCTCCATCGGACTTTCATTCAATGTGTTTGGATAAACATTTGAATATAAGAAAGTTCCACACCGACGAGATACCCACGGTATTTTAATAGTAGAAACTATTAAGGATGATACCGGGGTCAAAGATGGTGTCCTCATTCCCGTAGGAGAAAAGGGAAAGAGAAATCACACCATATGTAATGAAGAGAAGCAAGATTTTTATGATTATCAGAAAAAACTCTTCATCATCAAAGGCAATGTTGTTTTCAATGGGAGGGAGGGTCGGGATGAAATCTTCAAGAAGTAGATTCTTATGATCAATAACACCTCCCCCCACACTAGAATCATTCTCAATCTCGAAATAAAAATGATCAAATTTCGGCTGAGAGAGTTCACCGGAGAACTCTTCCAAGATAACCGGATCATTTTTATCAAAGAGAAATGAGTCATACTCGGGAAGAGAGATATAAGCATGAGAAGTGGTACTGCCACTACTCGTCTCTTCCAAAAGATTGATATCAAAAGAAAAGGCTTCATAAGCCGGGAGAGAAAAATCAGAATGAGAAGTGGGATTGCCACTACTCTCTTCAACCGTGTCAAAGATAAAACTCTCATATTCGGGAACAAGATCCTCGAGCTCGTGCTCCAAAGGATCTGACGGCTTATTTTTAACAACAACATCCTTCGGGGGGAGAGAAAATAACGGTTCATCAAATATCATCTTTTCTAACAACGGAGCATCTCCCCCCGGATTACCATCGGGCTCAACAATTTCCGGCGAAATTGGAGCATCAAATAAGAACATCTCGAGCTCTTCCATATAGATATCACTTCCCTCAATCGGAGGAGAAGTAATGGAAGAGTCGGAAATGATTGGTGCAGAAATAGGAGTGGAATTTTTAGTTCCATCCATAGAATCAACAATCTCGATACGACAAACCGATTCCGGAGGTGGGACAAGTGGTGTGCTCTTAGAGCTAGCAATTTTCACCACTTCCGTTGTGATCTCCGGTTCTTGTTCATCGTAATCAAAAACACTCTTTACTTCCCCAGCACATTTCTCAAACCATTTGCTTGTGCCAGGGGTAATTTTCATAGCTTTGAGCTCAGCACGTTTATTTGAAGTACTCTTAACCTCGAATCTTGAAAGTATCAAATCACTTCTTTTGGAAGCAATTACGAGATCAGATTTTTGATTCACCGTAGCAACGTTGCCTTTGGTGGTTCGAGGTTTAGAGTCTTGATTGATGTTAAACGTGACTTCTTCATTTTCAACACGAATGGTTAACTCTTCAGCATATACATCAATGAGAGCACGACTCGTTCTTAAGAAAGCTCTACCCAGAATGAGTGGAACTCGAGGATCGGCATCAAATTCTACCACAACAAAATCAGTAGGAAAGTGGAACTTTCCTACTTTCACAACAACATCCTCGGCTATTCCAAGCGGATGAGTTACAGTACGGTCCGCTAGCTCGACTGTCATGCAAGTAGATGTAAGCTTCGGAAGAGATAATTTCTTCCATACCGAGAGTGGCATAAGGTTAATGCTTGCGCCAAGATCGGCCAAGGCAGAGCATTGAACCATCCCCGAGAAATCACATGGGATTAAAAACTTGCCGGGGTCTCCGAGCTTTTCGGGAAGCTTCTTGAGGAGAACCGCCGAGCATTGCTCATTAAGTAGGGTTTTTGCCATCTCAGTCAACTTATCCTTGTTGCTTAGCAAACTTTTGAGTGTAGATGCAAATTTGGGCATAAGAACGAGAGCATCTGCGAAGCTTATGTCAAAATGCAACTCATTGAAGATTTTAAAAAATTTCTCCATTTGTTGATTGGTTTTATCATGGAGCTTTTGTTCATTAAGCCTTGAAGGATATGGAATCGAAGGCTTTGGATTTGTCTTCGGAACATCGGGTTCCGGAATTGGAGTTTGGACGACCGGAGGTTGGACGTGTGCGGTACTTTGTGGGCTTGTAGAATGCACCTTGTCCGTTGTCTCCTCGGTCTCACTTTCCACTACCTTGGGAGGAAGAGAAGAAGAGGTAGTTGGAATTTTGGGTCCATTATATTGGACACCACTCCTTGTTGTGATCGCCTTCACATCGCCCCTCGGGTTAGCGATCGTGGTGCTAGGAAGAGTTCCTGAGCCCGAGGGTCGATCATTTAAAGACTTCTTCAACTCGGCAATTTGGCTAACCAATAACCGATTGGTTTCATCTTGGGATTTCATGAATTGTTTAAACATTTCTTCCGAGGATGTTTGATTTTGGTTAAAACCTTGGTTTTGATTGAAATTTTGTCCTCGGTTTTGAACATTCCCCAGATTTTGGTTGAAATTCCCTTGATTTTGAACTCGGTTTTGATTACCTTGGTTTTGAAAACCTTGGTGATTGCCTTGGTTTTGGAAACCTTGGTTCATTCGGTTTTGGTTTTGATTGAATTGGGCATTTCGGTTTTGCCCATTTGGATTTTGAGAGTTGAAACCGGGTGGTCCAAGAAAATTGTTGGAGCGATAGCTGAGAAGATTACGGTCTCCTTGGGGTTGGTAAGTGTTACCTCCCTGATTGTAGGATCCCGAAGCAGCATAAACGCTCTCTTGAGTGTTGCCAACGGTGGCTGGACACTCGAAATATGGGTGTGGACCACCACATGTTTCACAACTTTGATTTACCACATTGACTTGATGATTATTGTTATTTTGAATCTGATTTTGATGTATTCTCAAGACAGCAGTGGACAAATCATCCATCTTTTTAGTGAGTGCGGCTATTTCGGGTGAAGAGTCCGTAGTGATAGATTTAGTTGACTCAGTCCTCTCGGCAGAGGAATCCCAATAATTGTGGTGGGCAGTCATATTTTCAATTAAATCTTGGCACTCTTCGGGTCGCCTTTTCATAAAGGTACCACCGGCCGCAGCATTGATCGTGTCACGATGTCTTAATGTTAAACCATTATAGAATGTGTCAATTATGGTAACAAGCAACATATTGTGATTAGGACACCGATCAATTGAAAGCTTGTAACGTTCCCATGCTTCGAATAAAGATTCGTCGGGAAGCTGGCGAAAGTTACTTATATCATTTCTCAATTTCGTCACCATCGACGGTGGGAAATATTTTGCCAAGAATTTTGAAGTCATTTCATCGAAATTATGAATTGAATTCTTGGGAAGACGATCAAACCATGCGGTGGCATGATGCGTCAAAGAATATGGGAAAAGATATAGACGAAGGGCGTCATCGGTGACCCCATTTTGTTTCATACTTTGGGTGACGGTAATGAATTTGTCAAGATGCTTGTTTGCATCTTCACCCGGTAAACCGTGAAATTGGCATGAAGTTTGGACTTATTGGATCATATGATGTTTAAGTCCAAAATCTGCGGCTTGGATGTTGACGGGAGCAATAGGTCCGCCCCGTCCTTGCATGGTGGGTTGGCACAACTCCTCCATCGTTCGGAGATCGGGAGCTGGCCCATCATTGTTTGTATTGTTATCCATCTCTTCGTCGTCTTGAAAATCAAGACGTCGACCTCGACGAATAATTCTTTCGGGATTGGAAACTGGTGAAATAAGATCGGGTGTAGAAGAACAGGTGTTCATACACCACAAAGAAACAAAATTTTAAAAAGAAAACAAAATTTGAACATGAAAATATTTTTGGATTTTTTATTTTAAGGAAAGATTACACACAATATTTTTGGGATCGATTCGTCAATCGAAATTCGTTTCTCTCAAAACTACTCGCAGAGTGGCGGAGAAGCAAAGGTCCGCTCGAAAGCTGATTAAAAACCCGCCTCTTTCGGTTTGTCAATTTAATGTCAAACCATCCTTAAACCACTTGTATAGGTTGTAATTTCAAGATAATCCGAAAACAATTAACTTACGATTTGTTTTGTTGGAAATTTTTATGGTTTACAACACTTTCAATAAAGTGAGGATATATTATTTTGTAATTTTTTTTTTTGAAAACACCTTAGACAAAGTTGTTTTTTTTTTTTTTTAGAAAATATTCACAAAAATACTATAAACCTTCACAAAGATTGGTTTATAAAACACGAATCGACAAACGAGATTAAAAATTCGCTACAACCTTCCCCGGCAGCGGCGCCAAAAATTGATCGATTAAAATCAATACGTTATTTTTCCAAGGAAACACAAGTGAAGTATGTGTAACCCGGTTCGTTATCCCCGATGAAGGATGAATGGAATTTGTGAGATCGGGTTTGTGAATCGTGTTTGAAATATGAAAATGGAGAGATTTTGGATTTTGATGAAATTTAAATAACCTACAACTACGGGAAGCATAAATAGGCTAAGGGAAACTTATAAATCTACAAAGCATAAATTAGCAAAACGTAACAAATAACGAAATTAAAAACGGAAAAAACGCGAGACTAAAACGTGAAATATAAGAAATATTAATCCTAGGATTACCAAATTAATTTTCCTACGTTCTAAATTACAAAAGAAAATTTAAAAAAAAAGAATTATATTTTTTTGACTTTTTAATTATTTATTATGAATTAAAACTAATAGAAACTAATTAAATGATTTAAAAATAGTAAACTGATTTGGAAAATTATGAAACTTTTCAGAAAAATCTTAAATGATAATTAGAAGCTAGGAAAAATGAAATTAGAACTTTGTTAAACACTGATAAGCAGTTTGGGCAAATAAGCCCTAAAATAAGCTAGAAAGCACCAAAAATTCCCAAGAGCTCAACAACTGATTAATACACTACTTTAAGCTTATACCAACTTAAAAAGTCCAAAGAAGCATTCCAAATAAGCAAATAAGAAGTTGGTGCAGTAACAGTTCAAAGGAAAAACCAAATGATGAAACAGCCTACTTGCAGCTGAATTAAAAGCTAGGCAAGAGCTGATTGGGAGAAACCAAAAGTAGATCTTAAAAGCTGATACATCAAACTACTTATAAACCAAAAATGCCCAAATGTTAAGTTCAATTGCTTATCTAAATAAGCCCTAGATCAGATGTGATTGGAGATTGATTTTATTGCAGACTCAGAACAACTCAAATGGGGCTTATTGCAGACCTGTTTCAAGCTCTTAAATAAGCCACAAAGTGAATTCCAGGTTCAGAAACTGAAAACCTATACTATAAGCTATTTGTAAACTAAATACCAGGCACTAAGCTTAATTGGATAAGCCAATATTAAGCTGAGATTAGCAGCTTGTGTGGAAGTCTGCACAAAAGAATCTGATGCAGCAGGAAGGATCTTTTTGCACTTTTCACTTTCAAAACCTGTCCAATTCGTACCAATTCCTGGAATCTGACTTTTATAACTAAGAGGGACACCAAAATGCCAAAAGCTGGGCTCAAATAAGCTCAGCTTATATGGAAGCTTATTGAGGCAGTCTAGCTTCTATAGTTGCATTTATGAACTCTAATCCTTAAATGAACTCAAAACAGCCTACCACCTAATGCTAACAGCTTATCTAGCATCCAATAAGCCTAATCAAACTTCATCAAGTAGTAAATGCACAGTACCCTTAGCTTATTGACCAAAACAGACCTTATCCCAAACACCCTATATTGAATCTGATATAGCAATTTACAACTACAAATTCTAATTTAAGCTATGAAAACTTATCAAACACTGATTATCTAACTTAGAAAACTCTTAATAAGCTGTATTTAGAACCTTAATAAGCACTAATAAGCAGATTAATAAGTTGACTGTTTTATGGGATTTTTAGTTTTTAAGAGAAAAATGAGTTTTAACTAACACCATCTATCAAACTAGCATTCATTGACTTCAACTAAAGTAAATAAACATAGAAAACACCAATAAGCACACAATAAGCAGTAGCACCGTAACTTTGACTTTCGTTGACCAAATAAGAAAATTAGAATTTCATTAACTAAAATTGGGAATTACAATACTGGAAAGATAAAAATACAAATACCTTAACTAATTTTTTTGCTAAAATAAACCTGCCTTTCAAAGGCTACAAGCACTATCTATTTATACTAAATGTACTAAGGGTCTTCTATCTCTTCTTATGCTAGTTTTGTGAGACAAAACAGCCTTGGAACTCTATTTGTGCTTCTTTGGAGCAATTCCCACCTTTGGATTAAAGTTGAAATGATCTCAGCCCTTAATATCACTTTGGCACCCAAAATAGTTGTGGATTGCCAGCGTGGCAATGGTATCTCGTGAAGATGGCAACATGTGAAGGGTAGCTGGAGGGGAGATGGAGTATTTCAGAGGGGAAAGCATAATAGGGGTGATGATGGTGTTGGGTGTGCTTTTGGCAGGCAAAAGGTTGACCTGGTTTTATTAATAAAGAGGGTGGGTTGGATATTTTGGATCCGGGTTTGGTTTATTGGTGATGGGTTAGGGTTATTTAGCTGGGTTTGGTAAAGGGTTGGGTTATGTATTTGGTTTAAGGGATTTAGGATTAGTTGTGAAATGGGTTAAACTTTGAGGGGCCATTCTTGTAAATACTGAAAATCCAGGGACCATGGCTGCCAACTTTGAAAATTAATTTCCAAGGATCATTTGTGTTGTTTTGGTATTTTGGGGTTGACTTTGACTTTTGAATTTGACTTTTGTCTTCACTTGATCAAATGCACACTTGTTGTCGGGTCGATCCAAAAATGTCCGTTTTCGCTCCGTTTTCAATCCTTTGTACCTGAAACACATAAAAACACAAAACCAAGGATATCTGCAATATATTTGGGTGTTTTTGGTCATTTTTGTGTCTTTTATGGGTGTAAAATAATGAGTATTTACACACTCATCAATGGTCTCCTAGATATTGATGAGCCCATCATCCCTAGGTTCATTCTCGAGTTCTATGCAACCGTAGGTCTTAGTTCAAGCGGCAATGGTCTCATAAGCATTCACTTTAGTGTCAATGGAACCCTTTTCAACATTCCCTTAGATCAATTTGGTGATGTTTTAGGAGTTCCAAATCAAGGAACATGTGTCTACTCGGATAAATGGTCATTGACAATCTTAGAATCCAACCTTGCTAGAACGGCACCATATGCCACACCTTTGACCGCAAAAGAAACCATTCGGGAGCATCTCTTCTTACCTAGGAATAACCCAACTAGGTTGCATCGAGGGCGTCAAGTGAATAGAGATCCTTTTGCCATGAAACTTAATGAACTTAGGCCCGAATTTAGAAAACTAGAAGATGTGTTAAGGGCAAATGTCATAAGCACCGTTGGGAATCGAGATCATATCAACGCATGTCTTTGTTATATGATGTATTGTGTGTCAACTCATCAACCTTTCAATCTTGCATACTATATCGCCAAACGAATGGCCGATATTCCGGTACAAGGTACCACCGCAATGCCCTACGGGATGCTCTTAACTCGCCTCTATAGAGCCTTTGAACCCATTCCTAGAAATGCTTTAGGCTTTGTTCCCGACTATAATGAGATTCCACACACCTTTGTTCCTTTAAGCGATCATAGGGTAGCGGTTGCAAAAGGCAAACGTCCTCATCCTCCTACATCATCATCATCATCATCAATGAGCGAAGATGATGGTTTGCCTAACTCTAGGATCTCACCACCCGAGTACTTGAGTCAACTTCCTCCAATCCTAAATGAATCCGAGGAGCATCGACAAACAAAGGGAATGATGAAGAATTTGGGGCGTTGGATCATGAAACTTCACAAGGGTTACAAGAAATTGAGCAAGAAGTTAAAATGAAGGGAGTGTTTAGTCTTAGACTTTATTAGACAATGATGTGTTGAACATGTATGGTTCTCAAGACATTATGTTAGTACTTGACTTATGTATGAACTAACTCTAAATTGCAGGTCGATAACACATGTTGTTATCAATTTTCCGAGATTAAGCCCCCGTTTGGCTTAACTCCCTTTATGGTAAGATATTATGATCGGATTAATCTATGTGTATACGTGTGTTAGAATCTATATATTTAGCATATTTGTATTACATATTAGCTAATACATATGTTTTAGGAGATTTTTCGGGTTTTGACCGAGGAACGAAAAATATGACATACGTTCTGTTTAGAATTGGGACTTTCATATGGCGGATCCCAGATTTTGGATCCGCCTAGTGTATCCCTTGGCTTCGCCATTCCTGAACCTGCGGATTCCACGGATCCCAAAAATAGGATCCGTCTTTGTTGTTGATTGGATCCGCAGGTACCAACAATAACTTTTTCAAAAATTCCCGACTAATCCCGATAGTTAGATTTTGGATTATAGTTTTTTAGAATACTCTTTCCTGATCATTAGACTCCTTACAATGTTTAGGAAACTCTTAGAACCTTAAGAAATCAATTTCCCACCAAAATTTGAATTTTCAAATTTTCCATGTGAGTTACCTTTCTAATACAAGTAAGGAACCCTTTTCTGGGATCCGTCAAATCCGTGGGAACATCATATCAACAGATTTTCCACTTATTCTTTGCATTAACTGCAAATCTTCTACAATTCACTCAACTTGAGCTCTATGGTTTGACTTAAATGATGCGACTAGCACAAATTTCTGTTCCAAATCATTAGGAACCAACATTCTCCATTGAATTTACATCAAATCCAAACACAACTTTCAAAAATATTTCTGTCTATAAATTAGGATGATCAGGATGATCAAAACTCACTCACTCACCATCTTCTCTACATATCTCTCCTGTACTTCTTAGCTACATTATTAATCTTAACCATGACAAAATCAAGTAACTCATCCACTAGCAGACCCCCAAAAAGAACTGCTCGTATTAGTGTTAAGCCTTGTTGCTTCATAAACTTAGCTAACTCATCAGAGGAGGAATCATCCCCTCTTAACATCTCTTCACCAATCGCAAATGAGAATTTTCTCAATCTTGCTACTCCAACACCATCTCACACCACTATCTCCACACCACCACCAACTATCACACCTGTTGCTACAACTCCACCTCCTGCTCCAACTCAACCTAGCAAATCACCTTCACCACCAAAGTCACCACAACTTCAGCCTCTAGAATTATTTAGGACTCCACCTACATCACCACATCCATATCTTGATGACTTGGAAGACCTTCCACCAAGGTCAACCAATCCTCCACCCATGACCTTTGAAGGTTAAGAACCAATGCTTTTTCATCCGCTTTATCAAGATATCCACGGTCCTTTATACCGTGATGCACCACCACCTCAACCTCAAACAAAACCTCTCTCACCCACATCCACACTATTTGCCATTGATGAGGCAATGTGGATAAATGAGCCACAAAGCCAAGAAGAGATCAACGAGGAACTCGCTAGCCTCCATGCTCTCTCTAATATGGTGGATTCCCGCCTTGATGAAGCAATGGATCTCCAAACCATCTTGATGAACTCCATCCCAACTCCACCATCATCTCACCAACAACCACAACCACTATCAAGCAACCAATCACCACCACCACAAAACAATGAGCCTGCCCTTCCTCCCGGTTTTCCAAGACATGATTGCTCTCATTGCGAGAGGACCTCTCATTTGGCCCAAAGGACCAACATTTTGGTCCATGAGCTCCAAAATGAAATGAGGTTCATCTTGAACCACATTCTCGAGCGTCTCAATGCAATCTCTCATCCTCCTCAATATGAGCTTTTTAGTTTCCTCTTATAGGAACTTTTAGGATGTTGTTTTAGAATTTTTCTTTTTTAGGATTTATTTTCTTTGTTTAAATGTAACATTATTTTTTCCAAGTAATGAATGTTATGTTTTTATGCTTGTGGGTGATCAACATTAAGCATATTATCTTATTTTAGATTACTAACATCATAGTATAGTTGTTTTTAACTTCACATAATGCTTTGATCAAATGTACATTAGGTACTAAATTTTGATCAGACACTTCATTTTGACTTTTTAAAGTCAAATGGGTTGATCTTCTTGTTTGGTTGACCATTGCATATGCATTTTGCTTCTTGATTGAAGTTATTCATTACTAACTTTTCTTTTATAGCATCTCACACTCTTGAAATGTATACGTTGGTACTCTAGCAATGGGGAGTATACATCAAAGGGGGAGCATATCATATTCTAACCATTTATTTTGTAGGATCATACATCATATCCTTGGTACTCCATTTAGGGGGAGTATAAATCAAAGGGGAGCTTTAAAGTTCTCAAAATCGCATTCCGCTACGCATATCTTTTTTTTGTTTTGACAAAAAGGGGGAGAAAGGATTAAGTTCTCATCACTGTGAAACATCACAATACATACTTTTTGCTTAAAATAGATTTAAAACTTGCATAAACTAACTTAATCTATATTTTTAAAAGACTCATCCTTTATTTAAGCTCTTTACTTAAAAATACACTTTATGTTTTGTCATCAACAAAAAGGGGGAGATTGTTAATACAAATATCGTCCTAAAAACGTTATTTATATTTTACGATCTTTGCTTAATTTTGTTAATGACAAATACAAAGTTTATCTTTAAGCAAAAGCATAAATAAGATTAAGTCTTTTACATTTATAGTGATAAATCTTTTAAAACACATTTACACATTACAAGTTTACTCGGAATAACATTTCATACATTTACATGTTCATTTCTTAAATTAGAAACTTTATTTTCTAAATATTAGGATGACATCATGGCATGCATCATGAACACAATCATGGAAAGATTTTGAGATATCTTGTTTAGATCTTCAAGCTAAAGAGTTGACATTTGAAGATATGGAAAGATTGTGCAAGATATGGAAAGATATGGGAATATCTTAGCTGGCCTGACACGGCGGATCCAATTTTTGGGATCCGCCAGATCCGCCAACTGTTGTTTAGCTTTGCCTATAAATAGCAAGCTGATCATTTGGGCATTCTTATCACTCATATAGCTTAAATACATACTCATTCATTTACATATCACTAACCCATATCATTTTTTCATTTCATTGATCTTTCCTTTTGTAGCAAAGAAGATCACAGCATATAAGGATCAACCTTCTGTTGTTATCCTTTTAGTATAGAGTCTGTGTGATTTTGTTTAGTTCACACATCATTGTTTGTATCATTTATTCAGTAGAGTTTGGTTAGTGTTTTAGTCCTTAAAACACAAAGAGTGTCGGGAGTGGTTGTACCCTTGTGAAAGAACCAACGGGAGTGGTTGTACCCTTGTAAAGAACCAACGGGAGTGGTTCTACCTTTGTAAAGAACCCGGTGTTTAGCTTAGTACCGGATAAAGAGTAAGCGACGTGTAAAGGTTTTATCTGCCTAGAAGGGAGCTTGTTTCTTAGTGAAGAAAAACTCTCGAGTTAGAGGCTCGAGGAGTGGAGTAGGGCAAGGAAGAGAGTCCTTGTAGCCGAACCACTATAAACATCTGTGTTGTGTGGTTTGATCTTTCCTCTCTTTACTTCTTTACTTATATTACTTGTTTGTGTGCTTGATTGTTTACTTTGGAATCACATTAAGTATACAAAGCGAATTAATTTTAAAAAAGGTAAAAACTATTCAACCCCCCTTCTAGTTTTCCACATATATGATGGTAGGTTTTTGGGTGTCATATTTTGTGGTAATAGAGTGTTTGGATTTCACGTTAGTGCTGTTTGGGTTGTACTCTTTGTTTTGGTAGTGCGCAACATTGCAACGTACCCGCTGAATTCCGATACATATTGTGTTTAACTTCTTTTCAAATGCCATGGTATTGGTTATTCTGGCAAACGACGCATAGTAGGTGGATGTATCGAACCAAAATAAGATCTAAGATTGACATATTGATACTCAGATTTAGGGGTGTCAGTAGGGTTGGGTTGACTCGAACCCGAACCCGAACCCAAACCCAATAAGGGTAATCGGGTCGGGTCAAATCGGGTCAAAAAATCTAGTCGGGTTGTTTTGACCCGAACCCGATAACCCGATAGTGTTATCGGGTCAGGTTAGGGTTAAATAAATAATGCTATCGGGTTATCGGGTCAACCCGATAAGACCCTACAATCAGTTATTGCTTTTTTAATTATTACTTTTTAGATCCCAATTTCTGATATCTGTAGTATGTTTAGTATCAATTTCCTATGCATGAACCTTTGGTTACCCATTTTTCATCATTACAGAAAACCCTTCCCTCCTGAAAAATCCCTTCCCTCCTGACAAATCCATTCTTCTACTCAACCCTCAAAAATCAGTCGAACCATTATCATCCCTTAGTTGTCCATACTTTTCCCTCACAACTCACAAGATCATCATCATTCAAAGAGAAGGTAATTGTTCAATAATAGGGTTTATTGTTTGATTTTTAGTTGAAGTTTTGACATATATTTAACTTATTAGTTTTCTTATTAGTTTTTGTCTTGTTGATGTTTCTTTTTCTTTTTTTTTTATTGTTGTTAGATGACGTTGGAATCAAACTCAGTTAATCAAGTACCTGTTGAGGTTGAGAGCAGTGACAAGGAGGAGGAGGTAGAACAACCAAAGGGCCGCAAAAAAACATCACTTGTATGGATCGATTTTGAAGAACTAAAGCTTAAAAAAGGTGAGAAACTTATCGACAACAAAGCTAAGTGTAAACATTGCAGCAAAATTTACTTATGCCACTCTAGAAAGCATGGTAATACAAATATGAAGAATCATCTAACGACATGCAAACCCTACTTAGAAAAAATAAGTACTTCTCAAACTAATATAACTTTTGAGGGTGGTGATGCAAAAAGATGATGGCATGGAAGTTTGATAAAAAAAAATAAGGAAGCTTTAGCACACATGATAGTTGTCGATGAGCTCCCATTTAGCTTTGCTGAGAATTCAAGTTTTAGCTATTATCAAAGAATCAACCAACCTTTATTTGATGTTCCGTGTCGAGGTGCAATAACACAAGAGTGTTTAGGGTTGTATTTACAGGAGAAAAACAAGCTTCGTGAAACAATTAGGAAAAATATTGGTAGGGTTTGTTTAACTACCGACACTTGGACATCCATTAAAAAGAAGAGTTATATGGCTCTTACGGATCACTTTATAGATAATAACTGGAATTTGGTCAAGAAAGTGTTGAACTTTCGTCTTCTTGATGGCCATCGGGGGATTGATATAGGAAAGGGGGTTGAGAATTGTTTGAATGAATGGGGTTTCAATAATGTTTTGTCTATTTCAGTTGATAATGCAAGCTCAAATGATAATGCTATTGGTTTTATGAAGCTTATATTTGAAAAAAAACATGATTGTTTGTTATCAGGAGAATGGATTCATATTAGATGTGCTGCTCATATTGTCAACCTTATAGTGCAAGATGGCATAAAACATGCTGGTAATTCGATTGAAAGCATTAGGTGTGTTGTAACACCCCCAAATTACCGCAGCGGAACAGTAGTGTCACGGGGGTGTTACATCATAATATAGATCAAGGTATAGAAAACGACCTCTAAATGAGACGTTTTGAAATGTTACCATTCGAATTATTAAAATCAGAGTTAAACAAGAGATTCAATGTATAAAGTTACATAGATGTTTTCAAGATGTATCGAATGGTAATGATAAAGATAAAAGTCTCCCAGTATGCAATTGACTCTAGAATCCATGCATCCACTATCGCCTTAATAACCTGAGATAAACATGCTAAAAAGTGTCAACCAATGGTCGGTGAGTTCATAGAGTTTAGTTTAATAGTAAAGCATTTGAATGAAGATTTCACAGCAAAGGCCTTGTAAATCCACTCAGTCCCAAGCCCCGCCCATACAAGACTTGCGACCTGTGTATTTACAACCTACTGCTAACATAGTATGAATAGGACAGATGTGTATATAAATACGTATCAATGTCATAAGTGTTTTGAGTACGTGCATTCCACTGCAAAATGTATCTTGCAAACCCATGCAAAATGTATCTTACATACCAATGCGAACAGTGTTAGAATAACAATGCATAATGTATAAGAGAACAAATATGTATATAAATACGAATCATGTCATAAGTGTTTTGATAAACGAGTAAAGTAATTCGAACATATTAACAATGCATAATGTATCTTGACTACTAATGCAAAATGTATTAAAGTACTTGTAAAAGTAACTGAAAATAGTTAAGCATGTATCTCCCCCAAAGAGTTTAATAAACAATTAAATGATAAAAATTTGGGGCTACGACTCACCTTAGTTGTAAGGTCAATGTAATGTTATGTCAAAAGTATCACGGGAACGGCTCCAACACACGACCTGAATAATAGTGAAGTCTGAGATTTCGATAGTTTAAGATTGACAAGATGTGAATAATGATTGTGGAAAGAATATCGGATAACGAATTGGACCGTGATGAAAATGGATGATATGCTTAAAATGCTTAAAGTTCAAAAATAATATTATATATAATATTATCATGTTTTTATGTTTATTTATTCAGTAAATATCATTTCCTCAAAAGTTGGTGGATGATAAGTTAAGCGTATTCGTAAAAATTACGTTAAGTAAATATAAACGTAACATTCGTTATATAAGTCGTACGAATTTGTAAGAATGTATTTTAGGAATACAAATGTATAAATCACTTTAGGAATTTGTATATAGAATTTAGTTACTGTTTGGTCCCTGTAGTTTTAGGAAATTTGCACAATTAACTCTAAGGGTGTAATATTTGCACCGTTAGTCATCGGTTAGAAAATAATTATGTTTTAAGTCCAAAAAGGTTTCAATATGACATTTTAAGACTTGTAGTTATTGTTTTGTCATTATCTACCCATAATTTAATAAAATGACAGTTTAGTACATAGTTATACGAAAGTTACAATTTAAACCCTAATAGTAAATATGTTTTGCAAAACAAGTCCAAAAATTACAAAAATAGTGGAAAAAGTTTTTTGAGAGTTTTAGCAACTTAATAAAGCTTATTTGAGTTCATAGAAACTGCTTATTCCGTAAAAGTGCTTATTTTCACATTATTGGGCTTTTAATCGATTTAACCAAAGCCCAATAACGATTTATGATCCAATGGGTTTCAAGGGAGTTTGGGCCTGACCTTAGGATTATTTTATAGTCCTAAAAATGTTTACAAAGTGCTTGTTAGACAGATTATTCGAAAGTGCTTGTTGGGCTTTTAAAAGCCCACTCGATATAATAAAGGATTTTGGAGCTGATCGAATAGCGATAGCTTGGTCGAGTAAAAAGACATTAAATGAGCTTATTAGAAGAACTTATTGACACAGTTTATTAGATGTTCATGTGGAGAATTGGTTCGAACCATAAAAATGATATGTCATGTGTATAGAAATGAATTTACATGGCCGATTCTTAATGATATAATGAAATGGTACAAAATGAAATATGACATATATGAAATATGAGATTCGACATATAAATAAAATGAAGTTCGATGAGCTAATAAACGAATATGTATGTGTCAAATAAATGTAAAACACGATTTTCTAGCCATCCATGAAGGAGGTCAATGTATAATAAATAAAAATAAATAAAAAGAAAGCGTATAAATGTATAGCAATGAATATACGTTCGAAAGAAATATAGTAAGATGCATGGTATATAGAAAATGATTATAAGAGTAGGAAATTAAGTTGTAAAGACTTACAACACCCAAAGGTGGGGAGTTATACGTGAAAGAGAAGCTAGAACTCGAGAAATATGGATTGCTCACGCTAGAACAATCACCAAGGATCGAGGAGAGTATTATAGGACTTGGAATTGTGGCTCGAATAAAGATAGAACTTGCTCCTGTTCTTGGGAGGTTTTGCCAATGAGTAAAGGACTTAGAAAGTATAGGTGTGAATGGGAATTATGAGTGAGTGTAATATGTGTGTATACGTTCGATCACATGGATACTTATACAAGTATATATTGTATTTTAAGGTCAAGTTGGGACAAGTTGGAACCATATATTCGATGGTGGCAGTGAGATAACTTAGGAGAATATTGAGTGTGAAATGAAGAAAGTGAGAATGCATATGTATGTGTTTGTATACGTACCATGTATATATGCATGTATCTAATCAAGTTTAATGTATTAAAATAGGCAAGTTGAGGTGATTTGATTCTTTAACAGAGATATGGATGAGGTTTAAGATAATATATACTCGAGTACATAGAGAACAAGTGCATAGTTTGTGTATTGTTTTGGGTTATGTCGAGTTACATGTATATATGTACACGTTCGACATATATAGGGGTCCAAACGATTTTTCAACGTGTGATATTGTGAGACAAGGTGAGAAATGATGTGAAACAATGTTTAGAACTCATATTTGATCATAGGAAATGAAAAGACTTAGGTGGAATTAAGTTAACTCAAATTGGATAAATTTGGGTGAAAATGGGACGAATGGGTATATGTGCCGAAAGAGGTTTACTTTGCCTCTCGTTTAGTGTTCAAACATTCGAAATAGAAAGTGAAACTCGACATCCTGTTTGTTTGATGTATAGCGATTCGAATGGTGTAAAAAGTTGGATAACTTGTGTGTCGAAATCAAAAGTAAACGAGGCCAAGTAATGAGGGTTCAGCCGAGTGGTATATAAGAAATATAAAACTTAAAAATGTTGGGTTAGGCTTGTGAATAGTAACAGGCCATAAACTTGGGCCATGAATAGTATAAGATCCGTTTAGTGTATAATGAGTTTGTTTGATTCGTCGTGGTCCGTGTGTGAGCTCGTTCCATAGTATCATGAATAACGTAACAACGTTGAATTATAGAAATGTAATAAACAAAATTTTCAAATTTTGCTCGTAAAATGGTTAAGTGAATAGTAACGACGTGTTAATACTTGATTAACGTTCACTAATGACAAGGAAATTTTACGGATTGCTACATGTGCCGTTAAGTGGATTAAAAAGTCGGGAATTAGGATTGAAAAGTTTAATAAATGTGCTCGAAGTGCTAGATGTGATAGCATTAAGAGCTTGGTACTTGATTGTCCAACTAGGTGGAACTCCACTTACAATATGTTAGAAGTAGCTCATGAATATAAAGATGCTTTTGCTATGCACGATTTAGAAGATGTGGATTTTGGGCTTCATATTGTAAACCAAGGTCATTCGGTTTCAACATCAGAAGATTGGGTTAAAGCTAAAAAGTTGTGTCACTTTTTAAAAACTTTTTATGATATTACTTTGAGAATTTCCGGGACTAAGTATGTGACACCACATACACTAGTAAATGAATTAGCCTCAATTCGTGCTCTTTTAAGAGTACAACTTGATTGTGATATTCATGATGAACCACCTACGGATAAACATCTCTATGACATTGCTAAGGCAATGAAACCAAAATATGAAAAATATTATGGTGAGGTTGAAAACATGAATTTGCTTTCATTCTTGATCCAAGGAACAAGTATGAATTTTTGGATGTAATTGTGGATGACCATTACGGAAGGGAAGGCATATCAGTTGTGGTAAAGAAAAAAGAGTACATTAAAGGGAAAATGAAAATTCTTTATGACGATTACGTGCGTATTCATGCTCCATCTTCTAATTCATCTTCAACCTTAGGGAAAAGGCCAAGGACCACTAATACTAGCAACGAACTTGATCATGGAGATATGTTGAGAAGTAAGATGAAAACGGGCCAATCATCTAGTTCATCAACTAGTGAATTAGATAAGTACACTGGTGAATTTTGTGAACCTTTTGATAAAAACGTCCATTTTGATATTTTGCTATGGTGGAAAGTATATAGCCCTAGGTTTTCAATTCTTTCTTTAATGGCTAGAGATTTGTTGGCCATTCCAATCTCAACAGTGGCTTCGGAGTCGGTATTTAGCACTAGTGGTTAAGTGTTGGATTCATATCGGAGCTCCTTGAGTGACAAAACTATCGAAAGCTTAGTTTGTGCTCAAGATTGGCTTCGTATAAGTTTAAATCCTGAAAAAGAAGAAGATATGAATACCATTGCAAAAATAGAAAAAGGTACTTCTTTTATCTTATATATTTGAAAATATTATACATATTATATATCGCTAAATGTATTAATGTTCCTTTATGTAGAGTTGATGGAGCAAGAAGGTGCACGTTTGAATGGTTGAAGATTGATACTATTTCCTACATATGTTTGCTACAGTACCTTTTTTTTTGTTTCACGCCTACTACTGGATGTTTGGTTTTACTTGTAGTCTTTATTTTTTGTTGAACCTGCTACTGGATTTGGTCTTTAGTTTATGTTGAACCTACTACTGGAAGTTTGGTCTTTAGTCTATGTGCATAATCTGTCGAAAGTGGTGTTTGGTACTAGTAGAATGTGTGCATAATCTGTCAACAGGGGTGTTTGGTAATGTACAAAACTTTTAGGTAGGTTAAAATGGGTAAAAACAGTTGCAAGATGGGGGTTAAGATGTTTATGCAGTAAATGACCCTGCATAATCTGTCAACAGGGGTGTTTGGTAATGTACAGAATGTTGGTCTACTTCAATTGCTGGTCTGCAATTTTGGTATGCAATTCTCAATCATGTCCAATATGCATTTTAGTTAAAAAGAAGTCATACTTTTTATATTTGACTGTACTCTAATTAATGGCAAGTAGATTATCATGTATGATATCAATAAAAAAAGTAGATTACCAGCATGTCTAATTTTACTACTGTTACTTAATCGAGTCACCCGATAACCCGAATAACCCGACCCGACATAACCCGACCCGAATCCCACCCGAACCCGATAACTCGATTACTTATCGGGTCGGGTTGCGGGTGACTTTTTAAAAACTCAAAACCCGGCTCAACCCGACCCGACAAACCCGATAACCCGACCCGATAACACCCCTACACTGATTTACCATAATAATAAATAGAGTCAATGCAGACTCCACCGTGGGAAGAGCCGCTTCTTTCTTGCTTGATCAAGTCGAGACTTATATGTCAATAGAGAAAGCATATTCAAAAAGAAAGCGAGTCATTTTAGTTTGTAATATTGTAAAGGAGGCTTTCAACTAGACTACAGGTTCCTATTCTAGTAGACATAACCCGAAAGCCGCGCAAACCAGATCACTCTATACTTTTTACACTTGCTCAATCTCCAAAGCTAATTCGGAAACTTTGGAATAGGAGTAAAGCCCGACGAACCAATCTCGATAGTAAGCATTAGGCGGGCGATAGGGAGGACGGTTTCTGGATTGATTTCTGCTGGCAAGGCATAAGAGCCGTTACCTATGGCATGTGTGGTCTTCTTCGGAATTACCCAATGAATGTCGCCTAACGCCGCGACGGGGACCCGTAGAAGCAGACACAAATTGACTCACTACAGTTTGAATCGAAATCTGTTCCTTGGGTGTTCCTTTTTCGTGCAGTATACACGTTATGGACTTGGCCATACCTTTTAAAAACCTCGTGTGTGACTTCCTTGTTTCAGTTTTCCAGGAAATTAGTGAAATAAAAGGTGGTTTCTTGTGGTTTGCACGGGTTGTTGATGTGTTTCTTTTTGTTTTTTCCGATTACCCATGTCCAGCCATGGTTATCGTTGTTGCTTATTTTCATTTTGAGACTTTCTCTCTCCTCTAACCCTAGAAATGAAAAGTCAACTAACAATAGAATAATAACAGGTGTAAAAATATAATTAAAAAAAAAAAAAATCGTTTACATTTTTCTTTTGTGTTCTGCATTGCCAAGTTTTTCTTTTCTACATGTTCACAGTTTTTTTTTTTTTTTTTTTTTTTGAATGGCGATTTGATTAAAAAAAAAGCTAGCAAGGCGCTAGGAAAAATTACAAGATAAGAAAATAGCGTTGCATGGATAAATAAGCCATTCCAACCAATTAACTGTGAACATTACAGTTAATCATTTATTAACTCTTATGACCTCTTATTTTTTTTCCCTATCTTTCAACTATTTACATCTTATTGTGTCTAAACATCTTGTAGCATGGTCTACTTTTCATAAAATGTGATAACTTATGACCATATTGCCCCTCCAACTACATGCGTATAACTTCTCAGTATCGTTTCCACGCCCCACCATTTCCTGTCCATAGTAGTTTCACGCAACTACATCTCATGATATATGTCTTTGTCTTCTAGTTTCGGTTGTGTTAGTTAAATTTACATGCCAGTTTGAAATATCCGTTCAATTACTACTTTCCGATATGTAAGACTAACTAGCTTCTCAATGTAAGAATAAGATAACACAAATTACTTTAGATAATACTCGTATTAAACATGTATCATTAGGCATGGATTTGGTGTCGATCATGTAGTTTGTACATAACGAACAAAGTGGTTTGGTTGGTCAAATTGATGGCTAGAGGTTACATCAAAGGGAACACAAAATGACCCTTTATTCTATTTTACCCCTCGCTTTTCTTCATCTTTTGGATTTATGTCTAGTGTTTGGAATTTATTGATGTTGACAATAGATGGAGACAAAGGAACACATAAATCCCTTTGGTCATATGTGTGATGCTTTTCTTTTGTACCATTTCTTCATTTAACTTGATGTAGTTTTGAACTCATAGCAAGTTCAAACACGTTGTAGGCTCAGGGTTGTTTAATGAACGACAATTGTCATCAACCTTGATAATTGTTTTGATGCAACACCTAAGCCTATATGAATAAGATGAATAAAGTTTAAATTTAAATCATTAGCATACCAAATGTGATATATGAAACCAACCCTGAAAGTTCCCGAACCTTTGACCTTTTAACGAGCAACAAACTACCATGGCCCTATTAAACAACGCGAGAAAGTCGATTTTAACCTACGTGATCAATAACCTCATAAGGCGATTTTTTTGGGTTAGAAATACGTGAAGAGTCTCTAAATTTAATAGGAGTATACACTTAACATAAAATTTGGTCAAAAAGTGTAGATTGGCAGGGACACCTCAACCCTGTGTACCATAATGGTACCCATCAACCCTACCCAGCAAATGTTTGATGCCTGTGAAATACCTCCACCCAATACCCAACCATGCTGCGGATCGGATTCGAACTCGCGTCCTTTGTTTGGTCAAGACATCACATGGCTGGGCCCAGGCTTCTAAGGCAGCTGGTTGATATCATTAGAGCTTATGGTCCATAAGTGAGGACTTCTCGGTCGGTCACCCAACCCGGTACTACTCTCACTTGAGCACGCTTAATTGCTTAAGCATCTACCACTAGACCACAAAGCCCCATGAACATAAAAGCATTTCATAATTTACTTAGTCCCAATTTTTTATATTTTTTTATATATTTTTTAACGGCAATTATATATAAAAATAATAATAATAGCAAGAAGCTAGAAAAGATTACAAACTGGTACAATTGGGGGTTTGTAACCAAGAAACCCAATTGATTTTAAACTTACAACGACTATAACACCACATGTATGACATTTGCATAACATCTTCAAATAGCAGCTCACGTCTTGGTTGAGAGGGACCAAACAACAGTTGATTTCTAAAACGCCAAATAAGCCACCACATGGGATTTTTACGAGGGGTTACACGTAACTAATACCTTCAAGAAACACCTTCAAATGCTTAGGTAAATGAGTATTGACGAGTCAAAAAAGCCACTCGGTGTCAAGATCATTTTATGTTTGTCTATATTATTACGTGAAATATCGGTTTGTGCTTATAAGCATGTACATTAACAGTGAACCTCACTTACATCTAATGATAATTGTTATTAAACAAGCACATAAAGTTAAAAGCTAATCTTTACAATTGAAAAAAGATACCGAATCATTTGTTTAGAAATAAAAGTTGAAATGGAGTGGTAGGGTGTTGGGAACAAAAGAATTTGGATATAAAGAAGACTGCTTTATTCACATGAAAATGAGATAATTGTAGAAAAAAATAATGAAAATAAACCTTAGTGTTCGCGTAATCAAATGCGCCGTAAAATGATTACGTAGTGATAGAAGTTGTTCGCTCTTTGCCCTTCTTATTCATTTCTACTTTTCCACTTTCGTTCACATCTACTTTCACATCTTAAAGTTTAAACCACATACGTGTCTCACAAATCATTCATTTCTACTTCGCATGTTAAAGTTTAAACCACATTGGTCTCTCACAAATCATTAAGGTAAGTATGGGTAGATTAAAACAAAAACCAAAAACAAGTTTGTGGCATGTCAACAAACACATTTCTATTTTTATTACTCCTTATTAATTTCATATTCGTTGAACTACATTTCAAACCCATGTTTTGAATGTATCAATTACTCATAATCATAAGTCATAATTTGACATCATTTCTAACGGCAAGGATGCACGCATATCGCATATCATACTCTACGACTCTACGTCTACGTACACCATTTGTTTGCAATTAAATTTGGAGCCATGATGCCACAACCACAATGAAGTTCATGTTATAATGCCATGACGCACTACAAAACAAATTGCCTTCACCTAGGGACAATTGCCTAGGAAATCCGCTGATAAAAGTCTTTAGTGACGATTTCCCGGCGGAAAAATTTCCTAACGAAAATCATACTCGGAAATGCTTAGTGATGAAGCTTTTCCGACGGATTTTTTTTTCCGACAGACATTTTGCAGTGATGGTAACGCATGGATCATGCATGTATAACCGGTATCGATGCATGATCCATGTGTTAATTAAAGTTATCGATGGATGATCCATGTCCTTAAGCAATAAACTAAAGCAGTTTTCAGTTAATGTTAATACAAAGTTATTGATGGATAATCAACGTGAGGCTTTGGTCACAAAGTGTACAGGTATACGTACCAAAACATTGCTCAAAATATCAAAGAGAAAATTCCTAGTACAAAATTTTTTGAGTGGTCCATGCATAGTCATTACTTGCACCCATTTCTCATTTTGGTCATGCTCAATTGCTCAACTGTTCAACTCCATCATTTTTGCGACATGTGTCCCTTTCAAGTACAAAAGATAGGTTAAGATATTTTATTAATTTTTGTGAATTTACTAATATACCCTCATGTTTTATTAATAGTATTAAAGATATTTTATGCATCCATACTTACTTACTCTTATCTCCACCACCACTCTTTCACCAACCCATCTCCACACTTTCACCATAAAAATAAATAAATAAATAAATAATCTTTTACCCCATATTTTCTCTCATATTATCCATCACCACCATCACCTACCAACCGCCATCCACGACATCACCTTTCAACCGCCACCATCTTTGGCTATCTTTATGCACCAGATCCGGCCAAGACCGTTGTAAAAAGACATCACCAGATCCGGCCAACACCGATCGTCAAAGATCTTGAAAGATCCGGCCACCAAAGCAGATCCGATCAGACCCGGCTAGCAGATCCGGCAACCAGATCCGTCATCTTCATATTCATCAAACTCCGGTCGAATGCAAGTGTGGATTGTAACACCCCCAATTTCGTGATACGCAGCGAAATTCAAACTGGGTGTTACTTCATGGCACAACATTTATAACAATAGAAAACAAACTCTAATTGAGTCGTTTTAAAAGATTTATCATTCGAATTATATAAATATGAGAGTTTACAAAAATGAGGTCCCAGTAGTTTCACGGTTTACAAATTACATTAAAAGAGTTTTCGAATGATAATAAAATTTATAGCCTTCTTGATGTATCCGTGCTCCTCTGTGTCAGCTTTGTTCATTATGGACCTGAGATAAACATGCTAAAGTGTAACACAAAGGTTGGTGAGTTTATAGAGTTTGTAGAAATAATTGTGAAAACTTTGTAGAAATCATCGTGGCAAGTATATGTAAATACTAATGTAGTTCTTAAAACTTTCAAGTGTACAACTATTGTACTAAATACAATATCATATATAGGTAGTGTTTCTGTTACTCTTAATTGGACCAAGTCCTGTTTGAATCATAATTGGACCAAGTCCTGTTTGAATCGTAATTGGACTAAGTCCTGTTTGAATCGTAGTTGGACCAAGTCCTGTTTGATTTGTAATTGAACCAAGTCTTGTTTGAATCGTAATTGGACCAAGTCCTGTTTGTTGGACCAAGTCCTGTTTGTATCGTTGTTCTGTGTATGGGTTACGTTGTTATCCACCCCAAAGCGTTGAACATTGTTTGTTATTGCACTATCAATTTGAAAACCAAAATGTAAATCTCGTACTAATATAAAATGGAATAGTTGTTGTAATCATAGCCTAGTAGGTAATCTGTTGTTGTACCTAGTGTTTTCAAATGTTTGTTGCGTTTGTTTGCTCTAACTGAGTCAACTTAATGGTTACATTAATCCCGATAGATCTAACCATAATATTCGTACTTACTACGCATAGTGCTTAATGGTCCATGATATAGAAACTCTAAGTATGGCAATAATGTTATCTAACACAAATAAATATTTAGTTCAGATAAAGTATACAGTATGCAAATAATCATGTTTAAAAGTAGTTGAGCATGTATCTCCCCCAAAGTATTTATAAAACAAGTATAAAAACGGGGCTATGACTCACCGTCAGTTGGATGATGTTTAAGGATATAACGAAATCGCTGGATAAGCCGGGAAAACCTCTACGTGCAACCTAGAATAATTGTTTCAACTTAGGTTTGGAATAATGTCTAAGAAAACATAAATGAGCCTATATCTGTCCTTATATTGATCATGATGTAGTACTTGGTAGTTTGTGTATGTCGTTTTATAGAAATGGTTTATGCAATATTTTTAGTTTAGATATCTCGTACTACCGTTCGGGCCATCATAATCCAGAGGTCATGTAGTAAACGTTTGAGGAGCTAGGACACTTTAAATCGTCAATCCAGCAACTCGTCGATCCGTTTACCCAAATGAAACCCCTCACATGAAGCTCCTTAGTTTTGTAGTACTCGATTATGGAAAACATAAGTTTTGCTTGTTTGATTACGTGACATATAAGTTAAGTGGTTACATGGTTTGCAAAATAAGTTTGGTCATAATCCGTAAGTGAGTTTGGGTAAATCTAAATGTCTAATGAAAGTTATATGGTACTTGATTTAGTGTAAGTAACTTAAATGGTTTTATAAGTTCTCGTCGTTTTACAAAAGTTACTATTCCGAAGGTAAAATAAACTTAGGAAAGTTTATTTTGAATGAAGATTGTTATTTTATGAAGTTCATTATGTTTAGTGAGTAATTAGTTTTGAAAATCACATGGTTCTTAATTACTTGACAAGTGAAAAACTAAACTTTTGACGCCGAAAAACTGTTTTACATTTTGAGGCAGAAAACTGCCTTTGTTTAGTGTTTTTGTGAGATCCCGTAAAAATCCCTCGTAATAAATCTCAGTGATTTATGACAATCACAACTTACTGTTTAATAAAACCCATTTTTATGGGAAAATTTAAACTTTTATCCTATATGTTATTATTAACGAGTACGTTTCACAAGTATATATTAAATAAAGACATGAATTCAAGATGACATCCACATCACGACACCACCTTTTCACAAATGACGACCGATAATGATACTTATATTGAACAAATTATCATTTTCTCGACTTTCCTAAATCATTACCAAATACTACACTTAGTTCACCACTAATCACCATTAACTTAATTAAATCATTTCACTAATCCCACAACTACAAACAAATGGGCTGCATCGTTCACAACCCATCAACACAACACAGCCCATCACTGCTCCTCGCCCACTGTCCAAGTCCACCCCCAATTCAGTTTTTCCCACTTGTGATTTTATGTAGGACTCGACACCCAAAACCCCTACAAAACAGCCCTTGTACTCTCGGTTTTTAAAAACGCAACCCATGAATGTTTTTACACCATTATGAACACGACCCACTAGATTCTACATATGCCAAACTACAGCCCTAAATGTCAAGTATTGGCATGGTTTAAAATGCCACATTGTTCGTCCCATTTCACACTTAAACGTATAGATAAAATCTTCAAAACCCAACTATTTTGAAATTGGATTTTCCCATGAACCTCTAGCAATATTCCTATAAGAAGAAGGGTTAGACAGCAGCAGCGTGAAAGACTTGGTGAACTCGATTCGTTGCACACCAAAGTTACATGTTAACATGGAAAGGGTAGCTCAACTTCTATTGATTTTTTTTTTACTCTCCCATGCTACTAATTTCCTTCAATATCAGTAGATACATTCAATCCAACGATCACTGACTTCAAGTGATCATTGCCCACAAAACTCCACTCGCACCACGACAAATGTACAAATTGAATATATACATAATCCATCGAATATAGAGACAAACTGAATTTGTTTTCTTAGCTAAACTCATTCACGCGGAATGATACTGCCATACTCAACCTAAAAGTAGCTACTGAATATGTGTATATCCAAAAGCATAAGACAAGTATCTACTATCAAATATAATTCCACACTCAACCTAAAACAGTGGAAAGGATGTTACCACTCGTTGCTAATGCCTAGTCATCCACAGTTACCACATATTATTGAAATTGAGGGCAATCTAGTAAAACTATGTGTAGCCACCTTCTATAAAAGCCACACGTCTTCACTGCCAAAGAGCCATACACATTTCATTCTTACCTATCTCCCTTAACTCACTCTCACTAGGCAGTTTCACCTACACATTCTCACTACCAAATTTATGCGCTTCTACTCTCCTCTAGCAGCTCACATCACTCAATTCTCATGCCTCTCACTCTCACTAAACACATTAAAAACCCAGCATAGTTACCTGTAGAAAATATAGTACGAGTAGAGAAAGTAACATGCAAGGCATATTTAAAACCAACAGGACTACTGCCTCGACTGAATAGTTCTATCAGCATACCATTCGAACCACACAGCTCATCACCACCTTTAAAAAGGTGTAGTAGGTATTCCTTAATTCTTTTTATTTCATGTCACACGCACACAACTATACATGCATCATTTATCATTCGATCATTTCCTCCTTAGTTACTATCGATATTTTATGTAACCTACAAAAAGATGTCGAGTCTTTATTCTAAAAGAATTAGCAGTCGCTACTTCTACCCATTTCACGTTCACATTTGAATCACATGCATCGTAAGAACTTTGTATTCGAACTCCTCAAACTATTTTGCAACAGTCAGTGTATTCTCTTTGTTCAAGTAGTTTGCATGGAAACCATTTTCTATAATGGGTCACTGATGACAAATCCTAAACCACGCTAGTACATGCATTCACCCATGCATCATATATACAATTTACTTAAACGTATATAGTTTTTATGACATTTGTATGAACACATGATACATGCATGTACACTCTTTTTTTAAATTTCCACTTAAATGTATAACTTACAGCAAGTTAAGAATGCATGCTTGCACACTTGTTTTGTTTTCCACTCAAACAGTATACTTTGGAAAGCTGCTTTTGAGCTATGTTAGTCACCTCACAAAAACCTCAATCATGCATACATCATTTTTAAAACTTTTATATTGTGGAACGCACATGTACATATTCGAAACATGTTAAATTTTTTTTGAAGAGTCTCGACAGTAGCTCATTTATACCATCTATACAATAACATTGCATGCATTATTCGACACATGTAAATCCCACGTACACTACAAGCTGGGAAAACACTAAACCACTTTCTAAATAATTTGTGTAACCGAAACCACCCAAGTAGGCTAGAAACCAAGTCCGTAGCTTGCAATCTAATCGAACGACCTTATTCTATTTTTTACAAAACTTGTTTAACAACATAACAAACTACATATTTCAGTTAAACATCTTACAACAACAATCATGATTCGACTTTTTTTTAAACTAGCCCAAGTTAATCACGTAAGCCATTTTTGAAACACATTTAGAAATTATAAACGGGCTTAGCATTGTAGCCCGTTAAGGGCCCAATTATGAGAAATAAGCTATTTATCGAATAAGCTAGTAAAAATAAGCTTCATTAGTCTTAAATAAGTCTTACAAAAGGTCGCCCAATTTTCTTTTATCATTTTAACATTTTTGGATTAAAAACGTAACGCGATTTTAACTATAAGGACTAAAACTGTCAACTGTGAAACTTGAGGGCTGAAACTGTGAGACTAGGTTATAAAGGACCTAAAATGACTTTTAAATAAATTTCAAGCTTTATAATGATATTTGAATTATTTTTGGAATATTGTTAAACTGTATATTTAACTAAGGACTAACTACGTAACGCAACTACAGCTAGGATAAAAAGGTATAAAATCGGAAAAGGACAAGGACCAGCTATTTTCACTTAACATCCTCATTCTCATCACCACATCACTTCACGTGCATTCATTACATTCTAGTGGCATATATTTAACTTTCGTTAAAGGTTAAACGATTTCACTTGCAAATCATTCCATCATAATTTGAGGAGGTAATACCTCGAGTCAAGTGACATAAGAATTACGATAATATCATTGTATGATATTATATTTTCTTAACTTGAGGCATTTTAGGCATATCACATTCACATCATCAAATCGTTATACGATTTCGCACGATCACACTCATCGTTAATTATAAGTCGAATACTTAGATATTCCTCACATTCAGGTCTTGTATCGAAGACGTTTCAGTGATCATTTTCATAAGTCTTACTTGAACTTATAATTCTATCTTGCCAGCTACACTCCAGGTGAGTTGTGGTCCCCTACTTTTTATTAATTGTTTTAATAACTCTTTTGGGGGAGATACATGCTTCAACTGTTTTAAATTACTTTTATACTCGGAGAAACTCTTATGAATTATTCAAAACCATCAACTGTGTTTTACCTGTCTTAAACCACTCTTGAAAGAGAGATGTGCTTGTATACTTGCAAACTACTTACCTAGCTAAACATTGTATTGAAACATAACATTTTCAAACTACGTGTTGTAACACGATACTCATTATATGTGTACAATTAACAACTGAATGTACCGTTAAACTTTACTATGATATTTCTACATTTCAAGCAGAAATAGTAACCAAAACTAAAGTACATATATGCTATGAACCCCTGAACTATATATTGTCTAAGTTTACCTAAATTGCCATAAAGTCCCTCGATCATGAGCCATTAATCACTACGGTGAGCGCGAATATAGTGGACAGCTTCGAAACCTGTAGAGGCTGACGACCTATCCCACTAAGTATGGACGGAAAGCCTTAGGGCTAGTCGTACTTAGTCGCGATACACTATATTTGACTAAATAGTAGGATGAGGCAATCACCTACTACCTGGGGGCAAACCATCATAACCTGATGTGACCTTACCGTTTTTACGGAACCTTTGTTAATGCTTTGCGCGTCATGAGGCTTAGGACAATATAACTTTATGAATATATATGTCTTCCTATATATATTTGGATACAGCTGTAGACCACCACTCCTTACTGATAGATATCAGACCTTATATGTGTAGCATATACTTGAAACCTAACTGTTATCATATGATAGAACAAAATAATGCTCGACATATCGTTACTTTTAAAAGTTGAACCATTATTTCATTGCAAGTATATAACAACAATACTCCTTTTTACTCAAACTTGGACATATGATCGTCAGAGGTCATAAATGATTTACTCTTGGATTTTTACCCAAATTTGCAAACTTGTTAGTTACTTTCATAAGTACTAGCAATTATTTCAACATTTACTCTACAACTCTTGACATTTTTGAAAGCAAATTTCTTTCTACCAAACCCCATGAACTCACCAACCATTGTGTTGACATTTTAAGCATGTATCTTTCAGGTAACTAACGGAGCAGGACAAGACACGGAGCGGGCATTAAATACTCTGATAACTTTAATGGTGTGAAAATCAAATATGTCATTCTTTTCCAAATCATCATAATTTTTGGAGTTTTCAAACCAGATTTTACAAACTTATTATTAAAACCATTCTTTGAATGACATATAACTTTTAAAATGCCTTTCCCGAGCCATTTTCTAAAATTTCGACTTCGATCCTCAGTGTAACACCCAAATATTTTCCGCTGCCACAAAACAAAATTTGGGGGTGTTACAGATTGGCATCAGAGCCACAGGTTATAGAGAATCAAATGTTTTCAAACATTGAACTATAACCACACTTTCAAAATAAATGATTTTACACCATACCATTTTACGCCCTCCGTGTCTGCAGACTGTCATGCTCAATACATTACCTACTAAGATTATTTTGTACTAACCTTTACATGCTTAATGTTTACTTTTCACACATAACACACTGTGTTATTCTATACTCAATGTTTCACCCTAAACGTACAAATATTCATAACTACTGTTGTTACAGTACCATGTCTTCCAAACTAGTTGATATCATCAAGACTACCCCTCCTACTACGCATGCGTTATCTACTTACCAAATTGCTCCAGATACTGAAGATCCCTATGCACAAATGTCACAACCTCAAACAGACATAGAACACACCCAGAAATCACCTCAGTCATCACCTTCTCACTCACCTCCACGTCGGAAACTTAGGAGAACAACTGAATCCGATTCAGATGAAGATTTGATTGGTGGTCAACCGACATTTGAATTCGGACAGAGTTCACACCAAGAGATAACTTGGAAGAACATCGAACTAAATTCTCCTTTGCTTAACACCTCAGATTTCTCCATGCCAGATGTTCCAAACGATGTATCCTTACCCAACTCCCCTGATCACAATGTAGACACCTATGACTCCATATGGACTCGCCTTCACCAACACACCAGCATACTAGATGCTCACACTGAACAGTTAAAAGAGTTACAACCATTACGATTCGAATGGTATGATCGTAACATTGATACCCTGTTCAAGAGGACGGATGCTGGAAGACGAGAAGTGTTTGGTCTAAAAGTAAATGTTGGTAACATGAAGGACAACTACGAACAAGAACTTAGAAACTTGGATGCCAGAACCCGCTGCTTGGGTAGAGGCCATACTCAAACACACATTAGGGTCGAGGACATTGAAAGAACCCTATGGATGGCCAGAGACACGGCAAGAATCCAAAGCCAAAAGATTGTAGCCTTAGAGACCATGTTGGCTAACCAGATGAACATGTGCCAAGCCCGCTTCTCAGCCATGGAAGCTGCTCAACTGGATCTGGAGGCTGAAGTTAGACGTTTACGTCAGAGGCGTAACTAAACCTAAGATCTCATGTATTACAGTTGTACCCACTAAACCAAAAAGTTTTTGGTTAAGTGTTTCATGTATTTCCTAATAATTCTGTAACCCTCAGAAATTGTAATCGACTTCTAATCTATGTTAACCTGTCATATCTTTATGTGGAAAAGATATTCCTTCTATCAAACCTTATCACAATGATGCATATGCAGACTCCCATGCAAAAATCAAATCATTGTTGCACTCTTAATTAAACAAAAGACCATACGTGATCCAATAAGATCTTTAATAGAAGACCTTGCATTGTCTAAATACCAATCAAGCTATTAAAGTTATGTCAAAGTTGACAAATCTGAACCACTATTAGAATATAAACCCTAGAAATTTTCAAGGATGGAAAATTTTCAGAAGAGAATTCGATGAATGAAGAGAAATTGTCAAACCTCAACTTTTGCAAATGAATCCGTTTAGCCCTTAACAATCACATATCAAGAGATGATTATCATTTTACAATGTTACCCAGACACATCGTAACTTTATAATCCTCAAATGACTTTGATCTTGTATTATTACCACTTTGTTAGCACTAAATACTCTATTATTTGGGTTACTCTAACAAAGGAGTGAATACTAAGTCAGTCTCTTATGATGTGTATAGGAAATGGCCAACTTGAACACCCCAATACCCACAACAATCATGACGCCCGAGACCATTGGGAAGTTGATAAGCAGTGTCATCGCAGTGGTACTCGAAGTGACTACGACAGCTCATTTAAGTGTCAATAACGCGACAAAAGAAACCAACATGACAGCTATACCTCGTAGGCATGGCCATGAAAGTTTCATGGAACATGGACCAACTTACCTAAGGAGTCCAAGAAAAGCGACTAAACCTATTCGCGACTGTGCCAAGAGAATCAGGCAAAGTATTGCACCTAAGAAAAAGAATCAGAAGCGAAAACTTGATGAGATATGGACTGTTGTTCCCAACAGATGTGAGATCCACAAAAATGTCTGCATCCGAAATCATCAACAAGATCACATTGGCTACCTTCGCCAACAAAGGTTCAAACCAGAAGTCAGAGGAGGCTACGTCAATAGCCAGGCTAACAGAGACAACTGCCATGGGAAGCAATCTCTGTGTCAAAAATGTAGGATGCCTCACACAAGGTGCTGCCCTGCTAAATGCGAGAGATGCAAAAACACAGGCCACAAGACCAGAGAATGCAAAGCTGTGAATAGAAGGAAACAGCTGGCAACCATAAAATGCCACGGATGTGGTGGAATGGGGCATTACAAGAATCATTGTCCGAACTACAATGACCATTGGAAGTCCAAGACTTGTGCAAGAGAATAAGGACTCGTCAAAGATTTCAAGAAATGTCAAAGGATGACATCTATGTTTAAGCAGATGAATAGATTCCTGCTGTAAGATAAATAAACTCTAGTCTAGAACTATCTAATTTATATTTTCGTTTGTATTTACCTTAGGTACGATGGATGTAACCTAAGTGTAACAATTATCCTTTTACCGTATGAGAACTCTACCTTGTAATATTTCCATGATCATAATCTACGTCTATTTCAATATCTATTCCACCCCTTTATACATAAATCGTTATGTAACAACACTCTGATATTACCCTAAGGATTTAAATTAACTCCATGCTGACCACACCATAGGTCGATACTACATTTTAAGGAGCCCTCACCTAAAACTTAGGTCTATGCCAAAGATATTATTTTAGAAATTCCTGACCAATTCTCGGAATATGAACATTACTTTTCAAGTTCTTTTGAAAATACTCAGAAAATGTCTGACTTTGTGACAAAACTATTTTAGTTGAACCATATAAAAAAAAAAAAAAAAAAAAAAAAAAAAAAAAAAAAAAAAAAAAAAAAAAAATTTTTTGAAGAAGCATAAATACCCCAATGACTGAACCAAGCGTTACATCATTTGGTCCTCAATTATACATAGCCTAGCTACCTATGTATAATTTAGGAAGAATCATGTTATAAATGGAACAGCTATCTTTTCAAAGTTTTAATAACAATTTTCATTCCAAGACAAAAATTTCGAGAAAAATAAATTGTTCAAAAACCTTACTTTTGAACCGAACCAATCTATTCTTATTAACCACTACCTTATTATAAGAATTCGAGAAAAGTACGAAAAATTATAAACTATAAGAATTCACAACGATATAAGGCAAACGTAAATAACACAGATTTTATTAGAACCCACGAAAATTAATACATAGCGAGATGATTAACATCGAAAGCACTAATAGTACAATAAACACAATAAAAAGCATAAAGTCTTCAATAGGTTGGTCCGCCATAGCAACAAAAAGCCACCACCAACCCAGCTATAGCAAGCGCCACCATAGGATGAAGAACCTTGATTATTCAGGAAGATAAATCAAAACCGAGTCATTAAGGACCAGGATTAAGCATAAGCTAGACTTATTCGACACACCACTAAGACACATTCTAACCACTCTACGCGCGATCCTCACTTCCAAAAGTCATCCGCAAAAATGGCAAGAATCGTGAGAGGTACAATAACCAACAAGTATCCGATCCAACCTTTGGTATCTTCGGCAGGAAGAAGAGCCAAACCAGCAACGACGAAAATGATGAACATGGCTGCAAGTACTATAGCAATCGGCGGCATGCTTAGTTATTTGGGAAAGTAGGATGAAGGTGATAAGTGAAAAAGGTGAAAAGGAAGAAAAGGGAAAGTTAAATAGGGAATATAGGTGGAGAAAAGTATCCGCTATTTACTATTCACGATCATTAAGTTACACATCGCTACCCTTAAAAATCCCCTAGTCTCGAATCGCTAAAACTCTGAACGTTAAGAAACTTCCTACTCTCGACCGTTACTTTCACCATTCATAGCCTATGAATGCGTTAGTTGATCTAACACTCAGATTTAATTCGTCCGGTACGAATAAATCAAATTTGATCCTAATTCCTTGAATCTTCAAACGAAAATCTCTCGAGAATAGTTTTTCATAAACTCTCACCTCAGAACATCACATTTTCAACACCCATCACGGCCTGAACTTCGGGACGAAGTTCGAAATTAGGGGTGGATAATGTGAGATCCCGTAAAAATCCCTCGTAATAAATCTCAGTGATTTATGACAATCACAACTTACTGTTTAATAAAACCCATTTTTATGGGAAAATTTAAACTTTTATCCTATATGTTATTATTAACGAGTACGTTTCACAAGTATATATTAAATAAAGACATGAATTCAAGATGACATCCACATCACGACACCACCTTTTCACAAATGACGACCGATAATGATACTTATATTGAACAAATTATCATTTTCTCGACTTTCCTAAATCATTACCAAATACTACACTTAGTTCACCACTAATCACCATTAACTTAATTAAATCATTTCACTAATCCCACAACTACAAACAAATGGGCTGCATCGTTCACAACCCATCAACACAACACAGCCCATCACTGCTCCTCGCCCACTGTCCAAGTCCACCCCCAATTCAGTTTTTCCCACTTGTGATTTTATGTAGGACTCGACACCCAAAACCCCTACAAAACAGCCCTTGTACTCTCGGTTTTTAAAAACGCAACCCATGAATGTTTTTACACCATTATGAACACGACCCACTAGATTCTACATATGCCAAACTACAGCCCTAAATGTCAAGTATTGGCATGGTTTAAAATGCCACATTGTTCGTCCCATTTCACACTTAAACGTATAGATAAAATCTTCAAAACCCAACTATTTTGAAATTGGATTTTCCCATGAACCTCTAGCAATATTCCTATAAGAAGAAGGGTTAGACAGCAGCAGCGTGAAAGACTTGGTGAACTCGATTCGTTGCACACCAAAGTTACATGTTAACATGGAAAGGGTAGCTCAACTTCTATTGATTTTTTTTTTTACTCTCCCATGCTACTAATTTCCTTCAATATCAGTAGATACATTCAATCCAACGATCACTGACTTCAAGTGATCATTGCCCACAAAACTCCACTCGCACCACGACAAATGTACAAATTGAATATATACATAATCCATCGAATATAGAGACAAACTGAATTTGTTTTCTTAGCTAAACTCATTCACGCGGAATGATACTGCCATACTCAACCTAAAAGTAGCTACTGAATATGTGTATATCCAAAAGCATAAGACAAGTATCTACTATCAAATATAATTCCACACTCAACCTAAAACAGTGGAAAGGATGTTACCACTCGTTGCTAATGCCTAGTCATCCACAGTTACCACATATTATTGAAATTGAGGGCAATCTAGTAAAACTATGTGTAGCCACCTTCTATAAAAGCCACACGTCTTCACTGCCAAAGAGCCATACACATTTCATTCTTACCTATCTCCCTTAACTCACTCTCACTAGGCAGTTTCACCTACACATTCTCACTACCAAATTTATGCGCTTCTACTCTCCTCTAGCAGCTCACATCACTCAATTCTCATGCCTCTCACTCTCACTAAACACATTAAAAACCCAGCATAGTTACCTGTAGAAAATATAGTACGAGTAGAGAAAGTAACATGCAAGGCATATTTAAAACCAACAGGACTACTGCCTCGACTGAATAGTTCTATCAGCATACCATTCGAACCACACAGCTCATCACCACCTTTAAAAAGGTGTAGTAGGTATTCCTTAATTCTTTTTATTTCATGTCACACGCACACAACTATACATGCATCATTTATCATTCGATCATTTCCTCCTTAGTTACTATCGATATTTTATGTAACCTACAAAAAGATGTCGAGTCTTTATTCTAAAAGAATTAGCAGTCGCTACTTCTACCCATTTCACGTTCACATTTGAATCACATGCATCGTAAGAACTTTGTATTCGAACTCCTCAAACTATTTTGCAACAGTCAGTGTATTCTCTTTGTTCAAGTAGTTTGCATGGAAACCATTTTCTATAATGGGTCACTGATGACAAATCCTAAACCACGCTAGTACATGCATTCACCCATGCATCATATATACAATTTACTTAAACGTATATAGTTTTTATGACATTTGTACGAACACATGATACATGCATGTACACTCTTTTTAAATTTCCACTTAAATGTATAACTTACAGCAAGTTAAGAATGCATGCTTGCACACTTGTTTTGTTTTCCACTCAAACAGTATACTTTGGAAAGCTGCTTTTGAGCTATGTTAGTCACCTCACAAAAACCTCAATCATGCATACATCATTTTTAAAACTTTTATATTGTGGAACGCACATGTACATATTCGAAACATGTTAAATTTTTTTTGAAGAGTCTCGACAGTAGCTCATTTATACCATCCATACAATAACATTGCATGCATTATTCGACACATGTAAATCCCACGTACACTACAAGCTGGGAAAACACTAAACCACTTTCTAAATAATTTGTGTAACCGAAACCACCCAAGTAGGCTAGAAACCAAGTCCGTAGCTTGCAATCTAATCGAACGACCTTATTCTATTTTTTACAAAACTTGTTTAACAACATAACAAACTACATATTTCAGTTAAACATCTTACAACAACAATCATGATTCGACTTTTTTTTAAACTAGCCCAAGTTAATCACGTAAGCCATTTTTGAAACACATTTAGAAATTATAAACGGGCTTAGCATTGTAGCCCGTTAAGGGCCCAATTATGAGAAATAAGCTATTTATCGAATAAGCTAGTAAAAATAAGCTTCATTAGTCTTAAATAAGTCTTACAAAAGGTCGCCCAATTTTCTTTTATCATTTTAACATTTTTGGATTAAAAACGTAACGCGATTTTAACTATAAGGACTAAAACTGTCAACTGTGAAACTTGAGGGCTGAAACTGTGAGACTAGGTTATAAAGGACCTAAAATGACTTTTAAATAAATTTCAAGCTTTATAATGATATTTGAATTATTTTTGGAATATTGTTAAACTGTATATTTAACTAAGGACTAACTACGTAACGCAACTACAGCTAGGATAAAAAGGTATAAAATCGGGAAAGGACAAGGACCAGCTATTTTCACTTAACATCCTCATTCTCATCACCACATCACTTCACGTGCATTCATTACATTCTAGTGGCATATATTTAACTTTCGTTAAAGGTTAAACGATTTCACTTGCAAATCATTCCATCATAATTTGAGGAGGTAATACCTCGAGTCAAGTGACATAAGAATTACGATAATATCATTGTATGATATTATATTTTCTTAACTTGAGGCATTTTAGGCATATCACATTCACATCATCAAATCGTTATACGATTTCGCACGATCACACTCATCGTTAATTATAAGTCGAATACTTAGATATTCCTCACATTCAGGTCTTGTATCGAAGACGTTTCAGTGATCATTTTCATAAGTCTTACTTGAACTTATAATTCTATCTTGCCAGCTACACTCCAGGTGAGTTGTGGTCCCCTACTTTTTATTAATTGTTTTAATAACTCTTTTGGGGGAGATACATGCTTCAACTGTTTTAAATTACTTTTATACTCGGAGAAACTCTTATGAATTATTCAAAACCATCAACTGTGTTTTACCTGTCTTAAACCACTCTTGAAAGAGAGATGTGCTTGTATACTTGCAAACTACTTACCTAGCTAAACATTGTATTGAAACATAACATTTTCAAACTACGTGTTGTAACACGATACTCATTATATGTGTACAATTAACAACTGAATGTACCGTTAAACTTTACTATGATATTTCTACATTTCAAGCAGAAATAGTAACCAAAACTAAAGTACATATATGCTATGAACCCCTGAACTCTATATTGTCTAAGTTTACCTAAATTACCATAAAGTCCCTCGATCATGAGCCATTAATCACTACGGTGAGCGCGAATATAGTGGACAGCTTCGAAACCTGTAGAGGCTGACGACCTATCCCACTAAGTATGGACGGAAAGCCTTAGGGCTAGTCGTACTTAGTCGCGATACACTATATTTGACTAAATAGTAGGATGAGGCAATCACCTACTACCTGGGGGCAAACCATCATAACCTGATGTGACCTTACCGTTTTTACGGAACCTTTGTTAATGCTTTGCGCGTCATGAGGCTTAGGACAATATAACTTTATGAATATATATGTCTTCCTATATATATTTGGATACAGCTGTAGACCACCACTCCTTACTGATAGATATCAGACCTTATATGTGTAGCATATACTTGAAACCTAACTGTTATCATATGATAGAACAAAATAATGCTCGACATATCGTTACTTTTAAAAGTTGAACCATTATTTCATTGCAAGTATATAACAACAATACTCCTTTTTACTCAAACTTGGACATATGATCGTCAGAGGTCATAAATGATTTACTCTTGGATTTTTACCCAAATATGCAAACTTGTTAGTTACTTTCATAAGTACTAGCAATTATTTCAACATTTACTCTACAACTCTTGACATTTTTGAAAGCAAATTTCTTTCTACCAAACCCCATGAACTCACCAACCATTGTGTTGACATTTTAAGCATGTATCTTTCAGGTAACTAACGGAGCAGGACAAGACACGGAGCGGGCATTAAATACTCTGATAACTTTAATGGTGTGAAAATCAAATATGTCATTCTTTTCCAAATCATCATAATTTTTGGAGTTTTCAAACCAGATTTTACAAACTTATTATTAAAACCATTCTTTGAATGACATATAACTTTTAAAATGCCTTTCCCGAGCCATTTTCTAAAATTTCGACTTCGATCCTCAGTGTAACACCCAAATATTTTCCGCTGCCACAAAACAAAATTTGGGGGTGTTACAGTTTTCAGGCCGAGTTTCTTTTAGGTGGACGTAAAAAATCGTTCCGGACAACTTTCGTGTTTTAACTTTTTGATGAACTGAACCAGAAGTGTCTCTAAAATTTTCCAGATCTGGGCAGTGAGTTTGTTGGCAGTTTTTAGGTTCTAAGTTTCGCTAACTTCTTTTTATTATAACTTTTGACTCGTTTATTCGTTTTGGGTGATTCAAATTGCTACGTTTTTCTTGTAAAATTCTCTTTAACAATAAGTAATTTCCCAAGGTCATGGGTATTTAGTTTGGTCGTGTTTCATAGCATAAATTCACTAATTTTACTTGTTTACTTACATAGGTTAACATATAAATGTAAGCTTGATTTCTAAGGATTTGTACATCATGATATCAATATAACTAGACATATATAGAATAGATTAACATGAGAAAACATGTAAATAGAGTTGATCATGAGTGAGCTAGGTTTTCTTACAACTTTTGGCTTTCAATAAGAAAGGAATATCAAGGACTTAGAACTAGGACTTTGATTGAGCAATTTCTCCACACTTCTAGCAATCCTTCTACACCCTTGTATTCTTGAAGGACTTTGTGTTGAGATCTTAGGTGACTTGAGTAGATTTAAACTCAAGAGGATCACCTAAACTTGCAAGGAATTTGATGTAGTTTACTTGATCTTCACTTTGGAGGTGTAAAACTTAGAGTTATATGATAAATTGTGATTGTGTTTGTAGTGTGTGTGAGGTGAACGACCAAGAGGGAGGGGAGGGGGTATTTATATGAGTTTTAGTTAGTCAAAGGAGGTGCCAAGGGTGGTGATTCATCATACTTACTAGCTAAGTCTTGATATGTGTCATAAGATGAAGAAAACTTAAGTCTAAAGGTTGAAATGTGTAACCAATCCATCCAAGATCAATCCTAACAAAGACAAGTGTCTTGGTTAATCATTAAAAATGTCCATGGGCTGCTATGAGGAGGTTGAATGAGTTTTGGATATTATCTTGTCTTTACGGAGTGAGTTTTAGTCCCGGTAATCGCTAACTGTAAGCCGTTAAGTCACGAAACTTAAAATCGGGTATCCTAAAAATACGAAACTTATAAATATGTTAAAACTTATCAATATACTCTATAATAGCATATTAAATGAGTGATAAGTTTTACCGGGGTGCTTAATGTCGTGAAAACCTAGAAACGTAGGCTTAAAACGTGTAAAACGCAAAACCGAAAAATATAAAAATCCAATACTTGTGAAAATGTCGTAAGATGTGAAAAAACATATTTCTCTTGTTTGTAATTTTGTATGGACATATCGGGATGTTTAAATGACGTTTAAACCTAAACGTAAATCTCAGACACGGTTTTGCGAAACTTGCAAAAATGACCCGATGAGTGTCAAACTCTCGTGTTATCATGAAAATAGGTTAACTTACAAGAATGTAGAATAAAATTTCGGGGGGTGAATAGTAAAAGTAAATAGTAAAAGTAAATAGTAAAAGTGAATAGTAATCCGAAAATGCGAATTGTTACAGTACCTACTCCTTAAAGTGAATTCCGTCTCAGAATTCAGTGTATGTTATCTGGTGGTGAGGAGTCTAGAAAAAGTTTTGGGTAGTTTCGGGATAAAGGATGTATCGTACAGTATCTAAGTCAACTAGAGTTTGAAAGAAACGTAATACTGTGAAATTTTACATACTAACTTTATCTTGTTATGGTATTTCTCTATCATTCATGAAATCTTATAATGGGTTCAGATAATTATGTGGTATGTTGATGAATAAAAGAGTATAGTGTATTCTTATCATTATTATTGGGTAGAGATGTCAAGTTTGCTTTACAAATCTTAAGAGATTTTAAAGGTTTATGAAGGAATGATATCATTAGTAGCTAAACAGGCTAGTACTTCTAAGGAAATAAAGAGAAGAATCGATGACTATTCCAAGATAGTAGTTCGGATTATTTCATGTATGAAAATTTCAAGAACGAAATTAGGTATTACCTATAAATAACCCTATAATTTATCATTTTTATTCAAAATTTCAAACATTATCTTTCACAATATCTACACAACTCAAATAAAATATTTCTCACTCCTCATTTTCCAAATTGACTCTTAATCATTCATGTTCACAGACTCATCGAAAAAAGAAGAAGAGTGTGGAAAAAATAATTATTTGGTGGAAATTTCAATCAGTTTCTTTTGCTGCCGCCAGAATCTGCTGCTGTTGCTGTCGCTACTTAAAGTGTAGATTTTTTTAAGTTTGCTGTGTAAATTTTTTGTAAGTTTATGTAAAGTTTGTGTAAATTTAGTTATAAAATTTATATAAATTTGTGTATTTTGTTGTTATAAAGTTTATGTAAAATTTGTTATAAAGTTTGTGTGATTTTTTTATGTAAATCTGTTTGTTGACCATTTTTGTTATAATATTGTTAGTATATTGTAGTTAAAGTTGTCATGAGGTGGTTATATGTGGTCGTTAAGAGGTGGTGGATGGTGGTAGGCAGAGGTGATAACACTATAGATCTACAATGGGGTGCTCGAAAAAGAAAATTTAAAGCGGTTGAGCAGTCGAGCAGTCGAACAGTGGTGGTTGATTAGTTGATCAGTGGTGGTTGAGCAGTTGATCAGTGGTGGTTGATTAGTTGAGCAGTGGTGGTCGAGCAGTTGAGCAGTGGTGGTGATGGTGATGGACTCGTAAAGTTGTGAGTTAGGTGGGTGGAGTTAAGTAGGGTGAGTGGGGTTAGGTGCAGTAATTTATAAAGAGATAATAATATAATATAGGATGATATTTTTGTAATTTAATAAAAATCAATAAAATATCTTCACTTACCTCTTGTACTTGCAAGGAACACGTGTCGCAAAAATGATAGAGTTGAGCTGTTGAGCAGTCGAGCATGACCAAAATGGAAAATAGGTGCAAGTGATGACCATGTCATGGAACACTCAACAACAACATTCTAAGAAAAGATATTACGGAGTAATAGATATCGGTAGTTGTCTGGGTACGATTTTTTTTACCAATTTGTAAATTTTCTCAATATCAAATGGGTGATATACTATTAGTACCCTTTCCACTTTTCTACTACCCAATTTATTTATAGGAAAATACTTTTTTCTTTTATATTTTTTGTTTCATATCTTTTAACTTTTACTATTTTTGACTAATCAAATTTTAAAATTTATGTTTCATACTTTTTTCGGCAGTTTTGCCAACTTTATTAACAAGACAAGATTATTTTTATGATTTTCTACATCATATTTTTTGTATTTTACTATTTTTGACTTATCAAACTTTATATATATATATATATATATATATATATATATATATATATATATATATATATATATATATATGATTTAAGATCATTTGAGGACCAAACTTTTTTTACATACCAAGGGACTAATCTCCACCCTCCATCTTTATTTGATCTAATGGATGAGATTAATCCCAACAATTTAAAAAACCCACTTTCATCCTTTTTTTTCAAATATTAATATCTTTCAAACCGTTAATCGTTAAGCGAAAAAAAATATGCCGTTACAACGAGCATTTAATTATCTTTCTATAGATAGGCAATTTGATATATTTTCGACAAATTTTTTTTTTTTCATTTTTTTACGTTTTTTTTCGTGGCCGAAAAAATCATATATGATATATCATATATGATATTACATATAATATCATATATGATATATATGATATATCATATATGATATTACATATCATATATGATATTATATGTAATATCATATATGATATATCATATATATCATATATGATATGTAATATCATATATGATATATCATATATGATTTTTTCGGCTACGAAAAAAAACGTGAAAAAAATGAATTTTTTTTTTTTGTCGAAAGTATATCAAAATGCCCGTCTATAGAAAGATAATTAAATGCTTGTCGCGATGGTGTAATTATTTTCGCTTAACGATTAACGGTTTAAGAGATATTTAAATTATAAAAAATGGGTGAAATATTAAATGCTTTTAATCTCAACCATTGATTTCTTTTTAGATGGATGGTGGGGATGAGTCCCTTGGTATGTGAGGAATGTTTGGTTTCTAAAATAACTCGACTCTATATATATATTTTCATAGTTTTATATATAAACAAAATTTAAAAAAATAATAATATCTTTTAGGAGAGTATCACTTGCAATTTAAGGGTACCACTTTATTAACAAGACAAGATTATTTTTATGATTTTCTACATCGTATTTTTTGTATTTTACTATTTTTGACTTATCAAACTTTATATATATATATATATATATATATATATATATATATATATATATATATATATATATATATATATATATATATTTTCATAGTTTTATATATAAACAAAATTTAAAAAAATAATAATATCTTTTAGGAGAGTATCACTTGCAATTTAAGGGTACCAAGTACCAAGTAAAAATGGTAAGAGTACCAAAAGCATTGTTGACATGTACTTTGTCTGAAAGTTCTGTCTCCATTATTCAGCCTGCAAACTATACACTTCTCTGGACAACGGTTCAAAGAATAGCGCATTTGTTTTTACTGATGGAGTGTTTAGTGGAGTTGTACGTATGTGTTGTAGTTGTACACCATGAGGGATTGAGGGTAAAAAACATCAAGTGTAAATGTGTAATTGTACAAGGAAAACAACAATTAAAGGTGTTCCAGAAAATGAAATCTCAAAGTGGGCAAAGATATGTTCAAGGTTATAAGACTAACTGAAATGGTCATCAAAGTCATCACTTTTATATCACCGTCAAATCACCATTTAGCACGCCACCAAATTCTACCATCAAACAGGCATAATGGTCATTACAAAACTCTTTTTTCGTCACACATAAAAAAAAAAAAAAAAGAAAAAAAAAAAAAAAAAAAACTCTTAAATTAAGATCAACGGAACCAAATCGGCACAAATGTTTTGATATGCGTCTGACAATTTGATTTGTCTGATAACTTCTAACGTGTGTTCGCACGTTCGTACGAGGTTATCCTCACGATGTTGTTCCTCCGGATGCCAGTCGGGAGATATCACATCTCTTTGTGTTTTCGAATCATATTATGTAATATGATACATGTATACATCATATTTTTTATTTTATCAATATACATTGTTCGTGCGGGATTAGCTAGTATAGGCTATTTGCTCTTGAGAACACCAAACGCTCGTTCCACATTTGTCCTTGCCGCTTCTTGCATTTGCTTATACTGTATTCGCTTGTGGTCATCGTCATTTGGATGTGAAATCGACTTAAAAAGTGTCACCAATTTCGAATATATATCCAGTCAACAAGATAATATCCCAATTTGTAACTTACACCGTTAGCCACAAACGAAACCTTTGGTGCTTTTCCGTCGTTGAGATCGTTGAATATAGGAGATTTATGTATAACGTTGATGTTGTTGTTTGTCCCAGAAACACCAAAGAAAACATGTCATATCCATAAGTCTTGTGACTCAATAGCTTTCAGCAAAAAATAAATGGGTTCGGACCATGATCACGTCTACAATATTGACCGCGATATGCAGTTGGACAACCCAACCACCCCCAATCCGTACAATCAATGTTTCCTAACATTCCCAGAAACCCGTGCTTTTCTTCTTGAAACCGACAAAGTTTTTCCACACTCTTCTTTTTTCGATGAGTCTGTGAACATGAATGATTCAGAGTCAATTTGGAAAATGAGGAGTGAGAAATATTTTATTTGAGTTGTGTAGATATTGGAAAAGATAATGTTTGAAATTGTGAATAAAAATGATAAGTTATAGGGTTATTTATAGGTAATAATTGTTTTTATTTTTTATTTTTACAAATATCACAAAATGTTTTTTTGTTTTTTTTTGTTTTTTTTTTTTTTGGGGGGGGGGGGGGGGGGGGGGGCCCCGAACCCCAGCCAAAACAACCCAACCACACATGATGGGTGCCTTGTTGTTACGAGAACCACGCGTGATGGTTGGCACTACCAGGTGATGCACTACCTCCATAACGGTCGGCCTAAGTTACAAGTTTGTAAGCACAAGGAAAGCATCAAAGTATTTGTTGTATAGCATTTGAGTAAGCTAGTTAATTTTTTATAGATTAATTAGTGGGCACTAGTTTGTTCAACAGAAAGAAAAAAAAATATTAGTGGCCAGTGTGCTCTAGTGACATGCATACATGATCATTTCAAGGTGCAATTTCATGGGTGTGGGTTATCTTTCACAAAATCATAATGTAGAGGAAGACAATTGACATTTGACTTACAATAAGGAATTAAAATAACGTAGTAGTAAGTATGGTTTCAAGTAAACAGAGTACGGTATTAGGCTATGTGTAATCGTATGGGGAAAAAAGGGGCAAAATTGGGCGCCAAAAAAAAAAATAAAAAAATAGTGTGTAGTGGATATAGGGCGCTAAAACAAAAAAAAAAAAAAAAACAAATGAAAGTGTCTGATTTTTCTTGGAACAAGCAAGGGGCAAGGCGTGAATCAAATGGCGCCTAGGGGGTTTTATTGCAAATTGGCGCCCCTGTGTAATGGAAATGGGCGCGAATTAGGCGCTAAATGGGCAAATTTTGGGGATTTAACGCCCCATTACACATAGCCTTAAGAAGTATGCAAACATTTGTATTTTCAAACCAATTCTTGACTGTAGTTTTGTTCTTGAGGAACAACATAATTAGTTTTAAATTCTAACTCATCTATATGCTTGTATTGTAAATGTACTATAAGCAAGGGTTAACTAATATAAAATGATCCAAATCTTAAACTCGAAAAAATCTTTTTTCCACGAACTAAAAACTTACAATTGAATTAAACGATTCAGCCCAAAATAACCCATGTCATGGCCTTCATGCAACCACGTATGACTTATACCCCAACAAGATTCGTCGTACTCATAAAGTTTAAGGCTGCCCACAATGGAACTTATAAAATCGGTTGGTCAAGATGCTCCACCGATTTCACAAATCGGTTGTGTCCATTGTGGAACATCGGTCGAGCTTCGGTCTCCGGCAACCAAAATCAACAATCGGTCTCAAATTCAACCGATATTACACACACACAAAACACAAAAAAAACACCTTTTTTTTCCTTTTATAAAATAAAATACATGGGTCATCGACTGTGGCACTTGGGTCATGTCTGGTCGACGAAGAAAGAAAGCTGATGTGGCAGCCGAAAACATGGGTCAAGTTGGGTCACCACTGTGCCCAGCCTAATAAACCTTAGCCCCATGATAAATCAAACACCATCTTAATGGAGCTAGGACTATAATTTCATGTTTCATCAAAGAAGCAAAGAGTTGAGACAACATAATTTCCACCTGTCACGGGTGTACCGGGCCCCGTATACTGCCTATGTAGCCCTCTAGCCCGACATATGACGTGTACATATTGACCATAACTAAAACTAAAACTCACACTAACACTAAGGGTGCGTTTGGTTCGTAAGTGGGATTGGAATTGGATTCGGATTTGGAAAAGGTTTGAAAGATGTGGGAAAGATTTGAGAAAAAAGTAGGAGAGAGAAAATATATTATTATATATAATTATATATAATTTATTAAATTTTATAATAAAAAAGCTAACAAAGTGACAAATAAATTGGAGGGAAAAAAATAAACTTGTGGTGGAGATGGTATGTCAGTTGCTATGTCAGGGTATCACTCGAAAGATACAATTATACCACGGAATGAGTTTTTTACTTTCATTTCATTACTTTTTTTCAAAGTTGACAACCAAACATATGATTCAAGCCTTCTTTGATTCCATACCCGGTGACACCCTCAAACTAAAACTCACACTCACACTAACACTTAACACCTACAAATATCAATCCATGACACATTGTGTTCTCATCACTCACAACTCAAACGTTAAACACATATTTTGAATTACTTCAAACGTTTCTTAATTCTTTTTTTGTGAAAATAATATGATGCAGTATTTACCAAGTCATGGCTATGAGTTTGCTAATTGTGCAAGTATTATAAGAAACTTAGTATATGATCATGGAACAAAAGATTTGTCAAATAACACGGAGGCTAATGTAGCTTCAGAGGCAGAGGCGAAAGCGGCAGCTGCTTGTAACCGACATAGCGAAGCTGAAAGGAGACGCCGAAAGCGAATAAATGGCCACCTTGCCACCCTCCGGAGTATACTCCCCACTACCAATAAGGTACGTACTATATATACACTTCTACACTTGAACATATTCATTTAGGATACACATATACCCCTTTCGTCTCAAATTAAATGTGCACTTTCAGTTTACACACAGTTTTAAAAGAGTGAAAGCGCACAATACATTGTTTTGTTGCAATTCATTAAGCAATGTTCGATATTCTCTAATGCATGTTTTGATTCCGGCTAAAAGGCTTCTGAGGCACTTAGCCACGGCTGTGGTGCGGCTAAATGCATTTCAGATTTCGGTAAACTTTGAAAAATCATATTTTTAATCCGTAAGTCGTTAGTAGTCGTGCCACCCGTGGTTTCGAAAGTAATTGAGTCTAGTTTCATTTAAAAATACTTTTAAGCGTTGAGTAACAGTAGGTCCATTATAGTTGAGTCGTTTCCGCGAAAAGTTTTAATTTTTAGTCAAATCGGGAAAGGGGCGTTTTATCTTGGTAATTTAAAAGTAAATTGGTTTTATCTCAAATGTCGTGTTGATTTTAATAAGCTATTCTTTTCTAACAGACTGACAAAGCATCATTGTTGGCGGAAGTAGTGAGACAGGTGAAGGAGTTAAAGAAAATGGCCGCAGAAATAGAATCAACGGCTATGTATCAAGGTGATGACATTATACGAAACAATGAGTACTATATGATTCCAACTGAAAAGGACGAGCTCGAGTTGACATATGTTGGAGAAGACTCTAGTACCAAGAAGATTATGATAAAGGCACGATTGTGTTGTGATGATAGGGCTGAACTGATGGCTGAACTAACGAGGGCGTTGAGTTTAGTACATGCAAAATTGGTGCGCACGGAGATAGGGACATTGGGCGGGAGAATAAAATGTTTGTTGTGGGTTCAAGTCTCATCAGTAACTATAGACCAAGGCATACATGAGCTACAACGATCTTTAAAGGTGGTTATGGATCGGGCAACGTTATTGGATATGCCGCGAAACAAGAGACCACGTTTCTCGGATTCTGTCGAATTTTAGTGCTATACTTAATTTTTGATCGGCATAAAAGATTATGTCACTCGGGTACAAATGTTATAGTAGTTGTGGCTCTTCTAAGGGTTTTGTTTGTGTATGTTAGAGTTTGTTGAAAATAATTAGAGTTTTATGGTAGAGTTTTGAATATATGCTTGTCAAATGTAACTGAAGTATTTTTCATTTAAAATGATTTTTTACTTCATATAGAACAATAAATCGATAGCACAAGTCATAGGATTCACACTTTTTTACTACTTTTGAATAAATGAGAAATTATACACCTTTACACTACCAAATACTGTAAAAGGTTTGTCATTAATATACCACTTCTATGTTAGTTTAATTGCTCAAATTTTTGATAAGTCACTTGATCATCTTTGGCCCACTTTGTACTAAGAAACCCTTTTCAGTAATAACATATTGGGTGTAGCTAATCATCCTTTCTAGCGGTTATAAAGTATTCTTATTAAAATTGTCGAGTCAATAAAGACAACATAGCAGAACACGAAGAATGCTTAGAAGATAGTGGAATATTAAACATTGTTTAAATATGTTAACTGGTGCATGCTAAAATTATTAGTAAAGTTACCTTTAACATGAGATTTGAATTCTAAAGATTTTTCAAGTAAATTTTCCAAGAAATGATTCATGCTGGCAGGCTTTTTTTAAACGGCATTAAGCAACCAAGGAGCTTAATGGGTAATTGGGTATTATAGTAATGATTATGTTGCCATTGGCTTTATGAGGGTGGTACTTGTTAGGCAAAATAATGAAGAACCTCAAAGGTCTTTCTCGTCGACGTTCATCAACATTGTATTTAGGGTCTGTTTGGAATGTTAAGGGTTTTGGACATAGATTTGAATTTGGATTTTAATTTGTGTTTAGATTTGAATTTTGTGTAAGTTTTAAGAAAAAAAAGAAAAAAAAAGAAAAAAAAAAATACAAGAGAGAAAATATATACTGTAAATGATATAATATTATCATTTATAAATATATAAAAGAAAATTAATTAAATTTGTTGTGATAAAATAAGTTTTAAATTATAATGAGTGATGTAAAAGAAATGATGGCTCACTTATTTTTGAAGATAATGACAATTTTTTTTTATTTTTTTATTTTTTTATTTTTTTAACATGTCTTTGTGCACCGGATTCCTCTATGGAAATATGTAGCATTCAAACCACAGGGCTCACTTTTTTATACCAAAAATCTTTTTGGGTGTCAGTCGACACCTACAGTGCAAAACCCCTTAAACAAACACTTCTTTACTTGTATATGAGTAAGTCAGATAAACTAGTATTGAGATTCTCTCCTGTAAGTACAAACATGATCGGTCATGTTATAATGGGGACAAGAATCAAGATCGAGTTTACAGAAGCAAGACAAGAGGCCCGGGTACAAAAAGCTTCGCCCCTCCTTTATCTATAGCGTCGCATTTTAAGTGGCTAATATGCTTTGCATCCTCACGTTGCATTTTGAGTGGCTAAAATGCTTCGCACCTTGGTTCGCATTTTAAGTGGCTAAAATGCTTTGAATCTTGCTTCACATTTTGAGAGCAATTCGGAATTTAAGTTTTGTTTGTTTGGAAAAGTGAAAGAAAGTGTTTTTTTATTTTAATTAGTTATCTTTTTCTCCGAGATAACTTTCCTTTATAAATATCGGGTTTAGGTTTTCATTGTAATCATCTTTAAACATGGATTTTATTAATAAACTTGTGTTTAAGAGGTATTCTCTTGTTAGAGTATTATTCCCCTGCAGGTTTTACCCTCGTTTATCAACCCTTGGATTAGGGTTAACAAATTTCGCTTCCGCGTCCTGCGTTAGTTTGCATCTAGAGCTTGTTAGTATCCTGAATGGTGAATGGTGTAGAAGATTAAAAAACCATATTGCTAGTGGGGTATGGCCTGAAGAGCACATGGATTATGATTTTATCAAAATTGTATCCAAACTCGACAGGAAATCCACTATTTATCAAAAACTATGTGTCGTACTCGTAGGTGGAGGTAACAACCAAAAAAATCACGAGGATGGCAAACATGAAGGTCGAAAAATCCGTCCAACCATATGCGATTTTGATGGCAATCCTGCAAGCAACTGTTCCCTGTTCAATAATAGGAGGATTGGTGAATTTGGGGGGGGGGGGGGGGGGGGAAAGAAGAAGTGTCGTTGTCTACAACCAAGTTATTATTTTAAAAAATTATAATCAATGATTTTGTATGTTATTGATGGTTGTAGTTTAAATAATTTGGTTTAAAAAAAATTGGTAAATTTCCTAAAATTGACGATGTTCATTTGTCCAATTGAAGGTCACCAAATTTATAGGGTTCCACTGACCATTGGATTTTTTATTTATTTATTTTTTATTTTTTATTTTTTTTAGTGGAAGTACCTTGTATTGTGGATGATTTTGATGAGTGTCATATTTTGTTTGGAAAACCTTGGCGATGTAAGGTTAAGGGCAAGTAAGATCTTAAACAAAATCTCTACCTTTACTTATGGGAAGGAAAGAGTTTTGCGATGATTCCATTCGAAGATCAAGTATATGTACCATAGCCCGAGGTTAAGATTGAAGAAAAGTTGTTGAAGCCCGATATCATTGTTGAAGTTGATAATCAATGTGTTGTTGAAGTTGATATGACTAATATAGATGCATCGACTGAAGTAGCGGAGAAGACAAAGGTTTGTGATTTTGATTGTGGGTTAGTTATGAAATTTGATTTGAAGAAACCAATAAAACTTCAATAGGGAACAAAGAAACTATTTTTGCTGCAATTGAAGATTGTGTGATCGTTGATAAGGGGTACATAATTTGACGTTTAATGTCGTGGGTTAATCGTTGGGAGTGCGGTAGGCGTATAAAAAATATGAAGCTTTGTAAGGTAGATGAAGCAACTACACATAAGAACTTATGGTCAAGTTATTTTCAAGTGAGGGGGAATGATAGGGACAAGAATCAACACCGAGCTAACATAAGCAAGACAAGAGGCTTGACTCCAAAATGCTTTGCCTCTCGTCTTCACAGGACGTCTCATTTTGAGTGGATAAAATGCTCTTATTAGGGTTTTATTCATTGGAGGTTTTACCCTCGTTTATGAACCCTTGGAATAGGGTTAGCAAATTACGTTTTCACGTCCTGCGTCATGTTACCTCTCAAACAAAAGAAAGACCAAAAAAATGTCATTCTCTGGAGGTTTTAACCTAGTAGCTTTATATTTCCGAAAAAATGTTTCTACTAAAAAAAGCTTATTTGGAATAACGAGCTAAAAGCTTACGTTTTATTAAAAAAAAGCCTTAAAATGAAAATATTAAACGCTCTTCTATGAATCGTTTTAAACATCAAGCCAAAGTGATGCTCGTGCAAGTCAAAGTGAGAATGTGGGTGGAAGTCAAACAGGGAATGCTGGTGGAAGTCAAACTTTGATTTGCAACAACATCACTTTGGCTTGCACCAACATTCATAGTACCTTGATTTGCATCACTTTGACTTGCACCGGCATCACTTTGGCTTGCACCTGCATCAACAACATTCCCAAACTTTGGTATAAAAGCTAAAAAAAAATGTATTGCAATAGTTTACAAAATTTAATATTACATTACCTAGTTATACGTCACTTAAAATTTAATATTACTTAGAATCTTACGACTCCCTAGTTATATCCTATTGATTAGTCGAATTGTCACGTCCTTATTTTAATTAGCGCGTTGTATTCCGTAATATTAGTCGTAGGGAGGTGCCAAATGCCCTAACTCTATGAATGTATTGAACTCGTTAAGTTAATTAGGTTTCCATTTAGGGTTGCCTAGACTTAAACCACTATTAGGCGCGTTAAATGTAAGACTTAGAAATGCGTAAAAGTAAATGTTAAGTTTTGAAATGGATTATGTTGTGTGGATAAGTAATTGTTTAAGTATGTAGAAGGATGATGTGATATGTTATGCGAACTTAAGTTAGTAAATGTGATATATGTTTTATAGTGTTAATGTGTAAGTGATGTAAGTTCATAGCGGGCTAGATGCGTTGAGTGAGGAGATCACCGTGCACTTCAGATAGTGTCGGTGAATGTAAGGTGATTATGTGAATGTGTATTATAGTAACGATAACGGTAGGTGAATAGAAATGGTAAATAGTACGATAGCTTATAGAAAAACGTGACTAGATATCGTTATAGTAAGGAGTTAAAGATGGACAATGTAATGATATATAATCTATATGGTGTTGATGACCAATATATGGTCTCATGGTATGTAATAACTAATGATTGATGTTAAAGTGGTATAGAGACAGGTTAATGGTAAGTTAAAGTATTTGAAGTTTAAGTATGAACGTGAATGTGTGATAATGATAAGTGATGTTATGGTATGTTGTGATGAAAGTAAGATTGAAATGGACAAATTGACTGTTAAGTGTCTATTAATATGAAAATTATAAAATGGGATTAAGGAATGATAACATATAATGATGAGATGAAAATGGTATAGCTAAAGTGTTAATAACTAAAAAGAGATGAGTTGAGAATGTAAGTAAGAAAGTAATGATGTGGTGCGTAGTTAAATCTGATAAGTATGTATGAGGTTAAGGTAATGACCTGAAATTATTATATCACGGCAAATGTGCCCCATTAGCGGTGATGATTATAGTGAAAATGTTGAATAGTAAAACGTGTTTAAAATGAGTAAAAAGAATAAAGGAAAAATGCTAATGAATGTGTTAATTGAGCTAACCTATGTAAGGTTAGATGTGGAAAAAGAATCGAGTAGACTAAATGAGTGATAGTAAAGATGTTGGAGATGGTTAACGAGTATTAAAGAATGTAATATGAATGAGAAGTGTAAACACGTCAAAAATGTGCAAATATGATAGGCAGGTTTCATATGCCCTATGACGCTTGCTTTAACCAAGTAGAATGGATGTAAAAGTGTTTGCGTTAAAAGGTAAATAGCTTGGATCCATTGTTAAAGTGTTAAGGTGTGAAATGTTAATGATCCTTCGGGATAAATGGTTAATGATCCTTCGGGATGAATGTTTAATGATCCTTCGGGATGAATGTTAATGATCATTCGGGATGAATGTTAAAGATTGTATCCTCCAGGATGGCCGAACGTGAAATGCTATGGAAAGATGGATCCAAGCTAGGAAAGAGAAAAGTTAAAAGTGAAATGTTTGGTTTATGAACGATAAATGTGAAAAGTAAAATAATGAAAAGATTAAAAGTTAAAGCGTGTAACGGATAGGTACGAGTGTTATGTCGGAAGTGTGTAAGTAGGATGATTGATAATTTCCTTATTTAAATGGATTGGGACGCCTTTTCATTTAAATAGAGAAATTGTCAGTCGCCGAACCATGAATTTGTATTTCTTGATTTACATCGCCTGGGACGCCTCTCCATGTAAATGAGCAAGTATAAATGAGTGGGCTTATGTGTTCCCGGCATGGCATGAGTAAGGAAAAGGGTAGAAAACGAAAACCTAGAACTAGTTAGAAGTCTTAAGGGAATAAGATAGGTGGGATGGAGAATTACATGGCAATCTTAAGTGGGAGTCGTTGTGTAAAACCTATGATTTAGGTGATGGAGTCTAAGTTGAAAGGATTAAAGTTCTAAGTGATGTTATAGTATGCAATGTGAATGATGGAAATGTGAGTAATGGCCGTGATAGATGTTAAGTAGTATTTAGCATGTATGAAAGTAATAGCCAAGAACTGACCTAATGAAGTTAAAGTATTGAATTTTCTCGAGTGACTCAAAGTATTTGATGAAAATTCTTAAAATGAGATCGGGTAAATGAGGTATAATAGTAAGAATGTTAACGGAATGATGGACTGGCTATGGTAAAATGTGAAAGTGTTGGTTAAATTTGACTTATGTAAAGTCAAATAATGCGATTTTCTCAAGTGACATATAGTCCTTGACGGGAAATATAGAAATGAAGCGAGTTAGAACGTCATGTAATAGTAATAGAGATGGTAAATGATATATTTGGTTATATTAAATGTGTTCGAAATTTTATGATGACCTTAGAAGGAATGGTGTGGTTATAGAAAAGTAAGCGAGAATTAAAGTGGAATAAGGGTTTGGAATGGGTTATAGTGTGTGTAGTGTTGCAAGATCACTTAGATCGTTGCAACGGAATGTTTAAATTATGGAAGATGCTAAGAATGGTGTAAGATGGAATGAAGTTTTGGTTGGTAATAGATGAGAGATTTCGGGGACGAAATATAAATAAGGGCGTAGAATATTTAGACTCGTATCCCGGATACAAATAGGCCCCTCCCTAGATGGAATGGACTAAGGTCTAACGTGATTGGTTAGACATCGAATGTTATGTTGTAGTCAAACCCGGTAGTCAATGTAATAGTCAAAGAATGTGTAACGTGGTTATAGAAACTATGGTGTGTCACTTAGATAATGAAAATAGACTTAAAGGACTTAAGTTGGCATGTATTTAATAAGCTAAAAGGATAAATGTTGCTAAAGTATAAAGAAAGGGACTTAAGGGACATAATGTGCCAAATGGCCAAACTTCCAACTAAGAAAGATAAATATCTAGTTTCCATCTCATTCTAGAGGGTGCTTGTAGGTGCCGGATTTAGAGAGAAAAAGGGCGGGAAAGAAACTAAGCTTGGATGATTTTATTAACGAAGATGGAGAGTGCTAATCAAGAAGATAAGTCTCAAATAAGTCCTTATGCAAGTGTATAATGATCTTAACTTAAGATAATGATGATGAAGATGATGGTGAAGAGGATGATGATGTTGATGGTGAAATAATGATGTGTGGTAACTTTGCTTTGGAAGCTAAGGTAAGTAAATAGTTATAATATGAAGTAATATGGATTTATTCATATATGTGTTATGTACATGTGGTACTAAGGATTTGATGGTGTTTTTGAATCAAGATGTTGGATGATTATCGTACTAAGGTTGGTTTTTCATAACCAACTTGTTATATGTAGAATAGGAAAGATTGGTCAAGATATGTATTAATGGAACTTAGGTAATAGAAGTATGAGATTAAGTGTTAATGTTGTGTTATAGTATGATTAATGTATGAAGTTGTGGTTCAATGTGTAAAATGCTTATATGCATAAATGATATGTGATTTCATGTTATCACCTTTACTTACTAAGCGAAAGCTTACCGGTTAATGTTGCAATGTTTTGCAGGTTTATGCTGATGAAGGTATGCTTGAAATGAGGCTTAAGGATTGGTAATGTGAAATGTTAGAAGGATTTGGTTAGGAAATAGTAATTAGTTAGAATACCGAGCTCAAAGTCAAATTTATACCCCGAGAGTCGTAAAATGGTTCATGAATTCGTTGTCGAGTGTCAAGGTATATGTCATGTTTGTTAGAGTAATTTGGTTGTTAAACGGTATGTTATAGTAACGGTTAAAGTGTAGGTGTTATGTTTAAAGGGATGTTTCGATTATTGTATGTTTATACCCATTTTGGGGTTTAACGGGTCGAATGGTTATGAAAATGATTTACTATGTTATATTAATGAATTCTGAAAGTTTTGGTATCGTTTCAAGTTTTGGAAGTCGGTTTTCCGGATTTAGTATATAATATAGTTTAGTGTAAAATTTGCTGCTGGGACGATATGGCCATATGAAGTATTTCATATGGTTGTATGCTCCAGTTTGTGGTTAACAGGTTTGTTGAGATGACCTTACGGCCATATGAGATTTTTCATACAGCCGTATGATGTCAGTTTTTGTCGGTTTTACAAAAATCATATCTTTTAATTCGTAAGTCGTTAGAAGTCATGCCACCCGTCGTTTCAAAGGTAATTGAGTATATGTTCGATTAAAAATAGTCTCAAGGGCTGAAGTGAGATTGATTTTTAATAGTTGGTCAAATAGTAACAGAATGTTCGGTAAGGTCAAGTGTTTCTGCGTCAAAAGTTTAAATTTTTGGTCAAAGTGGGCACGGGGGGTAACATATATATATTTTCGCATTGTTTTCATTATTGATTGTATAACTTTTGGAGGATAAACCCTAGACGAATTTCTACAGTTTTGTACGCCTTTTGGCCATTGATGTCTTCATGTTTGGTGAATGATAAGTTATTTATTTAATCATTCAATCATGTCTCTGTGTTATTGTTTGATTTCTTTATTTGTTTTTCTTTTCATTACAATGCTAGGCTAGATCTCTTAGTATTTGCTTAGGATTGCATGAAACCTAGTTATTGATTGTTATGTTGCCGTCTCTTGTTTAATGGCATGTGCATTAGGAGTTGGAAAATTGGCTAGGGAAAACTATATTAGCTTGAACGTCCACTAAAATGTGACTAGTTAGTAACTTATGTCTTATGTTAATTAATTTGAGGCGAGTATTTATTTCGTAGTTAGTTATTAGGTGAGCTTGACAAATCACATAGGCGTCGTTCACTTAGGCTAATCTATAGACGTGGGACTTACCAAACCACAACCGGTAATAAGGAATACTCCACATTGCATTAGACAAGGGCGTGACAATTCGACAACATAATAGGATTTAACTAGGGAGTAGTGAGATTTTAAGTAAATACGCTTTTCCTGTTATAAGAAGTTTACAAATTTACTTTTTTTGTCATTAGTTTAATTTTGTAGTTTAATTAGTAGTTAAAACCAAACTCTTCCAATACATGAGATTTTACTTGCATTCAAATAAATATGAAATACCAAAAATAATCTTCCCTCAACCCGTAAGCTTATTTCGTCATACATTTCAAACCTACCTCACTATTCCCCTAGAAAACGATCAATCCCCCGTGTCTTGCCTATACTACACTACAACGGTTAGGTACACTGCCTAGGAGGATAGTAAAACTTATTCGGTTTTGCAAGATTCCTCTATCAAAGGATATCTAAAAGTTGGGTAATTATCAAGGAACACATTGTCATACAATTTGCACTTGCAAGTATTTTTCATACAAATGCATTACTTGCTTTATAAACTAGCTAATAACCTTTAGCTCTAAAGTTTACTTACACATTTTATTTTGGCAAGTAACCAATATAAGATTTATCATTTAGTAAAATCAAAATTAGTCACATAACACAAGTTGACTTTTGATCACCTTCTAGAAGAAAAATCGTTTCATATCAGGAGTTGACATTTGAAAGAGTTTGGAAATATTTTATAAGATTTTGCAAACATTTGGTAAGCAAAAATCTTGTGAAAATCTTGTCCAGACCTACGAAGAAGGGATCCGTATGGCGCTGGTCAGATTCTCTCTATGAATAGAAACCATTTGTGTATTACACCCGAACCCCGGAAAGGTAACGTATTATGCCTTGTAGTATAAGAGATAATTATAAGCATAAACTTACTGCATATATTTAATGAATAATAAATGTTGTGGGTTAAATAAGTGAAATGAGACTTAGAGGGACTATAATTGCCAAATGACCAAGCTAATAACAACACATGGATAAATAGCTATCTCATGAAAAATCTGGAAACTTGGAGTTAGTTCTTGAGAGTGTCGACATATATAGAAGAAAAGAGAGGGAAGGCTAAAATCATCACCTTAACCCATCCTAGCTATCAAGAAGTGATCAAGAGGCATTAGAGATACCTTAATTGTTATCTCTTCATCAAGTAAGTATTTTTCCCCAAATGTAGAAATTAGGGTTCATGTGGTGGGATTTGAGTATTGTGGATAAAGGTTGTAAATTGATGATCTCCCTAGTTAATTAGTCACTAATTTTAGTTAACCTTGTGATAGGAAGCAATTGTAGAGCCACATCAAGTACAAGTAGGGAGCTATTAGGGATTAAGGTAAGTATATAGTATAACTTGTCTAATGATGTTTATGCTAATGTTATGGTGTGTTAATGTGTTTTGTTATGGAGCTTGTTAATGTTAGATAGCTTGGATCCAATGCTTATAATGAAATGTTATATAATTACTTGCTTGATCAAGGTGAGTAATGATATGTTGTTATGCTCCATGGTAATGTTATGATTGGTGTTAATCGCCAATCTCATAAATGTATTGATAGTTATGCTCTATATACTTACTAAGCGTTTCGCTTACGGTTGTAGTTAATGATGGTTTTGTAGGTACAAGTGGAGGAAGTAAAGGTAAGGACTTAGCCTAGTTGGTAGCTTTGAAAGGAAGGGTAGCGTAGTTAGAAGGTAACTAGAAGACCATAATCTTTTTGGACCAAGCGTGTTGAAGTTGGAAGCCCCCGAAGTGTCTCTTCGTGTTTTGGTATACTTTAATCCATATGGTCATTTTGTTATTTAAATGGTCTTGTCGTCATTCAAGGTCTTTTGTTCATGTCTAGGTCATGGGATAAAAATGTGTAATTGTCATGAAGTCGTTATGGTATGTGGTTGTGGTTGGAATCAACATTATTGGGGTGTTTGGCACATAGCCGTTCTCACCCATTTTGATATGTATATGGGTTAAATGATTAGGGAACAAGTTTGATATGATAAGTTAATGTTTTGGTTAAAGTTTGATGCATTACGGATGTGATATGAGTGGTTTGTCGCAAAAATGGAACGAAACAAAAACAATTTGGAAAATCTGCAGACCTTCAGCCGGTGGCTGGGATCCCAGCCGCAGCGGCTGAGGTCTTCTGAGAAGGTCCAGCCGACGGTTGGAATCCCAACCGTAGCGGCTGAAACCTTCTGTGAAGGACCAGCCAACCAGCCAGTGGTTGGGACTCCAACCGTGGCGGCTGGAACCTCTCTGAGGTAGCCAACCGGCGGTTGGGACTGTTTTTCAGTTTTTGGAAAATTTTGTAAAATCATATCTTTTGAACCGTGAGTCATTAAGGGTCGTACCACCTATCATTTTGAAGGTAATTGAGTCTAGTTTCATTTAAAATTAGTCTCAAGTCTTAGAAGTTTTTAGATTTTTTTAATTTCTCAAAAGAATATCAAAAGGGACGTTAAATTGAGTCGTTTTCGCTCAAAAGTTTAAAATTTTTGGTATAATCGGGCACGGGGTGTAACAACTTGGTATCAGAGATTCGGTCTTAGAGATTTAGGATTTCACCTTAGGATTTCCTAGACTTAGGCCTTGTATAGATGCGTATAGAACTAGTGTTTGTTATTTGTGTATTGTTTGAATGATTTTGAGGACCCATATGTTAAATATTTTTATGACTACGCTTGGCCACCGTAGTGATAAAAATATGGAATATATGTGAAGTTGAAATCATTTAGATCATACATGGGTGACAAGCTAGGGTGTTAGTGTAAGGATAGAAATGTCATTCATGCATCGGCTAGGTATATGATTGTACTTGACATTGTGAATTGCTAATTTTCAGTAATAAGAAATGGAACCCCTAACCCAAAAGAAGTCGCAAAATCTACGGCTTCCAAACATGCCGAATCTTCGGCAAGTGGTGCGGGTAACAACGATAAAGACAATGAAAGTTCTTCCTCTTCTAGCTCCGGAGGCCTTAACTTTAGAGGTTTCACGGAAGAGGAAACAAAAGCCCTAGACTCAATGTTGGCAAAAAGGGTGGGTAAAGCTATTAAGCAAGCAATGCTTTTTTATGTCAATCAGACAACGCAAAATCTTCGGGTACTAATGAAGGAGGAGTTTAAGGAATTTAAGAAAGAATGCGGTCTAGCAAAAGAACCCAAGAGTGACAAAGCTACTTACCGTGACTTCACGGCTTTTGATGTACCACGGTTTACCGGTGTCCTCGACCCGATTGTTAGTAATAGGTGGATTACGGCTGTGGAGGGTGCTTTCCGTACTAGTGGATGTGAAGAAAGGAAGAAGGTTATCTATGCTACTAACTTTCTTCGCGATAGCGCTAAAACTTGGTGGGAAGGGAAGGTGTGTGAAATGGGTGAACCTTGGGCCTAAGCATGTACTTGGAAGGAATTTAAGGAGTTGTTTGGTGCTGAATATGCTCCGGTTGAAGAGATTGACACAATTCGGGAGAGATTCCAATCTCTCACTCAAACCAATGAGACCGTGAATGAGTTGTGGAGAAAGTTCAATGATATGGTTCCGTATTGTCCTGAATACCATGGTAATGAGAAGCTTAAAGTTTACAAATTCCAAAGGGTGCTCAAGGATGACATTCGTGATGTGATCTCGCCGTTTAAATGTACTACCTTGGAAGACCTTTTTAGTAGAGCTCGTGTGAGAGAAGCGGACTAACTAAGGAGGAAGGAGAAAGAGGCTAAGGAACCAAAGAGGAAGCAAGAATTTGGAGATCGTGATGGTAAGAAAACTAAGTTTGATCATGGCAAGAAAGGTGTGGGAACCAAGGCTAAGGTGGCATGTACGAAGTGCAACAAGTTTCATCTTGGAGAATGTAGGCGTAATATGTCGGGTTGCTACAAGTGTGGAGCTCTAGACCATCAAAGTAAAGATTGCACCAAACCAATGGTAGTATGCTACGGGTGTAACGAAATAGGGCATAGGTTGAAGGATTGCCCAAGCTCTAAGGCAATTGAAGCAAAGCCATTGAGAACCGTCAAAGAAGAAAAAGTAGAAGTTCCAAAACCAAAAGCTCGGGTTTATCAGATGAGTGTCGATGAAGCCAAGTCAGGGTCCGATGTCATCACAGATATTCATCTTATTAATTCCGTACCCGCTCGAGTTTTGTATGATTCGGGTGCTAGTGTGTCCTTCGTATCTTATGATTTTAGCAAGCATCTAACCACCCCACTAGTTAAACTTCCGATACCCCTTGAAGTCGAAATAGCCGATAGTAAAATTGTTGTTGTATCCAATGTATATCGAGGCGTAGAGATAGAGATCGATGATAATGCCTTTAAGATTGATTTAATTCCCATAATGCTCAGGGAATTTGATATTGTTGTAGGCATGGATTGGCTTGACAAATATAATGCTGCCATCCTATGTAGCCAAAAGATCATTCGGGTTGTAAATCCTAGCGGTCGTGAAATGATTATTTATGGCGATAAAAGGAAGGGTGAGTTAAAGTTATGCTCCGTGATGAAGGCTAGGAGATATTTATCACGTGGTTGTTATGCCTTTATGGCTCACGTGATAGATACAAGCTTTGAAAAGAAAAGCATCGACGATGTTCTGGTTGTAAGTGAATTTTGGGACGTCTTCCCGGAAGACTTGCCGAGTATTCCACCCGAAAAGCAAGTTGAATTCCGTATTGACCTTGTTTCGGGTGCTACCCCTATTGCAAAAACTCCTTATCGTCTAGCTCCGTCCGAAATGAAATAGTTAATGAGTCAGCTTCAAGAATTGCTCGACAAAGGTTTTATCCGCCCTAGTAGTTCCCCGTGGGGAGCTCCAATCTTGTTCGTTAAGAAGAAAGATGGTAGTATGCGGATGTGCATTGACTACCGTGAATTGAACAAAGTCACGGTGAAAAATGTGTATCCGTTACCAAGAATCGACGATCTCTTTGATCAACTTCAAGGTGCGAGGTGGTTCTCGAAGATCGATCTCCGTTCGGGTTATCATCAGTTGAAGGTTCGAGAAGAAGACATTCCTAAGACGGCCTTTAGGACCCGATATGGACACTATGAGTTCACGGTTATGCCCTTTGGTCTCACGAACGCGCCTGCGGTCTTCATGGATCTCATGAACCGTGTATGTAGACAAATGTTGGATAAATCCGTTATAGTGTTCATTGACGATATTCTTATATATTCAAAGAGTAGGGAAGAGCATGAAATGCATCTTCGGGAGATTCTTGAGACGTTGAGGAAAGAAAGGTTGTACGCTAAGTTCTCAAAATGTGAATTTTGGTTACAAGAAGTTCAATTCCTCGGTCACGTTATTAATTCCGACGGTATTAAAGTTGATCCTTCAAAAGTGGAAGCTGTAATGAAGTGGCATGCACCAAGGAATGTTGGCGAGATTCGAAGTTTTCTTGGCCTTGCGGGATATTATCGTAGGTTTATACAAGACTTCTCCAAAATCGCATCATCGCTAACAAAACTCACTAAGAAGAACGCTACATTTGAGTGGGGCGAAGAACAGGACGAAGCTTTTTGTACTCTACGGAAAAAGTTATGTGAAGCACCGATTCTTGTGTTGCCGGAAGGAACTGAAGATATGGTGGTTTATAGCGACGCGTCTTATTCCGGTCTCGGATGTGTTCTTATGCAAAGGGGTAAGGTGATTGCTTACGCCTCGAGACAACTAAAGAAGCATGAAGAAAATGATGCCACTCATGATCTTGAGTTTGCGGCTGTGGTTTTTGCTCTAAAACTTTGGAGGTATTATTTGTATGGTGTCAAGTTTGTAATTTACACCGACCATAGAAGCCTTCAATACTTCCTTGAAAAGAAAGATCCGAACATGAGGCAACGAAGATGGTTAGACTTGTTGAAGGACTATGATTGTGAAATTCGTTACCACCCTGGTAAGGCAAACGTTGTGGCGGATGCTTTAAGCCGCAAGGATTGAAACGAAGTTAGTAGGATTCATTCGTTGCGGATGATTGTCACGTCCGACCTTTTTGATAAAATCAAGCTAGCTCAGGAGGAAGCATCGAAAGAGGAAAATAGAGAAAGTGAACGTATTACCTCTCACATTCCGCATCTTGAAGAAGATAGTCGAGGGATTAAGACTCGGTATGGAAGGGTTTATATTCCTTTTCGTAGTAACATCAAAGAATTGATCCTAGAAGAAGCACACAAGTCGAAGTATTCTATTCATCCGGGAGCTACAAAGATGTACCGTAATTTGAAGAAGAACTATTGGTGGCCGGGTATGAAAGGGATTGTGTAAAGTACGTTGAGAAATGTTTAACTTGTTTAAAGGTTAAAGCCGAGCACCAAAATCCGTATGGAAAAGTTCAACCTTTAGACATTCCGGTTTGGAAGTGGGAAAAGATCACGATGGATTTCATCACGAAATTGCCAAGGATGAAAAAGAAGAACGATACAATATGGGTTATAGTAGATCGCCTAACAAAGAGTGCTCATTTCATTCCGATTAGAGAAAATATGAACCAGTTAGCTAAGATTTATGTCAACGAGATAGTCGCTCGTCATGGAGTGCCCATTTTTATAGTCTCCAATAGAGACGGATATTTCACCTCAAACTTTTGGCAAAATTTCAAAGAAGAACTAGGTGCGAAACTTCATATGAGCACGGCTTTTCATCCTCAAACTGATGGGAAAAGTGAGAGGATGATTCAAACTTTAGAAGATATGTTGCGAGCTTGTATGATTGACTTTGGAGAAAATTGGGACGATCATTTGCCTCTAGTTGAATTCGCCTATAATAATAATTATCACGTGAGTATAGATATGCCACCCTATGAAATGCTTTATGGTAGAAGTTGTAGGACACCCGTGTGTTGGGAAGAAATCGGAAGAAGGGAATTGGCGAGCACGGATGTAGTATTGGCAACAACGGAAAAGATTGAGATGATTCGAGCAAGACTTAAAGCGGCACAAGATACGTGGAAAAGCTATGCCGATAATCGAAGAAGACCACTCGAATTCGAAGTGGGTGACTTTGTCATGCTAAAAGTCTCCCCATGGAAGGGCGTTTTTAGATTTTAAAACAAAGGGAAACTAAGTCCACGACTTATAGGTCCATTCAAAATCTTGAACCGAGTAGGTGAGGTAGCATATGTGTTGGAATTACCTGAAGAAATGAGAGGTATTCACAATACCTTTCATGTGTCATATTTAAGGAAGTGCTTGGCGGACGAAACAAGTGTGGTCACTTTAAGCGATATCGAAATTGATCCGGAGTTGCTTACGGAAGAGGATGAACCGGAAGCTATATTAGGAAGGAAGGTGAGGCAATTAAGAAACAAGGAAATCCCGTTAGTAAAAGTCCAATGGAGGCATCAGAAAGGCACAAGTATTAGGTGGAAGATGGAAGAGAAAATGAGGAGCAAGTATCCTAATCTATTTCAAGAGTAGATTTCGAGGATGAAATCCTGTTCAAGGGGGAAGAATTATTACACCCGAACCCCGAAAAGGTAACGTATTATGCCTTGTAGTATAAGAGATAATTATAAGCATAAACTTAGTGCATATATTTAATGAATAATAAATGTTGTGGGTTAAATAAGTGAAACGAGACTTAGAGGGACTATAATTGCTAAATGACCAAACTAATAACAACACATGGATAAATAGCTATCTCATGAAAAATCTGGAAACTTGGAGTTAGTTCTTGAGAGTGTCGACATATATAGAAGAAAAGAGAGGGAAGGCTAAAATCATCACCTTAACCCATTCTAGCTATCAAGAAGTGATCAAGAGGCATTAGAGATACCTTAATTGTTATCTCTTCATCAAGTAAGTATTTTTTTTCCCAAATCTAGAAATTAGGGTTCATGTGGTGGGATTTGAGTATTGTGGATAAAGGTTGTAAATTGATGATCTCCCTAGTTAATTAGTCACTAATTTAAGTTAACCTTGTGATAGGAAGCAATTGTAGAGCCACATCAAGTCCAAGTAGGGAGCTATTAGGGATTAAGGTAAGTATATAGTATAACTTGTCTAATGATGTTTATGCTAATGTTATGGTGTGTTAATGTGTTTTGTTATGAAGCTTGTTAATGTTAGATAGCTTGGATCCAATGCTTGTTATGAAATGTTATATAGTTACTTGCTTGATCAAGGTGAATAATGATATGTTGTTATGCTCCATGGTAATGTTATGATTGGTGTGAATCGCCAATCTCATAAATGTATTGATAGTTATGCTCTATATACTTACTAAGCGTTTCGCTTACAGTTGTAGTTAATGATGGTTTTGTAGGTACAAGTGGAGGAAGTAAAGGTAAGGACTTAGCCTAGTTGGTAGCTTTGAACGGAAGGGTAGCGTAGTTAGAAGGTAACTAGAAGACCATAATCTTTTTGGACCAAGCGTGTTGAAGTTGGAAGCCCCCGAAGTGTCTCTTCGTGTTTTGGTATACTTTAATCCATATGGTCATTTTGTTATTTAAATGGTCTTGTCGTCATTCAAGGTCTTTTGTTCATGTCTAGGTCATGGGACAAAAATGTGTAATTGTCATGAAGTCGTTATGGTATGTGGTTGTGGTTGGAATCAACATTATTGGGGTGTTTGGCACATAGCCGTTCTCACCCATTTTGATATGTATATGGGTTAAATGATTAGGGAACAAGTTTGATATGATAAGTTAATGTTTCGGTTAAAGTTTGATTCATTACGGATGTGATATGAGTGGTTTGTCCCGAAAATGGAACGAAACAAAAACAATTTGGAAAATTTGCAGACCTTCAGCCGGCGGCTGGGATCCCAGCCGCAGCGGCTGAGGTCTTCTGAGAAGGTCCAGCCGGTGGTTGGAATCCCAACCGCAGCAGCTGAAACCTTCTGTGAAGGACCAGCCAACCAGCCGGCGGTTGGGCTCTCTAACCGGCGGTTGAGACTGTTTTTCATTTTTGGCAAATTTTGTAAAATCATATCTTTTGAACCGTGAGTCGTTAAGGGTCGTACCACCTATCATTTTGAAGGTAATTGAGTCTAGTTTCAATTAAAATTAGTCTCAAGTCTTAAAAGTATTTATATTTTTGTCATTACTCAAAAGAATATCAAAAGGGACGTTAATTTGAGATTCATACGCTCAAAAGTTTAAAATTTTTGGTCTAATCGGGCACGGGGTGTAACATTGTGCACCAAGTTTTTTGCCTCTTGCAATCACATTTTGTAGATTCATACACTTAGTTCACTGATCATTACACTTGTATTTACATATCCATTTTAGTGATTATCCAGTAACAATCTTTCTTGCAAGAGAAGATCACATCCAAGACTTTCAAGCATCAAGTCATTTGTTGCAAGTCTTCATACTTAGTTTATTTTTTGTACTTTGTATATCATCATCATATACCAAACATTGTAACCAAATACCATACACCATTGTAGAGAGATAGGTTAGTATTTTAGTCCTAAAAATACGTAGAGTGAAAGTTTGGTTCTATGTGACATAACGGTGAATTTTCCCACTAATATTTTAATAATAAATGTTAATTTATTATTACCTAACTGTAAAACTAAGCATTTATGTGCTTACATAACTATTACGGGAAGCAAACCCGCACACTGTAACATACATTAACTAACAAAACTATTTAATCTCACCAGAAACAGTGAACTTTCCACTTTCTCACATTTACAGACTATAACATAATGAAAGTGAGGGGTTATCTCACTTTTCCTGAAAAACAATACCACATGCGTACCGACACCATATTAGTAATGGTCAACCTTATGAATTATTTTCAGAGTCAATAAATTTTATTTTTATGCCAGTTTTATAAAAACGTTCCGAAATTTTATTTGTCACGTTTATATCAAACCGGAGTACCACGTTTACACCGGTGCTCAACGGGACACGGGGTACACACGATACACTCATTAATAATAAAACAAAACCTTATAATAAAAACTTATATTTTTTTCTCTTAATCGCCACTCCTACACACACAGAGATAAGAAAACATTTCTTCTCTCTCCCCAAAACAATTATCATCTTCCCCCTCCTCGAATACACCTCCCACCTCCAAACACAAAACAACAAATCCAGACCTGATCCATCACTCTCATCCTTATACATCACTCTCCTCCTTTTCTCTTCTTCCTATGAAGAATCACGAGGGAGCCTTTGAAGATGCAAAGGGATAGCGATCATTGCTCACTATGGCCATCCCCAAGATCGAGAGCAGGAAAGATTGGTCAAGATGTTCCTCATCTTCTCCTATTTAATCTACCAAACGGTCCATAGGCTAAACCATCTCTCAAACTTCACTAATATTCAAAGAGAAGCTGTGGTGGGTTGCTCGCTTGGTTTCGGATTTAGATTGCTCGATTCGGGGTTAGGGTTTGATTCTTGATTCTTCTTGTTATCAGTCGCTATTGTAAGGGTTTAAATTTTTATTATTATTATTGATGAATCTTATTGTGTTAAATATTATTAAGTTTATGATTTGAAATCTTTTTCGAGTGGTGATGAGATTTGGATATATATTTTTTCATCGATCTGTCGATTCATAAATCTGGGAATGACTATATTTTTGGTTGTTGTTATTCATCTTGTGTGGTTATAGATAAATAGACTAAAACTAAAACTAGTATTGGCTCATAATGGAAGTGCTTATTTAATAGCTTATCAGTCGGCTTATTTTGGTTAATAAGATCTTGTTACCACTTTGGTTTCGGTTTGGCTTAATTACTGATTTTAATATCAATTTGAATTTGGTTTAGATTATTTATTTAGTTGAGTCGGTCTTGTTGTTGTTGGTATTGTTTGTTTTAGTTTCGAACCTGATGCGCGTGTGTATTGTGCTCTAATTTATACCCACGGTATGTCGTTGTGGTTTTAGTGGTTTTAAATTTATATTTAGCCGACTTATCAATAACACACACTTTAACGAGCAGTGTACCCGGTCAGTATGAATATAATGGTAAGTAGAGTGTCGATCACTAAGAGTGGAACGTATTACCTAGTTATTCTAATTAGTATTTTAATATCTTAAGTTAGCTATACAACATAATCTAACGCAAGGGGGGTTCAGCCTGAGAGACTGGCATGGTTTGGTTATGATTAAATAATAAACTAAACTAATGAGCACGAATCAGCGATTAGCACACACGTACACAGATAAATACTTGAGACAATAAGAAGACCTGTCCTGATAGTTAAGTAGCTTGTCACTTGTTTTATTGCTAGTTTTATATGAAGTGTATAGTTCGATGCAACGCACCGAGATTAATTCCTTTCTCGTTGGCTCTAATCTTATCGGCGAGTAAACCCTTAATGATCACTTATGACTATCCTATTTATTAAAGACACGCTAAAACAAATAGGCGAGGAAGGGGCATGGCGACCCAAGCAATGCTCAGCTAGACACAGAGGTTATCAATGCACTAATAAAAGTCACCAAAGACATCAACATATAAACTTTAATTAATGGGAAAGCAATTTTAAGGGGAGTTGAAGTGCATGATTAAATCAATGACACAAGCCCATCAATCCTGACCAATTAAAGTGTACTAATACAATAAAACAAAACTACTTAATGAATTGAATACATGCAGGACCTTCTTACAGCTCTTGTATCTTCGTTTAGGGTGTGTCTTGTGCTGCTACTTCGTCTGAATTCGGCTTATGGTTTCTGTCTTCTCGTACTTTGTATATCGCACGTACCAAAAGTCTCCAAATTCGTCTGGTCTTGGGGTATTTATAGTTTCTGTCTGAGGGCTAGATGCGGCGCATTGAATAAGTAGATGCGGCGCATTGACTTAACTTCGCGTGGGGTCCAAGATTAATATATTCAGGAATATTCGTACACCGCCAGAAGATGCGGCGTAACTTCATTCTTGTATGCGGCGCATGTCCTTTGCCGTCTTGGATTATAACTTGTGAAATCTTGATAGTGATGCGCCGTATATAATAAGTAGGATGCGGCGTATCTGGAGCAGAATGATCTTGATCTTGTACATTTCAGTAGACTCTTAACTTCTTGCTTGTTTTGCTCCATAATTAGTCCAAAATCGCCAAGTTTCACATAATACTTGTTTTTACCTGAGAATTACAAAAGTAAACATTAACGTATCAATTCTCACAGATAATATAATAAAACAAGTCAAATAAAAAGGATAAATGATGGTAATAAAATGTACTTATTTGAGTTCATCAGAACCCATATAGGGTGTGTGAGTTACTGGTTCGTGGTTTAACGAGTGTGGTCGTTTTTGGTCTTGGTTCAACAAAGAACACAAGGGTGTGTTATGGTTGGCTTTGGTTCGGTTCAGTCTCCACAAGGCAGCCACCCATATAGGGTGTGTGTGCCACTGTTTGAGTCTTGTTAGGTTTAATGAGACAACCCCAAACATGCTCGCTTAGTAGCCTCGGTAGCAGGTCATCACTTGGTTGCGGGTGTGAGTTGTTCGAGTCACATTTGGCTCAAAGACAACCCATATAGGGCTGCCTTGATTCGAGTCCCACAAGAACACCCCAAAGGGTGTGTTGTTTGTGCAAGTCCAAACTCAAAACCTCAAGGGTTGTCGAGTGGTATCCGAGTCGACATGAGGTCAAAACTCTTAAATAAAGACCTGGTAAAAAGGATTGTTATGTGTGGTGAGACCATGGTGTAGAACCCAACCAACAGCCTCACGTGAGTCCTCGATGTCACGTCGTCGAGTGGTGTCGAGCTCGACATAAAACTAGTGCTGTAATTGTTCTATGTCAAAATTATTTGCTTCTATATTTCCAGGATTATTACACAAGTCCTAAATGGGCTTGTGAACGTGCGTTAAGAATAAAACCACAAAGACCATTAAGTATACATGTTCATTTACTGCTCACAGCCCACCAGGCCCACTCGAGTTTGTATGGAATTGATATTCCAGTCCAGTCCACAAAATCCCCCTGGCTTTAATTGGGCCACAGCCCAACAAGGGTGGTAAAGGGTGCGTTTATATTAAATCGGCCAAGTATATATATATACGACTAAATAAAAATCAATATCGTAACCATTGTATCAATGTGTGTACCGACGTAGCCTCGTAATAGATTTATTCTACAAACCAATTCCGACTCATTTCTTTTCACGTAGTCACAAATTTTGTCATAAATCACAACAAGTTGTGAAAACATATATTACAACACAAGGCACTATATATATACATACGATTATAAATTTTATACAAATTGCAACTTATAAACCCTAGTCAAAACTGAACTTGTAAATATTTAATCTACTTATATCGTTTACTAAATTGTAAACACATTAAACGGTATTTTAGAAAATCTACTTAAAGTTTTATAACAATTATAAAACGGCTATTACATGAACATATATTTTTGTAACACATAATTACCTCGAGAAACCAACACACATGCACGGGTCATGCCCGACTTCTATCAAAATCAACATACTTATCATTTTTTTTTTTTTTTTTTTATCAAGATTGATAAAACAAAACATTTTATATACAACCTCTATAAGCTAGTTTTTAAATTACAAATTATTTAAATAAAACCATTATTTACACATAATTATTCATCCACTTCAAAATATATAACTATTTATATACTCTTATAACTACTATTTTTACATATCTTTAACAATAATGTTCCAATATTCCGACAACGTCTAGTATTGTTCATAATCACTTTTCGTACGTCGTCTTTCGGTTATTGTCGAACCAGAATCCTATTCGTCCTTGATATTTTTATGGTCATATACTAATGCACTTCCAAGAGCCATTACCTACAAATACTTAGAAAAATTGTTTTAAACATATATGTTGTCACACAAGCAACAATAACATAAACACTTTAAAACTTTTGAAATAAATTTCATTAAGTCTTAAATTAAAGTTGTGAACTAAGACATGTCTTACTAATCTAGGTCGCGTGTTGGTGCCGAACACTATCTGATTTACTGCATTATCTGACTACTGTTTGCTAAGGTGAGTTTATAGCCCCACTCTATTTATACTCGTTTTACAACCATGGGGTGAGAAACATGCAAAACAATTTCTGGACCACAATAATGCTTTATTTTCTCAAAACTATTGTGTAGTTAGCCTAAGCCCCGGAACCCACTGTTATGCCCACTCTCATGAACCGTTAATTCCCGCTGGGAAGCGCGATTGATATAAATAGATCTATTGGGGTGACTCCTCCGTTCGGTTGACCAGACATGTCAATGCGAGCGTATACCAAGTCGGACTACGAGTGTATTGGGTTAAACACTCGCTATGGGCCCCTGATTATTATTTATGTGCTATATTGTAGCGCACTAAACTGTCGAGCCTCGGTTGCATGAACTTAGTGCTAGCATGATAGACTATTTTGTATGGCATTATATGTGTTGTAATGTTCGTACACAAAACTATTTGTCTAAATTTATTATTTTACTGCTTCATTTTAAACCTATGAACTCACTAGCTTTTTGCTGACTTTTAGCATGTTTTTCTCATGTGTTTAATATGTCCGATGGTTGCAAGGTATTGGCATGGCAAGGGTCATAGACTATTACCCGAAGTGTTTTTACGCATAACTATGACTTGTTTTTATGGGACAACTAAACTCATGGGCTTTATTTTCAGAACTTGAAACTCTATTGTAAACTCCAAAAATCTTGAATTAATGTATTTAAACAGAGTGTGTATTCCGTTCTTTATTACCTTGTGTTATGATTACCAATTTTAGTAGCACCCCATGACCCGAATGCTTCCGCAATACCAGATTTTGGGGGTGTCACAGATTGGCATCAGAGCCTAGGTTATAGAGAATTAGGTACATATAAACCCTAAACTATAACCGCTTTTTACAAAAACAAGTCCCTATGACCGCCACTTACCTGCCAAGCCTGTTGCCTTAGTTGTTGTTTTACTTGACACAACTATATGATATGTTTTACCGTTTGATGATTTATACTGTATACCAAAAGTATTTTCTACATATACATACCGTACTTGTCACAACTTACCTTCCCCTACACAATTTCACTACCCGACTCCGAGTTCGAACGCTCGCCTCATTCCTTCGAAACACTTGTTATGCTATCATACAGAAACCCGCCAACGTATCTAATTACGACCCGAACTTATCACCAATTAACATGTCACCTCAGAACATCTATTCTTAGGACACATTTTTACTGCGTCTCACTTTTCTTTCTCCTTTTGAAGGAACATGTCGCCTAAGAGACAAACCTACACTCCGCAGGCATGAAACAACTCATAGCCCAGCAAGTTGCAGAGACAATTGCTGCCTACCGAGTCAGTGGAACTACAGTCAGAGTGGAGCCCACAACTCGTGGTTGCTCTTACAAGGAGTTTATGGACAGTAAGCCACGCACCTTTAGTGGAAATGAAGGTGCAGTGGAAATGTGCAGATGGTTCGAAGATGTGGAATCACTACTTCGATGTGGAAACTGCTCTGAGGAAGACAAAATCAAGTTTGCTACTTGCACGTTTCAGGGACGTGCCCTGGCATGGTAGAATGCCTATGTTCAAGTAGTAGGAGTCGATACCGCCTACTCAGTTCCTTGGGACGAACTGAGAAAAATGATGATTGCAGAATACTGTTCGAAGAGCGAATTACGAGCAATGGAACAAGAAATATGGGATTGGACTATGAAGGGAGATGATGTCATCGGATACACCACCCGCTTTTATGAGCTGGCACTGCTATGCCCTGCTATGACAGAACCCGAGTACAAGAAACTTGAACGGTACATCCAGGGACTCTCCCCGGAGATTCGAAAGGATGTCGCCTCATTCAAGCCTACTACTATGCATGAAGCCATCCGTATGGCGCATAATGTAATGGGCCAAGTTGTGCGAACTAGGATTGCTCAAGGTATCAACAACGACAACAACAACAACAAGAGGAAACAGGAGAACAACCAAGGAAACGAAGGGGTTCCGCAACCCCTCAGAAAGGCAAAGTCGGTCGAAACTTACATTGCCGGATCTAGTAACGGAAAGGCCTATGCTGGAAAGTTACCAATGTGTAGTCGTTGCAAACTACACCACAACGGGCCTTGCACCGTGAGATGCCACAAATGCCAGGAGGTTGGACACCTGGCTACAGGTTGTAGGTCCAAAACCTCTGCAAAAGCAAAGACAGTGCCAGGGAACAATTGGAAGGCTAATGTGACCTGTTATGGGTGTAGAAGGAAGGGGCACTACAGAAATGAGTGCAAGGAACCGAAGTACCAGGAAACCTTAAAGCGGGAGGAAAATAGGACTTAAACGTGATGTCAAAAGGTCGACTGCCCTGTATAACGAGACCTAAGTTTAGACTCCCTTAAGATGTATTTCTATAAGACTTTATTAGTACCTTTCTGTAAACCACGTCGTATTGTATGGATTGGTGTATATCATGAATTGTAAGCTTATTTGACTCACGATTATCTGCAATCTCATATCGACTAGAAGTATCAATCGTCGCCATTGCACTACTTATTTTACTACCATCTAATAAACCACTCTATGACCATTTTACGACTATTTTGTTAACATATCATAAGCTATTTGTTACCTTGCTACCCTCTATTAAAAATAATAAATTGTTTCTTATTAACATATAAACAGTTTGCAATTATCTTACAGCCCGTTTTGCTCTCACACTATGAACTATTTTGCTATTATAAACTACAACTTTGCTATACCTTGCAAATAATAAATTATTTTTCTATTACCCTAAAAGACTATCTTGCAAAACGCCGTACAAACTATTCTGCTATCACCCTATAAACTAATTACTCCCTTGGAAAGTATTTTATGCTACCACCTCATAAACGGAATAACCAATATTTTTCCTTTTTAACTAAACCTAGCATTGCATCGTCGGACCTTAATTATACAAAGCCTGATCACCTGTGTATAATTTGGGTAGGACCATACTATGCTAGGATTGGTTTCCTTTAATTTTTATCAAAGGCCAAAGTCTTTATTTTCAGGAAATCAAAACTCGCGTGTGTAAGTACATAAAAGTAGTGCAAAGTCATGGAATCCGTACAAGCAACCACAGTAACCAATTGGGCACCAATACAACCTTACCACTTAGAATCAGCCTTGTCTCACACCCTATTCTAAACCAAAGGGATAAGTTACACCACTGTCTATCATGAGGCCATCTACCGGAGAGCACGGCCATGATCAACGAGATTACCGACGATTACAACCTTAGGATTTCGTGCGAAACCCAACCTTATAACACCTCACTTCATTTCGCTACTTCCAATTTCGAAGAATCTTCTCGTCAAACAAAGAACCTCTGGATTTGATAGCTACCTGATAACTCATAACCCCGCGTGTGACTGAAACATACCCTCCCTTGAAAACATCTATGTCAATCGTTACGACGACTACATTCAGTTCCTTAATTATACACTCTGCAATTGGATACTGGGTACACCACTAAATCAACCGACTGATTGCTAGTAGCAACCAATATCATTCTTCAAGATTGTACTCTAAAAACTTTCTAAACTACTCATTCAATATCGACCTCATTCCAGTTTCACTTGGAAGCCCCGATGTCATCAATGGTATGGATTGGATATCCAAGTACCGTGTCATTACCATCTGCGACGAGAAAATCATCTGCGTACCTTAACCTATCCAAATAATGGACCGAGAGGTCAAATGACTTAAGAGAAGTCGTAACCCTATCATCAAGGTTCGTAGAAACTCTCGAAGAGGTCTCAAATTCATGTAGGAAAGCGAAAACGAAATCAAGCGTAAATACCCACACCTTTTCTCAAATCCATCGGGTAACTCAGAGTGAAAACCGAGGACGGTTTTCTTTCTAAGGCAGGAAGGATGTGACAAATGGTAAATTTTCCCACTAATATTTTAATAATAAATGTTAATTTATTATTACTTAACTGTAAAACTAAGCATTTATGTGCTTACATAACTATTACGGGAAGCAAACCCGCACACTATAACATACAGTAACTCACAAAACTATTTAACCTCACCAGAAACAGTGAATTTTCTACTTTCTCACATTTACAGACTATAACATAATGAAAGTTAGGGGTTATCTCACTTTTCCTGAAAAACGATACCACACGCGTACCGACACCATATTAGTAACGGTTAACCTTATGAATTATTTTCAGAGTCAATAAATTTTATTTTTATGCCAGTTTTATAAAAACGTTCAGAAATTTTATTTGTCACGTTTATATCAAACCGGAGTATCACGTTTACACCGGTGCTCAACGGGACACGGGGTACCCACGATATACTCATTAATAATAAAACAAAACCTTATAATAAAAACTTATATTTTTTTTCTCTTAATCGCCACTCCTACATAGGGGTGTCATTCGGGCCGGGTCAACCCGACCCGAACCCGAACCCGATCGGGTCGGGTCTAATCGGGTCAAAAAATCTAGTCGGGTTGTTTTGACCCGAACCCGATAACCCGATAGTGTTATCGGGTCGGGTTCGGGTTAAATAAAAAATATTATCGGGTTATCGGGTCAACCCGATAAGACCCGACAATTTTAATTATTAGATCTTAGTATTTTTTATGCTGATGCTTGCCATGCACATTTTAGGTAGAAGGAAGCCTGTGATCATCAGTGTGCTGGTTGATGTAAAAATGATGTTATGTATACTATGTACAGTAGCAGTTCAAGTTAACAACAGGAAAACACCAGAATATTTGAACTCATACATACAATTAGTTGTAATGTTGAAGTTTATTTATAATAGCAGAAGAAATTCTAAAAACAAAATAACAGTTGTGATAACGTGTAGGTTATTAAAATGTAGGATTAAAACAAATATACCCATCATCAAGATATACTAATAATCTCATACCTTAGCTACGTATTTCCGATCCTAACACTCATTGACTTATGAAGATTAAAGTGGCATTGCATTGCATGTTTCAATGGTTACATTTGTTTAAATTAACCTGTCACTTTCATTTATTTCTGATTCTTTCTCTCAAAACATATTAGGTAGACGATTGTGTGATCATAAAATTTCTAAATACTCGCATGCTTACCACCTCCCTTCATTTAGGTATATCTTATAAGCTCTTTCCTTTTAATGAACCTCACTTGCTTCATCAGTTACATTAGAAATGCACATTGGTCGTTGCTTTTCTTTCTCTTATTAGGCACCGTTCGCTTTATATATGGAAGCCGAACAGGTTCTGATTCTAACATCCAAACACACTCAAATTTCTTCCACAGTGGCCACATTTACTATCGGGTCACCCGATAACCCGAATCACCCGACCCGACATAACCCGACCCGACTACCACCCGACCCGACAGACCCGAATCCTTATCGGGTCGGGTGTCGGGTGAGTTTTTAAAAAATCCAAACCCGACTCAACCCGACCCGATAACACCCCTACTCCTACACACAGAGAGATAAGAAAACATTTCTTCTCTCTCCCCAAAACAGTTATCATCTTCCCCTTCCTCAAATACACCTCCCACCTCCAAACACAAAACAACAAATCCAGACCTGATCCATCACTCTCATCCTTATACATCACTCTCCTCCTTTTCTCTTCTTCCATGAAGAATCACGAGGGAGCCTTTAAAGATGCAAAGGGATAGCGAGCAGTGCTCACTATGGCCATCCCCAAGATCGAGAGCAGGAAAGATTGGTCAAGATGTTCCTCATCTTCTCCTATTTAACCTACCAAACGGTCCACAGGCTAAACCATCTCTCAAACTTCACTAATATTCAAAGAGAAGCTGTGGTGGGTTGCTCGCTTGGTTTCGGATTTGGATTGTTCGATTCGGGGTTAGGGTTTGATTCTTGATTCTACTTGTTATCAGTCGCTATTGTAAGGGTTTAATTTTTTTTTATTTATTATTATTGATGAATCTTATTGTGTTAATTATTATTAAGTTTATGATTTGAAATATTTTTCGAGTGGTGATGAGATTTGGATATATTTTTTTCATCGATCTGTCGATTCATAAATCTGGGAATGACTATATTTTTGGTTGTTGTTATTCATCTTGTGTGGTTATAGATAAATAGACTAAAACTAAAACTAGTATTGGCTCATAATGGAAGTGCTTATTTAATAGCTTATCAGTCGGCTTATTTTGGTTAATAAGATCTTGTTACCACTTTGGTTTCGGTTTGGCTTAATTACTGATTTTAATATCAATTTGAATTCGGTTTAGTTTATTTATTTAGTTTGAGTCGGTCTTGTTGTTTTTGGTATTGTTTGTTTTGGTTTCGAACCCATATAGGGTGTGTGAGTTACTGGTTCGTGGTTTAACGAGTGTGGTCGTTTTTGGTCTTGGTTCAACAAAGAACACAAGGGTGTGTTATGGTTGGCTTTGGTTCGGTTCAATCTCCATAAGGCAGCCACCCATATAGGGTGTGTGTGCCACTGTTTGAGTCTTGTTAGGTTTAATGAGACAACCCCAAACATGCTCGCTTAGTAGCCTCGGTAGCACGTCATCACTTGGTTGCGGGTGTGAGTTGTTCGAGTCACATTTGGCTCAAAGACAACCCATATAGGGCTGCCTTGATTCGAGTCCCACAAGAACACCCCAAAGGGTGTGTTGTTTGTGCAAGTCCAAATTCAAAACCTCAAGGGTTGTCGAGTGGTATCCGAGTCGACATGAGGTCAAAACTCTTAAATAAAGACCTGGTAAAAAGGATTGTTATGTGTGGTGAGACCATGGTGTAGAACCCAACCAACAGCCTCACGTGAGTCCTCGATGTCACGTCGTCGAGTGGTGTCGAGCTCGACATAAAACTAGTGTTGTAATTGTTCTATGTCAAAACTATTTGCTTCTATATTTCCAGGATTATTACACAAGTCCTAAATGGGCTTGTGAACGTGCGTTAAGAATAAAACCACAAAGCCCATTAAGTATACATGTTCATTTACAGCTCACAGCCCACCAGGCCCACTCGAGTTTGTATGGAATTGATATTCCAGTCCAGTCCACAAAATCCCCCCCCCCCCTTGGCTTTAATTGGGCCACAGCCCAACAAGGGTGGTAAAGGGTGCGTTTATATTAAATCGGCCAAGTATATATATATACGACTAAATAAAAATCAATATCGTAACCATTGTATCAATGTGTGTACCGACGTAGCCTCGTAATAGATTTATTCCACAAACCAATTCCGACTCATTTCTTTTCACGTAGTCACAAATTTCGTCATAAATCACAACAAGTTGTGAAAACATATATTACAACACAAGGCACTATATATATAAATACGATTATAAATTTTATACAAATTGCAACTTATAAACCCTAGTCAAAACTAAACTTGTAAATGTTTAGTCTACTTATATCGTTTACTAAATTGTAAACACATTAAACGGTATTTTAGAAAATATACTTAAAGTTTTATAACAATTATAAAACGGCTATTACATGAACATATATTTTTGTAACACATAATTACCTTGAGAAACCAACACACATGCACGGGTCATGCCCGACTTCTATCAAAATCAACTTATCATTTTTTATTTTTTATTTATTTATTTTTATTTATTTATTTTTTTCAAAATTGACAAACAAAACATTTTATATACAACCTATATAAGCTAGTTTTTAAATTACAAATCATTTAAATAAAACCATTATTTACACATAATTATTCATCCACTTCAAAATATATAACTATTTATATACTCTTATAACTACTATTTTTACATATCTTTAACAATATTGTTCTAATATTCCGACAACGTCTAGTATTGTTCATAATCACTTTTCGTACATCGTCTTTCGGTTATTGTCGAACCGGAATCCTATTCGTCCTTGATATTTTTATGGTCATACACTTATGCACTTCCAAGAGCCAATACCTACAAATACTCAGAAAAATTGTTTTAAACTTATATGTTGCCACACAAGCAACAATAACATAAACACTTTAAAACTTTTGAAATAAATTTCGTTAAGTCTTAAATTAAAGCTGTGAACTAAGACATGCCTAAGCCTAAGCCTAAGCCCCGGAACCCACTGTTATGCCCACTCTCATAAACCGTTAATTCCCGCTGGGAAGCGCGATTGATATAAATAGATCTATTGGGGTGACTCCCCCGTTCGGTTGGCCAGACAGGTCAATGCGAGCGTATACCAAGTCGGACTACGAGTGTATTGGGTTAAACACTCGCTATGGGGCCCTGATTATTATTTATGTGCTATATTGTAGCGCACTGAACTGTCGAGCCTCGGTTGCATGAACTTAGTGCTAGCGTGATAGACTATTTTGTATGGCATTATATGTGTTGTAATGTTCGTACACAAAACTATTGGTCCAAATTTATTATTTTACTGCTTCATTTTAAACCTATGAACTCACCATCTTTTTGCTGACTTTTAGCATGTTTTTCTCAAGTGTTTAATCTTTCTGATGGTTGCAAGGTATTGGCATGGCAAGGGTCATAGACTATTACCCGAAGTGTTTTTACGCATAACTATGACTTGTTTTTATGGGACAACTAAACTCATGGGCCTTATTTTCAGAACTTGAAACTCTATTGTAAACTCCATAAATCTTGAATTAATGTATTTAAACGGAGTATGTATTTCGTTCTTTATTACCTTGTATTGTGAATCTGTGATTACCAATTTTAGTAGCACCCCATGACCAGAATGCTTCCGCAATACCAATTTTGGGGCCGTTACATTCTACCTCAACAAGAACTCGATATTTAGCTTTGTATCGGTAAAAGTATAAGCGACGTTATAAGGTTTTCTCCGTCAGATAAAGGAGCTTGTTGACATAGTGAAAGGATACTCTCGAGTCAGATACTCGGGGAGTGGAGTAGGCAAGGAAGGAAGCTTAGTAACCGAACCATTATAAACATTCGTGTCGTTGTTTGATCTTTTCTTTTATCATTTATTATCTTGCATTTACATCCATATATATTCATAGATTTCACGATAAGTTTTCGAAACTATAAATCTAAAAACAGTAAAACTATTTAACCCATCTTCTAGTTTTTCACAACATACTTAATGGGCGAGAACGTTGACAAGACATATTGCAGAGGGTAGATGAGAAAATGACAAAACACTAGTAGACATAGATACCCTCATGTGAATAGCATGTGAGTGGAGTTAACAAGACTATATAACGGTCATTAGAAATTGGACTAGCAAGCAATAATTCAAACGTTGGGGAAGACTGCAGTAATTTTCCTGTAACGAGGACTAAACATGAAATCTGGCTAAAGCACAAGGACTAACGGTGTAATCTACTCTAAAAGGAAATATCATTTCCCAGATAAAATCTCCCGCAACTGTGATAGACTTTTGGGTTTCAACCAGACAAATGCATAGGTTCAAGAGCCCCTAGCATTTCACTTAAGGGTGAAGATATAGGGTGTGTTGACTTTACCGCTGTCGCCGCTTGTACTGTCTGCTTTGTCGGATTGTACATTCCATCAAAAGTAGGTGGGTCCCATGTGTAGGGAGGGTCCGGTTAGTACACCCCTTCACTTAATTGCTTCGGGTGGAGATATACTGACCCTCCCTTAGGGAGGGTCTGTTGACTTGACCAAGCTGCCGCCGTTTTAAAACTTGTACATTTTGACTAAAGTAGGCGGACCCCACATGGTAGGGAGGGTCCGGTTAGTGTGACCCCCTCCCCCCTTAATTGCTTCATTTTGTTGTACTTTTGGTTCATTGTACGGTACTCTTGATACAGAATCTTGGTGTCATAAAAATGTGAAATACTGAGTGAAGTTTGATTGATGGAATTACCCTCTGTAACAGACAATTGCTTGCTTTGGTAGTAGCTATCACGGGAAGAACCTTTTGTAAAGTACATATTTTCACTAACATGTTTCATTTCTTTCTAAACTCTTGTGTGTGTAAATTTGGATAGCTTTGCATTATTACAGATGACTTGGTAAAGTTTGATTTAACATCTATTAGATAACAATGTTTATTGTTGATCAAATTTCTGAAGTACTCCCTAGCAAAGACCCGAATATAGGCATTGAAGTTGTAGTTACTAATATCAAATGATGATTGATCGTTATTAAAGTAATAAAGATCATATTGATCTTGAAAATTTAGAAAAATGAATGTTTGAAGATATTTATAATTACCGGAAAATCATGCAGTCGATGGTTTTCGCGGTCTTATGGAGCAGTGTATGCCTCCAAATCAATTATTTGATCACAAATAGCAGTCATATCGAAATTATCACTCATGATCATTGATTTCATTTCGTTCTTATCAACTTTTTTTCTGACAATCAAATGATCATTACCACAGGTTACACTACATTAGCAGCAAGTAGTCATATGCTAATATATATAAACTAGAGTAAATTGCACCGTTCGTCCTTGTGATTTGCGTTGACCGCAGCTGGTGGTCCTTTGACCAAAAAAATTGCACCACTCAGTCTTAAGTATGAAACGTTATGCACTGTTAGTCCCTCCATCCAAATGGCCCCACTAACTCCCACTAACGCTCGTTAAGTAAGGATGTTAAAGGGGTATTTTTGTCACTTCCCATATTTATTATCCTCTCTCTCTCTTACCTACAAACCCAGATTCATCTTCATCTTACTCTTCCCCACAACTCCTTTCTTCCCAAACTTTCATCCACACCATCACACAACTTGATTTGCACAAAACCAAAATCCATAAACCTAATTCACATAACTTCACGATTTCATATTTGAAAGGGTTCGCGGATTGAACCATGTGTCTAATCAGTGATTCAAATTATGAATTTCTTTCCAGAAAACCATGATTTCTTTTTGATGGAGTGCTTAAAAGAAATCGTGATAAAATTTTCATCTTCTTCTTCTACACTTTCAAATCCAAATTCCCGTCTACCGACCACCATCTCTTGCCGGAAGAAAATTATACATTATATTTAGCCTTTACCCTTATTTAGCCTCATCTTCTTTCCCCTAAATTAAACAAATCCAAACAAAACCAAAATTTCTAATAAACAAATCCAAACAATTGCTATCGAGAGATCTTGATATACGAACAAACAAGACCAGGATGCTTCGCACAATACTCATTAATAATTGCTATCACTTTTCAGGTAGGTAGAGTGGAAAATTTTGCTTCTAGAATCAAAGATCTAGCCAAGCAACTCAGATGGATTCTAATGCTTTTAGATCTAAACAAGCGAAAAAGATTGCTTTTAGATTTGGTCGACACTTTTTAGGTAGGTAGAGTGGAAAAATTTTCTATGTAATTGTGTGTCAAATGATGAGTAGCCAAACGTCCCTTTAGATCCAGTAGGTGTAATTGCAGTAATCTAAGAGTCGATATTGTAAACGTTTGGTATGCAGATATTGTACAGAAAAAAGAATCAAACATATGTAGAGGCTCACGTGTTCTTAGGATCACATGTTCTTAGGATCACTTCCAGTGATTATACGCCATTCTTCATACTCAAGTGTAGGGTAGCAGATCTTTAAAGGCATGTTTGCTATAAGATAATCCCATTTCTCTTCAATCACGTTCAATATACCGTCATTCTTAAGAAGCTTATAAACCCGAGATTTTGAGTTCGAATCTTTTTGGTTCAAAAATCGATGATGGGTATGAACATATTTAGCAATATCGATTTTCATGGGTTTTTTTTGGAAATATTGATTTTTATGTAGCATAAAGGATAGAAGGGTTTTTGCTATTTTTGGTGGTTGTTGTGTTGTTGTTGACTTGTTGGTTGTTGAAGGATTGGGACAGATTTAGCAATTTTTGGTTATTTGTTGATGTGTTGTTGTGGGTTTGACTTGATGTTGGTTATGATATTGTAGCCTTGTTTTTCTTGGTGGATCTTGCTGAAGATATTTTTGTCACATGGTGGATGTTGGTGGTTTGACTGATGATACCACCAAGTGATATTGTAGCCTTGTTTTCATTTAAAGGAGTTGAAAAGTTAGAAGATGAAGATGAATCTGGGTTTATAGGTAAGAGAGAGAGATGATAATAAAGATGTGAAGTGATGAAAATACCATTTTAACATCCTTACTTAACGAGCGTTAGTGGGAGTTAGTGGGGCCATTTGGATGGAGGGACTAACGGTGCATAACGTTTCACACTTAAGGCTGAGTGGTGCAATTTTTTTGGTCAAAGGACCACCAGCTGCAGTCAACGCAAACCACAAGGACCAACGGTGACCTAATTCAAGTTGTATCTCGTTAGCATATGGTGCAATTTTTCATGTTCAGCTGCCACGAAAACAGATACAGACCTGGTGCACTCAGAAGGCCTGATGCAATATGAAATGTATATACATAATTACCACAGCGTAAAATTGCCATCTGCTTCTATACGACTACATAACCAAGTTGGCTGGATACCATGTGATAGAGGAGGATAGTGACAAGCTGAGATTGATCATATATGTTCAAGAAATCTGGAGGATTACATTATGCATGGCAGTATTCAGTCATCATCGGCTTCTTGCAGATTGGTCAAGTCTGCAAATAATGCTTCCCTCTGGTAAAGACACTGATGCACCTTCTCAGTCCATCAGTGCTTGTAAAACACAAGATTTCTGCTGCAATTGGTTTTCAAAGCTTCTTCCAACGTTTCAGCTTGGTCAAAACTAATTTTGAAGGTGACTATTGTTATGCCATCTTTTCCAGTATCATAATCCTGCTTTATATCCTCAGCTTTGAATGACTGCAGCTGAAAATTACCAAAACAAAAGATGATACATAAAACGTTGATAGAATTCACTATTACAAAATGATGTCTTGGCTTTACCTGATGGTAAACAACTCCCAAAAGATCAAAACTAACCTCCACGCCCATAGGGACCTACAAGGTAAGAGTTTATCCAAGTTATTATGTCAGAATCTCAATGGCTTGCAGAAACAAATTTAACGGAAAGTGTAAACAATCAGTAAAAAGTGCTCAATGTTTGTCAAAGACGTTTTGGATGCAAGTGTTTAAGGAAGTGAGCAAAAATTATTTTCTTATGGTTTTGGTCAGAAGATTTGGATAAACGTGTTCACTGTAGTGCAATATGATGTTTTTCAGTATTTTTTTAAAAGCATAATTCTTGCTAAATACAAAGAATTAGAACAGAAATAATCTAGTTGAGTTAACAATATTTAACCGGGTTTACTGAAAGTTCAAAGGTTTTACCAGTAACATGTTTTGTTTGGGATTTTACAAAATGGTTATTATGAAACAACTTGCTAAGTAGCAGTTCACTCTTCTCAAAGCACCAAACGTCAAGACCATAAATGGATCTTTACAATCGAGACAACTAATTACCTGAGATTTTATAAGCCGTGTTGGGGCACTTTTCAAGCATTCTGTTGCTACTCCCCCGTAAGCCCTAACTAGTCCTCCGGTGCCTAGTTTGATCCCTCCAAAGTGCCTAAGAATAAACAAAACCAATGGCAGCAAACCCTTATTGCTTTTCTGAGTTTAAGAGATGAGCAGTTGAGAAGAACTAATAATGAAGTAGAAAAATGAGGTGAACTTGAGATACTGTAATATTTACCTAGTGACAACAACCATCACTCTATCTAATCCTGAATTTTCAATTGCAGAATGTATTGGTTTTCCAGCTGTACCAGTTGGTTCACCATCATCATTACTTCGATATTGATTTCCAACCTAAAACAAATCCACCATATAAAATAAGTGAAGGGATCAACAAGTATGTATCTTACTTCACTATGCCAATGTGGTTCATTATATCATCATGTTCGACAACAGACACTTACCTACATGCATCTATAACCACCAAAAGTCTGGACTTGTATATATAATATTTGAGCATACAAAACACAGTTTTTTCCTATTGTACTTGCTATTTCCTCTGTATTACTGTGTACGTAACGACAGCAGGTGAGGGGCAGGATACACTATCGAACATGAATGGTAGTAATTGAGCGCATCCAACGACTGCATACTTATGAAGAAAAAAAAAAAACAATATTGTAAAAGGAACCCATTGTGATAATGAAAAAACACAATATACCTTATAAGCCCAGCAATTATGAGTTGCACATGGATCTTGAACCTACACATTAATATATGACAAAATTAGAAGTCTGGACAACAATATAGCAAATCAAATAAGACCGCTAATAAAAATTAGTACAGCTAAAAAGGGGTAATACTTTTGCTTAACTCTACTAATGTTAAGCTACGGAGAGCTTCTGTTTTTCCTCTTTCACTTTGACCAAAAACTATACATATGTGACATGGATCATAAAAGTCTTAGGATCCAAATACCAACATTCCGAACAAAGAGGTCCTTATGTGCCTTCCTGCATCCTAAGTAATTCTGGATCCTATATCTCATTAGAAGCTGCTAAAAACTTATTAGAAACTACTGATTTTTTTGTTTCACATAGGCACAACACTTCAAGCAAGAAATACATCATGTGAAGAACCGAAAAAACAGCCTAGATCAAGATGTGCCATCAAAGTGAGAAAAAAATATTATAATTTGGTCAAATTGTATCTCCATATCTGTTGACATAGCACCTATTAACTATGAGATTGCAAAATATGCCAAGATCGCTAAACAGTTCTAAGAAAATGCTTTTTGGGTTATTGGGTTTCAACTCCGAATCTATGGTCCACTGCAGGGAACTACAGATCCCATGCCACCAAACGACTTAACCCATAGTAAGAAGTTATTAGCAGCCCACTACCAATGGTTATGAGGGGCTAACAATTCAAATTCACACCGGATATAGGCCTTTATGTGATGAACTTTCCCACTCAATTTGCTAACGTTCTCTCGCCACCTGTATAGAAACCCAAAAGTAAAACTAAAGTAACTCCCAATACCGTCTTCCACGGGTTATGGGTCCCAATACCGTTACGGTGTATGGGGGAGGTTGAGACGTAGACAGCCTTACCCCTACCTAAGGTAGAGAGGCTGCTTCCGGTTCTACCAAAGATAGAAAAGGACCCCCGGCCTTTTTCTATATATTGAGGCCCAAAACTATATATTTGTAATCAATTAAAGGGCATGAAAATCTAATGAATCAAGCTGGTTTCTTTAAGTCTTCAATTTCCGTGCTAGGATAACTCAGCAATTGCTTACTAAAGCCTTGACTCAGTTCTCTTGATTAAAGGGTGGATCAACTTAAGGGTACCTTTTCACATACAGCAATCGCACACATCATACAAGGGGGAAAGTTATTCAAATGAAGAAACCAATATGATTCTTAATAAAACTAGGGGATGCTAACACCACCTTTTCCTTGTTCATTAAGTGGTGTCTTCATAAAAGCCATACGAACGCAATAGACTCTCTAGAAGCTAGAATGCATAACTTAAAAAAACCCTAAATCTAACCCTGAGATCTAATATTGTGAAGTTGAAAAAAGGAGGATGGTAGAAAAGAAGGTGAATTTGGACTTGCGCTACTTGGCCTTCATTCGGGCGATTTTATACAGATCCCTGCCCTGTCCCTTATTAATTGCCACAGTGGTCTTTGCACCAAATCCATATTGATAATGCGTGTCTGCCTAACCCCAGCAAATTAATCCTATTTTATCCATTAGTTACTAACCATCAATGTAAATGCGTCGTGTTCATGGTCTCCAACAAGATGGTATAGTATATAGTTGGGTTTCACCAGGCAGTTACTTTACCAGTAAGGCAGTAAGTTCCCTCGTTTTATAAAGCATATTTTTTAACTGCTTTCTTCCAAGCGTCAAAGGATCTGGAAAGTAATTCTTGCCTGGCCAATAATGTCTATATAGTTACACAGCAGCTAGTGTAAATGTGTAATATCAAGCACCGTGAGAGTGAATCTTGTCCTGCATCTTGTAATGGTAGACTATTTCCAAAAAGTTATTGTTAAATTTGAGGTTTAGTCCATTGACATATATGCGCTATGTCTTCCTACAATCCTACACAACATCGGAACTTTTATTCTTTGATGTTACTTCTCATAAACTATTGTTCTCCAATGCCTGGGTTTTCACAAGTTCATTGCAGAAAATTTATCAAACGAAACACAACCTAGTCCATAATAGGCTAATAACTTCCAGAAAACCATATAACACGTGACATTGTTAGCAGCCAGTTGCCACTATCTAAAGAGCCTTTTAGTTCAGGTCATAACGGCTATTCTTCAGTCACCTGTCATCTGTACGCTTATGAATACGTAAACCGAAAGATAGTATGATCACAAACACAATACAGTGCCTACTTTCGGCAGTTTTTGCATGTACTGTCTTATCTACCAAAATTCCACAATTTCTTATATAAAACTTACATACGATTACGCGAAAGTGACCATGGTTGTCCAATTGCTCAAACACAAATAGCAAATTCATATTACTAACAAGTAACAACCTAATATTGTTCAAATAATAAAAACTAATATATATTCTAGAATCAAAATGTTTATTATATTTACCTCGGAGAGGAATGATTGAGCAGAGCGTTCGTCGGGGATATGACCAGCAATAGCGATGAATTTGCTCTTTTTAATATCGCGTTCTAAAGTCACGCGCTCTGAGATGGTGGTGAACGCGCCGCCGGATACGGAGGCGACGGTGTTGGTGCGGCTGGTGGTGGCGGTGACCATTGATCGGAGGTGAAATAGAGAGGAAGATATGCGGGAACGGTGGGTGTGGTATGATACCTGCATTTGGAGACACTTGTTGGTTGAGTTTTGGGAATATGGGGGTGTTTGGGATTTTGTTTATTTTTATTATAAATATGGGATGCCGGCATCCAGACGTAGGCAAAGATGATTTTTGGACGGAACAATTAGTGATTTCTTAAGGCTCCCGTTATATGTTAATTCGCAACACTATTGGTCCATCAAAAAGGAAACAGTGAATGTACAGGCCCAACAGTATGGTAATGGGCCATGTGTGAGTTTGTCATTGGTTGGAACGTGTCGGGGAAATTCATGTTCATCCCTGTTTCTGCGTAATGACAGTGTAATAGAACACAAAACGTCATTAAACCTGATAGCAGGACTCCTATAAATTTCCAGCCTCTTCTTCATTTTTCTTACTTCTTATCCCTCTCAATCTCTCATCCATACCCTACCATCCAACAACTTCACTTTCAACCTTATCATTTCATCACTCCAATAAACTTCATCTTTGCACACAAACTAAATGACACAACTCAATCTTATCCAATCCCAACCGAATCTTACACACTAGACAAACAATAAGTATTCATTGTGCACAAACATCTTCAAAAAAGTTTGGTCACGCCAACGCATAATCGATGAGTTCATTTATTCATACGAAAAAGAATTCGATTCACTCATGGCTAGAAAAAAGAAGGTGATTTTTAACAGTGCTTTTGGTTATGTGGGGGTAAGGTGGGTGAGGAAATGAAGGGATCTAAAATCGATTCACACATGGCCATAAAAAAAGAAGGGTGATTTAATAGTGGTTGCTGCTACTATTGCCAGTTGTGTCTTTGTTTGAGAGAAAACACCAAACGACTAATATCTTCAAAGAAAAAGGTATACTTGAAGCGCTCAACAAGTGATCGATGAAATGCCTCAAAGAAGGTATAGTTGTCTTCTTTTTGGTGTAAAGCATAAACTTTCTAACAATTTTTTAAGATGGGTTGAGTTTGATTATGAGTTTCACCAATCTTTTGATTTCAGTATCACTGCAGTAGCTTAGTTCTTTGTATTTACAGGATTCTCCAATAAGTTCTTTTGAAGATGGTGTCACGTCTTTAAGGGTTCATAGGTCGACATGGATCTAGCTAAGGGCGTCAAATGGAAGTTAAAAGGTATATTTAGTATCGACTTACATACAATGAAAAATGATACTGAAACAGATGTGCAACAAGTGAGCTGGAGAAAACCGGTTACCACAACAAGAGATAGGTATACTATTGTTAATTTCTGGCAAGAATGTATCAGCAGGTAAGTTATTTAAAGCACGATGGAAGTCCCGATGATGGAACTATACAAACTCTACATGGTGAAATTATCCTTTTTTCAAATATTTGGTTGATTTACATGGATTGTTGTTTTGTGCAGGTAGGTCTATTAATTGGAAAGGATGTAGACATTATTCGGACATTGCAAAATTGTTCAGGGGCAAGAATCCAAATCACACAGAATGTCGAGGCTGATCCCAATTTGGCAACTAGACCTGTGCAACTGATAGGTTCTTTAATAAATTTGGTCACTTTCTTCATCAAACTTCGTTGCATTTTGATGTTCGAATCTTCTGTGTATTCGTCTTCTGTGTGTTCTGAGGTTAAGTTTTCATGTTGCAGGTTGATGGTGGTGGTTCCCCCTCTTGCTGGATGTTCCCATTTTATTATCAAGTACGTGGTCTTCTGATTTCCTATTTTGACCCCAAATTACACATTTACTTTATTTAAGAAACTGACATACATTGATTTTGATTAACCTGTACCTGAATTCTTATTTAGAATTGCGAGTATGTAATTGTGGTTTTGTTAACTAATGTGGAATATTGGTGTTAAACTGAAAGTGCAGGGCTGAGACAACCAGAAAAAAGTTTGAGAATTTGGGACGGAGTTTTGGTCAACATACTAAAAGATCGTAAGGTTAGAGAATGTAGGATTTCCGATAGAGAACGTAGGAACTTTTTATTGTGATTATGTACTTAATTGTCTACTATGTGGTGTTATGTATTCTAATAGCCTTAGGTGCTTTATAGGTTTGATCTCATTCTTCGTGAATCTTACACAAATTCCTCTTCATTTTGTTTCTTTGCTATTATCTTTGATTACAATATTAGCTCAAGTAAACAATATATTTTTGAATAATAAAAGGAAAAGTTATAGATAAATGAGACTTGAGAACTCTTTAGAAGAAATCAACAGGACCTAAAAATGATGTCTTAGGGCCTTTTCATTACCAAATGGTATCATGTAAGGTGTTCATTAACTAAGTTGGTAGGAAGAACGTAATTCAGACATCAATGGCCATAGTATGTATAAATGCCTTTTGTATTTAATGAATTTAAAGTTCTAATCCTGGAAGTTAGAAGTATAACATATTAGTGTTCAATGAATCTGTGGGTTGGAATAGGATGTATATTTATTTGGTCTTTTAAATCCATATCTTGATTACTATAGGTTACTGTACCAGTCTCCTTATAAATAGTTAGTGTTTTAGTTTTTATTAGAGAAATAAAAATTGCTTCTGTTACAATTAGTAACATATTGACGCATGAATGTATGAATACACTTTATAGTTTTATAGTTGTAGTCGTGTATGTTTTGGATTATGCTATATTGGTTATCAAGCCGCGTTTTTTTAATTTGCCCTCTTTAACTTTCTGTGATTTGACTTGCACAACAGTTCAAAGTTACTACTTCTAACCAGCTTCTCTTTGGCCCGCAAGTCGTGATCCACATCATCAGGTTATTTTTTGTATATACCTGCTTAACACACCACCATAGTGGATTAACAAATATATATCAAGTTACTTATAGTACCATTTATTTTTTTAAGTTTTAACTTGATTTTACATTTCTTCCGATCTTCATTTGGTTCTTTATGTGCTACAACTTCCTATTTTGGACAACTATTTGCCTCTTTGATTAGCCTATGATGCTATGATTGAAGTCACAAGTCCAAGTTCATTGATGAGACTTTAGACAAAGACGAGGCAGAGGACGAAACAGAGGAGTTCGCAAATAGGTAAAAGGTTCTATGGACGGGTTGGATAACGGGTGAAAACGGGGTAAATTTTTTAAGGGTCGAGACAGATAGGGTCGGGTTGGATTCACCCGAAACAAATTTTTGTAATCAAATGATCATAAAAACTATATTATTCTAATAATAATCTAATGATCTACAGAATTAAGGTCGTTTGGAATTGCTTATTATGACTGATTTTTTGCTTCATTATTATGGAAGTAAGCTGTTTCGAATATATGTTCAGATATTGCATAGTCAAGTTACAGAAAATGCTTCAAAACTCTCTTCCAGTCATGAGAATCTATATCAATGAGTCCAAAGTAAGGTTCTTTAATTTTTGTTATGAGTTTTACCTTGAATGGTATTTTAGTTTTGTACTGCCCATGAATTGAAAGTATGCTTTTCGACTCTTGATTATAAGACTTTTTGGGTTTTTTTTATTGCAGTTCTCATGTTAGCGGTGGTAAAACACAATGATAGAAATCAAGTAACAAGGTGCAAATGAAATTTGAGTTTGAGGATCTTTTTGATTGACTAGATTGACTATATATATCACTTGTGAAGGTAAGGACATCTTTGAAGTAATCATATATAACCATTGTCAAATTTTTGTTGCTCTAAAAAGCTACAATGTTTGTTTCAGTGTCCACAAACTTTATTTAGGTATAGAAGCTGAAGTAAGATGTCACATACGGTGGAGTTGAATGTGCGATTAGCCCTGTCATCGAAGTAGATGCCAAAAGATAACGAAATGAAATTGAATGTGCCATAAGGCTGAAGCTCAAAGTCACATAAGCAAAATTAAATTTGATCGTCATGCAATTCAAAGTCGATAGTCATAGAAGTAGATGTTGAAGCTAAGAAGTTTTATTGATTGCTTACATAGTTTTCAAGAAAGAGCAGGGGCGGATCTACAGCCATAACAGGGTATGCACTTGCATACCCTATGATTTCTCCATGTTGTGTAAAAAAATGAGTTTGGAGGTTTTTCTCGAATCGAAATAAGAAGAGTGCATACCCAGCAAATATTAGATGCATACCCTAACCTATTTGGCACATTAATTTCTTTAAGTTATTTAATAGATAAATGTAAAATGAAAGAAAAAGAAGTTTTGTCACCAGAACAATATAGCAGCCACTAACTCTTGAAGAAGAAGAAGGGGTCCATCTGAATTGTGTTTCTCTCTCTTGTTGGTCCCATATCACTTTATATCTAATATTAAACTATTACTGTACATATTTTCCACCTATTGGTTTTAACTTTTTAGTACATGTGATAAACTGGATATCAATTAATTTGAAAATAGTATCGTTTATGCTGTATGTTTTATGGTTTTTTCTTATAAGGTTTTTAAAATGTAAATATGCGCGTGTTTTTTAGTATCCTATCTATATGATATATTGAGTTACGATCAAATGAGAATTAAATTAAAATAAGAAGATGAGGAAAAAACATAACCACACATTTCAGATACGTCTACAAAAATATACGCATCTTCCTTTAAATTTTTCAATCTTATTTAAAATATGTTTGTGTAATGTTTATGTATATGAATGAAATATTAGTTAGTGAAGGGTTTATTAAATGATTGAAATATTATTTAAAGAGTTAATTTGTAAATTATATTTTTGTTAAAAAAGGTGGGTCCCAAAAAGTGGTGTTATTGGGTGTTATGATTACCAAGTGATTCACATCTGTAAAAAATAAAAGACATAACCCGAATCCTTGAAAAAAAAACCCGACCCGAGAAGCGAACTATTAGTCGCACTATTAAAATAGTGCATACCCTCATTCCGATTCCTAGATCCGCCACTGCATAGTAGCAACACTTATATATGTTTTCATTGTGTGCAATGCACATCTATAGTTAATTGGTGACTTTTAGAACATAAATAACATAAAGTTTAACACTGTGTTCTCAAGCGGAGTAAAAGGGGGAAAGAAAATGAAAGTGGTTTTTGTTGTGTTCTCAAGTTTTTGTTAGGAAGTAAAGTGAAAGTAAAGGAGTGAAAATGGGAGGATTTTGCATAGAAAACTTTCACCCCACTTTTGGGGTGAAAGTTAACTTTACTTCCTCTTCATTTCTTTACTCCCATTTACTTTACTTTACTTTCACTTTCTCTTTATTTTTTTCTTGAGAACATAGTGTAAAGTTTCAGTTTTACTTGAAAGGCTCATCCGTTGGATCAATGAAATTTTTTATTATTTTATACTAACAATAATGGTTAAAAAAAAATAAAAACTAAAATAATTGCTTACTTCACAAAACATTAACATAATTATAATAAACATAAACACGGTCGCTCCGGAGCAACGCGCGGGCTCATATGCTCGTTTTTACAAAGTGTGGTGCTATTTTCAAACATGGTTGTCGAGATTGCGATTTTGATCGTGTTTGTGATGTTGGGTAAGAAAACATGCGAGATTGAAGTAAGTCGGAAATGTGGTATAGGATCAAAATAAGATTCTAAGACAAGAACAGGGATTGTAGAATTATTAGTGATCCTTAGCTTTACGACTCATATTGAATGATTTTTTTCAGTAAATCGTTAATTTAAAAACGCGTTTAAACTTTCAAATTTACATTTATTATTCATATAAAGATGTCTCTAATATTGAATATAATGTATAATTGTATAACAACAAAACCTCTGTTAAATAAATTAACATCTAGTATAATTCAATAATTTCGATTACTTAAAGACATAAATTATAGGATCCTGATTTTTATAGTTTTGTTTATAAGTCTATCTATTGCATACAGAGTAAATAAGATCAACTACTATTCATCGGATGTTTGATTTAGATTGTTTAATTCGGGTTTAGTTAAAACTTTGAATTTACAATATTTTTAAGTTTGCTTTCGATTTAGAAGCTTAACAAAATTAGTAAATGGATTGTTTAGAATTAGAATTATAAGCTGGAAAAAAAGGCTTGCAACTTTATGAGTCTGTTTTCAAACGATCTCATAAAACCAACTAAAATGATCTATACTCCAAACATCCTTTTGCTATTATTATATTGACTTTTTTTAATATAAGACTACACACAAATAAAGGGTGAGCCATCACCCTCACCTTCACTTGTTACACGCTACTTTCATTGTGGCTGCCATTGGGTCATGCACGAAGCAAAGAAAAAGAATAGAGAGTGGTGAGGGTGCTCACTATTATTATTATTTTTTCCTTTTTTTTTTTGAGTGTGCGTGAGGTATTGTGGGGTATGTTTGTATAAAGTGACTTGTTTTGGAGGTGAGGAGAGTGGTGACCATTGTGTCTGAAAAGAGAAGGGAGTGGTGATGTGCTGAATAATGATGTGACGCTTATTTGACGATGAGAAGAATGGTTACCATTGTGTCTAGCCTAATAGCACAGCTAAATATTTAAATGAGAACGCTATATCATATGAGGAACGAAACTTGTAGCCTTGTAGGTCTTTAGATTTAACAATTTAAAAGATCTTAGATCAAATCTATTAACATGTGAATTATCTTACAAGTGCATGCATAATAGATGAATATAAATCTGAATCTATATAACATAAGTAAAAGGTTTTAAAAATATAACCGGGTTGGGGACATCATATGTAACGTGACAAGAAGAGATGATAATGTATGTTAATGTCGAAAATTTGAATACAATTAATACAATGAATGTGTACATGACTGTTCTCTCTATATATAATAACGCGTCGTCGGTGGATTTTTTTATTCATTTTTTTATAATAAAATACTCAAACTTTTGCCCCGGTTTGTTAGCCCAACATCGAGCCTACTAACGGTCCAGTTTCTTTTTTTTAGTTGTTTTATATATATTAACAAGTTATCACCGCCTCTCTTCATACTCATCCTCTCTACGCGTATCTCGAAGCTACGTTTCCTCTGGCAGTGGGTTTGCTCTCTTTGTGGTGGTAGGTTGTCGTTCGTTTGATTATTCATTTGTTACTGCATATGAAGCAAACCTGTTATTGTTTTTTTGATTATTCGCTTGATTATTAGTTTTTCTTAAAGTATGTCTGATTGTGTGCTTATGTATTTGGCTTTGATTTTTAGGGTTTTGTGAAGTTTAGATGATTTGATTATGTGGGTGTCACGGAATATCATAAATAATATTTGATACGGTTGCAAAAAGAGGAGCCTCTGGTACACGGCTTGCAATTGACAACGTATCAGGTATGATTTTATTACATTCTTTTTCTGGAATACTGTAAGCAAGACCCATAATAATTTAAAAAAAAAAAAAAATCTTTTTAAGTTTTTGTGAAAAAATTGGACTGGGGTTTCATTAAAATTTGTTTTTGAGCTTGACGCATAATTTTTTTTTTTTTTTTTTTTTTTTTTAAGTTTTTGTGAAGAATCTGAAGTGGTTATATTTACAAGATAATTTAAGGTGAGTTGTTATAATGGCAGCTGAAGAACTAATTGAAGTGAAATTTAGGTTACATGATGGAAGTGATATTGGACCAACCAAATATAGTTCAAGTACTACTGTTGGACATTTGAAGGAGAAAATTATTTCACAATGGCCCAAAGGTAAATTTAGTATGATCATATTTACTGTTGGTTTGATTGGATTTTGTTATTCTGTTGTGATATATATTTATTTTTGTGTGTTATTATTTCCATAATTGTGTGGATATAGTAGAATAGATTCTGGTTATATGATTAATTAGGGTCAAATAATTTGTTTCGGATAATCGCATTTGAGTAACTGAAATGATATTGTCACAACCTCATATAGCACAACCACATCAAAAGTTCACAACACCGTCTCTTTTTCGTTACAGTAGTTATTGCATATTAGACTCACGTAAAGTAATCACTATCAAAATGCAATGTCAAACACCTCATAAGAGTTTTGATTGTTTTTAGATTTCAACTGTATAAAATGATTGCAATGCCAAGCACCTCAGATAGTTGTATTTACATGTTCGAAATTCAACAATGTTAACCTTTTCGATAGGTTAGTTTAACGTTTTAGTTGTAAGTTTTGTAGCATGATCAGTACATTGATTAGAAAGACAATTTATTTGTATCAGGAACTTATCTAGCCATATGTTTGCATAGTTTAGGCATTTCAATCCAGATTCAAGATTACCCAATTTATTTTGGTACCAAAAGAGACAATGGGCAAATATGTAAACATTTATTTATTTATTTATTGCAATCTTCGTGATATTCTATTCTATGTTTTTATTTTAATAGCAATCTTTCTTTCATTTGACATAAAATGAAAATGGGCCTAAAACAATAAATGAAGTGAAGCTCATCAATGCCGGAAAGATATTGGAAAACAACAACTCTTGCTGAATCCCGATCTCCGGTCAGTGAAATTCCCGGAGGTGTCATCACTATGCATGTCGTTGCGCGTCCTCCATTGGCAGATAAAAACAGTGGTAAATATTGATGCATTGTTTAGTCCTGACTTGATCTGCCTTGATGAGTAATCGTGAAGGGTATTTTTGATTTTTGTTGTCATTTCTTAAAGTAACGAGTATTGACTAGGGAACTACCTCTACGAAGACACTTCTTTGATATTCTTCCAGTTACATAGTAATAACCAAGAGATTGCTCTACATTGGTACATAAAAGAAAATAATTTAAGTTTGATGCCTTGACTCTGATATAATCTATGTTTGATGAGTAATCTCAAAGTGCGCTTACGTCATTCACAAAGTATTAACTTGATCTACTACCCCTCTGAATGATGTGATATTGTAGCAGACTTTTATTGATCGTGTATGAAAGTTGGATTTCCTTGATGTTACAAATATATGTAACTAGCACCAATATTCTTTTCTTTTTTTTGGAAGATGACTAAATTCTAAGTTTAGATTTTTATTTTTACCGATTTCTAAAAGCTATATAGTAGTAAATATTTTGTGATTACCTACTATCTATTTTAGCTATATGCATATATTATGCCTTCTGTTATGGGCACACTTTAACAGCGTCTTTTCGTTTTCTTATTGTAGGAATGCAATAATAGACCTGCTTCCTATAGACAGCTTGGGGCCATAGCAGAGGGTCTGAATGATGTACAGAAGTTTGGACAGTTTGCTTCACAAATCTCTAAGGGGACCAGTAGAAAAGGGTTCAATTACATTTGCTTTCGTTATGTTTTCATTAAACTTGGTTTTCTTTTTAGTGAAAAGTTTGATTATGTTCAGGGGAATGGAAAATCGAGACGCCAATGGCAACGAGATGATTCTGAAATTTCATCCACTTCTAGGCATGAATCTCACCAACCTATTCCATGTCTCATTAATTTGCATCAAGTAAGTAACGATTAATCTTGATACTTGGCTATAACATGATAAAATGGCAATTCATTTTTCATTTATGTGTCTTTTAGGTTGATATTATAGTTCTTTTTAGCGATAATTTCTGGCGTATTTAATTATTTTTCAAACCTCAATGTGCTGAAATAGAGACACACTTTCCGTTATGTTTATGAAGGTTTAAACGTGTGTATTAGAAAGTGAATTTCCATTTAAGGGTCAACTGGCAGTTTTGACTAATCAGTTTAATACCAGCTACAACAAAGTTTAATTATTATACTACAATAGTAACATTACTAACATACTCTTATTTTTAGGTATCTGGTGAAATGCCAATTGCAGCATCGGACAGTCTGTTTGCAAGAATTACATCAGCTCCATTAGGCCCCAGTGACAAGGTCCACTCACTTCCATATATCGATCACAGGCAACTAGGTACTTTTATTAGACGGTATTATTAACCTTAAATCCTCTATTGTTAGTGTAGTAGTTATATACTTATACTAACAGCTACGCTTTTTACAGGAGTAAGAATTGTGGACCCCTCAAAGGACTTGAATACTTGATCCGTGCTGAATGGGCTTGGAAATGTTGCCTGGAAGGAAAGAGTCGAAGGATGGAAGCTAAAACAAGTGATAAATATAGTGCATATGACAAACAGATACAATGGTGAAGGAATCTGATTTCGGTCATATTCAAGTCTATAGTAACAATTATACAAATTGCTTACTAACTATGGTTTTGTGCAGGATGCGATTATATCCTGGAACATTTAACAGGTACGAAGTAATGGTCGTGATTTTTATTTATTGACCTATTTTAATCAAACCCGAACCTGATTCGCAACTGATGTCAATTACAGACAGCCGTGTTGGATCAACTTCTAAGAGACGCTCATGCACATCCATCAGGAAATGGAAGAGTTCATGCTCCACATCGACTGCACAAGGCTGCTACATAATGCGCCTGACAGATAACACTTTCAACAAGTTGCCCACAGGAAATACCAAACTTTTATGAAGGTATGTTACCATTTGAAGACATAAACGCAATCACGAACAGCTTTGTAAACTTTACCGCCTAAATTAGCCCAATTGGATTTTTCATAATCATGTAGCAAATTGGAGTTGGTTTCTTAAGTGTAATACAATGGTGGATACAGTATGTAGCTAATGCTTTGGTTTAACCTATACTAACAGGTATTGGCTACGGCGTAAAAAATAGTTGCACCACGTTGCGCGCGCTGACCGGCACGTTTGCGTTCTCTCAGCTACATATTCATTAGCATGTGTTAATGCTTAAGGAAGAATGGTTCGACCTGGTGCAATCTGACAAGAAATTTAGGTAATGTCAGGTTTTTTGGATACACAGCCTGCCTTTTACTAATTTTACAACATGGTTTGGTGATGCTCAAACTAAGCTATTATCAAATGTATACAAAGGCTACTACTTAGAATACTTTAGTCAGCCACTCTAATGTATAAGGGTGTAAATCAACCTGTTTCACATCACCAGTCGTGAAACATGCTATTTTGTATCGTAAGTTTAGCATCCATCTGTAAGACTGTAGATTAAGAGTGTAGATAAGTATGTTTTTCGTCAGCGGGCTTAGAACAAACCATTTTCTACAAACAAAAATAGTTTTTGTTCAACTTTCTAAAATATCTTACAATTTTCTTTATTTCACACCCATTAACTTCCAAAAATTCATATTTTGTATATGTAAATTATATTCATTATATTTGATTTTCGTCACGATTAAAACATTTATTATTTATGTAAAAAATTGTTGAATGTGTAATAGCTTTCAAAATATTTCAACCTTCAATTTGCACCCTTATCTAATAACATGGATGTTTATAATGTACAAATTAATTAACATAGCAATCATATACTTATTTTATAGGGAAAATCATCTGAAAAGGCATCATACTTGCCACCTTATTCTTTTGTTGGCATCAAACTTTTTTTTTTTCTATTGTGGGCACATACTCCCTTAATCACCTCTATTGTAACTATTTTAAGGGAGATGTATGACGTGGCACTACTTAATCACAATAATTACGTTATATCCCGTTTTTTTATAACTTTGGGTGTCTTTTGACAATGTTTGATAGTTCGAGGTTGTGTTTTATATTATGTTTCATTAACCCAATTCCATCTCACACAATTATACGTTTCCCTCTTCCCCAATTTTTTTGTTTTCCCTAAACGGTCGATATAACTAACCCTAATTCCACAGACGCAGTAATTGACCCACATTTGATGTGCGTTTTCATAATTCAGGTACATTTACTTTGATTTCGTTGCTTATACTATGTTTTTATCAATATAATTACCCTAATTAGGCTAATTTTCACAAACCCTAATTTTCCTTATTTTGTGATTTTTGTAACAGCATGATACCTGGGACCAATTTACATCAGTTTGATGTACACAATGATGGGTTCTTTGCACATTCACCTTTAAGGTATAAGGATGGGGTGATTCTGAATATGGCTGTTCCAAGGATGACCTACGAAATATTTGCTCAGTTTGTGGAAGAAAAAGTTGGTAACTACTTCCAAGGTTTGTATTACAAAGTTCCAAATATTGATTTAGAGAAAGGCTTAGTTAGAGTAACAAATGATAAGGAAATAGCATACATGTTTGATGTTGCTGACTTGTTTGGTAGGTTAGAGCTCTATTTAGATCACTTAGATATGGATCTGTCAGAGTATCTAGGTAATGCAGATACCTCTTTTATGGATGAAACTGTATCTAAGGGAAAAGGCACACCCAAAAAAAGGTATTGCAATGAGTTTTCTGTGGATGAGTTGATTCATTGGGCTGAGATGGAGGTCCAGGTTGAGGGTTCATCTTCTTGCCATCCTAGAAACTCAGAGGGTGAGAGTAGTAGGACTAGGGTGAATGTTGATAAGGGCAAAGGGAAGGTTACAGAGGATGCAACAGATGGTGATGAGAGTAGCAGGACTAGGGTGAATGTTGATAAGGGCAAAGGGAAGGTTACAGAGGATGCAACAGATGGTGATGATGATTCTGAATATGATAGTGACTTTGATAGTGACTATAATTCAGATAAGTCAGTTGACTATCTTAGTCCTGGTGAGGAGGAGTTGATTGAACTAAGGAAGAAAATGAAAGCTAGTAGAGGGAAGGAAGCTGAGGGTATTCCAGAAATGAATGATGACACTATACCTACTGATGACACCATACCTACTAGTAACCATGGAACAGAAACACTGGTACAACATGATTTGTTCATGAATAAGCTGATGAGAAGGCTACAAGCTACTGATGAGAATGGAGCATATTAAGATCCTTTTGTTTGTGTGGAGAAAAGTGTGGACAGGTATCCGGTGTATGATGAGGCTACCCACTGGAGACTTAGGCATCCAAAGGTATGCTTCTATAATATGAAATTGTGATATTATGAATTTGTGATATTGTTTATAAATGATTGTTCTTTTTGATATGCAGGTTGGTGAAAAGTATCCGACTGTTGCAAAGTTTAAGGAGGGACTCACCTTCTATGCATTAGCTAATGGCTTTTCAATTTGGTATGAGAGGAGCAACAATAAGAAGGTTGTAGCTAAATGTGGATATAGACCACCAAGGATCATAGACCCTGACAAAGGTAAACAGAGGAAGCAAAAAAGGTATCCTACTGTAAGTACCTCTGAGTTACCTTCCTGTCTATGGAGATGTTATGCTAGGTGGATGAGAAAAGAAAAAACTTTCCAAATACAGACATTAGTTGATGAACATAAATGTGTTAGGAATTTTGAATTTGGGTCATTGGTAAACTATAAGTGGATAGGATCTGTGTTTGGTGAAAAGATTAGGGATAACCCTGATATTAGGTTGACTGCTATAGCTGACCTAATTATGAGGAAGTATAAATGCAAGGTATCCCTTAATCAATGTAGAAATGCAAAAAGGTTTGCTTTGACAGCATATGAAAAATCAGTTGATGAGCATTATGCATTGTTGAGATCATATGGAAGGGCAATATTAGATACCAATCCTGGGTCCACTGTGAAATTAGGTGTGACTGTAAATCCATATCAGAAAACCTACTTTGATAGGTTTTATGTGTGTTTTGCTGGATTAGCAGATGGTTGGAGGGCTGGTTGTAGGAAAGTTATTGCCTTAGATGGCTGTTTTCTTAAAAGGCCAAACCAAGGTGAAATTCTTACAGCCATTGGAAGAGATGGAAATAACCACATTTACCCAGTGGCTTGGGCAGTGGTTAATGTTGAAAACAAGGACAATTGGAGCTGGTTTTTAGAGTTGCTTGAAGGAGATTTGGGTTGCACCAAAGGACAAGGTCTAACTCTTATGTCAGATCAACATAAGGTATGTTTGTATCTAAAATTATTTCCTTGGTGTTTTATTAATACATATATTATAACATTGTTATTATATATAGGGTCTTATTGAAGCTGTGAAGGATGTAATGCCATATGCCGAACACAGGCAATGTGCAAGGCATATTTATGAAGGCTTTAGGAAACAATTCACAGGCTTGGAGTTTAGAGACTTGTTTTGGGCAGCATCAAAAGCCTCATATCCACCACTCTTCTACAAGACAATGGACAAGATAAAAATGGCAAACCCAAAGGCTCATAAGTATCTTATGGATAAGAATCCCAAAACATGGTCAAGGGCTTTTTTTGAAGTTAACAGAGGATGTGAGGCGGTTGAGAATGGATTTAGTGAATGTTTTAACAGTGTTATTTTAAGTGTTAGGGACAAGCCATTGATAACTATGCTAGAAGCTATCAGAATGATAGTACTAGAGAGGATGCACAGAATGAGGGAAATCAGTAAGAAATGGAACCCTGGAGTTTGTCCCAGCATTCAAAGGAGATTGGAATTGCTGAAAGATCAACAAAGGTAACTCTATTTTAAATTAATTGTGTATTATCTTATGAAAGATGTTGCATTGACACATATAACTGTGTTATGTTGCAGGTTCTGGCATGTTATCCCTGCTGGTGGGAATGTGTTTGAGGTGAGATCAGGAAGTGACGCATTCACAGTTGATGAACCAAAGATGTCTTGCACATGTAGAATGTGGCAGTTATTAGGTATACCTTGTGTGCATGCTACAAAGGTAATACTATATCTAAACAAGCTACCAGAGGCCTATGTTCCAGCTTGGTTTGAAACAGACACGTATTTTGTGGCATATCACCATTATTTAAAACCAGTTGGAGGTATGAATTTCTGGCCTGATCAGAGTATGTACTCAGTAGTTTTACCTCCTAAACCCAAAAAAATGCCTGCTAGGCCTAGAAAGAAAAGAATTAGATCAAAGGGTGAGGGTGGTAGCTCATCAAAAGTGTCAAGGGTAGGTATTGAGATTACTTGTAGTATCTGCAAACAAATTGGGCACAACAAAAAAGGATGCAAAGAAAACAGTAAGGGTTGTAGCTCAGTTGAAAAGGCACCTAGAAAAAATGTTGGAGGTAGGCCTAGAAAGAACAAGGTTAACCAGGATGAGGCATCGGTGGCAGATGATGTTATGCAGGCCAGACAAAGAAAAGAGAATGAAACAAGTGGGTCAAATAGAAAGAACAAGAAAAGAGGTTGCAATTCAACTTATGCAAGATGGTTTGGTGAGCAGCAGAATGAAGAGCAAACTGAGATTGACTTGACACCTGTTCAAGATGATCTCATGCAGACACAAGAAACTCAAACACAAAAGGTTAGAGTGAGGAGGCCTAGTGAAAGAATCATCAAAAGGAAGTTGGCAAAAAAATTGAATGGCCAGGGCAGCACTCCTCAGTGTGCCATGAATATAGATGATGTTTGAACTACTGTCATTTAATGTGCCCATTTTGTACATCTTTTGAGGGCAACTTATGCAAACAATTGGTAACTAATCTTGGTATGTAATATGGCTAGAACAAGTAGTATTTAGTAGCCACTAATGTATTTAGTAAAACAAGTAATATTTAGGGCAACTTATGTAATGACCATCAACCAATAGCCCATTTTGTACATGATACAGGGCACTTTTGATGGTCAATCCAAAAACTGTTATGTCAAAACATAACAAAATGCAGTATGCAGTTTGATATTCCTTTTACTATTCTTCATGTGACTTTATCTTTTTGCTCTATATAACATAACAAAATGGATTCCAACATTCATAAGATTACTTTGTTACTTCAAATGTGAAAAGTAGCACAAAAGTGACCAACAAACATGACATAAATACAGTAACATAACAAATGGTCAAAGATTTCATAAATACAGTAACATAACATTAAAAAGATCCTTAGATCACTTCGATAATGACATACCAACCAAAACACAGATTACACACAAACATCCTAACATGATGATACACAACCTATCATACAATTCCAACTTTGAGTTTCTAGCCTTCAACTCATCTTCCAATCTTGACTTTGTAGCCTTCAACTCATCTTCCAACCTTGACTTGTCCAAAGCAAGAGACTCAATTATGGGTCCACTATCCTCATTGTTCTTCATTCGCTTCTGCCCTAGATAGAACCCATACACCAACTCTTTGTAGTATTCACTAGGAAGATCTTCATCCAGAAACTCATACACATGACAAACATTGCATGTGACGAATCTCTTACCCGGATTCCTCCTTGTGGTGGCTGTTTGCACTCTTAATTGACGATTACAGTTACAAAAATGTTCAATCTTACCTCCAATTAAACGGGATTGAGCTGTGCTTGAACTGCTCATGCTTTAGGGTTCTTGTTCGACCATTTATGGAGAAGGGATTATTTTGGGAAAGAGGGAAAATAAATAAGTTGAAATGGGATGGTAGGGTTTGCAAGTGGAAAAAAAAATAGATAAAAATCACCCTCCAAGTTACAACATTGTCAAAACGGACCCAAAAGTGTGGAAAAAACGGGGTAAAACGGGATTATTTTGATTAAAAAATGCCACGTCATCAAAATAGTTACAATAGTGGTGATTAAGGGAGTATGTGCCCACATGTAGAAACCAAGATCTAGCTCTTCTAGGATTATAGCAACATTGATTGATATGCACAGCGAAAACATAAGAACAAGAACACAATCAATATTACTTAACAAGGTTTTTCTTTATTGAACATAAAATAAAAACCTACTACAAACTAAGAACGCGTATACACGTTTCAATCGACTCTCATTGGAGAGTTCGACAATTCTAATGAATGAGTTGCTGTAACCTAGACGCCACCCCTCTTTATATAATAGAGGGGGTTACAAAAACCCTAGCTTACTAAGAAAGCTACTACTATTACATATTAGGTCCCTATTGTTTCTTCTTTCTTCATTCTTGCTCGTAGGTTTTGTAATCATCAAATCTGTAATTCCCAACAATCTTCCCCTATTTGATATTACAAAACAATCTGCATGAAGAAACAATACTAAAACATGTCATCACAAATAATAAGCTGCACATCATAAATCATCTTCCCCTTTTTGTAATCATCCAAATAGGGGTCTTGTGCAACTCGTAAACGCTTCCCCTTAAGTGATGCATGTAGATGGTTCAGTATTTTTGAACAATATGCTTCCCCTTAAAAATATGCTAACCATCTCATGAATCTCGAACTCAGTAGCATAGATCATCTCTTCCTTCAATGCGAAAAAGACATCATAAAATGTCTTTGGATAATTCTTGTAGTCAATATATGCATGGCGATTACATGCAATGGCCGATAGTCTCAGTGAGCGCAGACGGATCAACCAGAAACCACTCAATGCTTATGATTATCTAATTTTGTGTAATCATATCATGAACTGTATGGTATCATATGCCCCCCAAAATATTTGTAAAGCGCGTGTAACTGTTCCAGTCAAGAATTATGCCACGAACTGAATCTCCAAAACAAACCATACACATCTTCATTGTTCAAGATCCAAGGGCGTCTTCGGACCTAGAATTAAATATCAACCAGCAAAAACAAAATAATAATTTTTTTTTTTTTTTTTTTTTTTTTTTTTTTTTTTTTAACTATCAGCAGTAACAAGCGAAGACAGCAGGAACGAGCAGCAGTAGAATCGATCAGCAGGAACCAAAAGTCATCATCAGCAGAAACAACTAATAGCTTCAGCAGGAACCCCACCATATATTTCATTCAAGCCCCATGTGATATTATCGATTAAACAAATTGGTATGAGGACAACCCATTAATGAAACCTATGAAGTCCACACTTGCAGCTATGACCAACCAATCAATGAAATCTACCACTGATCTTACTAATCAATGTATCAACCGGACCCACGAACAAAAAATTAGTTCAGAGATCAGATCACATGATTTAAAAGACTGATTCATACCTCACGTTGACATACATGTTCACGTGATATCATACCCACTAATACACTCTTAACAATTTTCAAGCCCCTCATGCGAATTCACAAATATACCATCTCCAAATAATTAATTAATATCAGGACGAGGGAATAAATCACGTGATAACATCCCAATTGCAACATCACACATAATCGGTTGACAATTAAATCAATTAAGCCCCACATCAGTACGAGACACAAACCATATCAGTACCCACTTTTAACAGATTTAATTCACGCCTCACAGATATTGAGTCATCATACAAACACGTAAGCGACAAACGTAACCACCACCAATTCATTTAAACAATTCAATTTGACCATTCACCGACCAATTGATAAATACTAGTACAAATGAATCGGCCCCACAAATTGAATTCATCTGATCGGATAAATCACATAATGCGACAAAAGTATTTTAGACCAATTTAATGAATTTGATCAGATGTGGCTATCGAAAGTGTTTCACTTTTGACCCACCACAAGCGACAAAAAAAAAGCCTTCACAATAAATTAAATTCCAGCCAATCGAAAATTAACATCGGACCCATGTGAATCAACTTTAAATGCGTAGATCTGCTCTTACCAATAGAATAAAATCAAATATGATTACCTCATAAGAATCAAAATCTGCTGCTGTACGATAATACTTGCTCCAACACTGCTTCGAATCTGCTTCTTTATTGACAGAAAAACCTTGTAAATCCCTAGATCAAGAGCAACCCGCTCTGATACCAAGTGTAGAAACCAAGATCTAGCTCTTCTAGGATTATAGCAACATTGATTGATATGCACAGCGGAAACATAAGAACAAGAACACAATCAATATTACTTAACAAGGTTTTTCTTTATTGAACATAAAATAAAAACCTACTACAAACTAAGAACGCGTATACACGTTTCAATCGACTCTCATTGGAGAGTTCGACAATTCTAATGAATGAGTTGCTGTAACCTAGACGCCACCCCTCTTTATATAATAGAGGGGGGTTACAAAAACCCTAGCTTACTAAGAAAGCTACTACTATTACATATTAGGTCCCTATTGTTTCTTCTTTCTTCATTCTTGCTCGTAGGTTTTGTAATCATCAAATCTGTAATTCCCAACACCACAATAGAAAGAAAAAAAAAGTTTGATGCCTACAAAAGAATAAGGTGGCAAGTATGATGCCTTTTCAGATAATTTTCCCTATTTTATAATAACTAAGTCAATATTATGATAATATTTAAATAACATATAGTGTTTTTGGTTTAAAATATAATCAAATAATATATTTATGCCACTTTCTACTTATATTATATGTATCGTATACAATTTATCGTACCTAATTGTTAGGTATGATATTTCGTTTCAGTGAAGATTTATTTGTATGATAATATATGTTACATATTAGACAAAAATACACCGTTGGTCCCTAAACTTTCCAGAAAGCATCACCAGAGCACCAAACTTGGGTAAATCGTCGTCGTGAGTCCATAAGTTGGGTTTTTGAGGCCGATTGCGTCCCTTGACCCGTAATGCATAGTCAACTTCTGTTATTTTCCCCCATGTGCATTGCGCATGGGGGCAAAACGGTCATTTCATCATTTTGGTTAATTATTTAAGTGGTACAACCTTAGGGACGAACGGTGTATTTAATAAAAAAGTTATACCATCACTACTACCACCGTATTTTTATCTCTTTTTCCTGCTTCTCTCTCTAAATTTCTGTTTCTCTCTCTAAAATTTACACCATCACCATTCTCAAATCTCATTCATCCACTCCACTAAAAAACATAAACTCAATCAAACAAAAATCTTCGTTATTCATCTTCATATCCACACACAATATCAAAACCCACAAAATTTTTGGGATGATCTATAGATGCGGCAACCAACACACAGTGCTTGATCCATTTCAACCAAACTAATCATAGATTTCATTTGTCGATAAGAAAGTTACAAAACTACAGTATTAAACAATGAAAGAAGTTGAAAATTTCAATCTAAATTTAGTAACTACAAACTTTAATGCATTTGTCACCTTTTAACTCTATAAAAATACACAGATTTACAATAATCCCATAATGATCTAAAAGAGATATTTTATGGATGGCGACGAAGACAGATTGATATTTTTGAATTCCATAGTAGCATCCTTATCAATCTTGTCCGATTTCTTGACTGAATCACATGAAACGTTTTCAATAAAAACCTTCACTTGATCCATATCCATTTTGTTCTAGAAATAAAATTCAGATAATCGCTTCTGCAAAACACAATAAAAAGCAATGTTAGTTACACAGTCAAACCGCAATCAAAACTGACACAAAATCATGATATTTAGGCCGACACACCTGGCCACCATTTTACCACATATAAGGTTCAGCAACGTACCATTATCGCGATGTTGAGGCCGATAGACATCAACCAACTTCTTCTTGTCCTGAATCCTAGTTTAACTTTTTGTTTCCATGAGATTTCTTGCGTTCTGTGCAATGAAAAGCATAAAAAGGCCAAATATAAATTCCTTTGAGTTGCGTTGAGGCTGCTGCTACATTGTAATGTCCCCATCATATTCGAATTTCACGCAGTCAATATATTTATGCATGCTATAATAGTAAATTTAAACCCATGAAACCCAAAAGCTATACACAAAGAACAACAATATAAAACCAGCTATTACAAACAAAAGCTTGACAACCAATCAAATTGTCATTTAGCAATAATACAAAAACCGATGTTTAAGGGATTTCCATACTATACTATTTGAGGATTAAGCAAACAAAAGGACAAGTGTTACATTGCTATTTGATTAATAGAAGCCTATTCAATTGACCTGAACCTTGTAGTCATACTACAAAAAAATATCCAAATTCTTGTAAAAAAATGGTCAAATTCAAGAAGGCTTGCATATTACATGAGCATGTTTGTAACACCCCCATCCGAGAACGGGTCAAATGTCACATTTATGGCGTCAAACATAACATACGCAAGCAGAAGACTTTAATAATACAATGTTTACAAAGGTATTCTAAGGAATAGATAAAGTACTAAATCTGAACATTACAACTTCCATACTAAAATACAAACTAAGTCCAAAAGAAAAACTCTAAATGCATCTCTATTCCATGGGAAGCTATCAAGGTGTTCCACTAAGAGCTCCTAAGCACTCATCACTCGAATCCCAGCCTCCCTCTTAGAACCTGCCGTAGGAAAAGAAAATGCGGCTGAGCTTAAAAAGCCCAGTGAACAGATATATAAAAATGGATAACTAAAGCAAAAGAATAACTGAAATGAAATCATAAGGATCGGCTGGATAAAATGATATAAGTCACAATAAGTAGTAAAATGAACGGATAAGTGAAACGGAACCACGAGAACCTGCTGAACAAGATATCAATGAAATATGGGATATATGATAATGGAATCAAAGCATAACAAGGAATATAAAACGGATAACAATCATAACAAGGAAATGCCCAAGTAACAAACATATATCATATCATAGCAAATTGTACATAGGAGCTGCAGACTCCAATAGTACTAGTGTGAAATGGGGTGTATGGCACACACACAATCCATTCACTAAATAACTGAACTAAACAAAGTACCTAGGATGCATCCATACGCTCCCTGCAAAACAGATATACATATACAAGTTCAAGACTGTGCATACGTACGTTAATATAATAATAATAATAAATATGGCGGCCATGGTTTCTATATAGCATAAGTGGGAATGTTGTGGACTAAAACCCACCTCCACAGATAGTATCAATACAATTGGTGCATCAATGGCACGGCCATGGACTCCCCATGACTGGCTACAAATATAGGCAACATAATAGGCATAGCACACGCAATATAATGATAAGGGATAATTTTAAATTATCCAACTCAGATAATAGCTATATGAATAGAATATAGCATGAAATGAATAATCAAACAAATAACTAGACAAATACGGGATCAAAGCATAACAAATATCAGGAAACAATGAGTCATGAGAAATCTTTAAGGATAGAGTACAACCAGGTTATGTAATTATGAAAATCATTTAAATGTTGTGTTCATGAAAGTATTCTTTTAAAATTTGTTTTTATGAGAGTCATTAAACCTTTATATAAAAATTGGTGTTACCTCGTATTCATAGAAATCATTTTAAAATAGTATTTCCCAAAACCATCATCAAGATATATATTCAAAAAGGTTTTTCATACAAGTCATTATATCTAATGCATTATAAAGTATCAAAGGATTCAAATGCGAATATTGAAGTCACAGAAGATAACGGACGAATCATATCACAAAACAACCAAACGAATATCAAATGGATCATATTCAGAATATTAAACATCAAGGAATTAAGTCACGAGATAACCTTACAGAGAAAGGGCGGAATATCTGTATTTTAAGTCACGAGATACCCTTACAGAGAAAGGGCGGAATAACTTATAACATAGTTCAGATTTTATCATATTCTGGTCCCTATATTTATGAATTTTATACCATAATTAAGTGTTTACTGAGGAGCTCAAATATTTATCATGAATACTAATACATGTTGGGCACTTACAATAATTTTTCCAGATTTTATTTCAAAGTGATAGTACCATTTCAAAAATCATTTTCCCAAACCTGCCCAGAAAGTGCACTGCAGATATACCCCGAAAGTTTGCATTTGCTTAACCCATTACAAGACCCCTTATGAACTTTTACATGGTAGAAAAGTAGTTAAGCCTCATAACAAGATAGGAGTAAAGTAGTTAAGCCTCATAACAAGACCCCTTATGAACTTTTACATGGTAGAAAACCATTGTTTGATTTCTTAAGACCATTTGGGTGTCCTGTTACTATTTTAAATACCATAGATCACTTAGGCAAGTTTGATGGAAAGGATGATGAAGGATTCTTTGTTGGATACTCATCAAATAGCAAAGCTTTTAGAGTATTCAATAGTAGGACTAGGAAAGTGGAAGAGAACTTGCATGTTAGGTTTAGTGAGAGTACACCTAATGTTGCAGGGAGTGGACCAAACTGGCTTTTTGATATTGATTCTCTAACCAAGACTATGAATTATGAGCCAGTTGTTGCAGGAACAGAGTCTAACCAATGTGCAGGTACAAAAGCAAGTAATGATGCAGGTCAAGCTGGAAAAGAGCCAGAACATGACAAAGATTACATTTTGCTACCTATTTGGACTGCTGATCCACCCTTCTCAACTCAAGAGTCAAAGAGTTCACAAGTAGATGACTTTGATGATCAAGAAAAGGATGATGTATCAGATGATCAAGAGTTGCATGAAGAAAAGAAGTCTGATGATCAAGCTAAGGATGATGTATCAGATGATATTAACACTGGCAGTTCTAACTCAGTTAATATTGCTAAGCCAAGTGTTAATGCTGCCAATGAAGAAATTAACACTAGCAATATTAATTCTGTTAATATTGCTGAGCCAAGTGTTAATGTTGCTGGCAAGGAAGGCATATCTTTTGATGTTGGTGACTACACAGATGATCCAAATATGCCTATATTGGAAGACATTTATCCTGATACTGATGAAGATGTACTTGGTGCAGAGGCTGACTCAACCAATTTGAATGAAGAAGTACCTGTCAGTCCTATTCTAACTACAAGAGTTCACAAGAATCATCCTAAGGAACATATCATTGGAGAGCCAAAATCTGCTATTCAAACAAGGAAAATGGTTAAAGATTTGAAGGAACAAGGTTTCTTTGCAAGATCCCTTCATCAAAGAAACAGTCACAAAGACCTTCAAAACTGTTTATTTGCATGTTTTCTATCACAAATAGAACCCAAGAATGCTCACAAAGCATTACAAGATCCAAGCTGGGTGGAAGCTATGTAAGAAGAACTTCTACAATTAAAGCTTCAAGAAGTTTGGACTCGGGTAGATTTGCCTAATGGGAAGAGGGCAATTGGTACTAAGTGGGTTTTTAGATGCAAGAGGGATGAGAGAGGCATTGTGGTTAGAAACAAGGCAAGGTTAGTAGCTCAAGGATACACACAAGAAGAAGGTAATGATTATGATGAAGTATTTGCTCCAGTTGCAAGAATTGAGGCTATCAGATTATTCTTGGCCTATGCTTCATACAAAGACTTTGTAGTGTATCAAATGGATGTTAAAAGTGCTTTTCTGTATGGGACTATTGAAGAAAAAGTTTATGTCTCACAACCACCTGGTTTTGAAGATCCTAATTTCCTTGACAAGGTCTACAAGGTGGACAAGGCACTATATGGCTTACATCAAGCTCCCAGAGCTTGGTATGATACATTGTCAACATACCTGTTGGACAATGGTTTTAGTAGAGGAAAGATTGATAAAACTTTGTTTATCAAAAGGCACAAAGATGATATCTTGTTAGTTCAAGTTTATGTTGATGACATCATCTTTGGATCAACACATAAAGCTTTATGTGTTGAGTTTGAGAAGCTTATGCATGAAAGATTTCAGATGAGCTCAATGGGAGAACTTACATTCTTTTTGGGACTGCAAGTTAGACAAAAAGAAGATGGCATATTTATCAGTCAAGATAAATATGTGGCTGAAATTTTGAAGAAGTTTGGATTTACAGATGTGAAGCCTGCAAAGAACACTATGGACACATCCAAGCCCTTGCTCAAAGATGAAGATGGTGAAGAATTTGATGTTCATTTGTATAGATCAATGATTGGATCATTGATGTATCTTACAGCTTCAAGACCTGACATAATGTTTGATGTCTGTGCCTGTTCAAGATATCAAGTCACACCAAAAGCTTCACATCTTAATGTTGTGAAAAGAATTTTTAGATATTTGAAAGGTCAACCCAAATTAGGCATTTGGTATCCAAAAGATTCACCTTTTGACTTGATTGCATACTCTGATAGTGACTATGCTGGAGCTAGCTTGGATAGAAAATCAACAACAGGAGGTTGTCAGTTTTTGGGGAGCAGGTTGATTTCATGGCAATGCAAAAAATAAATAGTGGTTGGAAATTCCACAACTGAAGCTGAGTATGTTGCTGCTTCAAGTTGCTGTGGACAAGTGCTCTGGATTCAGAATCAATTGCTGGATTATGGGTACAACTTTATGCATACTAAAATATATATTGATAATAACAGTACTATGTGCATTATTAAAAATCCTGTTTATCACTAAAAAACAAAACATATTGAGATAAGACATCACTTTATAAGAGATTGTTATGAAAATAAGTTAATTCAAATTGTTAAAATCCATACTGATAATAATGTTGCAGATTTGCTCACAAAAGCTTTTGATGTGGGTAGATTTCAATTTTTGGTTATCAGTATTGGAATGGTATATCTTTGAACAAATCTTATCTCTCTGTGTTTTTGTAAAGTTTTATAAGGATTAGTATTGTTATTAGGATAATAAATTGTTTCTGCTGCTAAGTTTTTAGTATTGCTAGTTAAAATTAGTATTGCTAATTTAGTATTGCTAGTTATAATTAGTATTGCTAGTTTACTTAGTATTGCTGTGTTAATGTTGCCAGTATTGCTCAGTATAATTGATGATGTGATTCTTGTAAATTGTGTTATGTTTGTGGTTTTGTGTTTTTGGGACTAATCTTTTGCAGGATAAGCTGAGAAAATTGTTGGAGTGATGATTAAAAAGCTGTTTGGTGTGGAAATTGAGTTTATGCGGCTAGGCATAAGTTAGTGCGGCTATGCCTAATTTAGTGCTGCTAGGGTTCTGCTGCTGTGTTTCAAAGAACAGGGTACTGTTTCATAAATAGGAACGATTAAGGGTTTATATCCTTCACAAATTCCCAAAAGTTAGTACGGCTCGATCAAAACTCTTTCAAAACATAAACCCTAACTCTTTTTCTCCATTAATTACAAATCCCAGCAAAATCCTACCAAAATTTTTCAAAATTCACAATGTCATCTCTGTCATTCGCTGATCAACACAACATGATTGCGTTTTTGCAAAAGCCCCAAGAAAGTGAAGGTTTTACTGAAGTCATTGACTTTCTTAATGCTGCTCATATTAGGTATGCATTAACAGTGAATCCTACTATATATGTTTCCAACATCAAAGAGTTTTGGGCTACTGCAAAGGTCAAAACTATTGATGAGGAAGTACAGATACATGCCCTTGTGGATGGGCAGGAGATTATTGCTACTGAAGCTTCTATTAGAGATGTTCTTCATCTTGATGATGCTGAAGGTATTAGTAATCTTCCAAATTCTACAATTTTTGAAAACCTTGCATTGATGGGGTATGAAAGCCAAAGTACTTCTTTAAAGTTTTCAAAATGGGCTTTCTCTCCACAATGGAAATTATTAATTCACACTATCTTGCAGTGTCTTAGTCCAAAGACTACTGGTTGGAATGAGTTTAGCAGCAATATGGCTTCTGCTATTATCTGCTTGGCTCAAAATCAAAGAGATCAAAGATTTAATTTTTCAAAATTGATTTTTGATAGTGTGGTTAAGGGCTTGGATAGTTCGTCAAATAAATATTACTTATATCCAAGGTTTTTACAACTTCTTATGGACAAACAATTTGTTGATAAAAGGGTTCATAAAAAGGTTTATACTGCTCTCTTTCATACTAAAAAGATTTTTGCTAATATGAAGAGAGAGGGCAAGGATTTTAAAGGCAGAGTTACACCATTGTTTCAAACAATGTTGGAACTAGGTCAACCTCAGGGTGAAAGCTCAGCAATCCCAGCTGATGCTTATCACACACCCACTATTTTGACATCCCCACCAACACAAAAGACCTATACCCATAGGATCACACAAAAGGGCACTCAACTACCTCAGGTTAGTGCTAGTATGGCTGCAGATGAGGATGTACATAAGGAGAGGGGTCACAGATTAGAAAGGGCTGTCACTACTGCTACTAGCTTAGAAGCAGAGCAGGATAGTGATAACATAAGTAAGACCAAATCTAAGGAAACTTCTAATGAAGAAAGTTCCTCTGGAACTAATTTAGGTGAAGGTCCCAGCCAATCGGATAATATGGGGGTATAGATGCTCAGAATAGATCTGAGGCTATGCCTAACTCACCCAATGATGCACCACTCGGGAGAGGTAACACACTCTGAAGTGCTGAGGGTAGTATGAAACTTATTAATGAATTGACGGCTACCTGTACAAAATTGTCAAGAGATGTTCTTGATCTCAAGAAGGAACTTAAGCAGCTTAAAATCTCTCAAGGTTCTGAAATCAAAAGGTTGAAGCAAAGGATTAGGTATCTTGAAGGACAACAGAGGTCAAGAACACACAAAACAAAAAGGTTGTACAAGGTTGGAACTACTTCCAGGGTTGATTCTTCTGAAGAAGCAAAGAGTTTGGAAGAGGATGTTTCCAAACAGGGGAGGAATACAAGTAAAGCTTCAGGGGAGGAAACTTTAGTAGATATGGATATTGGGGTAGATGTGGAAACTACTGGGGATGATGATGATGATGTGAATGAGTTTGTTGTTGCAGACCAACAGGGTAATACTGCTGATCATGGTATTGAAAAGATGGTTGAAGATGCTGAAGTGTTATTTGATGCTGCTACACTTAATACTGCCAATGAAGAAGTTAATATTGCTAGTGTTGAAGTTAATGTGGCTAGTGAAAATGTTGAAGTTAATGTGGCTAGTGAAAAGGTTAGTGCTGCTGCGACTGAAGTTAGTACTGCTGATGATGATGAAACTATTTCTCAAGTATTAACAAAGTTGAAGAGTACAAGACCTAAAGCAAAAGGAGTTGTGATTAAGGAACCAATATCAGTATCAAAAACACCAACAATAAAAATCTCACCATCAGACAAAGGCAAAGGGTTGTTGATTGAAGAACCAAAGCAGAAATTCAAGTTTCAGTCACCCAGTCAACAACAACAACAAATGATGACAGATGAAGAAGTTGCAAGACAAGTGCAAGCTGATCTTGATGCTGAAGAGGAAGAGGCAAGAAGAAAGCAAGCTGAAAAAGCAGAATAAGCAAGTCTTGAACTTATAAATTCATGGGATGATATTCAAGCTAAGTGTGAAGCAGATCACGTGGTAGCTCAAAGAATGTGGGATGATGAACAAGAAGAATTATCTTTGGAAGAAAAATTAAAGCTCTTTATGAAATTCATGAGACAGAAGAAGTTCTTTGCACAGAAGAGAGCTGAAGAAAAGAGGAACAGACCACCAACTCTGGCACAACAAAGGAACATTATGCAGACCTATCTGAGAAATATGGGTGGATGGAAACAAACTCAGTTCAAGGGAATGAGCTATGACAGAATCAAAAAGGAGTTTGACATACTTTTTAGAAGGGTTAATACTTTTATTGCTATGAATGATGAAGAATTGGAGAGCATGAGGTCTAAAAGGTCTGGAGAAAAGCTAGAATCTGAAAGCAGCAAGAAGCAGAAGGTAGATGAGCAACCAGAGCAAAAACAAGAGCAGAGAGCAAAAACAAGAGCAGACATAGCAGTCTCAAGAGGGTAATAAAAAGGAAGCTGATAATCTACAACAAATGACTGAAATTGTAGACAATGATGATGATGAATTTGTTGATGTTGTACCTTTGCAGACTAAAGGTCCTATCATTGATTGGAAGACTGGATATAATGGTAAAACTCCTTGGTGGGAGATAATCAGAGTTGGAGGACAGTCTAAAAGGTTTGTAACATTTCATCAGATGCTCAGAAATTTTGATAGAGATGATTTGGAGACCTTATGGGCATTAGTCAAGGCAAAATATGGAGATACAAGGCCAGAAAATATTTTGGATGTAGTTCTTTGGGGAGACTTGAAGATTATGTTTGAAGTATTTCATGAAGATAAAGTTTGGAGAGATCAATACAAAAGTAAAGTTATCCTCTGGAAACTTTTTCAAACATGTGGAGTTCATGTTGTGCAGATGAGAGGAGCTGAAATGTACTTGCTAGTAGAAAAAGACTATCCACTAGCAAAAAGTACACTTGATATGATGCTAAATGGAACTGTTAAACTTCAAATTGATCATTGGAGTGAAATGGTAGTTAAGCTTCTCAGAAAACTGGAGAAACAACTTGGAGCTGATTACAAGAGAAAGACAAAGTAAGTGTTTGGAAACATCCTCCTGGTGAAGGTTTAAGCTTAGATTGAAACTTGATGATTTTGGAAGAAAATATCAAGTTTAGGGGAGGATTGTTTGGTTTTAAAGGCTACTACAAGTTAATGTTGCTGATATTGTTAATACTGCTTAGGGATTACAAAGGAAATATTATAAGTTATTAATGCTGCTGGTTACAAAGTTAATGCTGCTTATGGAAAGTTAATGTTGCTACAAGATTAATACTGCTAGAACACTTAGTTAGTATTGCTAGTATGTTATTAGTGTTGCTAGTGTATTAGAGTCGGTTATTATGTATAGTATGTTTAGATAAGTATAGAAAAGATTCTATAAAGATTTATCTTGTGTAGAAATGTATTGTAAGCCGACTAGGACTCCTTAGTCTATAAAAAGAGGACCTAGGGCATAAATGAATAGTTAGTCATATGACTTTAAGATAATAGTTTTCCGATTTACTTCAAGGTTTTGTAACCCTAATACTTAGAGAGTATTCATATTATTAATAATATTGAAGTGTTTAGTGTGATATTCATTGTTCATTATTTAGTTCTTCTTAAGATCAAATACAAGATTCCGCATTGTGTTTGATAAGTTAAAAGGCAGTTTCTATACCTAGTTGTGTTAGATTTTTTTAGCATAGCTAAACCTTTACAAGCTAAGGGATTCGATCAAGTGCTCTAATGGGATCAACACCTTAAGGGCTGGATCAAAGAGGAATCGGACAGAAGAATAAGAGTATGATCGACCCACAAAACTGCTATGAACCAAGAATATCAAAACATGATCACCAAACCTGTTGCTAATCTTCGACCCTTCTTAATTCTTGTGAGACTACAATGAGATTTGGGAGTTGTTTAAGTTTCAGTATTGTGAGAGAGGGAGATGTGCCGTATAATTGTGTGATAAAGAGAGAATGAAGCATACAAAATAAAAGGGAAAGAGTGTCACTAAATTAGGTGATAAGGGAACTCAATATCTTTTTATTAAAGTAGAATTATTTGGTCTTATCATGTTTAAACGTGTGAAGAGTTTAGGAGGAGAAAAATTTTGGTTCTAATAATAAAAAGAAAACGTGTTGGATGGGTTAGGACAAATAGGTATGTCGCTTAGTGTAAGCTAGGATTAGATTAGGAATGTTTAATTTATTTAGTTAAGTTACCTAGGGTAAGAATTTAATAATGTGTACATATTTTATATCATAAGGTTTTAATATCATATCTTATTATTTAAACTTAGGTTAAATTCAAATTAGACAAATATAGTGTATTCCGGATTTTAGGGTATTACAATTCTTCCCCTCTAAAAAGAAAATTTGGTCCTCGAAATTAAAGTGAAAGGTTAAACGGAGACGTACCAAGCTATGAAAAGAAATGATAATGACTGACTCATTTGTGATTGTTCTTCCAAAGAATTCTGACGAGCGAAATGGTGTTGTTTCTCATGACTAGATCCTAACGGTCTAATATAGCTTCAGGCTCATCAACAAATGACAATTCATCACGAATCTGATCTACGGATACAAAACATATATGTAACGGATGATAGATAAGACATCTCAAATGAGATACATGAACTGAAGCATGATCTGAACATGAGACAAATACGGAGGCAATGCTAAATGGTAGGAATTTTCACAATCCTATTCTAAAATTCCGAACGAATCAAGGAAACGTACAAACGATCAACAAAGTAATTATCGAATTATCGAACGTATAAAATGCATAAGGATAAGGGTAGAATGTCCGTAATGATAAGAACGAACTTAAGGACTAACGAATCACTGAATAAATCTCTATATTATGTCAGAACGTCTAACCCTTCTGTACGGAGATACCCCAAGAACACACAACCCCCGGTCTAAAATTCCAAAGTTCCTCTACCACGGTAACTATTCTTTCAGTCACTATAATCAACTCCGGATCTTCAATAAGCAGCTATCTAATCCCCTTCCAACAAAAGATGTTCTATACTTTCATCCCTACCAAAGTACTGGATCCTAACATATCCTCTAAAGTCCGATTAGTTCATTCCTTCTGTCCATTTATCTGAGGGTGAAAAGAAATTTTAACTTGAGTCTGATTCCTCAAGCCTTCTGTAGTTCTTCCTGGAACTGTGAAGTAAAACGCGAATCTCTGACACGATCACTGCTGCCAACTCCAAGTTATGTGTTGGATATTCCGCCTCCTACGGTTCTAGTTGTCTTGATGCATAAGCGATATCCTTCCCGTGCTACACAAGTGTATAACCAAGTCTCTTCTTGAAATCATTCCCAAATTGGTACCCACCTAGGAGCTAATTCTTGTTTCAGCTCTTCAAACTCAGTTCTCGTTCCTCATCCTAACTAAACTTCTCCTCTCTTCTCATACGCTTCATCAACGATAACGCCAGTCGTGAACATCTTCCACAATCCTTCTGCAAGACTCAAAGGTTCTAACCCTAGTAATTGTCGTCGGTCTTGACCATTTAGTGATAATCCCAATCTTCGTAGGATCCAAAATGATACGATCTGCTAAGAACGTCTGTTGTCCCAACCACAATATCACCCTTCGAGAATTTTGTTTAAAACATCTTCTAACGCAACATTTCTAACACAATACGAGAATGATCCTCATGTTTCTCCTTCGTCTCTGGATATACCAAGATGTCATACTATGACAAATTTGTCCCAGTACTCACGAAAGACACGATTCATAAAGTCCATAAACAGCCAGAGCATTAGCTAATACTGTTGGCATCACTAACACTCGTAGTGGCCGTAACGAATATGAAAGGCAGTTCTAGGAATATCTTCAAGCCATAAATCCATCTAAAGGAAAACTTTGCGTCCTAAAATTGATCAGATACATCGTCGATTCGAGGTAGTGGATAACGGTTTCTAACAGTAATACGGTTCAGCTTCCAGAAGTCAACACATAATCTCCTACTACTATCCTTCCTCTTTATGAATAAAAACCGGGGTAGTCCACGGAGGTGTACTCAGATAATGAAAACCACTTTCAAGTTGTTCCTTCAGTTCTTCCTATCTAAATGGTGTCATTCAATATGGAGTTTCAGATTCAGGCAAAACGTTGTTCCATACAGATAGAGTTCTGTCTCATCATACCTTACTGTTCTGGCACTTCTCAAGATATCTTATGCTCCCAATAAGTTCAAGTTATATGATGTTTGTATTATCACGTTGATCAGGCGTCATAATACTCGCATCATATAATCATGCCTTTATAGGTATCGTATTCCACCTTGAGTCGTGACTAAACAATCTCTTAGTACCATGTCATATCAACTTCACATTCAGGTGGAAATCTTGGTGGTTCGTTCAGGAATTACATCACGAAAATTCAGATGCCAAAATGGCTCTCAAGGGAAGATCCATCCAATGGTGTATTAAATAGGTGCTAGAAAAACCTTCACAACCGCGAAGAATAATGTACGAGTTTTCAGGGTAGTAATGATAACAACGGTTAATCAGTCGGAAATCATGGTAAGGAATTCAGGATTGTTCGAAACGCCAAAGGTGGGACGTAGTATGACAGTAGTTAGCATATAAATGCTCAGTCCACCGGTCTATACCAGAATGACATTGAAAACGTATACTTCCAAAGGAAACAATTTAGCAAAACGAATCCTATTGTCATAATGAAATGGACAATTTCCTATACTCGTGGTTAATAACCACCAGATTCCTCATAGGAATGGAAAGGGTTAAGGCATAACTTAATAGTGTAGAGGGGACCTTAATATGCTTAACAAAAGCAAGGGAAATCACCAACTATGTCAGACACCTCTTGGTCATCAGAATCCTCAGAATGGTCGAAGAGGCATCTAAATGATTAGCAAATGAATCAGAGGTTAAGGTCAGAATCAGAAAATAAAACTCGTATAGTGTAAGGCATAACCATAAAATTCTCAAGGCATTCTAAACTTACTTGGTCACTAAACTCATGCTGAGCAATATGATAAGTTTCTTAAATCTCCAGAAAGAATGCTCTTAAATGGCTTAACTAAAAAGTAGGGGCACGAATCAGAGTGATGCGGAAGCAAGATATCTAACAAATGTCTTATCACATAGTCTACCCAATCCTCACCGGTCATATCTTAAGTTCCTCCAGAATGGAAATCCTAAGGCAAATTCTCAAAGGTTGTTTCATAAGCTCCTATAGTGCAAACCTAAGGGCCTAACATTCACAGGTCCTGATTTTATGTACTACAAGTCGAAGCCTTTGCTCTGATACCTTAATTGTAACACCCCCATCCAAGAACGGGTCAAATGTCATATTTATGGCGTCAAACAGAACATACGCAAGCGGAAGACTTTAATAATACAATGTTTACAAAGGTATTCTAAGGAAAAGATAAAGTACTAAATCTGAACATTACAACTTTCATACTAAAATACAAACTAAGTCTTAAAGAAAAACTCTAAATGCATCTCAAATCCATGGGAAGCTATCATGGTGTTCCACTAAGAGCTCCTAAGCACTCATCACTCGAATCCCAGCCTCCCTCTTAGAACTTGCCGCAGGAAAAGAAAATGCGGCTGAGCTTAAAAAGCCCAGTAAACAGATATATACAAATGGATAACTAAATCAAAAGAATAACTGAAATGAAATCATAAGGATCGTCTGGATAAAATGATATAAGTCACTATAAGTAGTAAAATGAACGGATAAGTGAAACGAAACCACGAGAACCTGCTGAACAAGATATCAATGAAATATGGGATATGTGATAATGGAATCAAAGCATAACAAGGAATATGAAACGGATAACAATCATAACAAAGAAATGCCCAAGTAACAAACATATATCATATCATAGCAAATTGTACATAGGAGCTGCAGACTCCAATAGTATTAGTGTGAAATGGGGTGTATGGCACACATACAATCCATTCACTAAATAACTGAACTAAACAAAGTACCTAGGATGCATCCATACGCTCCCTGCAAAACAGATATACATATACAAGTTCGAGACTGTGCATACGTACATTAATATAATAATAATAAATATGGCGGCCATGGTTGCTATATAGCATAAGTGGGAACGCTGTGGACTAAAACCCACCTCCACAGATAGTGTCAATACTATTGGTGCATCAATGGCATGACCATGGACTCCCCAAGACTGGTTACAAATATGGGCAACATAATAAGCATAGCACACGCAATATAATGATAAGGGATAATTTTAAATTATCCAACTCAGATAATAGCTATATGAATAGAATATAGCATGAAACGAATAATCAAACAAATAACTAGACAAATACGGATCAAAGCATAACAAATATCAGGAAATAATGAGTCATGAGAAATCTTTAAGGATAGAGTACAACCAGGTTATGTAATTATGAAAATCATTTAAATGTTGTGTTCATGAAGGTATTCTTTTAAAAGCCATTTTTATGAGAGTCATTAAACCGTTATATAAAAAGTGGTGTTACCTCGTATTCATAGAAATCATTTTAAAATAGTATTTCCCAAAACCATCATCAAGATATATATTCAAAAAGGTTTTTTTATACAAGTCATAATATCTAATGCATTATAAAGTATCAAAGGATTCAAATGCGATTATTGAAGTCACAGAAGATAACGGACGAATTATATCACAAAACAACCAAACGAATATCAAATGGATCATATTCAGAATATTAAACATCAAGGAATTAAGTCACGAGATACCCTTACTGAGAAAGGGCGGAATATCTGTACCTTAACGCGAATGAAAGGAAACGAAATGAAATGAACGCAGGGACGGAAATTACTCCTTCTTCAGAGAATCTACATGAATTATGGATCAATTATTATTTAGGTGTCCGTTTTAAAGGTCATTAATTGTCATAACTGATTCTTAAATACTTATAGTTATTCATTATTTGTGATTAGGGTTTCATTACTGAAATTAGGTTAACATATGTTTAAGAGTATCTGTATTAACGTTACAAATGTAATTTAGGTCAAAACACATTAAATGGAGTTAGGTTAAACTAAAACCCTAACTTATAACATAGTTCAGATTTTATCATTTTCTGATCCCTTTATTTATGAATTTTATTCTATACTTAAGTGTTTACTGAGGATCTAAAATATTTATCATGTATACTAATACATGTTGGGCACTTACAGTAATTTTTCCAGATTTTATTTCAAAGTGATAGTACCATTTCAAAAATCGTTTTCCCAAACCTGCCCAGAAAGTGTACTGCAGGTATACCCCGAAAGTTTGCATTTTCTTAACCCATTAGAAACCTTTAGAAAAATCTACAAAAATTCCAGTAAGTCCTATACATACTAAATATTCTCCCTGTCAAATGAGACCTCCTAATTCCTCATTGTTTGGAAACTAAAATTCAAAAACACAAGCTGAATGTCCAGACTCCTAAACTCAGGATTGACATGTAATGTTCTAAAAATCAGAAAGTCACCTACCCGACCTCCAAAAATTATGAAATTTTATATCCAGATAGCATGCATTCTGAGCTTAGTTTTGACTCAAAAATCATACAAAACCACGTTTTTATCATCACATTAGACCTCCTACAAAACGGCCCAAATTCTGGACAGCATGTTAGCGGGACAGAAAACAACCCAAATCCTTATCCCTTTTAAATCCGATTAGTGCACAAGTTTTATATTTGGTTTAAGCACATCACGACACCAAGGCATACACACATCACACCCAACATTCATAGCATAGGATTGACAAAAGAGAAGCATGTAACGACACATAAAATCATAGCCAAACAGCCCTCGTTGAACTTATACATACACCTAGGGTTTCCTTTTGTTATAAGGGAACTCAATATCTTTTTATTAAAGTAGAATTATTTGGTCTTATCATGTTTAAACGTGTGAAGAGTTTAGGAGGAGCTAAATTTTGGTTCTAATAATAAGAAGAAAACGTGTTGGATGGTTTAGGACAAATAGGTATGTCGCTTAGTGTAAGCTAGGATTAGATTAGGAATGTCTAATTTATTTAGTTAAGTTACCTAGGGTAAGAATTTAATAATGTGTACATATTTTATATCATAAGGTTTTAATATCATATACTTATTATTTAAACTTAGGTTAAATTCAAATTAGACAAATAAAGTGTATTCCGAATTTTAGGGTATTACAATGTTATGCCATAATAATGACATAAGAATAAACGAATTAGACCATTATACTTGCAACTTTCAACCATATCAGATCTCAACTTAGGCTGAATAGAATTCGACAGAAAAACCTTGCTATTAAAAATTTCAGAACTTACTTAGACAAGTGAAATCTCAAGAAGCTTGCATTCAATAGTAAGCATATGACGTGCTAAACTGTGGCACAAGGTAAGAAATAAAAAAGAGTTTGCTATTAATCATCATACATCCTAATGTATACCTAATGTTTTTTAAACAAACAGAATACTCTAACATATTAACTTGTGTGGCATTAATAAAATATGGGAAATCTTAACTTGAAAGGGATTAGAGCCAGCGAAAAATAGAGCTTCAATGGTACACATTGAAAACCCTCATATTGTTTCAGATGAAAGCTTTACATGTACAGTGTATGATGCTTTATATAGAAATAGGTCAGATGGCAAGTAAAATGATCACTCGAGATTTCATTTTTCATTCAAAACTCGTATAATTATACATGGGACTTCCAGTTATGTGGGTACATGATGCGTGGTTTTGCAACCTTACAACAGGTTTTACCTCTCGAGGGATCTCAAGAGGCTTACAACCCCACCAGGCAGTGTACCTGACCGATGTAGTATAGTGTAGTGGTAAGTACGGGGGATTGATCGTTCTCCACAGGGAATAGTGTTCGTTAGGTATGAAAGACTACTCTAATAGGTCTAAGGGTTGAGGAAGATTCTTTTTTATGTTTTTATATTTTTTTATGAAAGCAAGTAAAATCTCGGGTTTGAAAGAGTGGGCGGAATTAGTTGCTAGTCAACTAACCCAAATTACTACGAATGCAAATAAAATAAATAACTGAAAATAAAAAGTTGGTGAAAACTTAAGTGTAGAGAAATGTGTTTACTTAGATTTCCTTACTCCCTAACTATCTTTTACCGGTTGATTAGTGTGTATTAGTCGCGTGGATGACGGGTGTATTCCTTAATACCAATCGTGGGGTGGTGTACGTACTTCCCCAACTCTACAAGCTCCTACTTCACTCCTATGTCGAGCCGGCTAGGAAGCTCCTAACATGGGATCACTAGAATTCGCTTGTGCATTAAATACAACCATAAAAACCTTTAGTACGCATTTGGTTCATGTTTCTTAAGACGTTCAAGCAAGTTACCGAATAGGAAGTTAGCCAGTTTTCTTAAGCCTAACATAGATAAACAATCATCCAATACAACTAATAACACACTAATAACTAATAATCAATAGCTAGGTTTCATTAGATCTAAGCAAACACAAGATAAATCTAGCCTAACATATTAATCAAAAGACAAGAACAAGATAGAATCAAACAACAAATAGACATATTGAATGATTAATTGATAACTTATCTTCAATGTAACATGGAAGATCTCAAGGCAAAAAGCCTTGAAAAAGATGCTAAAATCGTCTTAGGGTTTTCTCCCAAAAATTCCACACTAAGTTCCACCCTTATGACAAAGAATTGCAAAACTATATATAGATTTTTACATCTGACGGCGTCACGTTATGGAGTGTGACGCCGTCACCTCGCCGCTTTTAGGGTTCTCGGGTGACCTTCTTGACGCCGTCCCTCTTTAGCTCTCCAAAATCCGTTCTGGCTTATCAAGGTTTGACGCCGTCAGACCTTGAACGTGACGCCGTCCCTCTTTGAATTAAGCCGTGACGCCCTTGATCAGGTTAAAGCGTGACGCCGTCAGAATTCACATGCAATTTTCACTGGCTTATCATGAGTAAATTTCACATCCACCTTTTCTTGCCAAGCCATGACGCCGTCTGGAGTAAATCCTGACGCCGTCAAAGGTAACTTTCAGCCGATTTTTGAGACTTTGCCGTTTTCTTCACTTTTATGCTCCAAAAACGTCCAAAATGCCTCCTTTTCCAGATTTCTCCTCAAAAGTACCTAAAATGACAAAAGGAACGATTTAGGGCAATATTTGATCAAATAAATACGATTTAGGGCTTAAATGACCCCTTAAAAGCGGTACACTTTTCGCTTCATCAAATACCCTTACACTTGAGATTTGCTTGTCCTCAAGCAAATGCGCTTTTATTCTAATCAAAATACAAGTTAGGGGTCATTTAATACTAACATAAAAGTAATTACAACAAATAATCGTTTCTCTTTAATCATAATAAGCATGGAGATTATAAACTAGCACCTCACAAGTAGTGTTTAGATACTCACATCTCTCAAGTGTCATCAAAATAAATCTCATAAATGGAAACGGATAATATCTCTCACTACCTGTCATAGCAAATAGATTACGATAGGCTTGGGAAAGGATCGAAAACCTCCTCCACTAGGCGTAAGCACCTAAGATAAACTATCAAAGAGGGCTTTTAAATGGGTTATAACGTTAGGTGTAGGGAAAAGGAAAACACGGTTTTGTTGGATAAAGGATGTTTTACTGGTGGCGAGTTAAAGATCTTGATCAATTACATGTACTATACAATGTTGCTAAGCCAAGACTCGACTCGATTTAAGCTAATGAAAGAAAATAACAAAAACATAAAATAAACATAAAATAAAACGGGATGGTAGTCCGTATGTTTTTTTCTACTTTTCTTTTTCTCATTTTTTTTGTATTTTTCTTGATTTTTTTTTTTTTTTTTTTTTTTTTTTTTTTTTTTTTTTTTTTTTTTGCATACACTCTTGCCCTACCATCCAAAATAATACATCATAGGAGCATTGCATCCCCATTACACTTGAACTTTTACATAACTTTACAAATAACTATTCTAATGACTCGAATTAAGATAATTGAAAAACTTAGAGTACTTTTAAAATATTTAGCACATATGGGGGTAATAATGTTGTTCTTCCCCATTACTCCATTACACTAGTACTTTACCCATGAGTCCCAATCGTCCCAAAACAATATGTACAAGGATATGACTCGACTTAGCAACCATGTAATCAATTAGATAATTAACTTGGGTTTAAACAAATGTTGTAACAATAATGCACTAAAAATGAGTGCATACAAGGTAGGCTAAGGCGATTTGGGTGTACATTTAAGTGGGGTGTAAACAAATTCTTCCTTTAAGTAAAATGCTTAAAGGTCGAAACGAAAAGATAGGCTCTGAGGGGTGTACTAGGGGTATCGTGTACTAAAAATGAGTACAACGCAAAGGGTGTGGGAGAATTACTTGACCAATGTAGCCAAAGTAATTATAACAAAAACACAGGTGTAAAACAATGGGTTAATCCTAATGCCTCTTATCATGTAGTAAATCTAACTACACGAATGTAGTCTCACTTGTGGCCTCGGAATGGTCCTAACGCAAGTTCTAGAATCTAAGTGCTACCGGTACACACATCATAGCATAAATGCTTTTCCTACCAATTCTAGGGGCGAACCTCACATATTTGGGGGTGGAAAATTTTTTAGTGGTACGGTTTTTGTGCTAGTCATATAACTCCTATCCGTGAGACGCTCATTAAGATCAAAGTTTCACTCCTATATGTTGTAAAAAATTTTAAATTTGGCACTAAAATTACCCTAACAGGTATTTCTCTTATTTTTATTACACATCCACTATTAAACAAACAAAAATCAAGCGTAATAGCATTCTCTAAAAATCGTATTTTTACCCCCCCCCCCCCTTACACTTAAGATGAACATTGTCCCCAATGTTCAAATAACAAGATGTAAAAGCAAAAAGTAAAAGATTGAAATCAAATACTCCCCTGATTCGCTCGGTGGATAATGAAGTTACACGGTTAGATCTTCTTCCAAAGTAATGTTGAAGCTCCATGACTAATGCATCGCCATAAGCTTGATTCAAAAACATTTCCTTGTCCAAAATAACCTGTTAAACCTGAAAACAAACACGAAAACCTGCATAACATCGGCGGGATAAATCTATATATATAAGGATATAATGCTTGTGGAATGATAATTTTGCAGATTCCTGGAGATTATAAGTTGGAGATTTAACAAAAACTTTTTATGAAAACAAAACTTTCAACAATTTCTGAAAATTAAATCTGACGCCGTCAGGTTATAAACCCTGACGCCGTCAGAAATGACCTGACAAAAATTCTCATTTTAAGTTTCCGGAAAATTTCTGGAAAAACCTTTACCTTACTTCCTGGAAATCCTGCAAAACATCACTATGACTCGATACAAGCATTTGACTCAAACAAATACTAATATGTATGTTAATTTATTATTATTACGATTCATGTTCATTTGTGTTCTAATAAACCGATTTAGATTTCCCTTACACTTATCTTTTGCAAAATACCTTTATATGTAGTTAAGACGAAGTTAAAAACAAAATAAAGCATTTTCACAAATTAGTTTTGAACATGAATCAATAATAATAAAAATTAAACACACATACGGAAACAAATAAAAACAAACAAACAATCAAACAAATAAAGCAAATAAATAAATAAAGCTTGGGTTGCCTCCCAAGAAGCGCTTTTCTTTATTAACGAGTCTTGTAGCTAGACTCAAAGTCACGTACATTACGTGATTCCGTTTTGCTTCTCAATTGCTAGGCCATTCTCCTTTCCGGTTTTATATTCCGGTCCCAATTTCAAACAATCCTTGTAGAAACCGAATATCCTTTCCATAACATAGTCTACTCCTTTATTTCTATCCTCATCATTCCTATAGTAAACCGCTTGCTTGAGCTCCTTCTCAACATTTGACAAGTGTTGGAATTGTTCTATCTTATATGGCATTTGGTAGTTTACCTCATCGGTCTCATCCTTAAATCTAACTATCCCTAAGGAAGGTTCATAAGTCATTCTAGAGACCTCAACAAATGGTTTTCCAAAAACCACTTGAGTTAAGGATGCATCGACTATTGGGCGGATATCTTCTACAATTACAAAGTCGGTGACATAGGTGAAGTTTCCTACATAAACCGGTAATCCCCTAACTCTTCCCGTGAAGTTACTCATCCATCCCTTGTCAGGGAACATCCTATACCCAAGTTGATTTTTCATTATCAAGTTGTAGTGGGCTCTAGTCATGATGTTTATGGGTGATCTAAGGTCGATGTAGGCTTTCCACACATGCAAATGTCCGATGTTGCATGGTATGTTGAGATTAGAAGGGTCGCCTATTTCTATCATTGGTCTACCTAGGAAGTATGGTGTCTCGGGGTCATCGAATAAGTTTGTATGATATGCGCGCTCTTCCTTAGTGGGTACCCTATTGAAGTAGTCCTTATCATCATCTACTTCTTCAATCTCACTTGTCCAAACTTCCTTATCAACCTCGACTTTCTTATCCTCATCCTTAGGTTCACTATTATCCTCATTCCTTTCAATTGGTTTAATAGTGACAATGTTGACAAAGTGGACGTGTTTGGATGAAGAGGGGTCTTTTACTTGGGGTCCGCTATTTGTGTTCCTAGCGTCCTTATGTGGAAGTGATAACACTTGGTTATTGAGAGCTTTCAACAAGTTGTCAATTTTATTGATCATCTCCGTTTGTTGTTGATTGAATTCGGATTCGAATCTAGCTATCCGAGCTTCTTGAGATGCCATAAATTGGGACATCAATCCTTCAAAGTTATTGGTACTACCATTGCCGGAAGGATTGTTGTTGAAAGTACGGTTCGAGTTGGAACCGCTTGATTGAAAACGATTAGGTGGGTTAGAAGAATTGGTTTGTTGTGCGTTTTGGTTCTGTTTCCACCTAAGGTTCGGGTGATTTTTCCATGAGGGGTTGTATGAATCACCGTAATGGTTTGGCTCGGGTTTGAAAGTGTACCACTTGTCTCCCGCTCCGTCGGTACGCGAGGATGCGTAGTCCACAAAAGCTTGTTCGGGGAGTTCCATGCAATCACGAGTGTCGTGGGGACCACTACATAATTCACATGAAGAAGTGATTTTGTTCACTTGGCTTGAAGGTTTAGGAGCCTCGTAGGATTTCATGAGAAACTTGACTTGATCTTCAAGTTCTATGATCCTACGGTCGGAAGTGCTTGAATTGTTCGAAGGCAAAGATATTGCATTGACCGTTTTATTCAAATCACGGGGATCACTCCAACTTTCGTTGTCATAAAGAGCAAGATCCTCTAGGAGAGCCCATGATTGTTCCGCACTTAGATCACGTAGCTTGCCACCGGCCGATTGGTCAATGGTTTGCCTTGTGTAGAGATTGATATGGTCATAGAAGATTTGGACTTGGAGCCAAAGTTCTATGCCATGATGAGGGACTTTTTGGAGTAAGTCCTTGAATCGAGTCCATGCCTCGTAGAGAGTTTCGCCTTGACGTTGTTGGAACATCAAGATATCATTCCTTAGCTTGGTAGTTCTTCCCGGTGGGAAAAACTGAGCAAGGAAACGAGTGGTGAGATCATCCCAAGAGGTGATGGATCCTGCGGGTTGACGCTCTAGCCATTGACTAGCTTGGTCCCGCTGAGAGAATTGGAAGAGACGCAATCGGGTCGTCTCTCGAGTGGCAACATCAAGGTCTATAGAATCAACGATTTTAAGAAAGTCCTTGAGATGTTGATTAGGATCTTCAGAACGAAGTCCATGGAATGCGCATCCGCTTTGCACCAACCGGATGGTGTCGGATCGCAAGGGTGTGACATTGGCTCCTTGAGTGAGCTCAATGGTGTTTCGATAGCCATGGTGGCTAAGACGGGAGTACTCTCCTAAAGTACGGGCTCTAGGAGGTGGTGGTGGTTGTTGTGGTGGTGGGATGTTGGGATTAAGGATATTACCATCTTCCATGATGTCGAATGGTAATGGTTACGAACAAAGAAACGAAGAAAATAGATTGACTAAAGAAAACCTAAAAAAATAAAATAAAAATCTCACTAGAAAGGAATCTAGTGAGTAGACCTATAAAATAAAAATTCAACCTAAACAATAACTATTCCCCGGCAACGGCGCCAAAAACTTGATGCGTGGTTTTGCAACCTTACAACAGGTTTTACCTCTCGAGGGATCTCAAGAGGCTTACAACCCCACCAGGCAGTGTACCTGACCGATGTAGTATAGTGTAGTGGTAAGTACGGGGGATTGATCGTTCTCCACAGGGAATAGTGTTCGTTAGGTATGAAAGACTACTCTAATAGGTCTAAGGGTTGAGGAAGATTCTTTTTTATGTTTTTATATTTTTTTATGAAAGCAAGTAAAATCTCGGGTTTGAAAGAGTGGGCGGAATTAGTTGCTAGTCAACTAACCCAAATTACTACGAATGCAAATAAAATAAATAACTGAAAATAAAAAGTTGGTGAAAACTTAAGTGTAGAGAAATTGTTTACTTAGATTTCCTTACTCCCTAACTATCTTTTACCGGTTGATTAGTGTGTATTAGTCGCGTGGATGACGGGTGTATTCCTTAATACCAATCGTGGGGTGGCGTACGTACTTCCCCAACTCTACAAGCTCCTACTTCACTCCTATGTCGAGCCGGCTAGGAAGCTCCTAACATGGGATCACTAGAATTCGCTTGTGCATTAAATACAACCATAAAAACCTTTAGTACGCATTTGGTTCATGTTTCTTAAGACGTTCAAGCAAGTTACCGAATAGGAAGTTAGCCAGTTTTCTTAAGCCTAACATAGATAAACAATCATCCAATACAACTAATAACACACTAATAACCAATAATCAATAGCTAGGTTTCATTAGATCTAAGCAAACACAAGATAAATCTAGCCTAACATATTAATCAAAAGACAAGAACAAGATAGAATCAAACAACACATAGACATATTGAATGATTAATTGATAACTTATTGGTATGTGCTTAATCACATACCTTTATTTGACCAAAACCGGACCAAAATGACCAAAAACCCGACCAAAATGCCAAAAGATATTGTGTTTTTTGTGTTTTGTATGTGCAGGGATGGATATCGTGAAAATTGACAAAAGACACGGAAAACCCGGGAAAACGAGCACGGGATGCGGAAATGGCTCAGAACCGGAACCGGGGAAGAGTATATGGTCAAAAAGTCAACCGTGGTCCTCCAAGTATCAAAGTTTATCTAATTCAGCCCTTAGATCATTTATGAGAAAATGGCAAGATCAGTCCTTGAAGAATCCAGAAATTACATAATTGGTCCCTTAAACTAAATCCCTTAACCCCTTTTAAACCTTTTATACCCGGATTTAAACAAACCCTTAAAACCATTTTCAGATTATTACTAAAACCAACCCAAAACTTGAACCAACCCAATCCCACCTTATCCTTACCCAACCCATATACCAAAACACAAGCCCAGCCCACATCACAATCCGCGACCCGACCCAAACTAGAAACCCGGTCAAACCCCTACCAACTATCCCAGTCAACTAAAGTCAAAAAAAAATAAAAATAACTCACACACCCACACACGCATCAAAACATATTTCCCCCAATTTCATTAGCGATGAACCCTAATATTTACTGCCACTCAATTAACCTCGGACTATTAATTACCCAATGATTGGTAAGTTCTGGAAGGGTCTGACAAGCTAAGGGACACGTGGGGTTCGTTAATTGGAGAGGCCACCTCACCATTTTAATCCTACGGGTGAGAATCAAGAGTAGGGAGCAAGTAATGATCTAAGGGTGGATAGCAGCTCATGTGTACACGGATTGCCAAGGTGGCAAGACCCAGAAGGTTCGGCTAAGCTCTATAAATAGAAGAGTCTCTCCTCAATGGTGGGAGTTAGTTTTTTTTTTCGTATTGTATTTTTCTGTTTTTGTTTGTTGTTTTAATCTTCTAGTTTGTAATAGGTTTTAAAGTACTTTATGAGTTTCATTTTCAAGTATTCTGTAATTCTCATCTTCCTGATTAATGAAAATTTTCATTTAAGGTTCTATTGATTGTGAGTTTTCTTTTAATTGTGTTACTGTTTCAGTTTATTATCTTAAAAATTTAATTCAACTTGTTTAGTTTTGTTACATTTCAATTATAAAAGAAAAAAAAAAAAAAAAAAAAGTAAGTCCAGCTTTCAGATAAGCTATTTCAGTAGAGTACAAGCTCTTTTAAGCTCCCTAGCTTATGTGAGTTTGTTTAGTTACAATTTCAGCAAAGTTCTCATAAAAGTCAACACAAGTCAATTGTTTTCATTGAATCATGGTGAAGTCTGTTTTATTTGATAGTCCAAACTGAGAAAGGGAAGCAGATTGGCCTATCTAAAGATAGGCTTGGTTGAAGTGAAACCTCTGTTTAGCTGAGGTCCTCCTAGTGAGTTCTCCTTTTTCATTTTCCTTTTAGCCAATTTTTCTGCATTAGTATAATTCAGTTAGTGTCATACTTAATATTTGTTAAATCTCTGTTTATTAGTAATTTAGTAGCATTAGAATATCAAGGTTTAGAAGTCTAATTGGTAGATTAAATCAGCCTGGTTTAGAGTAATTTGCAAAAGTTGATTTCAAAGTAGTGTTTGGAACTTTGGATAATAATCAGTTAGAAGAGTATAAGCTTATCACTGCTACTTTGCCCATTTGGGAACTTGGATAAGGCTTAATTCAGTTGGTTTAGGGCTGTCATAAGCTGTTAGTGTTTGAATTTGAAGATTTGGTCTTATTAGTTAAAAGTTAAAAGTGGTACTGCCTTCATAAGCTTTCCAATAAGCTGAGCTTATTGGAACTACACTTTTGGCATTTTAAGGGTGGTTTTAAGTATCCAAGTTAGAGTACAAAGGCTGGATAGATTTGGTCAAATTTATAACAAGTTTTGCGCCAATTTCATGCACTGCTGTTACAGACCTTTTGTGTAGACTTATGCTTTGTAGGCTGCTGTTCTAGCTCTCATTGTGGCCTATTGAATTAATCTGGAACTCCCATTTTTGGTTTGTGGGTAGTTGGTACAGTAGGTTAAAGGTAAAACATCTGGGATCTTAATTTCTAGCTTATTTAATAGCTTTTTTCTAGGGCTGCAAAATCAGCATATGCTGATCTGAGGTGATCTGCACAATAGCAGCAGTATTTGTGGCTTGTAGCTGCTGATCTAAGGCTTGAATCAGCTAGTAAATAAGCTTAAGATTTGGAGCTTTTGTGTTTTCTAGGTTCCTAGTAGTTTAGGCTAGCTTTTGCCCCCATTAGGCTTTAGTTTAGAGCTTATTAGACTAGCTTAATTGGAGCTGCAAGTTGGCTGCAAAGCCAAGTTGTACCTGTTTCTTTTAAGATCTGTTCAGCATCTTTTTGGCTTATGCTTTGAGCTTGTGTAGTCAATTTAAGTTGTTTTAAGCTTCTTCTATTGCATTTTACTAGTATTTAGCTTTTTATAATTTTTGGCTTATTTTTGCTTATTTTTAGCTTATTTCCTATTTGCTTATTTACTGTTTCAGCTTATTTAGTCTTATTCAGCTTCTAAAAATATTTTTATTAAATTTCTCATTAAAAATTAAAATTCCTCAAAAATTTTCAGAATTTTTTATTCAGTTTTACTATTTTTTTTAGAATTTAATTAGTTTTAATTAGTTTTAATTCATAAAAAATTATTAAAAAGTCAAAAAAATATTTTTCTTTTTCTAAAAATTTTCTTTTATCAGTTTTTATATAGGAAAATTATTTTTATATATTTTAGGTCTTAAATTTTAGAATTTCACTTTTATTTACGTTTTATAATTCGTCGCGTAACGTTTTTGAAATTCAATTTTCGTTTAAATGTTTAGTTTAATTGTTCTATTAGCTTAGTTTAATTGTTAAACTTAATTGTTATTTTAATATTAGTAGTGTAATCAAAAATCAATCACTCTTATTCACTTCACATTTTCACGACACCAAATCGACTTAAACGCTGTCAAACCTTCGTTGGGAGAACGACCCAGGGAAATATTTTCACGAATATTCCTTTGGAAAATAAATCAAATCACTTATCTTCAATGTAACATGGAAGATCTCAAGGCAAAAAGCCTTGAAAAAGATGCTAAAATCGTCTTAGGGTTTTCTCCCAAAAATTCCACACTAAGTTCCACCCTTATGACAAAGAATTGCAAAACTATATATAGATTTTTACATCTGACGGCGTCACGTTATGGAGTGTGACGCCGTCACCTCGCCGCTTTTAGGGTTCTCGGGTGACCTTCTTGACGCCGTCCCTCTTTAGCTCTCCAAAATCCGTTCTGGCTTATCAAGGTTTGACGCCGTCAGACCTTGAACGTGACGCCGTCCCTCTTTGAATTAAGCCGTGACGCCCTTGATCAGGTTAAAGCGTGACGCCGTCAGAATTCACATGCAATTTTCACTGGCTTATCATGAGTAAATTTCACATCCACCTTTTCTTGCCAAGCCATGACGCCGTCTGGAGTAAATCCTGACGCCGTCAAAGGTAACTTTCAGCCGATTTTTGAGACTTTGCCGTTTTCTTCACTTTTATGCTCCAAAAACGTCCAAAATGCCTCCTTTTCCAGATTTCTCCTCAAAAGTACCTAAAATGACAAAAGGAACGATTTAGGGCAATATTTGATCAAATAAATACGATTTAGGGCTTAAATGACCCCTTAAAAGCGGTACACTTTTCGCTTCATCAGTTATGTGGGTACACTCTAAGTCTTCACTTCTAATTAAAGCATTTACCTAACACTAAAAAAAATCATGCAGATCTCATGGTGTATCACTCATTATTGCCTGAACATAACCAGTAACGTGAGTAAGTAAAAACAAAACACCAAATAATTGATTAAAAGCTACACGTACGTTAGATTATAGCTAAACAAATTGTTGATGCAAATAATGATCTAAAAACGTTATTTATATCTTTCGATTACTTCACGTTTTGAGGATGACAAAATGTGAAATCATGTTACGTTAAATTAACGTAAACAAGTTTTTAATCGGAAGATCCCGTTTCTACGCAAACCACTCTAGAACAAATTTACAAACTTGACAAATGATCAAAGAAGTAAATTTTGGCTTTAAGACTTCACATTTTAATGTGACAAAACATTTTTTTCAAAAATATACATGAAAAATTATTTTTGAATATTTAAGAAATGTTTTAATGGAAAAATAAGTTTAAATTACATAACAACTATTTTTCCCCCCAAAATCAGCTCCAAACTTCCCCAAATAAGTTTTCACCAGAAACGACAAAAATTGGAGCGTCTTTGTCTGGGACGGCTCCACGGTTCCACTAAATTTAGTGGAGCCATCCCTCTGTAACGGCCAGATTTTTTCTGCCTATAAATACCAGCCCTATTCATAGTTTTTGGGCATCCTTTTTCACACAGAACTTTCTGAGTTCAAAACCCTCTTCACACTTTCTTTCTTTGATCATTTAGATTAGTTTTTCTTTTGTTCAAGAGTGATCCTATCATCCCATCAAGTGATCCTCTTCATTCCTCTTCAATAGCAAGAGAAGAACACAAAGTATCCAAGAAGATACAAAGTGTTATCATTCCTCTTCAAGTGCAAGAGAAGAGCTCAAAGTATCCAAGAAGATACAAGAGTTATAGTTGTTAGGTTTATTGTAACATTTGTTACATCCTTGATTGTATCATAGCATACATCAAGAGTATTTTTCTTTTGTGAGAGTGTGAGTGAAGATCATTGTGATCTTAAGAGATAGTGAAGATCTCTTGAAGCCATTGGGCTTGTGTGATTGATCAAAGGATCTAGAGTAGATAGAATAGGTTGAGTGAAGTGAGAGTTGATCATTGTGATCGTGTTGAGATCTTGGTGATCTCTTGAAGCCATTGGGCTAGTGTGTTTGATCAAGTGGATCGTGGTAGATTGGTGCTAGCTAATATTAGCACTCGACATCTAGCTTAGTGTCAGAAATAGGATAAGCGACGTGTACGGTTTTCTCCGCCTTAAGGGAGGTTGTTGACATAGTGCTTGAAACTCTCGAGTGTGGTACTCGGGGAGTGGAGTAGGGCGAAGAGGTGCTTCGTAGCCGAACCACTATAAATCCTTTGTCCCGGTTTGATCTTTCCAACTTTTCTCTTTACTTACTTTACTTATTATTAGTTAGTTTAGTGTGTAGTTCATATTGGTGTTGATTGGTTACACATAAGATTCGAATCAAGGTTTTCAATAAGTAGACTTTTAAGAAGTTTTCAAAAGAGTTTAAAAACCGGTAAAACTATTCAACCCCCCCTTCCCTTCTAGTTTTCCACAATTGGTATCAGAAGCCACGTCAGTCAAGATTTTTAAAGTATATTGTATTTTAAAACTTGAATCGATCAATGGATTCCGACAAATATCTAGAAGGGCAATCTATGCAAAGACCACCACTTTTCGAAACCGATTGTTTTATTTATTGGAAAACAAGATTCGAAATGTATGTGAAATCAAAAGACATTGATCTTTGGCATGTTATTACCGAGGGTGACTTTAAACCGATTTAAATGAATCCGAAAACTAAAAAGGATGAAATAGTTTCTTATGATAAACAAAGTGATGAACTTAAAAGAAAACTAGCCAAAAATAATGAGGCTAAAATGATGATTTACAATGCTTTGCCTAAAAAGGAATTTGAAAGAATTTTCATGTGTAATACGGCAAAAGATATTTGGAAAACTTTGTTAGTCACTCACCAAGGTAATAATCAAGTCAAAGAGAACAAGATTGATCTTCTTATTCAACAATATGAACAATTTTCCATTTCGGAAGATGAGTTAATAGATAATGCTTTTGCTAGATTTAATACTATTATCACTAGTCTTAAAGCTCTTGATGAAGGTTACTCTAGCAAGAATTATGTTAGGAAGTTTCTTAGGGCTCTACATCCCAAATGGAGAGCAAAGGTCACCGCCATTGAAGAGTCAAAGGACTTGGCGACATTGTCACTCGATGAACTAATAGGAAACTTGAAAGTTCACGAGATGATAATCAAGAAAGACCCCGATATAGTTAGAGGCAAAAGTGAGAGAGTTAGATCTCTAGCATTAAAGGCCAAGAAGGAGTCTAGTGATGAGGAATGTTCGAGTTCCGATAGTGAAGATGAAGAATATACATTAGCGGTTAGGGACTTTAAGAAGTTCTTTAGGAGAAGAGGTAGGTTCGTTAGGCAACCTCGTGATGAAAAGAAGACATCACAAAAGAACCAATTCAAAAAGAATGGGACAAGTGATAAGAGATGCTTTAGATGCGGAGATCCTAATCATCTCATAGGAGAATGTCCCAAACTACCGAAATCCAACAACCAACGAGCTTTCATAGGAGGCTCTTGGAGTGATAGCGGTGAAGAAGAAGAGAAGAAGCCCAAGGAAGAAACATGCCTAATGGCTCAAGCTTCTCACGAAGTACGTTACGACTATCCTGATTATCTTGATGATAATTCGTCAATAGAAGAGAACACACTAAATGACGAATATAATAAACTATGCAAAGTTAGTTCTAAAATTTTAGGTAGAAACAAATCACTAAAATTGAAATTACATGAACTTGAAATGCAAGTTTTAGAACTAAAGAATCAAGTCAAAAGACTTGAGAAAAATAAAGAAGTAGATGTAGAATGCAAGTCATGCATAAGCCTTCGAGTAGAAAATGAAAAACTCAAAGAAAATGTATTTAGGATCAGTAGGTTTGAAAAAGAAACAGATAATATTTCAACAAGTAAAACAGAAAAGGTAGAATCTGTCAAACCCATAAATTCTGTCAAAACATCATACGACACCACTAAATGTACACACGGCACCATTAAAGTTAATGGTACCGTGGTACCGTGTGCTGCTGAAGACAGAACTGAGTCTGATTTGAAAAATAATCCAAGTTCTAAACCAAGTCACATAGTTGTAAATGGTACCAAGGTATCTGTTGCTAGTATAAAGGAAGCCAAAAGATTTTACAAGTCGTTATCAAACCCCAGACATAACTTTGTAAAACCCGGTGCTAGGTCTAAGACACCTCCACCTAGAAAAACAAATTCCCTTAAACCTTGGTCAAGAACTCCTCTACTGAGATGTAACTCTAGAAGACAAAGCTATCCAAGTAACTATCCCATAACTTGGAATGACCGTCATCTACAAAGTTACTTACCATGGGAAATTTGTCCTCCGTTCCAACATCCCAACCAAATGCAACTAATGCATGGGATGTTTAATGCTAACAAATTTGGACCCATGAGATATTGGGGACCAAATCTTTGAATGTTTGTCTTATTCAATAGATATGCTTGGGAATCGACTTGGAGCCTGACGAATGGGTCAAGGATAGTGGATGCACTAATCATATGACGGGTAATCGAAGTCTTTTCTCATCATACAAAGCATACAACGGAGGTCAAAATCAACTAGAATGTACAATAGTTTCCATTAGGACGGATCATGGTCGGGAATTTGATAATGAAGTGCAATTTGGAGCATATTGTGATGCTAATGGTATTACACACAATTTCTCAGCTCCACGCACTCCACAATCAAATGGGGTAGTTGAGCGGAAAAATCGTACTCTACTAGAAATGAGTAGAACGATGTTGCATGAACAATCAATTCCGCAAAAGTTTTGGTGTAATGCGGTGGACACCTCAACTTATATTCTTAATAGGATTCTAATTAGACCTATCTTAGGAAAAACCCCATATGAAATCATGAAAGGTAGAAAACCTACTCTTTATTACTTTAGAGTGTTTGGAAGCAAGTGCTTCATACTTAACACTAAAGACTACCTCACCAAGTTTGACCCAAAGTCTTACGCAGGTGTTTTCCTAGGTTACTCCCAAAATAGTAAAGCCTATGTAGTCCTAAACAAAGAAACCATGAAAGTCGAAGAATCACTCAACGTGACATTCGATGAAAGTCCTCCACCAACTAAGACATCACCCTTGGTGGATGATGACTTAGGTGTCGTTTGTTTATTCAGACATTTTATGTCTGAATCTGAATACTACTTCTGAATCTGAATTAGTGGTCCAAAAGTCTGAATCTGAATTATTTTAGACTGTTTGTTTTTATAAAATGTCTGAATAAACAAAAAACAATTCTTTCGCTATAGAACAAACCTTAACTTCTAACTTGAATTATTATCCTCTAAAATAATTTGACAAATTACTTATAAAAAAAAGAACTAGCCCATTATTTTATCATATACGGTATGTTTTTTTCTTTTCTTTTTCCTTCTCTTTTTTTCTTATGTATTTTTTGCATCTATAATCACTTCTTCTTCTTATCTCTCTTCATGAAACTACACATCCATTTAAACTCATTCCAACACAGTAGCAAAAGAATATGCAAAAAATAGCAGATCAAGATGATGTGTAGTTTGGGGAAGAACAATTATTTTAAATAGCAGATCAAGATGATGTGTTTTTTTCGAGTTGGAATGATTTTAAATAGCAGATCAAGATGATTATTAAAGTTGCAAAAAATAGCAGATCAAGATGATGATTATTAAAGTTGGAATGATGTGTATTTTTCGAGTTGCAAAAAATAGGAGATCAAGATGATTATTAAAGTTTGGGGAAGAACAATGATTTTAAGATGGATAAAAAACTTGAAAAAGATAGCAGATCAAGATGATGGAGCATGAATTGGAGATGTGGGAGCTTCGTATTTGGTTTTTTTTTATGTGGGCTTTCAGAGACAAAAAGAGGTTGCCCAATGTCTGATAGAATCAGAGGTTATTTAGACTTTTTAATCTCTTAAATCTGAAAGAAAACAAACACCAAAAAGTCTGAATATGTCTGATTCGGTCAGACATCAGACATATTCAGACATATTCTTGAAAAACAAACACAACCTTAGATGAGGATGAAGCCATTAAGGAATCCAAGAACCATCCTATTGAAAATGTCATAGGAAACCTAAACCAAAGAACCCTTAGGTCACAAGCCCAAAACAAAAGTAATTTCTTTTGTTTTATATCAACCGTAGAACCTAAGAATGTAAGTGAAGCGATTAAGGATGAATGTTGGGTGATTACCATGCAAGAAGAACTTAATCAATTTACCGCAAACCAAGTTTGGGATTTAGTACCTGCACCTAAGAATCAAACAATCATAGGAACTAAGTGGGTGTTTAGGAATAAGCTCGACAAAAATGGCGTCGTAACTAGGAATAAGGTAAGGTTGGTAGCACAAGGCTATAACCAACAAGAGGGAATAGACTATGATGAAACCTATGCACCTGATGAACTCAAATAAGTACATTTTATCACCATCATTTATCCTATTTATTTGACTTGTTTTATTATATTATCTGTGAGAATTGATACGTTAATGTTTACTTTTGTAATTCTCAGGTAAAAACAAGTATTATGTGAAACTTGGCGATTTTGGACTAATTATGGAGCAAAACAAGCATGAAGATAAGAGTCTACTGAAATGTACAAGATCAAGACATTCTGCTCCAGATACGCCGCATCTTGCTTATTACATACGGCGCATCACTATCAAGATTTCACAAGATATTATCCAAGACAGCAAGGACATGCGCCGCATCTAAGGATGGAGTTACGCCGCATCTTCTGGCGGTGTACGAATATTCCTGAATATATTAATCTTGGACCCCACGCGAAGTTAAGTCAATGCGCCGCATCTACTTATTAGATGCGCCGCATCTTACCCTCAGACAGAAACTATAAATACCCCGAGACCAGACGTATTCAAAGAGGTTGGAAGAGTTCGACATTTTAGCTAAGTACGAGAAGACAGAAACCCTAGGACGAATTCAGTCGAAGTAGCAGCACAAGACATACCTTGAACGAAGATACAAGAGCTGTAAGAAGGTCCTGCATGTGTTTAATTCATTAAGTAGTTTTGTTTTATTGTATTAGTACACTTTAATTCATCAGGATTGGTGGCTTGTGTAATGTGACAACGAAAAGGTTGCACTCCCTTAAAACTGCTTTCCCATTAATTAAAGTTTATATGTTGATGTCTTTGGTGACTTTTATTAGTGCATTGATAACCTCTGTGTCTAGCTGAGCGTTGATCGGGTCGCCATGCCTCTGCCCTCGCCTATTTATTAGATCGCCTATGCATTCTATTGTCTGTAGAAAAGTAGGAAGAAAGATAAATAGGATAGTCATAAGTAATCATTAAGGGTTTACTCGCCGATAAGATTAGAACCAACGAGAAAGGACTTAATCTTGGTGCGTTGCATCGAACTATACACTTCATATAAAACTAGCAATAAAACAAGTGACAAGCTACTTAACTATCAGGACAGGTCTTCTTATTGTCTCGAGTATTTATCTGTGTACGTGTGTGCTATTCACTGATTTGTGCCTATTAGTTTAGTTTATTATTTAATTGCAACCAAACCGTGCCAGTCTCTCAGGCTGAAACCCCCTTGCGTTAGATTAGGTTGTATAGCTAACTTAAGATATTAAAATACTGATTAGAATAACTAGATAATACATTCCACTCTTAGTGATCGACACTCTACTTACCATTATATTCATACTGACCGGGTACACTGCTCGTTAAAGTGTGTGTGTTATTGATAAGTCGGCTAAATATAAATTTAAAACTTGAATACTGCTAAAACCACAACGACATACCGTGGGTATAAATTAGAGCATACGCACGCACGCACGCATCAGCACCCGTAGCTAGATTAGAGTCCATTAGGATACTCCTTGCCTATGCATGTGTCTTTGACTTTAAATTGTACCAAATGGATGTGAAAAGTGCATTCCTAAATGGTTATATCAATGAGGAGGTATATGTTCCACAACCTCCGGGATTCGTTGATTTCGAGAAACCGAATCAGGTTTATAAACTCAAGAAAGCTTTATATGGTCTCAAACAAGCTCCAAAAGCTTGGTACGACAGACTAAAAGCATTCTTGATCGAACATGAATATACCATAGGAGTGGTAGATAACACGTTTTTCACAAAGAAATGTAATTCACATCTCATTATTGTTCAAATATATGTTGATGACATCATATTTGGCTCAACTTGTCCAGAATTGTGCTATGATTTCTCTAAAATCATGCGCGACGAGTTTGAGATGAGCATGATGGGCGAATTAAATTTCTTCCTTGGGTTACAAATTAAACAAATGGAAGATGGTATCTTTTTTAACCAATCTAATTATAGTAAGGAAATGCTTAAGAAGTTTAGTTTAGAAGAGTCTAAGCCCATGAAAACTCCCATGTCCACGGAAATAAAACTCATGAAAGATGAAGAATGTGAGTCCGTGGATAGCACTAAGTATAGGGGTATGATAGGAAGTTTACTATACCTCACAGCAAGTAGGTTCGATATCATGTTTAGTGTCTGCCTTTGTGCTCGCTTCCAAGAGGATCCCAAAACCTCTCACCTTGAAGCGGTTAAGCGTATCTTCCGATACATTAAAGGAACTATACACTTGGGATTATTTTATCCCAAGGGGACCGGTATAGAAACTGTTGTCTATGCCGACTCTGACCATGCGGGAGATTATGTGGATCGAAAGAGTACGAGTGGTGTTTATACCTTCATGGGTTGTTGTCTAACTTCTTGGTTCTCCAAGAAACAAACGACTCTTGCTATCTCCACGACCGAAGCCGAGTACGTAAGCGCAAGAAAGGCATGTCAACAAGCACTATGGATGAAACAAGCCCTTATAGATTATGACATCCATCTAGATGACGTCCCAATTATGTGCGATAATAAAGGTGCTATTGACTTGAGCAAAAACCCCGTTCAACACTCCCGTACTAAACACATCAAAATTCGCCACCACTTCCTTCGCGATAATGTTCAGAAAGGAAATATTTCTATTGAGAAAGTTCCTTCTCAGGACAATATCGCAGACATCTTAACCAAACCTCTCAAACGAGAATCCTTTAACTACCTCCGTCTAGGTCTAGGAATGATGGAACATATTCCATAAATCTCATGACTCTTGAAGTCATCTCGTGTGTCTAGTTTCGTCTAGTTTAGGTTCCCCTCGTCAAAAGAATTTATTAGGTATAAATTCTTTCCTCGTGTCAAAAAGTCTCACTAAATCAGCGAGACTTATTCGTCAAAAATCAAAATGGGACAGAAAACCATCCCAACAGATCACGGCTCCACTAAATGTGGCAAGGCACCGTTAAATTTAACGGTACCGTGGAACCGTGTATCTGGCACATTCCGTATTTCAGTCCCCTTTTTCCTACACTACTCATTTCGAAACCTATCTACTTCTGCAACTGCTGTCATAACCTTACCTCACAACCCAAAACTCAATCACACCCCTTCAAGATCATATTCAAGACATTGTTTTTCAAGATTCTCATTCATTTCCACTTTTTCAACACTAATTGTAAGTTCTCTTACTCTAATTTTCTCTAATTTTGAGTCTAGGGTTTGTTCATTAATGAAAATTGAATTGGGGTTTTTCAATTTTTACTAGGAAACTTTCAATTAGAAGTCATCAACACTAAAATATTTCAAAAACTTTGGTGCTAAAACATTGAAGTCACCAAACACCCCAATTCCATAATTTTCAAAAATCTCACGAAACTAGGATCATGAAACATTTTTCGTGCATTGTTGATGCAAACTAAAAACGTTTTCTCATGCATACATGATCTCACGAATATTGATCGAATTACATAATCAATATGTATTTTTCGATATATTTGTTTGAGCAAAAGAAAAATTAGGAGTGTTTGGGTAATCTCATTATTTTCTTTTGAGTCGAGATTACCGCACCTCCACATAGTTTGCATATAGGCACACACTAGACATGTGTATGTAATGCAACTGTTCTTAGCTCTAATTTTTCCTAAAAATTTTCTTATAGGAAACAAAAATGTCTCATGAATATGATTTTGATCATCTTCTAACCGATACCTACACACCCGAAATTTCTCGTGAACCCACAACACCCGGTAACCACATTCGTGCCTATGTCAATCTTGAAACCCGTCGGTTTCATGAAGGTCGTGTCGTTGATCCATCCCTAATCTATCATCGGGACATCAACACTTCATTTAGAGCTATAGGATTCGATTGTTTACTCCACATCAACGAGCACATTTGTCCTCGTTTTGTGTTGGAGTTCTTTCGAAAAGTCAAACTCGTACGTAACGAGGATCAATCTTTGTCACTTTGGTTTTGGATCCAAAGTTTCAAATTTGTTCTAACCCTTGAGCAATTCGCTCAAATTCTTCGTATTCCCAATCATGGGCAATGTTCCTTTACTGAAGATTGGTGTCTTGAGTCCCTCTTCAACTATCGTGAAGAGGATAGTCCATATTGCTCCTACATACCCTCTCCAACCGAACTTACCAAACTCATTCGTAATCATAAGTACTCCTCCTCTTACCCAAATCCAACAAAAATCCGTCTGGATGAGGTCCGTCATGAACTACTTTCTTGGGCAGTCATCCTGCGAGAAAATGTTCTAAGTCTAACAAAAAATCGTGAGCAACTTCCGGCGTGTTGTGCTCATATGATTTACTGTCTCCTAACCCAAAAACCATACAATCTCGCCTACTTCTTCGCTAAGCGAATTGTACATCTCAAGGGAAACAAAAATAAATTGATACCCTATGGGATGTTCCTAACCCGTCTCTATCACCACTTCATAACCTTTCACCCTTACCTTCATGGTCCTCAATACTCACTTTTCACACCCGTCATGAAACCCATAACCGAGTCATATGTCTCATCCATTCTCATTTTCGAATCCTCCACCCACTATGCACCCTTTGATGATCCTAATCATGAGAATGAGATGTATGTTCAAGACGAGAATGTGACAAGAACGGGAAAATGCTCAAGTCATAAGTAGTTATGAAAGGATTTATATATCTTATTAGGGTTTATTCTTAATAGATCATATTAGGGATTAATACTCTTAATTATCTTGCATGCTTAACATTAAATCTTTCAACTTGCGTGAATATTCTATGTGATATTTGGATGATAGTTTATCTTGTCCTTTATGCTTGCATGCTTATGCTTATCTTGGCAAATTACATGGTAACCTTTATGTGCTAGATATAGCTTAATATGGGACATATTAGGCAAATAAGTCTTTAGTGACTTTAGGCACTATCATTTCCAGGAACTAGTTCCCCTAGAAAACATTCCACTAGCTGCCCAAAACTAGCCTGAACTGGAAAATTCGTGACTACAGTGTCACGGTACCGTTAATAGGCCACGGTACCGTTAAATTTAACGGTACCGTGAGGTATTTAGTGGTACCGTGCACCTATTTCACGAATTTTCACTGTTCCTCCTAAAATCCCTGCAACCCTAACCTCAAACCTGCAAATCTTACAACATCACACACACCCTAAGATTCCCTTGCTACACCATAGGACACTCCCATCCACTTTAATTCAAATTTCATCCATCTTGCCTATATAAGGCTTCCCCTTTGCAAGTTTATCTTGCACTTCATCTTCAACCTCTCATCACACACACACACCATGTCCTCCACACAAGGATCCACAACTCACATCTCAAAGAAACCTAGAATAACCGTAAAACCACAAACAAGACCACTCTTTGTGGATCTTACAAAAGATGATGAAGCAATGACACCACCTTCCCAAGCCACTCCCAAATCACCATCACCACCTAATGCACCCTCCAAAACATCATCTTCCTACACAACATCTTCCTCATCCTTCAACACCACATCATCAATGGAGTACACACTATCCCCCATAACTCCATTGGACTATAACATGCCAACTCCATCACAAACAAACTCACCACCACCTCCTTCCCCTATCTTGGCACAACCCATCCAACCCCATCCCTTTGATCTACATAGTGCCAATTGCCTATGTTGCCTTCACAACCGTAACCTCATCTTCTCCTTGAGAGATGAAATTCACTTCATGTTCTCCTATGTGGAACACCTCTTAGCACCACCACCACCCCAAATGATGACACCATCTCCACCACCTCCTAGCCAACAAAACTAGACATGTTCATGTTTAGTTTTTCACTAATAAATCATTAGGACCCCTCTTGGAAATGAAGCTTGCCTCTAGTCATTAGGGATTTATGCTTCTAATTGTTTCTTGTTATCTTCATCATGTAGTCATACCTATGTATGACACTTGTTTTATGAATGAATGTCCTCTTTTCTATGGTTATTTTATCATTTTGTGGGGCTTGGCTACTTGGTTATTTTCTTTAATGATTAGATATTTGTCTTAAGTGCTACATGTTAGATTTTGTATATATGTTATCTAACCTTGTTTTGTAGCATGCACCATTGCTCGATTCCTTGGTGTTCTCCAAATGAGGGGGAGCCTTGCAACCTTTTTGCTTTGACAAAAAGGGGGAGAAATAGGAGTAAACTCATTAAAAACTTGTTAAAACTAATTTTAACTTAAAATGAGTTTATGTTTTGTCATCATCAAAAAGGGGGAGATTGTTGATGCAAATAATGTTTTAAAAACGTTATTTATATCTTTCGATTACTTCACGTTTTGAGGATGACAAAATGTGAAATCACGTTACGTTAAAATTAACGTAAACAAGTTTTTAATCGGAAGATCCCGTTTCTACGCAAACCACTCTAGAACAAATTTACAAACTTGACAAATGATCAAAGAAGTAAATTTTGGTTTTAAGACTTCACATTTTTTCAAAAATATACATGACAAATTATTTTTGAATATTTAAGAAATGTTTTAATGGAAAAATAAGTTTAAATTACATAACAGCTATTTTTCCCCCCAAAATCAGCTCCAAACTTCCCCAAATAAGTTTTCACCAGAAAAGACAAAAATTGGAGCGTCTTTGTCTGGGACGGCTCCACGGTTCCACTAAATTTAGTGGAGCCGTGGGTGATTTAGTGGAGCCGTCCCTCTGTAACGGCCAGATTTTTTCTGCCTATAAATACCAGCCCTATTCACAGTTTTTGGGCATCCTTTTTCATACAGAACTTTCTGAGTTCAAAACCCTCTTCACACTTTCTTTCTTTGATCATTTAGATTAGTTTTTCTTTTGTTCAAGAGTGATCCTATCATCCCATCTAGTGATCCTCTTCATTCCTCTTCAATAGCAAGAGAAGAACACAAAGTATCCAAGAAGATACAAAGTGTTATCATTCCTCTTCAAGTGCAAGAGAAGAGCTCAAAGTATCCAAGAAGATACAAGAGTTATAGTTGTTAGGTTTATTGTAACATTTGTTACATCCTTGATTGTATCATAGCATACATCAAGAGTATTTTTCTTTTGTGAGAGTGTGAGTGAAGATCATTGTGATCTTAAGAGATAGTGAAGATCTCTTGAAGCCATTGGGCTTGTGTGATTGATCAAAGGATCTAGAGTAGATAGAATAGGTTGAGTGAAGTGAGAGTTGATCATTGTGATCGTGTTGAGATCTTGGTGATCTCTTGAAGCCATTGGGCTAGTGTGTTTGATCAAGTGGATCGTGGTAGATTGGTGCTAGCTAATATTAGCACTCGACATCTAGCTTAGTGTCGGAAATAGGATAAGCGACGTGTACGATTTTCTCCGCCTTAAGGGAGGTTGTTGAAAAAGTGCTTGAAACTCTCGAGTGTGGTACTCGGGGAGTGGAGTAGGGCGAAGAGGTGCTTCGTAGCCGAACCACTATAAATCCTTTGTCCCGGTTTGATCTTTCCAACTTTTATCTTTACTTATTATTAGTTAGTTTAGTGTGTAGTTCATATTAGTGTTGATTGATTACACATAAGAGTCGAATCAAGGTTTTCAATAAGTAGACTTTTAAGAAGTTTTCAAAAGAGTTTAAAAATCGGTAAAACTATTCAACCCCCCCCCCCCCTTCTAGTTTTCCACACAAATAATAACTGATTTATCACTAAACAAATAAAATGGGCCTTTTTTATTCATTAACAAATACTCTGTTATATTGTTATATTGTTGTTCTTTGGTATGTTATACACGGGTCAAATGACTACAAAGTTACCCAAAGTAATATATGAAAGTTAAAAGATTTATTCACAAAGTGATATCTACTTGCGTAATAAAGGGTGTAATTAAGTTGATAATACCAAATTTAGAGGGGTCTTTTGGAATTCTAACTATAATTGCAGCAATTTCAACCCATATACCTATAAATGGGTCAAATGGGTTAAGTTTAAATGTATAACTATAAATGATATAGTTTTAACTCTACTGGACACACCCCTTTTAGTTTGTTAAACACTAAACAGCTTGCCTGACCAGGCAACTTGCAATGCCACCTCTAATCAAGAGTCGGTGAAATATATAAAGTTAGCAAGAAAATATAAAATGTTGAGGTATGATCATATTTTCGGCGATAAAACATCTCAATATAAAATATGTAAAAAAAATAGAAAAAATAGGTTTACCTTAATTTTAGTTTAAACAAACAGACGTCGCCGAAGTCTAGAAATAGAACGGAATCTTGGTTAAAAAATGAATGTCGCCGGAATATTCTCTAAATAGGGTTACCTTAATTTTCATTTAAACCAACAGACACAGGGGTCAAAATAGGCTTAAAACATATATACCAAACACAATCCCACCGTGATGTTAGGGTTAGGGTTCGGTCGGTTGTGTTTGGGGATGTGAGGGTGGATGTTGGTTGTTTGGGATCGAGTACCGATTGGAGTGATAGATCTATCGGACATCATTGTCGGCGGCGACGGTGTTGTGGTGGTCGTCGGAGATCTGAGTAATATGGGGGGAGACGAGGGATGTTTATCTCCATTGTGATGTAAGGGAGATGGATATTTTTTGTTTGGATGAAATGAAGAAAATGGTAGATGGATGACTTTATATATGGGCAAATGTAGCAATTTGTAAAATTTCTCAGTAATTTGTACATGCTAATCAAGTATTAAATTTCTAATACAGTTCAGTTAACCATTTTTATGGTCAAAATTTAAAATTTTGTTATTACATTACAAACATATTGGAACGAGCTCACACACGGACCACAACAAACCCAACACCTACTCATTATAACTAAACGGATCACCATACTATTCCTGGTCCAAGTTTTTGGCCTGTTACTATTCCAAAGCCCAACCCAATATTTTTAATTTCATTAAATCTTATATAACACCCGATCGAACACCACTTACTTTGCCTCGTTTTCTCTCAATTTTGACACACAAGTTACACGACATTTTGCATCATTCGAATCCTCACCCACCAAATAATCAGTATGTCGAATTCCATTTTCTCATTCGAATGTTTGATTGCTTAACGAGACTCAAAGTATATCACTTTCGAAACATGTACTAACTCACACAATACTTATCTTTTTAATCCAAACTCGATCTAACTAATTTTCCTCTGGCTCATTCAAGTTTCTATGATCGAATATAAGATTTCAACAATGTTTCTCACCTTCCTCACACTTTTGGTCACGTTAAAACCGTTTTGGACCCTTTAAATATATAGTACGAAACGTATATATGTACATATACATCCTACTCGATACATGACCAAGTTTATACACCAAAACCCCCTCCTAAGCTACTAAGTACTTAAGTATCATTCCTTATCTCCTGCTAGCCATCTAATCACACAACTTGTGTGAGTATTTTACTATATATCAATGCATATACATGCATATATATTCACTTGATCACTCCTCATAAATCCTATTCACACCATAAAGCTTCTACCTCATTTTCTCTAAGTATCTTCACTGCCGATAGTTCTCAAGAAAAAAAGGACCATTTCTCCCTCTTGTCGAGCCACTTTCCAAGTCGTATAGCACCATTCAAGCCTTTTGGTGATTGTTCTAACGTGAGAAACCAATACATATCGATTCCTAGCTCATTCGAACGTGTACTCTCCACCTTAAAAGGTATTGTAAGTGTTTTACATCCCTTTCCTACTCGTTATACTAATTTTTATTGCACCATGCATCGTATTTCATTTCTACTCGACCGTATTTCATTTTCAATGCATTATACGCTTTCCCGTACTTATTTCTTACGTTTATACGCAATGACCTCCTTCATGGATGGCTAGTAAATCATGTTTTACATTTATTCGACACTTACATACTCGTTTTATTGCTTATCGAACTCCATTTTATTCTTATATCGAATCGCATATTTCATATCTCAATATATATGCCATTTTCTATATTTATGAACCATGTAATATCGATAAGAAATGGCCATGTTAAATCGAAATCATATACGCACCATATCATTTTTATTTTTATTGCTCATCTCAATTCTCCATAAGCTCATTTAATAAGTTGTTGTTTTAAGTTTTCATTAATAAGCTCATATAAGTCCTCTAAAAGCTTCAAACCTATCGCTAACTAGAAACAGTCAAAAACTCATTTATTTTACCGATTGGGCTTAAAAGCCCAATAAGCAGTTAATAACGATAAGCTGATCGTATAATCTCATTTGTATTATTTTTAGGCTCATTAAACAAGCCCAAAACCAGGCCCATTACTTCCTAAAACCCCTCGGATCAAATTTTGTTAATGGGCTTTGTTTAAGACTCGTTAAAGCCCATTAAGCTTAAAAATAAGCACTTTGGCTAATAAGCAGTTGATTTTGACTTAAATAAGCTTTATAAAGTTAGTAAAACTCTCAGAAATCATTTCCTACACTTTTTGTAAATTTTGGACTTGTTTTGCAAAGAATATTACTATTTGGGTTAAAAGTGCAAAGATTACCTAATTATGTTCTAAAACTGTTAATTTATTAACTTAAGGATGGGAATTGTTAAAACAGTAAACAGAAGGTTTAATATGTCATTATGGAAACATTTGGACTAAAAATGTAACAATATGCTAACCAAGGACTAACGGTGCAACTAACACCGTTAGGGTAGAAAGTGTAAAATTAGTATAAATACAAGGACCAAACTATAACTTTATTTCATATTCATTTCTATTGCATATTTTACATTTTCTCACTCACTCACGTGCATTTTTATGTTTCGTTCACATATTTAATACTTAACGTTTATATTTATATATAATGAATTTTATCGAATAACTTAACGTTTCGTCCAAACACCTTCGGGGAAACGATATTTATGAAATCAATGACATAAAAACATGATAATATTATGTATAATATTATTTTTGAACTTAAGCATTTTAAGCATATCACTCACACTCATCACACACCAAATCATTATCCGTTACTCGTTTTCACCATCACTATTCATATTAAGTCAAAACCATCAAATTCTCAGACTTCACTATTATCCAGGTCGTGTGTTGGAGTCATTTCTGTAATTTCACTTGATTTCACATTTCCACCTTGCCAGTTACACACAAGGTGAGTCATAGCCCCACTTTTACTTATTTAACAAGTTTACACTCTATGGGGGAGATACATGCTACAAACTAGAACACAAGTATTTTCAAGTATTTTTGTATGCTTCACCAGATTTATATTGCCTAAGTTATGCTATTGGCCAAAGCCCCTCACATCATGAACCATTAATCACTTACGAGTGAACGCGAATATAGTGAATAGATCTATTGGAGGCTGACTGCCTATTCCACTAATGCCTGACGGATAACCTTAGTTGCTAGTCGGATTAGTCGCAATGCACTATATTTGAAGAAAATAGGAAATGGCAAAATCACCTATTACTCGAGGGCCCCACATCGGTTACTACACTGTTAACGTTTGCGTGTCATGAGACTTAGGGCTATATATATATACACAACTGCAATATCACCATTTTAAACTTGATTGTAATACTCAGGCAATCACTACTTGTGTTCCCAAACTCATTATTATTATAAATCTCTATGATTTCACTCAACAATTTTGTTGACTTTTAGCATGTTTATCTCATGTAATTAGCGGAGCAGACAAGCCACGGAGCGGGCAATAAACCAAGGGTTCTTAATGTGGTGTAAAATAAATCATGTCATTCACTTTCAAACTACTATACCCTTTTATGGGATGTTTCAACTCTGATATTTTCACTTTTTGTACTTCAACTTTTATTTGAATGACAAATACTTTTAAAACGCCTCTTTTGAGCCATTTTCTATTATTATGACAAAGATCCTACCCGTAATACCCCGATTAGTCTTCCGCTGTTAACTTATAATTTAGGGGGTGTTACAGCAAAATAGACATTTAACAGGAATAGCGGGATTTGATGAGATATAACGGGGCGTTGACCAACGGAAAATGGGTCAAGGGACGCAATCGGCCTCAAAAACCCAACTTTTGGACTCACGACCAAGATTTTCCCAAGTTTGGGGACCTGGTCATGCTTTTTGGAAAGTTTAGGGACCAACGGTGTATTTTTGTCTACATATTATAAACTTTATATTTGTATGAAAATAGTTTGAACTTGATTTCACTATTTATTTTACTAATTACCGCTAAAAAGCTTGGTCAAAACTTTTTCTATTACAGTGTCGTGTTGCATGTATTCAAATTGTGACATGACAGTTTGGTTGAAATTAGTATAATATAAGTTTTTAATATGTTATCTCCATTCTATATTTTTTAAATTTGTTTGATTTCATGTTGATTACAAGAAAATTTGATTAGCTTTAAACAATTAAGTGTTATGACATATTTTTACATATTTTTACCTATTAAACAATTAGAAAGACCTGGGTTCGAGTCTCATCCTTGGCATTTCCTTCAGATAGGTACCCGCATCCGCAAAACCTATGGCCACACTGGAGAGACTTTATGGAATAAGATATCGGGGGTCGAGTCTCGGCTTGTCTCACTCCAGGTGGTGCTCCTCTGGGTCAGGAGAGTTGCCGAAGCTATTCCTTATGGGGTGGACAATGGCTAGTGCCAAAAGGCACCCGGATCAGGGTGTTCCCGCCAATCTACATCTTTTTGTGAAATATTAGATAAAAATGTCGTTCATTAAATAATTGTCTCTATCATTATTTTATATATGCTCTTTATTTTTAATACACAAATTCATGAAATTATCTCGTCAAGCGGTGTCATATAAGGGCCCGTTTGGTTCGTAGATGGATTTAGGATTAGGATTTGGATTTGGATTTAGGACCCGTTTGGTTTGTAGATGGGTTTATGATTAGGATTTGGATTTAGATTTGGATTTGAATTTGGTTTAGGATTTTGAATTGGATTTGAGAGTTGAGAGAGAAAATACTATTTAACTATTTATTATATATTAAATATATTAAAAACTCTACTAAATAGTCAACACCAGTACTTGTTCAAAAAAAATACTAAACACAATACCCCACTTTCACAAGAAACAAGGGGAAAAATATATGGTCCCACACTCTATGTCAGAAAACCCATCAAACTCACATCTTTTACACACGCCTTCATATTTGGGATATATATCCTAACCCAAATTTCAAGATTGCAAACAAACAACACATTGCAAGTCTTTAACCCAAAACCCAAGATAAACCATCAAACCAAACGGGCCCTTAAATTTGGATTAGGATTTAGATTTGGATTTGAAGTAGATGAGAGAAAATATATTATAAAATATATAAATTATTAGTAAATAATAAAATATAATAAAGTGGTCCCTACTTATTTGAAAATAACCAATGAGAAAAAAGATACACAAATAAAATAAGAGAAAAAAAATTAATGGATATAGAGAGAAAAGTAGGCAGGGTGGTCCGGATTTGTGTATAACCTTGTATGTGGGGTCAAGACCTTTTTTTAAACCCCATGGATTACAACCAAACTATTTTTTTTTACTTTGAGTTCTAACCCTTTGAGCAAAAAGCTCAAACCAAACGGGCCCTAAGAATCTATTTCTATCTATTAAAAGAGGGTTTTGAGTGAGGTCATTTTTGACTAGGTGTAGTTTTGTTATTGGTTGTGTGGATAAAATAATATTAAAGCTGATGTCATAAATATAAAATCTATTTATTTAATTTAAATGTTTTTTTAGCTCATTTTGAAAAGCCCTTTGAGAGCCGTTCTCCCAAAAGGCTAACTTTATGAGGGAAATTGTCCTTTACATGATGAGAGTCATTGTCCCCAAAGGCTCACTAGATGAGAGCAATTATCCGTTACTTGATGAGAGTAGTTGTTCCTAAATGCTTGCTCACTTGATGAGAGCAATTGCCCTTTACATGTTGAGAGTCGTTGTCCCTAAATGCTTGCACACTTGATAAGAACAATTCTCACTTAGTTGATGAGAGCCATTGTCCCTAAAGGATAACTTTATAAGGGCAATTGTCCCTTACTTGATGAGACCTATAAACAAAGTAAATTACAATAATAATAAACTATGTTTACGTTGTTGAAGCGCAGAGTCTCTATAGACTAGATACTGAGGCAGACTTAAAGTTCTCTCTTCCGACGATCTCGACATTTGATCCTTGTAGCTCTGAACTTCAACTGTAATGGTCTAGTTAGGTTATTACTCCCTCCTAACTGGTGAGCCTTTTTCTTTTATCTGCTCCCTCCTGAATCGACAACTCTCTTTCATAAGATCTTTTTTGTCTTCAAAGACGCAGCGGAGAAAGTAGACGCTAAAGTGTAGCACCATGCTTGTCGTTCGGGGAGCATCATAACAACATACCTCACAAAGTATTGCATCCAAGTTGGTAATAAGCCTCGATGTTCCCTCAACCAAATTACTGAAGACGAAACACTACTTCTTTCTTCGTGTACTTCTCCCTCCTGATGGTTGCGAGTTATCGGAATCATCATACTGTAGTGTACACGCCGTAGATTACCTTTTACTTGATGTAGTATTAAAGCCATAACAGGCCATGTAAGCATAATTTCATGAGATTATGTCGAAAAAAATATTCTCAATACACTTCTCTCAAACCAACCTGTAATCGAACCTCCTTTTAATTCACTGGCTAATAGTAATGACCACATATGGAGACAACCCGATATGACCAACTTGAAAAAGAAGTAAACACACCTTAGATATGTGACTTAATCTTGTACGAAAGTGTGACTAAGAACCTATACTGAGCACTACAACGTAACTCCTTAAAGCATAGGTAGTGTCATATACCCAAACCAATCAAACAGTATATGAAATATCCACCTCTTGGACTATCTACAACTTCATGTGACACTGAGTACTACAACGTAACTCCTTAAAGTGATAGCCAATGTGAGCATTAAGAACCGACTTATGCGTTTATAGATCACACATTTAGCTAGATGTCCAAGTCTTAATCACTACCAGTGTATGCCCAAACAAGTATCTCTGAAAGTCATGCATCCATCCAACCTCTGGACTTTGAGATAAATAAGTACACATGCCCGTGAAATGTCAATTCAAAATCAAATCAATAATACCGTACAAAAACCCCGTAGTCATTTTTGTTAAACATAACAATTCTAGCCGTGAAATATGTATCCCCGTGAAATTTTTAATACCAAAATACCACTCTTAGTCCAAAATTTATCAAAATTTTGTATCCAATATTTTTATATGAAAAATATACGGATAGCAAAATTTTTGTTTTTGCAAATCCAATCATTCAGTCCAATCCAACTATGTGCACAACAGCCAACACCAATACACAATATGGTAATTCAGTCCAATTTCAGCCTAATCCAATATGTGGTAAATCAGTTGAGCCCGAACCCAAAACCCAATCCTCAAACCTGATCCAATCACCCAACGATATAACATTATACCCTAATCTTACGTATCATTTCACTCAACCCTAAACACACTTAAGCGCCCCCATCTACTCTTGTTTCATCCGCCTCTCTCTCATCTCACACCAAAACCCATCTGGATCTCTTCTCATCCTCAACAATCATCATTATCAGAAAAACTAAACATGTATCTACCTTAAATCCACCACGAGCCACTCTTCTAAGATGTAATTTCTTCCATAATCCAAGAAGTAAATTTTCGTTATGCGGTTCAAGACTCGTTGATTGGCTTCAAGATCTTATATGAGGTCACGGGTAGGTTGAATGTTGTGGTTTTTCGAATTGTTTTTGTTCTTTGAACGAGTCAAAGAAATAAAGTAACACTCTTGTTATTCTTATTTCTTTATATTCGAAAAAAAAAGAAGTTAAACTTCTGATAGATCGATGATGATTATTTGCTTTCGTATGCTTGACCTTCGAAGGTCTTTATCTATCTTAGATTAGCATGAAAGAATTAAGGCTGAGATATGGTAATTATTTTTATATCGTCAGCTTCGAGTCTTGGTGTAGGTTGTTGTTGTTGGAGTTTGTGAGATGGTGAAGTGTGATTAAGTAGATTCCGCATACTTAATCATATTAACTCAATATATCATATACACAAAGTCACAAAGGTTTAACCACCTTACCAGTGTATCGATTCCTCACAATTGGTATCAGAGAAAGGTTGATATAGTTGATTTAGAAGAAGAAGCTTAAGAAATGGATGTTCAAGATACTGCTACAAATGTTGCTGCAAAGTTGCCCATGATCAAACAGAATGAGTTTGAGTTGTGGAGGTTGAGAATTGAGCAATATTTTATGGTTCAAGATTATGCTCTTTGGGATATCATTTTGTATGGTGATTCTTTTACACTAGGTTATACAAATGTTATTGTTGAAGGCAAAACTGAAAGGAGAAGAAATACTGGACCAACTACCGGTAATGAAAGGATACGGAAGAGAAATGATCAAAAAGCAAGAAATTTGTTGCTTATGACCATTCCTGGTGAACAAATGCTATCTTTTAGCAAGTATCCTGATGCAAAAACTCTTTTTGAAAAGATTTGTGCATGGTTTGGTGGTAATGAAACTACCAAGAAAACATAGAAGACATTGCTGAAACAACAATTTGAAAACTTCAGTTCAAATAGCAATGAATCACTTGATAAGCTGTTCTCTAGATTACATAAGCTTGTCAGTCAGTTAGCTGTGTTGAATGTTGAGATAGCTAAGGAAGATCTCAACATGAAGTTTTTGAGAAGCCTACCTGATGAGTTCCATAATCATGTGGTTGTCTGGATGAACAAGCCAGACATTGAAACCATGAAACTCAATGATTTGTACAACAACTTCAAAATTGTTGAACAAAGTCTAAAGAAGTCTGGAATCTATAGTACTAGTTCTAGAAATGTGGCACTCTTGTCATCTCCTAGTACTAGTAAGTCAGAAGAGGTAGATGAAGATGAAGGTGTTTCTAATACTATCTATGGTGGTCCTTCTACTAGTTCACAAAAGAATGTTGCTGGACTTGGAGATCCAGCATTCTTTGTATTCATGTCTAGTCAAACTAGTGGTTCTCCTCTAACTCATGAAGATCTTGATCAGTTGGATGATAATGATTTGGAAGAGATACATCAAATGGCAGGTTGCTTTACTTAGCATGAGGGCTAAGAAGTTCTGGCAGAGAACTGGTAAGCAGATTACCATTGATGGTAATGAAACTGCTGGGTTTGATAAGAAGAAAGTAGAGTGTTTCAACTCTCACAAGTTAGGACACTTTGCTAAAGAATGTAGAAACCCAAGGAAGCAGGATAATAGAAGCACATGGTATAGGCAAGAGAAGAAGAAGGAAGTCACAGTGGAAGAGCCAAGGGCTATGCTAGCCATAGATGGGGTTAACTATGATTGGAGCTTCATGGCTGATGAAGAGGAAGCACCAACAAATGCTGCACTGGTGGCCACTGAGACTGCTCTAATGGCCTTTTCTGATTCAGAGGTAAATTCCATAATTAAATGTACTGAATCATGCTCTGCTCTTAAAGCTTATGAAGATCTTAAAAGGAGATTTGATGATCAACTAGAATAGTTATATGATGCATTAGCTAATTTAGGCAATCATAAAAGAGGAATAGCTGTTCTTGAAAAACAACTTTTACATTTTCAAGGAAATGAATCTAAGTTTACTGATGACATGAATGCTCCAAAAAGAGGCATAGAGTTCAGAGATGAAATAATTTCTAGGCAAAATGAATCATTAGCTAAAGCTAAAAATAAAACTGAAAATGTTAAGATAACAGTAGATGCTTTAGCTCATGCCTTAGAGGGAATTAATAAAATTTGGGAAGCTCAAGTAATCAATAAAGCTAAGTCTGGTTTAGGATACAAATCTGTTCCTCCACCATACAGAGGTGTTCCTTCACCTCTAGGGATTGACCTAGCACACACAGGATTTGCTGAGTTTCAAGAACCAATAATGGAATATGGTTCTAAGTCTACTGAGAGTCCTAAGGTAGAGAAAGTAAGTGAGAGTTTATGTAAAACTTCACTTTCTAAGGACAAGGTGTTCTTTGTTAGGAAATCAGATGCTATAGTTGTTGAGGATTGTACAACTGATAGTGATGAAGATGATCAGGTTATGTCTAAACCTGAAAAAGTTAAGAAAGCAGGAACAAAGGTTCCTAAAGTGGTCAAAAAGGATATTGTTAGGCCTAAATCAAACATTAAACATGTTAGGCAACCAGTTAAATATTGTGAACAATATAGAACTACTAACAAGCCCAGAGGTAACCAAAGGAGTTGGAATAACCTCAAGTCTAACCAACTAGGTGATGACTTTTCTTTTTATAATAAAGCTTGTTATACATGTGGTAGTTTTGACCATCTTGCTGCTTTCTGTAACAAATGGGTATCTGGGTATGAAAACAATAGGGTGAATTTCAAAAGGCAAACTCCTCAAACTCACTTTCACTCTAGTTCTAACTTTAACAGAACTAAACCCAAAACAGTTTCAGTTAAGTCTGGCTTAAAACAAGTTAATTCTGCTAGACCATCTCTGACTGTTTACCCAAAATCAACAGCTAAGGGTGCAAAAACATTTTACAAACATGCACCAAAAGTTGTTCAAAGGCCCATTCATTCAAAGGCAGTAGTCCAAAAACAATTTTGGAAAATTAAGGGTTCAACTACAAAACAAGCAGTTAATTCTGCTAGGCAAGTAGTTAATTCTGCTGCTAAGGGAAACAGGGCAAATGCTGTTAAGGCCTCAGCATGTTGGGTTTGGAATTCAACTAAATCCAATGTTGCATCAACTGTTCTCAAAAGATTAAATTACATTGATGCAAGAGGCAGATCCAAGTCAGTAATGGCTTGGGTCCCCAAAGGAAACTAATACTCCTTATTACTGTGCAGGAACATTCAACTGATAAACAAGAGGATCAAGGATACTCAGATAGTGGATGTTCAAGGCACATGACAGGCAACAAGTCTTATCTCTCAGATTTCCAATCAATAGATGGAGGCTATGTTATCTTTGGAGGAGGTGTTGGTGGCAAAATTTCCGGTAAAGGTACAATTAAAACTGGAAATTTAGATTTTGAAGATGTGTACTATGTACAAGAGCTAAATTATAATCTTTTTAGTGTCTCACAAATGTGTGACAAAAAGAACAAAGTCCTTTTCTGTGACACTGAATGTCTTGTGCTTTCTCCTGATTTTAAGATGCCTGATGAAAGTCAAGTACTTCTTAAAATTCCTAGAAAGGGCAATATGTACAGTGTTGACATGAAGAACATTGTTCCCAAAAAGGATTTAACTTGTCTTGTTGCAAAGGCCACATTGGATGAATCAATGAAATGGCATAGAAGGCTTGGTCATATTAATTTCAAAACCATAAATAAAATTGTTAAGAATGGTTTGGTAAGAGGTTTACCTCACAAAAGATTTGAAAATGATCAAACATGCATTGCTTGTCTTAAAGGCAAACAACACAAAGCCACTTGTAAGCCCACGATTTTTAACTCTATCAATCAATCATTTTTTATGCTTCATATGGACTTATTTGGACCTGTTTCAGTAAGTAGTATAATCCATACGAGATATTGTCTTGTTATAACTGATGACTATAACAGATTTACATGGGTTTTCTTTTTAGGTTCTAAGGATGAAACTTCTAGCATTCTTAAGACATTCATTACTCAGATAGAAAACCAAGTAGACAAGAAAGTGAAAGTCATTAGATGTAATAATGGGACAGAGTTTAAGAATAGAGTTATGGATGATTTCTGCAAAGAAAACGGTATTAGGAGAGAATTTAGTGTTGCTAGAACTCCACAACAGAATGGTGTTGTTGAGAGAAAGAATAGAACACTAATAGAAGCTGCTAGAACTATGTTAGCTGACTCTAAGCTACCTATAACTTTTTGGGCTGAAGCAATCAACACTGCTTGCTATGTTCAAAATAGAGTTTTAGTTGTACAACCTCACAATAAGACATCATATGAAATTTTTAGAGGTAGAACTCCTGCAATAGGATTTCTTAGACCTTTTGGATGTCATGTGATAATTCTGAATACCTTAGACCATTTAGGAAAATTCGATGGTAAAGCAGATGAAGGATTCTTTATTGGATATTCTCTTAATAGCAAAGCATTTAGAGTATACAACACAAGAACTAGGATTATAGAGGAAAACCTACATGTGGAGTTTTTGGAGAATAAATCCAATGTAGAAGGTCAAGGACCAAAATGGCTATTTGATCTTGAAACTCTAACCCATTCAATGAATTATGTGCCTGTTGTTGCAGAAACTAATGATTTTTCAGGTTCACAAGCAACAGATGAGGCAAGGTTAGAAAAGGAGACAAATCAAGATTATGTGTGGATGCCAATATGGTCAAGTACAAGTGTGGAATCAACTTCAACAATTGGTGAATCTTCTTCTGGTAAAGCTAACGAAGATAAAAGCAAAGAAGATGGAACAAAGGAACAAGAAAATAGTTCTGCTATCAATAATGCTGCTGAAACAGACTTAACTGAAGAAACAGACTTAACTGAAGAAGCAGAATTAACAAAGGAAGCAGAATTAACAGAAGATGAGGTGGATTTGAGCAATCTCCCACCAAACTATCATGTTCCACTTACACCACACACCAGGATTCACAAAGTCCACTCCCTAGAAAATGTGATAGGAGATCTACAATCAGGGGTGAAGACAAGACAACAACTGATGTCATCAGACAAACAAGGGCTTCTTGATGCCCTTTATGCTTCAAAGCAGCATGAGTTTTCAAACTCTTGCTTGTTTGTATGTTTTCTCTCACAAGATGAACCAAATAACATTCTGAAAGCCTTAGATGATTCAAGCTGGGTAGAGGCTATGCAAGAGGAGCTTTTTCAGTTCAAGATTCAGAAGGTATGGGTGCTAGTTGATTTACCTAAGGATGCAAAGGTAATTGGCACTAGATGGGTTTTCAAGAATAAAAGGGATGAAAGGGGAATAGTGATTAGGAATAAGGCTAGATTAGTAGCCCAAGGGTACACACAACAAGAAGGGATAAACTATGATGAGGTTTTTGCTCCAGTAGCAAGACTTGAGGCAATTAGGCTTTTCTTAGCTTATGCTTCATTTTTAGGCTTCACAGTTTACCAAATGGATGTAAAGAGTGCATTTTTATATGGCACAATTGAAGAAGAGGTGTATGTCTCACAACCTCCAGGGTTCATTGATCCTGACCATCCAGACAAAGTGTACAGAGTAGTTAAGGCTCTTTATGGCCTTCATCAGGCACCTAGAGCATGGTATGAAACACTGGCTTCCTATTTAAAAGAGAATGGATTTCAAAGAGGAAAGATTGATCAGACACTTTTCATCAAACAGCACAAGAAGGATCTTCTGTTAGTGCAGGTGTATGTGGATGACATTATCTTTAGATCTACAAGGAAGGAGATGTGTTTGGAGTTTGAGAAGCTTATGCATGATAAGTTTCAAATGAGTTCCATGGGGGAACTTACATTCTTTTTGGGTTTGCAAGTTAAACAGTCATTTGAAGGCATATTTATTAGTCAAGATAAATATGTTGTTGAGATACTAAGGAAGTTCAACTTTGCTGATTCAAAAATGGCAAGCACACCAATGGACTCTGAGAAGCCACTTCCTAAAGACTTAGATGGAGAAAATGTGGATGTACACACATACATATCTATGATAGGATCTTTGATGTATCTTACATCATCAAGACCTGACTTCATGTTCTCTGTTTGTGCTTGTGCAAGATTTCAAGTAACTCCAAAGGTTTCTCATTTAACAGCAGTCAAGAGAATTTTTAGATATCTCAAGGGTCAACCTAGGTTGGGACTATGGTATTCTAGAGAGTCACCTTTTGACTTGGTAGCATTTTCGGATAGTGATTATGCTGGTGTTAGCTTAGACAGAAAGTCAACAACTGGAGGATATCAATTCCTTGGTTGTAGACTAATCTTATGGCAGTGTAAGAAGCAAACAATTGTGGCTACTTCAACAACTGAAGCTGAATATGTAGCTGCTGCAAGTTGCTGTGCTCAAGTCCTATGGCTTCAAAACCAACTTCTTGACTATGGGTACAATTTCTTAAACACTGTCATTCATATTGATAATAGTAGTACAATTTGCATTATTAAAAATCCAGTACAACATTCTAAAACAAAACACATTGAAATTAGACATCACTTTATAAGAGACTGCAATGAGAAAAGATTAATTCAAGTTCTTAAAATTGCTTCAGAACACAACTTTGCAGATCTGCTAACAAAAGCTTTTGATGTTGGAAGGTTTCAATACTTGGTTGCAAGTATTGGAATGCTTAATCCTTAAAATTTTCAATCTAATGTGTTTTTGTATATAAATTTTTTGGTTGTACTGCTAACTTTATAAGTTAATGCTGCTATTACAAAAGTTTGTGCTGCTAGTACAAATTTACATTGTGTTATTCATACAGTTAGTCCTATGATTATTCTAATACAAGACAAGTACTTTGTACATTGTTCTTTTGGTTTTAGACTAACAATTTCAGGTATGAACAAATAAACACAAAGGATGTTTCAAGTGAAATGGAAGCAGCAGAATGATAATATTAGTTGCTGACATAATAGGTTTATGATAGAAAGAGTTTGGGAATTTCAAACCTCCTTAAAACTTCTTTCTTGAAGCTTGATTATGATGTTTCACATTGAATTGATGACTTAGTTGATCAGAAAGTAACTGATACAACTCACTTTCTATCATTTTATACTTTTAAGTATAATGAGCAAGTCTAAGGACATCTGATAGAAAGAACAGCTAGTAAAAGTGCATCTAACACTTGTGTTAGAAACACAATTGCTATGAGCTGGAAACCCTGTCAAGAAAGCCTTTTGAATAGGTTTATCTTTACACAGGCAGTTATTTATAACTGAAAACATTGGTTCTCACACAACCAGAGGTTGCTTTAAACCGAAATTTTGCTTTAATGCCCCATGAATCACCTCTCATAGGAGTTAACACACCTAGAAGTGATGAGGGCAGCAAATTAAACTCTTAAGGAATTGATGGCTACATGTACAACATTGTCTGATAACAAGTTCTAATTGATAGCTCAGATGATGGGGAGAAATATTTTGGTACATTGTGAGAGATCTTCCAAACAGGGGAGGAAATATTATTTGCAATCCAGGGGAGGAAACATCTCAGGGAAGGAAATAAAGCCCAATGAAGATTAACCAATGAAAGGGAGGAAAAGACAAGAGCATACAAGATGATGACATAGAGGTTGAAAATGACAAGAATAGAGCTGATTCTGGAGTATTATATATATTCAGAAGGGATGAAGCATTCCAAAGGAGAAAGTTCTATCTAGGTCAAACGGAGAAAAGTTTCAATTTCAATTCACCACGTTTGTTCATCACTTGCAAAGGCATGCTGATAGATGATTTCACTTGTTGAAACAAGCATCCAAGATACACAGCACCATTGCCTCTTATAATTCCTCCATCCAAGGAAATTGCACCATCTTTTAGGTCAATGTTTGAAGCCTGAAGATGTGTATTGATATTGTTGAAGTCAAAGATCAGAAAGCAGATGAGTTACTGAGTTAGATATTATCCTTTCAGAATAGAAGAAAGTTCAGTCCAAGGGTCTGACTATGAAGTGTTTGAAAGATCTTCACAATTCCTCATTTAATTCAGAAAAACATGTTTGAAAAGGGTTCACATGTTTAGGGGAGGATTGTTGGGAATTAAATATTCTGAAGTTTAAGTATCGGGAAATACTCTCAAGTGATTAAATCTGGTAGCAGTAGAGTTAAGTCTGGTGAGTACCTAGTTAAGTCTGCTGGTTGTCTGCTGGTTAAGTCTGGTCGTTGAAGTTAAGTCTGGTGGTTAAGTCTAGCGATTAATTCTGGTGAGTAACAGAATTAAGTCTGCTCTTCTATCGTTAAGTCTGGTTGACTGGATGGATAAGTGTACTAAAGTCAATTATACACGGTAGATAATATCTTACCCCATGTGCTCAGTCTTTATCTTATATTCACAGAACAAGTTGTAAACATAGATACATGTTGTATCTTAGTTACTGACACACATAAGATAAGCTAGCAAGTTGTTCGACAAGACTTAACATTATTGTAAAGATCTTTCTTGAACTATAAAAGAAAGATCTTAGACTAACTTTAAAGTGTCTTTTTTTGAATGTGCTTAGAATATCTCTAAAGAACAAACACGAACAATATCACAAGTTATAGAAACATAAGATTCAAGGTCTTTGTAACCCTAGTGATAGAAAAGATCACTCGTATTATCTTGAATAATATTGAATCATTTGGTGTTAACATTGCATGTTCATTGTTCGTTACTAAAGCATTACTTTCCATTTCCATAATACAAATAACCTTTTAAGTGTGATTAAGTAGATTCCGCATACTTAATCATATTAACTCAATATATCATATACACAAAGTCACAAAGGTTTAACCACCTTACCAGTGTATCGATTCCTCACATGAAGAAACACACTATGTTTATTAGCTTGATAAGAATGAATAATACACAATGATTTCCCACACCCCTCATGGAGAGTCATGAGGGGTATTTATAGGCCTATTACATTTCAAGTTTGCCACTTAAACAATAGTAGTCCCTGCAGGCACTACTTACTACGAATCTAGTTCAATTCACGCGTAAGATATTATATTTATAAAAAAGCGAGGCTAACAGTTATAATTCATTACTTAATATATATATAGTTCCGCAGAGCCCTGCTGCGGCGCCGTCTCAGGAATTGCCGGGCTCCCCTCCGCCGGCACCAATCCCCCCGGCGGAGCCTATCCCGGAACCGTTGCTTTCAAATCAAGCACGGGACGGCATCCTATATCAAAGGTATCTTCTCCTCGATTTGGGGGGGGATACTGGCGATTTAGACCGCATGGTGAATATCATCTCCACCCAGGCGGAGATAGAGCGCCGTATTGAGCAGGCCTTGCTAGAAGACGGCTGGAGCGCGAGTTCCATTCTAGAGCAATACACGAATATTCGTGGGATTGTTCACAGTCCGCAAGGGGGGCTCTTGAGCCCACAGACCTATCGGTCTTACCTGTCTCAAATCAACGAGCAGGGCACACGGCAAAGTGTGCCCTATCGGAGAATTCTTCACGCTCTCAGAAATTTGGATCTTTTCTTGGAAAGAGCTAGAAGAGCGTAGTACTCGGCGCAGTAGCTCTAGCACAGGCGGTTATCTTGCCATCTTCCCCGGGATGAATCAATTTGTGTAAACGATCGCTTTCTATGTTTCCGCGGTACTGCCAATCGTAGACTGGTGGCCGGGGAATGAGAGCTTCAGCTCCATACACCATGATGAATGGAGTGTTTCCAGTCGTTCTTTTTTAGGTTGTTTGTGTATATGCCCAACTGTAGGTCACCTATGTGACCATTGGTTTCACAGCACTGAGTAAGCATACTAATGAAGACCCATTTTTGCATGTCCATGAGCTCTAGGTAATTGAATATGGGCTCGACTCCCTTTACCGGTATTACCCATCCTCACTTTCTACGTTTAGCGTACCAGCTTTCGTGTGAGAAATCGTATACCCTAGAGGCTTATATATATATATATATATATATATATATATATATATATATATTATATATATATATATATATATATATATATATATATATATATATATATATAAGGCTAACATTTATATATATATATATATATATATATATATATATATATATATATATATATATATATAATATATATAAAAAAAAAAATATATATAAGATGTTCATGGGTTCACCCAACCTATTACATAAATGTGTTTGGACGGGACCAAGTTACTGAAGTAAGAGGATTTTTTGGACCAGGTAACTGCTGAAATAAAGTGTACTCGAAGTTAATTCAAACGATTATCAATTCCAAAGATGATTCAAGCCCCAATTGGGCAATTGGTTAGTATGGACACCATATATTTGCTTTTGTTCATTTCCTTGGGGTGTTTGGCATTGCATTTTGACTGGTCCAGTACCATGCATCACGTTTCACAAGGACACTCAACAGAAAACATGGTTCGATAGGGCCTTTGGTGACTGTGGTGGCATTACACGGTTAAGCAGGTTTCGTAAATTTGGTTCAGATTGTTCAAATGGTTTTGGCAGCTTCAGTGGTGAGGAGACCATACGGGTGCTGGATTTGGTAGTTTTGGGAAGGAATAAGACTGACTCCTAATCTATGAAATAAGGTGAGTTGGAGCTTTCAATCTGTAAACGCCTCATTTTCCTTAATAATGTGTTTTTCTTTATTTCACGAACTTGCAGCTTTTATTACATATAATAGTACTAATACTTTTGACTTATTGTTCAAATTTTGGTTTGACTAATTGTGAGGGTGAAGTTAGTATATGCTTATGATTCTTTTTTCTATGTTTTACAGCGGCTATGAGCTGCTAAAAGGGTGACAAGCTGTGATATTCCCTCAAGTCATCTCAGAGCAAAAAGCATCACCTACACTTGATAAAATCTTTGCAACCTGTTACCTGATATACTTAATGTGGCTATGATAACAAAATTATTATAGTTGAAGCTAGAATAGTGACTAGCTTTTTATATGTATTAGCACAACCATGGCCACCTGATATACTTATTTTCATTGGCTCAAACATTAGAAAGATGTACATAAATAACATTTTTTAACAAGTTATTAATAGATATGTTTAAATAAAATTGTTCTTATTATATGTATGCATTAGAGTACATATGTCAAAGGTGTGCTTCCAATACTGAGAACTCTTACTTTTTGAATCTTGGAGCCTACAAAGTTTATGTGAATAAGTAATTTGGGTAGTAACTTCAAGGCTGAAACGCGGCAAAAAAAATATTGAATGAGTATCTTCTTGCTAACAATTGCATCTAAATAAACATTACCACAGCGCCCCCGCAGCAACGCGCGGGTTACCCTGCTCGTTGGTTCAAAAAGACGGTGTTTTACTTTTACATGCTTGACTTTAACTAGCTTTTGCAAAAACAAATATTTGCAGCATTTTCTCCAATTTTCGTATTCAGATGGCCTTGTTTCTTCTTCAAACACTTTTCTCTCATGGATTTTCTCAGGTATTATTTTGTATTAAGTTTAATTTTTTATTTTTTTATTTATTTTTTTTTTCGATTTTAACCTTTCAACTTGTGTTGCGTATAGAGTACTAGCTTATAGAGTATTACTCATTCATCAATGTTTGATTTATTCTTTCTTCGTCAAAATGTTAATATGATAATTAAATTAAAATCCTATATACCATTATACTTAATTCGGACTTTGTGTCTTCCTTCTTTTAAGTTTTGATTTTATTTAACTTATATCAAGTTCATTTGTTATGTTGGTTGAGGTATAGAAGTAAGATTTTTAGTCTTTAGTTTTGATTGTTTCTGTTATATCGACATGATATAAAGCTAATCAATTTACGGTATTTGGATTAGAAGACTAAGGTTGTTTGGATTTGAATTTTAGGGCCCGTTTGGTTTGTTGATGCGTTAAGGATTTGGATTTGCATTAGGATTTGGATTTGGATTTGCGTTAGGATTTGGATTTGATATAGGAGAGAGAAATATATATATTATTATTTTATAAGAAAATAAATAATATAAAATAAATAATTTGAGAAAATAGAGTAAATAAATAAATAAAAGTTTGTGGTGGAAAAAAAGTGGAAAGTGTAAAAAGAAATTAAAACAATAATAATTTAAAAAATTTGTGGTAGAGAAAAGAGTTAGAGAGGTGGCCCCACAGGAATGATGTCTAAAAGTCACCATATGAGCTTGGTTTCATTTTTTGGAATCAGATATGACATTTTGGTTTCAAAATTTTAACCAAACGTCTGATATTCGCTTTCTATCAAACCATACTCATCTATACCCGCATACCAAACGGGCCTTAATTAAATTTGTCAGTTTATATGATTTTGTGTTTGGGATTGGGTTTTTTATTTCGGTGTTAAATTGTAGACTTTTTGGATAAACATCACCTATTTATGCACACCAACTATTTGACTAAATGCTAGAGTGAAGACGAATTGGTATGTTTTCTTTATAATCACTCTTTTGAAGATCTTCTGCATACAAAATGTTTGATAAAATGCCTATATGAAAGTTCTTGACTTCGTGTGCTTTGCAAGAAAGAATTCAGTTTTTACCTATACTTAAATACTGATTTTATTTATTTATTTATTTAGGGTCCGTTTGTTTCACGGTTTCGGATTGGGCTTTAGGATATCAAGTAAAAATAAGTTGTTTGTTTCACTCTTTAGCTTTTGATGTGACACATTGATTCCAAATAGTATGCTTTTTTGATTCCTCATATATTTGCCTGGTTTAATTGAAATAATTGGGTCCCACTAGTTATTATACTCTATCTCTCTCCTTATCATTTTTTTTAACGGTATTTAATAAAAAATAATAGCTTTAAATCAATTTTAAATATTTTTATTTTCTCTCTCTTCATTTAATTCAAAATCTATACTTTTTCTCAAACCTTTCTCCAATCTTTCAAAACATTCCCAAATCCTAATACCATTTGTGAACCAAACGCACCCTGATTTTATTTATTTATTTATTTATTTTTTCTAGTTTGCACACAAGTTCTTATATGGTTCTTTATTAACGCTTCTCAAAAAGATGGTACTTAGCTTGCATTATTCATAATATTCTTCCTGGTAAGTCTTTACTAATTTTAATTCTTGATTATTTAATGTTTAGATTATCCTGTAGTTATTATTTTTTACAAGAAACATTTAAGTTTCATACTTTAGAACTCAAGTTGGCTGCTATGTTTTTAGTTATAAAATAAACCATAGCACTCAATTGTATTTCTCTTTTAATTTTTAAAAAAATGTGTGCTTGATTTGACCCGTGTTACTCATTCCACTCATCTTTTTAGGTTATGCATAGTCCACCCATGAGAGAAATTACATAGCCCGAATCAACCCTTTAGTAACATATACTATAGTATACATGCTTCTCAAAATTTTGGGGTCATTCCCTTAACCTTTTGGCCTCCATATTGTCTATGTAGTGATTCTTTTTGGTAGACGATTAAGAAGAAATCCTTTCCGAGGATCTTAGATGCCAATGGGTAATTCTTATTTCATGTTCGGATAGAAATGTTCTCAGCAATATAGTTTATATATATATTGGATATCTTAAGTTGTATTTTGTTATCTGCTTCATTTTATTTTATTTAAAAAAAAAAAAAAAAAAAAAAAAAAAAAAAAAAAAAAAAAGTTATGATCACTTTCGTGGGCCTTGCATAATCAGTTGCTTTTGATAACTTGGTTATGATTTATGGTCATCAAGCTAATGATAAGCTTCAAAAATTTATGGCTGCACATGTTAAAATTGATAAAAGCATATAATGTGTGGTTTTTGCGAGCAATGGCATGTTTATTAAGAAAGCTCAGGTTATCAACAACTTCACTACTAACTTGAGTCATTCTCAAGTTATGACAGATGAACATTTATGACAACGGCAAAAGAAAAGGTATGTTGTTAACTTGTGTATTGTACTTTCGTTTTTGCTAATTTTCTGCAGGTTTAAATTGCTTAAAGCAATTTAGATTCATTTAGATAATGTTTGTGAGCATGAAAATTGTGAATCATATGATACTGGCACCAATTCGCATTGGAAACGTTATATGGTTGCTTGGAACAGAAATTGGAGTAAATAGGCTGAAAGTTGTATCTAAAGTAATTGAACTTTCCTTTATTCATGCTGAACCTTTTAGCCAGGTCACTTTCCTAACAATGTGCCAAGTTAAGCCTTGGAATTTTCATGAGATTGATGAAGTAGGATGATTATTTATTTATTTTTACATAAAAAGTTACAGAAATGAGTTTGTTTGTTACCCCCCTTCTATTGATCATCCATTAATTGTTATAATTTTGTTTCTGTTCCAAAAGAATAGTTTGTTTAGTTCAGAGACATATTTTAGTTCACGAGTTAAAATTTGAAGTCTTTGGAAAGCCGAAGCTGGACTAAATAAACCAAGGTACCTACCAAACAAAGAAAGATAACCTGTCACCAAAATTAGTCGCGTTAAGTGCATTCATTGAGAACGTAAAATGGGTCACGAAATCTGTCATTTTTCATGTCTTTTTGTCCCAAATTTGAACAGGCTAATAGTACAAAGCTCGCCCGACACTATTTTTCTCTAATGTTGATCCTGAAAGCTACTTCGGGAATCAACTTGGGTCTTTTCCTAAGGGTTAAAACATGACAGTGACACAAGGGAAGAAGGCATCTTTGGACTCTATGTCTTCACAGCATCGCCCGCGATTCTTCCCGCTTCTTAGGATGTTGATTTTGGACATTCTCTTGCAATGTATCTTTATGAACTGAATTTCTTATTCTACATTTCACGCTTGGTTGTTTTTGATAGAGTGTATATGAAGAGCATTATTGTAATCCCCAAGGTTATGGTTTTGCTCTTGGTGACGATAAATCACGTTTTCTAAACAGAGTACTCAAGAAAAATCCGAAGTTGTATAGTGCAGAACATTTCTTTGATGATTCAATTATGCGTGTTGTTGTATATACTTGTGAGGAAGAATAGGAACAACGGCGGAATTGTGACGGATATATTCCGTCACAATAAAGAGCATCGCAAATGTTGTGACAAATTTAGCGACAAAAAATTTAGAGTTTCAGTGACGGATTGTCCGTCTCATGCCCCTCACCAAAGCCTTTCTAAAGTTACCTAAATTAAATTTGATTCGACTATCAAGTGACGGCTTAGCGACAAACTTTATGTCGCTAATATTAAACACAGACCATAAACATGATAATCACAACAACACATATACCAAAATAGGGAACTTGCCGTTATGTTTCGGCCATGACTCTAGTTACAAAACCCGTGTCTTTTAATATCTTCGGATTTCGACATTAACTTAAAACCATTTCTAAAAAGTAAAAATGAGATGTGAGCAAATTGTAAGCAATAAGAGCCATCTAAATACAAGCCAAAATTCGGGCCGGGTCATAAAAACCAAATGAATTTCCGTACATTTATAAGTAATTACACTTGATAGTTGAATCAAGGGATGCAATCTTTGATGAGAATAGGTTCTCACGAGTCCCTAGACCAAGTCAAAGGATTCCAAATGGAACTGATGACATTGGTGTATCAGAGATTTCTGATGAGGTTGTGGTTCAACAACCTGAACCTGAGCTCAGAAAGACCAAAAGGATCATGTTTATCATATTGTTATTATAAACTTTTGTAGTCTTGGAAGGAGAGTCTAAAATTTGCTAACTTAAAATAAAATAAAATAAAAATAATAAAATAAAAAATAAATAAAAAATCAGGTGCTTTGATACGTCGAATAGAATAATCGAACCACTTAAATATAATTAACTTAATGGATTACTTTAAAGCTTGCTTAATTTTAATCTATTACAACTTATCTCATCTTTCTATCTGAGCAATTGTTATATGAACTTAGTTGCTAATGGCAACATAATGCAGAAACTTTAGGATTCATGATATAGTGTATCGGTTTAGATGAATCATCTAAGCTTTTGTTTTGACGGGAATCTTAAATTATTTCAAGCCAACTCACTTTTTTACCCATTTTATATACTTGATCATGTTCTTACCCATTTTGAAAGAATGGTCAATTTTTTTAAACCCATTTTGATGTATTACGCCAAGTTCATACCCATGTTGCTGATGTCTTTAGCTCGATTTCGTATAAAATAGCATTATTAAATTTTATATGTTAAATTGATAATTTCTCAAACAATTTGTGTTGTTGATTGTTGCTTAATTGTGAAAATGTTTTACTGATTGTTGTATACTTTATGTTATTTAAAAAGTTTTTGCGCAAAACGTATTACATATTGCAAACAACGACCCAATAAACACACCATAGCTTTGTTGGTGATAATAACTGGAGTGTTGTCAAGAAGTGATGGTATGACTCTTAAAGTCTTAAACCTATTTTTAAGTGTGTGTTTGCTTGAAAGTTTTAGATTCATTTATTCTTTATAGTCACTGTTTTTTTTTTTTTTAGGAGCTGTTTGATAAACAAAGAGATTCATTTATTCATTATAGTCACTGATTTATCATAGTTTAATATTATTTCATGCAATGTCTTTTAGCTGAGTTTAGTTGTTGGTGACATCACTGTAAAAGAAGATCTTCTAACTGATCTATGTTTGTCCTTGAAAATGGTTTGAACTATTTTATCATTTTATTGTTTTACTAAAAAAGTTGAACTTTGTAAGCGTAAATGTTGGGTTGTGATGATAATATCTTTGCTGTCGATTTTTATCAGTTAATTGGCAAGAGGTTTGAGGTTTCTTTTCAAAATTGAGATATCAGAGTACAACATTACAACTGGGTGGAATGTGTATACGATATTGAGAATGTGCGATGATGACGATATTATACAAGAAATGATAAAAAATGATGCTGTGAAGGTAATTTTGGCTATATCTAAGAATAAAATCATACTACATTAGTAATTTGACGTTGTTTGGTTTTACTTAGGTTGTTGAAGCAGATGTTGATGTCGAAACGATGAAGAATGATGAATCTGATCGAGATTGTCTTGACACAAAGGTTATACATTTTAAAACATAACTCTTTTCAAGAATAATGACATGTGTTTATTCCTTAAGAAGTTAATAAATTTGGTTTTTTTTTCAATTCTTTGAAGGATGGTAATGGAGATTGGTTGCCTCCGAGTGATGCTGATCCAAACAATTCATCAAGTTCTGTGGGTAAACGTGAAAGAGAGGTGCTTGCTGCCGAATCTTCAACAAATAGAAAACTTATGAAACTTAAGTTTCTGTAGCGTTGGGATGTTTGTCATTTTGGTTGTTATTTTGTTAAACTCGACGAAGAATTTATCTATTGTATGATGGCTTGGGTTTTGTTAACGATGAAAATCCTTAGGCTATGCACAATCGACAGAAAAAGTCGGTCGGTCATGTTATGCGACCGATTTAGAGATTGGTCGCTTCGACTGTGGAGTATCGGTCGGTCTTGATCAAATGGGAATATCGGTCTTATATTCGACTGAGTTTCAAACACACACACAAACATATTTAAAACAAAAACCAAAAAACAAAAACTTTTCAACTATAAATACCAACCTAAATTCAAACACACACACAATCACATTCAAACACACACACAAATAATTCAAAACCGCAAATGTCTCGCAAAGATTTCTCCTAACAATTCCCCAGTCCTCCTCGTCGAGATTTCTTCCAACAATTCCCATGTCCTCCTCGTCGAGATTTCTCCCAACAATTCTTCAGTCCTCCAAATGAAGTTTATCACACTCTACCAGAAGATATCTTTCCCATTTTTCAACTGAAAAATGAACCGGTGAACACTCCACCGGTTGTCGAACAAGAACCAATTTCATTTGGTCTAACTGAAGAAGACAACTGGAGCAAGATGAGGAAGTCCGGTGAGAAATGGAACAACGTGAACTAGAAGAGGAAGCTGCTCGTTTGGAGCAGCAAACCAGGGATGAAGAAGAACAGAGGAAGAACTGGTTTGACATAATAGAAGCAAAGTATTATGCCGGCGAGTTCATATCATCTTCCAGTGAAGACGGTTAGGTTTCAGATGATTCATTTTCTTAATTTGTAGTTTTATCTTCATGTATTGTAGTTTGTTAATCTTTAATTTATGTAATGTTTTTATTTTTAATAAATTTTAAGTTTTCTGGTGTTTTTGGTGATACCATTAGCTCTTCTCTTTCTTCCATTATTATGTCTTCCGCCATTGTTATAGTAAGAAGTTTGTTCGAGAAAATAAGTCTCCGACTCTTTGAAGTGTGTGTAAAAGAACTAGTTAATTTTCATTTTTATTTTGTGTTTATTCAATGATGGATAATTAAATAGATAATCTAACATTCGCACAGTAATTTTTATCTTGTTATTAGTTTTAATGCAAGTTAAGGAGTAAAATGTTTGAATTAAAAAAAATAATAATAATAAAATAAAATAAAATAAAATAAATAAATAAAAAATCGGTCATCGACTGTGGCACTTTGGTCGCTTCTGGTCGCCGGAGAGAGAAAGTTGACGTGGCAGCCGGTAACCCAGATCGCTTGTGTCAACGACTGTGCATAGCCTTAATGACATCTTTTCTTGAAACTCAATATTTTGTACTAATTAAACTTCTCATTTGCCATTTTTTTTCAATGTTGCATATTTGTGTACTGTGGTTATCTTTTATATCAAGTTAATAAAGCTCGCAACATACATACAGATGCTACTAGGAGGCTGTTTATGTTGTTGGTAAAGAATGATGAAGTGTCTTTGCAAAATTGAGTCGTTTTTTGAGCTTTTAGACCAGTTGTACAAAGAAATTATGCATTGTGATATTTGTTTAATACCGCCTCTCTATGTATACAATCTTTAAGTTTGGTATAAACAAAATTTTGACTTTAAATGTTACCAACTTTGTTGCTCATCTTTACTTTGTTAATCTTTTAATAAAATATTTAACGGATTGCTTCAAAGTGTAATTTCATTATACTTTTGGGTTTCATTATAATACAAACGTTTATTTAGACTACCCGTGTATTACACGGGTCTTAAACTAGTTTTAACATAATAATAAAATGTTGTTATCTAGTGTTATCTAGTGTTTTCAAAGGGACGCACATTAATTGATATAGTTCACCAAAAATGAGAGGACAATATTACCATTCCCATACACCAAAAGATAGATGGAAGTCATGGAGTTTGGGTAGCGTAATAGATTATGAAGCACAAAAGTTGGTAAACACGTTTTAGGTTAATATTGATGGTCGTGCATCATAATTCATTTATAAAAGAAACTAGATTCTGGAATTGACGATGAAGCCCAAAAGTTGCTAGGGTACGGTGTTAACACAAATTGTCATTTGAAAAAGAAAAAGAAAAAAAAAAAAAGTTGTGAAGATTGGTTAGATTGCATATTTGCATTTGCCCAAAGTTGTGAGTGCCTAAATGAATCATGAATCGTGAATCGTGATTAAAGTTAAAAGATCTCACTGCTTTTTTTGGTATATATCGGAGTGATCTTTTAGAGAAAAACACACATGCTTTAAACATGTAATGCTTTTCTGATTGTACGAATTCAATAATATCCGCATTATAGATTTCTTTTAGCTATTTTGCTAGCCCAAATCTTTGATGAGATTTAGAGTGTGTTTGGTATGGTATGCTGACATGAATGACGGTGAATATGAGTTTGATAGCAGTGGTGAGTCCTTCACTTATGAAAGATTCATTCATATCTATCATTCATTACCATAGTGGTGGGCCCCCTCATCTTAAACAAAAACATTTAATCACTTTCATAGTCATAGTCTCATTCCCATAGTGGGATTAGACAAATCGGATATATACAGTAAAAGATTATGGGTTATAATTGCCCGTCTTGTTCAACAAAATAACAAAGTTAAATGCATGTAAGGCTGAACACAGTGGTCGGTCGACACCTTCGGTCGGCCACTGTTGAGGGTTGGTCTTGGTCGGTCGTCGAGCGAAACGAATTCCAATTTGGTCGGCCAAGCGACCAACTTTACTACAAACAAACAAACAAATTTGTTAAGGTTTGGATTAAAAAAAAATAATAATAAATAAATAAATAAATAACCTTACCACTTTTACAACATTATAAATATCAACCTCAAACACACTTCTAAACACACAATTTCAAACACAATTCAAACAACTTCTCATCAATATTTATCATGTAAAAAAAATACTCCCACAACAAAAAACCGATGATCCCGACTACCCCAAAATGTCTCGAATTTGAACTTCTCGCCGGATCCAAATTTCCAATTAACCAGTATAACACCACCACAAAATTAAGGTATTCGCTTTCGTGCACATGCTTTTAAATATCCAACACGACTACCACAACCGAATCAAAATCAAAACCCGTTTTACGTTAATCGTCCATATGTCCCACCGTATCGTCCTAATATCGATTTTCACCAATCACCAAATGGGTCGTCGTATCATCCTAACATGGATTTCTCGCAGTATTCCCAACCGAATCAAGCGTTTTCACCGCTTCAGGGTGTTAATCTTGATATAGATTTGGAGGATCTCATGCAAGGCTATCCGACTCAAAATTGCCCGAGTCAAAACTATCCGACTCAACAATACCCGAGTTAAAACTATCCAAGTCAAGATGTTTCGATGGGGCAAGGTTCGGGTCACGGTTCATACCACGGTTCCATTCCGGCTGATGACGATGACGATGTTGAAGAGACGTCACCCATTAAACCAATGAAGCCCTCGAAACTTGCTACAAAGGCGAAAAGCAAGGGAAAGAATGTCGCAACCGAAGAGCCAAAGGCCAAACCATGGACAAAGGTGGAAGAGGTCGCGCTTTGTAAAGCTTAGACTCATGTGTCGGAAAATTCCGAGAGAGGAAACACTATCAACAGGAATGGGTTTTGGGAGGAAGTAATAGCGTACTTTGAAAATGAAACTGGTTCACAAAGAACGTACGACTCAATTCTTTCCAAATCGAAGAATAGGGTTCGTTGTAGGGTTGGTGGATTTTGTGCAATTATGGATAATATCCGGGAGAATCACGGAAGTGGAGAGAATGACCACGACGACTACCAAAAAGCTCTTAGAGAATACAGTGTGATTTACAGTCATGAGTTTACATTGGAGGAGTGTTGGGAATTAAATATTCAAGAAGTTTAATATCGGTTTCTTCTCAAAGAAATACTCTAAGTATGATTCTGCTGTTAGAGCATTTGATTCTACTGCTAGCGTTAACTTTCTGCTGCTGAGTGGATAAAAATGAAAAGATATTATGTATATTAAAGTCAACAATACACGGTAGATAATATCTTACCCCATGTGATCAGTCATTATGTTATATTCTCAGAACAAGTTGTAAACATAGATACATGTTGTATCTTAATGACTGACACTCTCAAAGCAAGCGTTCGATTAGACTTGACAATATTATAAAGATCTTTCTTGTGTTATAAAAGAAAGATCTTAGACTAGATATATGTGTGACATAATAGTGTGTGAATTAATTAAGTGCTTAGAAAATAACTCTTAAGAATATAGAACAAATATCACAAGTCATAGAAATATAAGATTCAAGGTTTTGTAACCCTAGTGATAGTGAAGATCACTCGTATTATCTTGAATAATATTGAATCGTTTGGTGATAACATTGTATGTTCTTTGTTCAATATACACAATCATAACTGTTCCATTTCCATAACACAAATAACCTTCTAAGTGTGATTAAGTAAATTCCGCGTACTTGATCATATTAACTCAACTTATCACATACACAAAGCAACAAAGGTTTAACCACCTTCCAGTGTATCGATCGATCAACCTCCTCAATTGGTATCAGAGAGACAGGTTGATATAGTTGATTTAGAAGAAGAAGAAAAAGAAATGGACGTTGAATCTTGATATGTGTCTAAATACACATATATTTTACCCGGTTTAAACCCACATAAACGTCTAAAAACACACAAATAACCATAAATGTTATAAATATCATTAAAAATGTGTTTTTATATGTTTCAGATGCAAAATAATTTAAATCAAGTGAAAACGAACCAAGTTTGCATAAATGGCAAGTCTAGTCCCTCGAATTTCAAAAGTTGTCAAAATTAGTCCCCGGGTGTTTTAAAAATAGAAAATTATGTTTTATACCCTTGTACTATTCACACTTGACAAGATTGGTCCTTTTGATAAACTTTTGGAAAATTACAATTTCACCCCTAAACTTTTGGAAAATTACATAAATGGTCCTCGGGTGTTTTAAATTGTAACAAAATACAAAATAGGTCCTTTGGTTTATCTAACTTGGCAAGATATACCCTTGTGATAACTTTGGAATAATTACAGGTTTAGTCCTTGGATTTTCAGCAAATTACAACAATGGTCCGTATGTTTATTTAAACCATAATCCGGATCCAAACTAATCCCTAAAATCCAAACCACTAAACCCAACAAATAACAATACCCATTTCCCAACCCAGTTATTTCCCCAAGCCCAATGAATAACCAAAGCCCAAAACCATAACTGAGTTTAACAACTCAGTCAAACCATGGTTTGACCCTTCGTCTAAACCACCCAACCCGCCAAAACCATCCAGTCACCCCCCCCCCCACCTCACCAATACCACTCACCACCTCATTCCCCCTCCTAAACACGTTACCTAACATTGCCAAATGCAATTAATGCATCTCTCCCACTCCCACTAGCTAAATCAGAGGAAAATTCCACTTTCCTGTTTTCCCGCCAAAATACAAGTGGACGAATGAGATTAAATTGGAGCAATTCAAGGGTGGGGATATGATCAGAGATGTCGACAATGTATTTCCCACTTTAATTATGTATAAATAGATAGCTTTTGTAGCCTTAATTGGCAAGTAGGTAATAGTAGCATAATCGTATTTCCTTTCCAGTAGACATAATTTGTAATCTCATGTTTTCAGTAATCAATAATAAGTAAATTAAGCTTGTTTGATGATAATCTTTGTGCAATTTCATTAGTTAATGATAATTCTAGATTTTCATGTTGTACTGAGAAATCAAACTTAAATAAGTAGTATTGAAATAGCTTCTCAGTTATTTCTATAAGCTCACATAAGCTTTATATAGCTTATTGTAAGTTTATTGTAGTGTAATTCTGTTCTAATTCAAGATTTGAAGAAAAGTCAACCAAAGTCAACTGATGGGTCAAAATAAGCAATTCTGGGGTTAAAGGCTAATCAGGAAGGCTTGTGTTGGTTTTCTAGCTTGTTTCTGACAAGCTAGATTGGTTCTAGTTCCTTGTTCTCTGTTCCATAAAGCTCACTCAGTTGTAAGCTTTTTAGCTTTTTAGCATTAAATTCCAAATTATTGTATAACTGCTTAAAAGTAGCTTATTCCTGTTGTTTCATACTTTTTATTAGTTTCTAAGAGTATCTCATTAGTTTAATCAGTAGTTCTCTAGCTTTGTTTTCATTTTCTTAAAAACACTAAAAAAGCCAAAAACAGCCAATAAGGCATAGCTTATTCAATTGCTTAATTCTGTTTTATAAGTTGCTTATTATAGTTCTTATAAGTTGTTTATTCAGTAAAAGTCAGCAATCATTGGTCAAATAACTTATTTCCTTTGAAAATTCACATCAGGCAACTTAGAAAGGAGTGTTTGGTTTAGTAGTCAAACCAGGTCAAACCTTGGTTTTACTGTACATTGACCATTTCCCCAACTTTGTTCAAGCTTATTTTGACCATTATAAGTTGTTTTAAGGATTTAATAAGTCATTTCAATAAAAAGTCCACATTTGAATGCCCTGTGCAATTTTTGGACTTTGAAAAGCTCAAACAAGCCATTTATATCCACAAGCTTGTTTTGACCTTTTTCATGGCTGGTCTGAGTCACAAATAGTCCATTTAGATAGAACACAAGAGTTGGTTTAAGGTTGCTTTGTGCTGTGCTTTTCTGCACAAAATCTGCACAACAGCAGACTGAGTGCTTCTTGGCTGCTGATCTTGGCTCCAATTGAACCTCAATTGGCTAGTTTGTGATAGGGCTTTTATGTTTTTTAGATACCCAGTAATATAGGCTTGAATTTTCCCCCTTAAGTTTTCATCTCAGTAGCTTATTACCTAGCTTAATTCAGTCTGCAAGTTTGCCATTTTCCTGTTTTTTCTGTTTTGATTTTGCAAACAGCCAAGTGCTTATCTTGCTCATCTCTTGTGCTTATTGGTATTTTTAAGTTATTTTGTGCTTATATAAGTGTATTGAACTTATCCTGAGCTTTTGGTAATTTTTCAAGTCTTTTAGCTTATTTTTGGCTTATTAGCCAACTGCTTATCTGCCCAAATCAGCTCTCCAGGCTTATTAAACTTTTCATTTTATTTTTCCTATCTTTTTAATAATATTTTAGAATTATCTGTAAATTTTCATAATTTTCTGAATAGTTTTAATATTTTTAATCTTTTTTATTAGTTTCTATTAGTAATAAAATCATAATAAATAGAATATTAATCAGAAAAATATAATTCCAATTTTCATAATTTTCTTTTGTCATTTTTAATCTAGGAAAAATATAATTACATTTTTAGTCCTTAAGAAAAACCAAAAATAGAAATATAGTGATAGCTTCTATTTAATAGAATTTATTTTTTTAAATTTTAATTAAGTAATTTTCATTTTTATAATTTTATTAGCTTCTTTTTACTTAATAATATTTTTAGAAAAAGTTTTAGATTTTTCTTTGCTCATTTAGTATTTTTTTTATAATTTAAAATAGTTTAATAAGTAATTAAATAATTAATAATTAATAATAAATAGATAAAAAGTGTAAAAAAATATAATTTAAGTTTTTAAATAAGTTTTAAATAATTTTACATTTTTAGGTTTTAAATTTCATAAATTTCAGTTTTTGTCCCATTTTATATTTCCTGTTGCGCGTTTTAGTTTAATTTTGTTTGCGTTTAATTTCATTGTGCATATTTGTTTTTCATTTGTTATTTAGAATTATTAAATAAAGCAAAATCAAAACTATCTGATTCATCAATCACTCTAATCCAAAGCTTTTCACAGTTTTCCATTCACGCCTCGTTGGGAAACGACCCAGGTGATCACTTGCCTGGTCTCACACTACACACGAGTATTCGTTCTGAGACTGTTTATATTTATATATACGTTTTCAGACGGACCAAATCTATTCAGACCAATGTTGCTGCAAAAATACCCATGCTCAAACAGAATGAGTTTGAGATGTGGAGGCTGAGGATAGAGCAATATTTCCAAGTGCAAGACTATGCACTTTGGGAAATCATTGAAGATGGAAACTCTTACCAGCCTACAACCATTTCATCAACAGTGGATGGCAAAGTGGTGACATCTCTGCAGACAAAGCCAACATCTGCAGAAGATAGAATAAATAAGAAAAATGACTTAAAGGCAAGAAGCATGCTGATGATGACCATTCCCAACGATCAACTTCTTAACTTCAGCAAGTTCAAAGATGCCAAGTCATTATTTGAAGCTATTATTGCCAGATATGGTGGAAATTAAGCCACCAAGAAAACCCACAAGACACTGCTCAAGCAGCAGTTTGAAAACTTCTCCTCTACATACAATGAATCTCTTGACCATATGTTTAATAGGCTTCAGAATATTGTGAGCCAACTTGCTATTCTTGGGGTTGAAATACCTCAAGAAGATTTGAACTCAAAATTTCTGAGAAGCCTACCAGAAGAGTGGGCTATGCATGTTGTTGTCTGGAAGAACAAGTCAGACCTTGATACAATGGAGCTGATAGATTTGTATAGCAACTTTAAGATTGTGGAGCAAGATTTGAAGAAGAATGGAGGTACTAGTTCTAATACTGGGAACATGGCATTTATGTCAACTCCTAGTACCTCAAAATCAAGTGAAGAGGTGAAAGTTGTTGATGGTGTTGGTGCTGCTAGTTCATCAAGCAGTACCATGGGTATTTTGGATGAAAAGACTTGTTGTGCATTTCTTACAAGTCAAAATAATGGGTCCATGCTTACCTATGAAGACCTCCAAGAGATCAATGATGATGATCTGGAGGAAATGGACCTAAAATGGCATAGGAGGCTTGGTCATATTAATTTCAAACCCATATATCAGATTGTTAAGAATGGTTTGGTAAGAGGTTTACCTCAAAAACGATTTGAAAATGATCAAACATGCTGATGAACTCAAATAAGTACATTTTATTACTATCATTTATCCTATTAATTTGACTTGTTTTACTATATTATGTATGAGGATTGATACTTAATCGTTTACTTTTGTAATTCTCAGGTAAAAACAAGCATTTGGTGAAACTTGGGGATTTTGGACTAATTACGGAGCAAAACAAGCATAAAGTGAAGAGTCTACTGAAATGGACAAGATCAAGTCAAATCTGCTCCAGATGCGCCGCATCTCACTCATGACATGCGCCGCATCGCTATCAAGATCTCACCAGATACGATCCAAGATTCAAGAGGACATGCGCCGCATCCAAAGATAAAGATACGTCGCATCTTCTGGCGGTGTACGAATATTCCTGAATATTATAATCTTGGACCCCACGCGAAGTTAAGTACATGCGCCGCATCTACTTACTAGATGCGCCGCATCCTACCCTCAGACGGTAACTATAAATACCCCAAAGACCAGACGAATTGAGAGCCATATATTATATACGAGACCGAAGACCAAAAACCCTAGGACGAATTCAGTCAAGGCAGCAGCACAAGACACACTCAAATCAAGGATACAAGAGCTGTAAGAAGGTGTTGCATGTGTTTAATTCATTAAGTAGTTTTGTTTTATTGTGTTAGCAAACTTTAATTCATCAGGATTGATGGCTTTTGTAATGTGACAACGGAAAGATTGCACTCCCTTAAAACTGCTTTCCCATCAATTAAAGTTTATATGTTGATGTCTTTGGTTACTACTTATTAGTGCATTGATAACCTCTGTGTTTATTAGTGGCCTGCGCATTTGACTGCGGAAAATAATGTGGCTCCCACGGTTGTTACTAAATTGATCACTTAGGAATAACTTTTAGACATAAGTAATCATTAAGGGTTTACTCGCCGATAAGAATAGGACCAACGAGAAAGGGTTAACTACATACACTTCATATAAAGCTATCAATAAAACAAGTGACAAACTACTTAATCATAAGGACAGATCTTCTTATTGTCTCGAGTATTTATCTGTGTACGTGTGTGCTACTTGCTGATTCGTGCCTATTGGTTTAGTTTATTATTTAATTGCAACCAAATCGTGCCAGTCTCTCAGGCTGAAACCCCCTTGCGTTAGAATATTAAAATACTGATTAGAATAACTAGATAATACGTTCCACTCTTAGTGATCGACACTCTACTTACCATTATATTCATACTGACCGGGTACACTGCTCGTTAAGTGTGTGTGTTATTGATAAGTCGGCTAAATATAAATTTAAAACTTGAGTAGGCATTAAAACTGCTAAACCGCAACGACACATCACGCGCATCAAGTTTTTTGGCGCCGCTGCCGGGGAGTGAATTGTTATTATATGTTAATTTGATTAGTATTTTAATTAGGTTTTTAATTTTTTATCTAACCGCTAATTTTGTTGTGTATTAGTTTAATTTGCATTCATTGTACTATTTTGCATATTTTCTGTTTTTGTGTGCTTTTTGTTTGCTTTTATTTGTGTTTATTTTCGTTTGTGTGTTTTTATTTGTTTTTCTTAATTTTTGTTTTCTGCTATCGTTGTACTGAGCTAAATCGAACGATACGGCGCATCTGATTTCTCAGATACGGCGTATTGCGTTCAATTTTTTTATAAAATACAACGCGTTTAATTAATTCGATACGACGCATCTTTTCCCCAAGATACGGCGTATCTGTTTTTAATAAAAAAAATTTCTAAACGTTAACGCGATACGACACATCTGCTTTAGCAGATACGGCGTATCTAATATTTTAATTAAAAACAGTTTGCGAATTATTAAACAGATACGGCGCATCGATTTTTATCGATACGGCGTATCCTCTGAATAAAAAATCTTATATTTTGAAACGTAACGAAGATACGGCGCATTAACTTTTGTTAATACGGCGTATTTAATTTTAAATAAATATCGATTTTTGATTATTAAAATTGATACGGCGCATTCAAATTTCTAAGCGGCGTATCTAATTTTCTGAATAAAGACTGATTTAATTTTAACGATTATAAGATACGGCGTATCCAACTTTTTGGATACGGCGCATCGTATGCAGATATCAGTAACTTTTATTTTTCTTATCTCCGGACGGAAAATACTCTGACCCTGATACCTGGAAACTTTTACTTTGATATCTACCTCTCTTTGATTTTCAGGAACAATGTTCGATATTTTCCCCAACTTGTTCGGAAGACCCCGAAGAAATCTTACTATGGAAGAATTTGCACTACTAATCGCTCAAGCCAATAAAAAAGAACATCATGAAGCAAGAAACTTTATTAATGAATTCAAAGGCAGTCATGAGCTGTTACTAAAGGAACAAAACAACATGATTTATGGATTGGCAATTGAAGTGCACCAATTGTCAACGATGCTTAACAGGGTTCTTTTGGTAAGGCAAGACTTGAAAGGGATTACAACTAGAGGCGGAAAGTCAACCTTTCAAATCGGAGAGACACCCGAGGATGACGGTACATACACGATTTCCCTGAATCTTTATCACCTGAGCAAGAGCAACCAAAAGAGATTGATCCAGAACCAGTAATTAGAGAAGAACCTTCTGTTGAACCTAAACGATCAACACTACCCTTCCCACATAGGGTAAGGAAAGAGAAAGAAGATGCCTATCAAAAGAAATTCCTGGAGAATCTCAAGCAGCTGCAGCTAAGCATACCATTTATGGAAGCCCTGGTGCAAATGCCAAAATATGCTAAATATCTGAAGAGCTTGCTTACAAACAAGTCTAAACTTGAAGAGGCTTGCACAATAACAGTGGGGAAAAGAAGCTCAGCTGCATTGCTCAACAAACTCCCGTCTAAAGAAAAAGATCCAGGGAGTTTCACTATTCCTTGTCAAATTAAAAATTTGCATATTGAAAATGCTTTAGCCGATCTAGGAGCTAGTATAAGTCTTATGCCTTCTTCTATGTATGATAAATTAGGTCTGGGTGAACCAAAACCTACTAGGATGTGCCTAGAACTAGCTGATAGGTCCATACAATACCCATTAGGAATAGCTGAAAATATATTAATAAAAGTTGATAAATTTGAATTACCTATCGACTTTGTTATCCTTGATATGCCTGAAAATTCTAGAACTCCTATAATATTAGGACGACCATTTTTAGCCACTGCTAGGGCCATAATTGATATTTTTAATAAAAAGATAACTTTTACCATAGGGAAAGATGAGGTTGAATTTAACATGGAACAATCTATGAGTAAAGATGAATCCGATGACGATGAATGCTATAATATCGATGTTTCTGATGACACGATTAATCAATTTACTCAGAAATTGTTAAAGAATAATTTGCTTGATTCTTTTCTGCTTAAAAATTTAGAAAACGCAATTGCTATAGAAGATCAAGTAGATGAGAATACTATTGATTATAATTTAGCTGCTGATTCTGCTGTATATAACGCGATACGGCGCATCGATAATATCGATGCGGCGCATCTTTCTAAAGACAGCAGCGATATAATTAAAGAACAGGTTTATTCCGCTAGTGCTACTGAAATTAATAATGTTAAACCTGTGCTTAAGGATCTCCCTTCTACTTTGGAGTATTCCTATTTAAATGGGAACACTAATTCACCCGTTATTATTGCATCTGATTTAACGCCAAAAGAAAAGGAATCACTTTTGCAGGTACTGTATAAACGAAAAGGAGCATTAGCGTGGAGTATGTCTGATATTAAGGGAATTAGCCCGTCATTTTGTACGCATAAAATCCTTATGGAGGATGAATTCAAGCCAACTATCCAACCTCAAAGGCGTTTGAATCCAAAAGTCCAAGATGTGGTGAAAAATGAAATTGTGAAATTGCTTGACTCCGGACTTATCTACCCAATTTCCGATAGCTCGTGGGTCAGTCCCATCCACGTTGTACCAAAAAAGGGAGGAATGACGGTAGTACTCAATGACGACAATGAGCTAATCCCTTCAAGAACTGTTACCGGATGGAGAGTTTGCATCGACTACCGCAAACTCAATGATGCTACGCGAAAAGATCACTTTCCTCTTCCATTTATTGATCAAATGTTAGAAAGACTATCAGGTTATGATTATTATTGTTTTTTAGATGGTTTTTCAGGTTTCTTCCAAATACCAATTGACCCCGAGGATCAAGAGAAGACGACTTTCACCTGCCCTTATGGAACCTTCGCCTATAGGAGAATGCCATTCGGACTATGCAACGCCCCTGCTACTTTCCAACGTTGTATGACGGCTATCTTCCATGATATGGTAGAAGACTTTATGGAAGTCTTCATGGACGACTTCTCGGTGTTCGGTAACTCATTTAGTGATTGTCTCTTTAAACTTGATAAAATGCTTGCTAGGTGTGAAGAAACTAACCTTGTTCTTAATTGGGAAAAATGTCACTTTATGGTTAGAGAGGGAATTGTGTTAGGACATAAAATTTCTGGGAAAGGTATAGAAGTCGATAAAGCTAAAATTGATGTAATTGCTAAACTACCTTACCCCACTAATGTAAAAGGTGTTAGAAGTTTTTTAGGGCATGCTGGATTTTATCGTAGGTTCATAAAGGATTTTTCAATGATATCTAGGCCTATGACCCAATTATTTCTAAAAGATGCGAAGTTTGATTTTTCTGAAGATTGCAAAAAGGCATTTAATATACTTAAAGAAAAACTAACTTCCGCACCTATTATAATTTCGCCGGATTGGAATTTGCCTTTTGAACTAATGTGTGATGCTAGTGATTATGCTGTTGGAGCTGTACTTGGTCAAAAGATAGATAAGAAATTTAAGCCAATTTATTATGCTAGCAAAACATTGAATAATGCCCAAGAACACTACACCACCACGGAAAAAGAACTTTTAGCAGTAGTTTTTGCATTCGATAAATTTAGATCATATCTTATATTGTCAAAAACCATGGTTTACACTGACCATTCTGCTTTGAAGTATTTGTTCAATAAACAGGATGCCAAGCCAAGGCTTATTAGGTGGGTTTTATTGCTCCAAGGATTCGATATTGAAATTAAAGATAAAAAGGGTGCCGAGAATCTAGCTGCTGACCACTTATCTAGACTTGAAAACCCTGATATGGAGGTGCTTGACGAAAGAGAAATAGCTGATGACTTTCCTGATGAACACCTTATGATGGTAAGAATTAAGAGCAATAATAACGAACCATGGTATGCCGACTATATAAACTTTATTGTTGCAAATGAAATTCCAAAAGGGCTAACATCCGATGAGAAAAGAAGGTTTCTAACTCGCGCTAGCGAGTATATTTGGGATGAACCTTATGCCTTTAAATTATGTCCTGACAATATTTTACGAAGATGCGTAGATGGTGATGACATCCCAGCAATATTGGCACATTGCCATTCAGGGCCAACGGGAGGACATCACGGTGCAGTCATCACAAGAAGAAAAATCCTCGATGCAGAATTTTATTGGCCCACTATGTCGGATGATGCGAAAGACTATATAAAAGGATGTGATGCGTGTCAACGATCCGGGAATATAACATCAAGAAACGAAATGCCACAAAATTATATCCATGTGTGTGAAGTTTTCGACATATGGGGATTGGACTTCATGGGACCGTTTCCTGAATCTAAAGGTAATAAATATATTTTGGTTGCTGTTGATTACGTATCAAAATGGGTCGAAGCGCAAGCATTGCCAACAAACGACAGCAAGGTAGTACTCAAATTTTTGCAAAGTTTGTTCTCTAGGTTTGGAATTCCTAAAGCATTGATTAGTGATAGGGGGACACACTTTTGTAATCATCATCTGGGAAGAGCCTTGCAAAAATATGGAGTATATCATAGGATTTCCACCGCATACCATCCTCAATCCAATGGGCAAACTGAAGTAACCAATAGGGCTATTAAGCGAATTCTTGAAAAAACGACTGGATGTAATCCTAAAGGGTGGTCTAACAAGTTAAATGATGCTTTATGGGCATTCCGTACAGCCTATAAGACGCCAACGGGATGTACTCCGTTTCGTCTTGTATACGGAAAAGCATGCCACCTACCGGTCGAAATTGAACAAAGTGCATATTGGGCTTTGACAAATTGTAATATGGATATGGAAGCTGCAACGAAGAACCGTTTCATGGAACTTAATGAACTCTACGAACTACGAGATGAGGCCTACAAAAATACTAAGATCTACAAAGAAAGGACTAAAAGATGGCATGACTCGAGGTTACGTGGGAATAAAACGTTTACTATTGGAGAGAAAGTCCTGCTGTTTAATTCCAGATTAAAGATGTATTCTGGTAAACTTAAATCAAGATGGACGGGTCCGTTCGTTGTCAAGAAAGTGTATCCATATGGAACTATTGAATTATGCGATAAAAATGGTTATATATTCAAAGTAAACGGGCAACGTGTGAAGAAATACTTTGATAATAAAATTGAGGATAATGAGAACGAGGTGGTGGAGTTTGAGCCCGACGTATTGGAATGAAGAGCTGAACGTGAGTCTAACTTGAAGACTCTGGAATAAAGACAAGTGCTTACCGGGAGACAACCCGGATTTATCTTTTTATTATTCTGTTTATGTGTCGAGTCAGTCAGGCCGCCGAGGATACGGCGCATCTCAATCCTGAGATGCGACGCATCTCCTGCAAATGGTCATATCTTATTTTATTTTTCTGCATTTTTTATTTTCGAATTTAAAACTTTTTATCAGTTTATTTTCAATGCGGCGCATCCCTGGTTAAGGATGCGGCGCATCTTTTATTCTGATCCGTATTTATTCCAGGCTCGATACGGCGTATCTTCTTCCATAAGATACGGCGCATCGACTGACCTGATGATTTTCATTTTTAATTCTTATGTTTTATTTTTCCTAACTACTAATGTATTATGCAAGTTGAACCTTTCTTACCTTAGGTGTGTTTTGAAGCTTTGGTGGTATTTTAGTTTCCTGCATTTCCTGTGGATACATCTAATATGAAGCTTAAACGTTCTAATCCACAAGAAAGATGATTTTTGCTCTTATACTAACGGAGGATCATACCGAGCAAATCTCAGGGGAGTTTTTCTGTTCTAATTCTTTTATTTTCCAGTTTTTAACCTTTTATACGAACAACGAGGACGTTGTTTAACTTAAGTGGGGGGATTGGAGAATTAGAACACTTAACATTTACTTGTCCTAAACTTTTCAAAATATGCTTAAAATGTGCTTAATATATCAAAATTTAAAATTTTTAGCATGTTTTTGTTTAAGATCTAAGTTGCATAGCTGCACACATGACGTTATTTTCAAAAATTGTGATTTTTCAAAATTCACAAATCTATGAGTGTGCCGGTGACTTGTAAACTTTAGAACTTGGCTTGTATACTATTCGAGACCACCATAATAAGTATTATTTATATAATTGGAATGACTTGTCTAAATTGGTAAATTTCTAGGATTACACCCAAATAGCCTATTATATGTTATGTGTTATTAGCTAACTACACTGGTTAGTTAACCCCCGTATAAACCCTTTTGTTACTCTCATTTTTAGAGTAAGATACCCCTAGAAAAACACTCAGAGCCATTCCTTTCGTTTCTTACACCTATGTTTAAAATGTTTCGTTACACCTTACACCTTAGCCTACCCTGTAGATTAAAATCCGTGGTTGGTTAATTGCTATAGGCAAAGTGTGTTTCCTTACATTACCTGTGTTCGCGTGCGTAATTCATTATCTATGGTTAGGTCGGGAAATTGCACAATGCAACTGGAGTGAAAGTAAATATTGTATATCTTTGAGTTTATTTTTCGTGTGTTTACTACTTTCACTATTACCGTTATTTCTGAAGTATGAAAAGTATGAAAAAATTATCCAGAATTATCATTATAGTGATGTGGTGAAATTTTACACATCTATGTTTATGCTTAGTAAAAAAAAAAAAAAAAAAAAAAAAAAAAAAAAAAAAAAAAAAAACGAAAAAATGAGAAAAGAAAAAGAAAAAAAAGAAGAAAGTTGGATGTTTGTTTTAACCAACGATGTAAAGTTATGTAAGTGGTCGATATCACCACTATTTGTTGTACATTATATTTATGGATTGAATGGGAGTTGGCAGTTATGGGAACGTCAACTAAGGTTTATTCTTTGATTAAGATCTTGTTGAGTATAATTCGTGTCTACCTAAAGTGTGTGTTTCAAGTGTTAAAGCGTGAGTTATTCAATGATATGAGTCTTATTCATGGGATGGTTGGGATAGTGATTAACCACACTTAGGATTTTAATTTATTTGTTTTGTTTATTTTTTTTATTTTACACCAACTTATATCCCAAATATTATCAATACCCTATTCTTTATCCGACCAAACCTTTGATTTATTGAGATTAGGGATTTGAGCAATCTTAAGTATCGTAGTCGTGGATTCGGCTATGTATTTATGATTTTGTCGCCCTTTTTGATATATTATTATTGGTGAAGTTTGGACCTATCTTTAGCCTGTTCGAGTTAAGGATTTGAGCAATTGCAAGTATCGTGTTCGTGGATTCGATCATGTATTTGTGATTTTGTCGCCTTTTCTGGAATTTGAGATCGATAGTGAATAAGAATAATTAACCCTTAAGCCTAAAAACCCTTTTTACCGCTTTAGACTTGTTATTCCTTAGCTTTAGTGGTGGAGATGTGTAAACTTGCCAAGCTTATGATAGAATATTCGTCGTGACTGGACAGTTAAACGATTAGATTTGCTTTTATCGAAATATTTCTATTCTACTTCTAATTCGTTAAGTGTTTAGTTGTGTGATTATGACAAAAATGAATACATGCTTAAATATAAAAATAAATCCTAACATTTTTAGGATACATTTTCATAAGATTAATTCTAAGGTTTACTTGGGGACAAGTAAAGTTCAAGTGGGGGGATATTTGATGAACTCAAATAAGTACATTTTATTACTATCATTTATCCTATTAATTTGACTTGTTTTACTATATTATGTATGAGGATTGATACTTAATCGTTTACTTTTGTAATTCTCAGGTAAAAACAAGCATTTGGTGAAACTTGGGGATTTTGGACTAATTACGGAGCAAAACAAGCATAAAGTGAAGAGTCTACTGAAATGGACAAGATCAAGTCAAATCTGCTCCAGATGCGCCGCATCTCACTCATGACATGCGCCGCATCGCTATCAAGATCTCACCAGATACGATCCAAGATTCAAGAGGACATGCGCCGCATCCAAAGATAAAGATACGCCGCATCTTCTGGCGGTGTACGAATATTCCTGAATATTATAATCTTGGACCCCACGCGAAGTTAAGTACATGCGCCGCATCTACTTACTAGATGCGCCGCATCCTACCCTCAGACGGTAACTATAAATACCCCAAAGACCAGACGAATTGAGGGCCATATATTATATACGAGACCGAAGACCAAAAACCCTAGGACGAATTCAGTCAAGGCAGCAGCATAAGACACACTCAAATCAAGGATACAAGAGCTGTAAGAAGGTGCTGCATGTGTTTAATTCATTAAGTAGTTTTGTTTTATTGTGTTAGCAAACTTTAATTCATCAGGATTGATGGCTTGTGTAATGTGACAACGGAAAGATTGCACTCCCTTAAAACTGCTTTCCCATCAATTAAAGTTTATATGTTGATGTCTTTGGTTACTACTTATTAGTGCATTGATAACCTCTGTGTTTATTAGTGGCATGCGCATTTGACTGCGGAAAATAAAGTGGCTCCCACGGTTGTTACTAAATTGATCACTTAGGAATAACTTTTAGACATAAGTAATCATTAAGGGTTTACTCGCCGATAAGAATAGGACCAACGAGAAAGGGTTAACTACATACACTTCATATAAAGCTATCAATAAAACAAGTGACAAACTACTTAATCATAAGGACAGATCTTCTTATTGTCTCGAGTATTTATCTGTGTACGTGTGTGCTACTTGCTGATTCGTGCCTATTGGTTTAGTTTATTATTTAATTGCAACCAAATCGTGCCAGTCTCTCAGGCTGAAACCCCCTTGCGTTAGAATATTAAAATACTGATTAGAATAACTAGATAATACGTTCCACTCTTAGTGATCGACACTCTACTTACCATTATATTCATACTGACCGGGTACACTGCTCGTTAAGTGTGTGTATTATTGATAAGTCGGCTAAATATAAATTTAAAACTTGAGTAGGCATTAAAACTGCTAAACCGCAACGACACATCACGCGCATCACATGCATTGCTTGTCTTAAAGGCAAACAACACAAAGCCACTTGTAAGCCCAAGCTGTTTAACTCTATCAATCAATCATTGTTTATGCTTCATATGGACTTGTTTGGTCCTACAAATGTTAGAAGTATGCAACATAAGAGATATTGTCTAGTTATTACTGATGATTATAGTAGATTTACATGGGTTTTCTTTTTAGCTACTAAGGATGAGACACCTAGCATCCTTAAGACTTTCATTACTGAGATAGAAAACCTAGTATACAAAAGAGTAAAAGTCATTAGATGTGATAATGGGATAGAGTTCAAAAATAGAGTTATGGATGACTTCTGCAAAGAGAAATGTATTTGGAGAGAGTTTAGTGTAGCTAGAACTCCTCAGCAAAATGGAGTTGCTGAAAGGAAAAATAGAACACTAATAGAAGCTGCTAGAATTATGTTAGCTGACTCTAAGCTACCTATAACTTTTTGGGCTGAAGCAGTCAACACTGCTTGCTATGTTCAGAATAGAGTTTTAGTTGTTAAATCTCACAATAAGACATCATATGAACTTTTTAGAGGTAGAACTCCTGCAATAGGATTTCATAGACCTTTTGGATGTCATGTGACAATTCTCAATACCTTAGACCATCTTGGAAAATTTGATGGCAAAGCAGATGAAGGTTTCTTAGTTGGATATTCTCTCAATAGTAAAGCATTTAGAGTATACAACTTAAGAACTAAGAAAGTAGAGGAAAACCTACATGTGGAATTTTTAGAGCATAAATCCAATGTAGTAGGTGAAGGTCCTAATTGGCTATTTGATCTAGAGTCATTAACCCATTCTATGAATTATGTGCCTGTTGTTGCAGAAACTAATAATTTTTCAGGTTCACAAACAACAAATAAGGCAAGGTTAGACAAGGAGACAAATCAAGATCATATATGGATGCCAATAAGGACCAGTGTGGTTTCAACTTCAACAAATGATGAATCTTCTTCTGGTAAAGCTAAAGAAGATGTTGAAAGTGAACACACGGAAGATGGAACAAAGGAACAACAAAATGTTTCTGCTAATGATAGTGTTGCTGAGACAGAGCATTCTACTGCTAGGCTTAATTTTTCTGCTGCTAGGCCAAATGATTCTACTGCTGGCCCTTCAGACTCAAATGAAGCAGATTTCTCAGATAATGAGGTGGATTTGAGCAATATCACACCTAACTATCAAGTTCCTTCAACCCCACATACAAGGATTCACAAAGTCCACTCCCTAGAAAATGTAATTGGAGATGTACAATCAGGTGTGAAGACAAGACAACAACTGATGTCTTCAGACCAACAAGGGCTTCTTGATGCCCTTTATGCTTCAAAGCAGCATGAGTTTTCAAACTCTTTCTTGTTTGTATGTTTTCTCTCACAAGATGAACCAAAGAACATTCTGAAAGCCTTAGATGATTCAAGCTGGGTAGAAGCTATGCAAGAGGAGCTTCTTCAGTTCAAGATTCAGAAGGTATGGGTGCTAGTTGATTTACCTAAGGATGCAAAGGTAATTGGCACTAGATGGGTTTTCAAGAATAAAAGGGATGAAAGGGGAATACTGATTAGGAATAAGGCTAGATTAGTAGCCCAAGGGTACACACAACAAGAAGGGATAGACTATGATGAAGTTTTTGCTCCAGTAGCAAGACTTGAGGCAATTAGGCTTTTCTTGGCTTATGCTTCATTTTTAGGCTTAACTGTTTATCAAATGGATGTCAAGAGTGCATTTTTATATGGTACTATTGAAGAAGAGGTGTATGTCTCACAACCTCCAGGTTTCATTGATCCTGAACATCCAGACAAAGTGTATAGAGTAGTTCAGGCTCTTTATGGCCTTCATCAGGCACCTAGAGCTTGGTATGAAACACTGGCTTCCAATTTAAAAGTAAATGGATTTCAAAGAGGAAAGATTGATCAGACACTTTTCATCAAACAGCACAAGAAGGATCTTCTGTTAGTGTAGGTGTATGTGGATGACATTATCTTTGGGTCTACAAGGAAGTAGATGTGTTTGGAGTTCGAGAAGCTTATGCATGATAAGTTTCAGATGAGTTCCATAGGGGAACTTACATTCTTTTTGGGTTTGCAAGTTAAACAGTCATATGAAGGCATATTTATTAGTCAAGATAAGTATGTTGCTGAGATACTAAGGAAGTTCAACTTTGCTGATTCAAAAATGGAAAGCACACCAATGGACTCTGAGAAGCCACTTCCTAAAGACTTAGATGGAGAAAATGTAGATGTACACACTTACAGATCTATGATAGGCTCTTTGATGTATCTCACATCATCAAGACCTGACATCATGTTCTCTGTTTGTGCTTGTGCAAGATTTCAAGTAATTCCAAAGGTGTCTCATTTAACAGCAGTCAAGAGAATTTTTAGATATCTCAAGGGTCAACCTAGGTTGGGACTATGGTATTCTAGAGAGTCACCTTTTGACTTGGTAGCATTTTCGGATAGTGATTATGCTGGTGCTAGCTTGGACAGAAAGTCAACAACTGGAGGATGTCAATTCCTTGGGTGTAGACTTATCTCATGGCAGTGTAAGAAGCAAACAACTGTGGCTACTTCAACAACTGAAGCTGAATATGTAGCTGCTGCAAGTTGCTGTGCTCAAGTCCTATGGCTTCAAAACCAACTTCTTGACTATGGGTACAATTTCATGAACACTGTTATTCATATTGATAATAGTAGTACTATTTGCCTAATTAAAAATCCAGTGCAACATTCTAAAACAAAACACATTGAAATTAGACATCACTTTATAAGAGACTGCAATGAGAAAAGATTAATTCAAGTTCTTAAAATTGCTTCAGAATACAACTTTGCAGATCTGCTAACCAAAGCTTTTGATGTTGGAAGGTTTCAGTACTTGGTAGCAAGTATTGGAATGCTTAATCTTTGAATTTTTCAATCTAATGTGTTTTTGTATATAAATCTTTGTTTGTGTTGCTGGCTTTAAAAGATACTACTGCTATTACAAAAGTTTGTGCTGCTAGTACAAATTTAAATTGTGTTATTCATACAGTTAGTCCTATGATTATTCTAATACAAGACAAGTACTTTGTACATTGTTCTTTTGGTTTTAGACTAACAATTTCAGATATCAACATGTGAACACAAAGGAAGTTTCAAGTGAAATTCGTGAGCAGCAGAATGATAATACTAGTTGCTGACATAATAGGTTTATGATAGAAAGAGTTTGGGAATTTCAAACCTCCTTAAAACTTCTTTCTTGAAGCTTGATTATGATATTTCACATTGAATTGATGTCTTAGTTGATCAGAAAGTAACTGATGCAACTCACTTTCTATCATTTTATACTTTTAAGTATAATGAGCAAGTCTAAGGACATCTGATAGAAAGAACAGCTAGTAAAAGTGAATCTAACACTTGTGTTAGAGGCAACAATTACTATGAGCTGGAAACCCTGTCAAGAAAGTCTTTTGAATAGGTTTATCTTTACACAGGCAGTTATTTATAACTGAAAAACATTGGTTCTCACACAACCAGATGTTGCTTTAAACCAAAATTTTGATTAAGTGTCTATTATACACTTAATCCCTTCAAAATGGTTTAAATCAGTATGGTTTTTCATAATAAAATCAAGTACATACTGCTAAGGCAAAAGTTTCTTAAAAGGATTTTCAAAGAGACTCACAAAAACCATCAAATGATGGACCATGAGTCAAATGCCCCATGAATTACCTCTCATAGGAGTTAACACACCTAGAAGTGATGAGGGCAGCAAATTAAACTCTTAAGGAATTGATGGCTACATTTACAACATTGTCTGATAACATGTTCTGATGGATAGCTCAGATGATGGAGAGAAATATTTTGGTACATAGTGAGAGATCTTCCAAACAGGGGAGGATAAAATGTTATTTGCATCTCAGGGGAGGTAATATCTCAGGAGAGGAAATAAAGCCCAAATAAGGAAGATTAACCAATGAAAAGGAGGAAAAGACAAGAACATACAAGATGATGACATGGAGGTTGAAAATGACAAGAACAGAGCTTATTATATATATTCAGAAGGGATGAAGCATTCCAAAGGAGAAAGTTCTATCTAGGTCAAACGAAGAAAAGTTTCAATTTCAGTTCACCGCGTTTGTTCATCACTTGCAAAGGCATGCTGATAGATGATTTCACTTGTTGAAACAAGCATCCAAGATACACAGCATCATTGCCTCTTATAATTCCTCCATCCAAGGAAATTGCACCATCTTTTAGGTCAATGTTTGAAGCCTGAAGATGTGTATTGATATTGTTAAAGTCAAAGAACAGAAAGCAGATGAGTTACTGAGAAAGATATTTAATCTTAAAGAACAGAAGATAGCTCAGATCAAGAATCTGACTACAGAAGTGTTTGAAAGATCTTCACAATCCATAATTTAATTCAGAAACATGTTGAAAAGGATTCACATGTTTAGGGGAGGATTGTTGGGAATTAAATATTCAAGAAGTTTAATATCGGTTTATTCTCAAAGAAATACTCTAAGTATGATTCTGCTGCTAGAGCATTTGATCCTGCTGCTAGCGTTAACATTCTACTGCTGAATGATTCTGCTGCTAGCGTTATGATTCTGCTGCTGAGTGGATAAGTATGAAAAGATATTATGTGTATTAAAGTCAACAATACACGGTAGATAATATCTTACCCCATGTGATCAGTCATTATGTTATATTCACAGAACAAGTTGTAAACATAGATACATGTTGTATCTTAATGACTGACACTCTCAAAGCAAGTGTTCGATTAGACTTGACAATATTGTAAAGATCTTTCTTGTGTTATAAAAGAAAGATCTTAGACTCGATATATGTGTGACATAATAGTGTGTGAATTAATTAAGTGCTTAGAACATAACTCTTAAGAACATAGAACAAATATCACAAGTCATAGAAACATAAGATTCAAGGTTTTGTAACCCTAGTGATAGTGAAGATCACTCGTATTATCTTGAATAATATTGAATCGTTTGGTGATAACATTGTATGTTCTTTGTTCAATATACACAATCATAACTGTTCCATTTCCATAACACAAATAACCTTCTAAGTGTGATTAAGTAAATTCCGCGTACTTGATCATATTAACTCAATTTATCACATACACAAAGCAATAAAGGTTTAACCACCTTCCAATGTATCGATCGATCAACCTCCTCAGAAAGTTTTGAGGGATCATTCTGCTTGGAAGGGTATTGAGATGCCTGCTTTCAAAACTAACGGTAGGGGTCGGAAGAAATCCAAGACTTCAGAAACCACATCGGGTCAACAAAAGGTCCTTTGAATTTCCACAACGTGGATGATTCTGAGGAGGAAGAGACTCGAGAATCACGACCACAAGGTCGTGGCGCAGCCAAGAAGAAATCATCTGCCTCCTCTCGTAAGCTACCTGCATCATTTGTTCAATCATTTACCGAGAACTACTTCAAGTTCAAGCCGTCAAAATCAGGAAAAAAGAATTAGATGGAAGAGGCATACATAAAGTTGAAGGAAAAAGAGATGGAGATGCAAGAGGCAAGAGCAAGGCGAGCCGAGGAGTTGAAAATGCAAAAAATTAAGCTCCAACGTCGGCAAATTGAATTGATGGCCCAAACGAAATGGGAGCAAAACTTAATTTTCTACAATACAGCAATCGACCCAAATTTGCCCCCACGACAACAACAAGAACTTATGGAAATTAAAGCAGTAATCAAGGCACACTACAACTTAGATTATTAGTTTAAGTTTTTAATTATTATTGGAGTAAATTGCAAAAATCGTCCTTGTGGTTTGGCTAAATTGCACGTTTCGTCCTTGTGGTTCAATAAGTGCAAAGATCGTCCTTATTTTGCACTGTTACGTGCACTTTTGGTCCTTCAACAGTGAAATTTGGCAAACCACAAGGACGATTTTTGCATTGATGGAGGACCAAAAGTGCACTTAACAGTGCAAAATATTGACGATTTTTGCACTTAATGAACCACAAGGACGAAACGTGCAATTTGGCCAAACCACAAGGACTATTTTTGCAATTTACTCTTATTATTGTAGTGTTTAAATTTTATTAGTTTAAGTTTTTAATTAGTGTTGTAATTTTAAAGTTTTATTATTAATCAAGTTTAAATTTTTTGTTTAAAAAATTTAAATTTAAAAAACAAATAATAATAACTTGGTCACCACTGTCGCAACTTGGTCGTCGTCTGGTCGTCGGAGAGAGAAAGCTGATGTGGCACGTTCGTGGCAGGTCACCACTGTGTTCAGCCTAGGAGTCGCTGAATCTGATTGATCACAATTTCTTTTACCATAGATCACATAACACTATAAGGCTGAACACAATGGCGACTTAGGGTGACCCTGCCACATCAGTTTTCTCTCTCCGGCGACCTGACAACGACCAAATTGCCACATTGACGACCAACTTTTATTTATTTATTTTTTTTGAAATATTTTAAACAACAAATTTAAACTTCATTAATAATAAAAACATTACATAAATTAATCAAATAACATACGAACTAAAATACGATACGATACAAAATACATAGAAACATAGCTTAATCTTAATGCTCCACGCATGCAGAATCATACTCAGGAGACTCCACATACCTAAATTCCAATCTGTACACCGCCATTTCTGCTTCTTCTTTCCCGACGCTCGCCTCCCACTCTTGTTGAATCCTTGCTTGTTATGCTTCAACTTCCCTCAAAGCCTCTTCGCCACACATAATTTCATAATGCTGTCTCGCAGTTAAGCCATGCTCATCAACTGCCTCGTCTTCATACCCCGTAAACTGATAATGTTGTTGCTCAATAAATCCATGCGCATCATCTGAAGTTGATACATCTAGCCCAAGCTGATTCAGCTGTTGTGGTATCGAACCAACAATCTTGTTTTCTTCATAACTCCAGCGGATTTTGTTGCTGATGTTTTCTTGTATCTGTGAAACACACGTCCACAACGTTTCACTAATGGCGTCATCTTTCCTGCCTTTATCGCTCAAAAATTTGTCGATCACAACTTGTCTTTCCGGCAAAATGTATTTGCATTTCGCGTACCGTTGTCTCAAACGTTCTTTCATTTGCCTTTGTGAGCTCAAACAGCTTGATAACTTCGACAATAGCCTTTTGTCGAGCCGCATCATCTTGATTGCATTGTTTTTTAATATAAGCTTGCATTTCTTCGACGGAATGGGGGAGACGACAAGCCATAATTTTGTGTTATAATGATTAATAGTTGAAAGAATAGTTGAGAGAATTGTGTTGAGAGAATTATTATTTGAATTTGTGAATGAAATGAGGAAATAAGTGGGGTATTTATAATGTTGTAAAAGTAGTAAAGTTTTAAAAAAAAGTATTATTATTATTATTATTATTATTATTATTATTATTATTATTATTATCTCAAACGGTTGGGTATTATTATTATTATTATTATTATTATTATTATTATTATTATTATTATTATTATTATTATTATTATTTTATCTCAAACGGTTGTTTTTTTGTGTGCTTCATTTCGGTCGTTTAAACGACCTAGTTCGTCCAAAATGCCACCCACGACCGAGAGCGACCAAAGCCCCACAATGGGGCGACCGACCATGACCATTGGGGCGACTAAGCCGTTGTGTTCAGCCTAAGACTGGATGCAATGGTGACCTGGGGCGACCTGGGTTTTGCCTGCCACATCAGCTTTCTCTCTCCAGCGACCTGACGACGACCGAGTTGCCACAGTGGCGACCAACTTAATTTTTTTTTAAATTCAAACTTTTTAAAAAACAAATTTAAACTTCATTAATATTAAAACTTAAACATTACAATAATTGAAATAATAATAAAAACATTACAGAGACATCTAAAAACATAAACTAATAATCTAAGTTATATTTTTTCTGGATTTCAGCCTTCATATCCATAAGTTCACATTGTTGTCGTGCGGGCAAATTTGGGTCGATTGTTGTATTGTAGAAAATTACGTCTTGGTACTGTTTCGTTTTTTCCATCAATTCAATTTGCTGACATTGGAGCTCAATTTTCTGCATTTTCAACTCCTCGTCTCGCCGACTTCTTGTCTCTTCCATCTCTATCTCTTTTTCCCTCAACTTTATGTATGCCTCTTCCGTCTCCTTTTTTTTCCCGATTTTGTCGACTTAAACTTGAAGTACTTCTCGGCAAACGAACTAACAAATGATGCAGGTGGCTCACGAGAGGAGGCGAATGATTTCTTCTTGGATGCGTCACGACCAAGTGGTCATGATTTTCGAGTCTCTTCCTCCTCAGAATCATCCACGTTGTGCAAATTCAAACCACCTTTTGTTGACCTCGAGGTGGTTTCCAAAGTCTTGGATTTCTTCCGACCCCTACCGTTAGTTTTGAAAGAAGGCATCTCAATATCCTTCCAAGTAGCATGATTCCTCAAAACTTTCCAACACTCCGCCAATGTAAAATCATGATTGTAAATCAATTTGTATTCTCTAAGACCTTTTTGGTAGTCGTCATGGTCATTTGCACCACTTTCGTGATTCTCCCGAATATTCTCCATAATTGCACAAAATGCACCAACCCAACAATAAACCATATTCTTCCATTTGGAAAGAATCGAGTCGTACGTTCTTTGTGAACCAATTTCATTTGTCAAGTACGCTATCACCTCCTCCTAAAACCTCGGTCTGCTTATAGCGTTTCCTCTCTCAGAATTTTCCGACACATGAGTCCAAGCTTTACACAGCGCGACCTCTTCCGCCTTTGTCCATAGTTTGGGCTTTGGCTTTTCGGTTGCGACATTCTTGCCCTTTCTTTGGGCCTTCACCTTTGTAGCACGTCTCGAAGGCTTATTTGGTTTGACGGGTGACGTCTCTTCGACATTGTCATCGTCTTCAACCGGAATTGAACCTTGAAACGAACCGTGGTACGAACCGTGACCCGAACCTTGCCCCATCGAAACATCTTGACTCGGATAGTTTTGAATTGGGTAATGTTGAGTCGGATAGTTTTGACTCAGATAATGTTGAGTCGAAAGGTCTTGGATAAACTCCTCGAAATCATCCATATCAAGATTAACACCCTGAAGCGGGGAAAACGCTTCATTCGGTTGGAAAGACTGCGAGAAATCCATGTTAGGATGATACGACGACCCACTTGGTGATTGGTGAAAATCGGTATTAGTACGATACGGTAGGACATATTGACGATTAAGGTAAAATGCGTTTGATTTTGATTCGGTTGTGGTAGTCGTGTTGGATATTCAAAAGCGGGTGCACGAAAGCGAATACGTTGATTTGGTGGTGGCGTTACACCGGTTAATTGGAAATTCGGATCCAGTGAGAAATTCAAATTCGGGACATTTTGGGGTAGTCAGGACCGTCGGGTTTTTGATGTGGGAGTTTTTTTGCTTGACATGATGAATATTGATGATAAGTTATTTGAATTGTGTTTGAAATTGTGTGTTTATAAGTGTGTTTGAGGTTGTATTTATAATGTTGTAAAAGTGGTAAAGTTTAAAAAAAAAGTTTTTTTTTTTTTTTTTTTTTTTTTTAATGGTAGGATTTTTTGTTTGTTTGTGTGTTTGAAACTTGGTTGTGAGTTGAACCAAGTCGTGTGATTCTCTGCACCTCGACCGACGAAGACTGAAGACCCACAATGGGGCGACCGATCGGTCGACCGATCTCGACCCAAACCATTGTGTGCAGCCTAACGTTAGAATCGTCAAAAATAAAACTTTACTTGCCTCACTTAGTCACTTTATTTTTTCTCTTTTTTTTATTACAACATTACTAAAAAGTTTGTGTCCTAATGATACTTTATGCTATTTAATAAGCATCTTAGTTTAACGGTTGTGGGTTTAAATACTGGTTAAGACATATAAGATATATTTATTATGAGACACATATTTGTCGCTATGAAAAAAATAAATAAATAAAAAATCTTTTTTTTGAACACGAGTTGTTTTAGTATTTCACCTACTACATCACGTTTCATTGAATTGCGGTTATGAACTTCTGACTTCTAGTGGAGTCACATGGTTTAAAGTTGATCTCATGATTAATTAACAAGGTAGTGAAAGTTTAATATTGATCAGTAAAAAATTGGATGTTAAAAGACGTACAACTTGTACTTGTTGTCGTGTCTTAACAGGTTCGTGTTTACACGATTTGCCAGCTCTAACTATAAACGAAAAAAGTTAGTAGAATGAAGCGAAACCAAAAGATGAATTTACCATAATAAAAAGCAAAACTCGACAACAAGTACAAGTTTTACATCTTTTTTTTTTTTTTTTTTGAAAGGTGAATTTCTTTGAGACGTAGTGAAAGATGTTAAAGTCTGAGGGGGTAGGGTTTACCCCTATTAATCGTCGTGCCTTCGGGCGGATTAGTAGGGGGTTCTCTCCCCCATCGGGTATTTGAACAAGGTTTTTCACTTCGAGGGAGCTCTCTAGCGCGGGCCCGGTTAAGACAACGTAAGCTAGACCTTCCGTTGTCGAATCGCGACACGAAGTCTCAAAGAAATTCACCTTTCAAAAAAAAAAGACGTAAAACTTGTACTTATTGTCGAGTTTTGCTTTTTATTATGGTAAATTCATCTTTTGGTTTCGCTTCATTCTACTAACTTTTTTCGTTTATAGTTAGAGCTGGCAAATCGTGTAAACACAAACCTGTTAAGACACGACACGATAAGGGGCAGACACGAACACGACACGATAATTTTTCGTGTCAAGTTTTCAAAACACAAACACGACCTGTTAAGTAACAGGTCGACCTGTTAATAACACGAAACCTGTTAAGCCCAAACACGAACCTGTTAACAAATCGTGTTTTCGTGTCGTGTTTTCGTGTTCGTGTCAAAATTGCACATAGAGTGTGTCAGACACAACCTGTTAAGACACGACACGATAAGGGGCAGACACGAACACGACACGATAATTTTTCGTGTCAAAATTTCAAAACACGAACACGACCTGTTAAGTAAGAGGTCGACCTGTTAACGACACGAAACCTGTTAACAAGTCGTGTTTTCGTGTTCGTGTCAAAATTGTCAGCCCTATTTATAGTAATTCTCCCTTACTTTTAAATATAAACAACTTTTAGTAGAAACTAGTCATGCAGACTCGTGCGTTGCACATGGGCTTTATGTAAGTGTTCATAGCATAATGTTTGACACTAATTTTCGTCATATATAACTTGGGCTGCCTCAGGACCCGTGCGATGCACACAGGTTTTATCTAATTGTTCACCGTGTAAGGTTTATTTAATTGTTCTTTACCTAATATTCAACGTAAACAATTGAAGTATAACCTATAAGCAGGTTTAATACTCAGTTCCAAAAAACCCCATAAGCAACTTTAGTATGCAATTCCAAACAGACCCTTTATATACTACAGTCTTAGTAACTAATCCCAAACATGCCAAACTTATTTATGCAAATAGATCGTGTCAAAGAAAGGTGTTATAGTACTTTCTGGTATATATGCAAATTGTGAATGTGTGACTGTTAGCTACTTAAAATGGGTTCAAGGATTAGAAGAAAAAAGAAAATCGTGTAGTCTCTCAACTGAATCTCCATATATATGTAGTCATTGTATAATTTATTTAGGGGTGTTTAAGATTGCATTTTTTTAGTGAAATATCAAAAAACCGCGTTTGCCAAACCAACAGTAAAAAAAGTAATTATTTTCATTTTCCGAGAGACAAAAATGCATATTTAAAGCCTATGTTATAACGCCATCTTCTAAATGCATAATCAGTTTTGCAAACATAATCCCAGACACACCTAATTGCAGCAAGTTAAGCTACTACAACAGGCCTCAATTACTGTAGCATAAGAAGCTGTAAAATCTGTGTCCAAACACCCCTTTTCTCTACTGTCCAGACAGTATAAAAAAGTTGTTGCAAAATAGCATACAAAGCTGTTAAAAACTGCTTAAAAAGCTGTAAATTCTGTGTCCGAACGCCCCTTTTCTCAGCCGTCCAAACAACATGTAAATAGTGTAAAATTAGCATTTAAAAGCTGTGAAAATCAGCATTTATAAGGTGTAAAAAGTAGCATATAAATTTGTAACAAATTCAAACACAAACAAAAATCACAAAAAGAAAAGAAAAGACACAGTAGCTAATAGAAGTACCATTGCGTTCATTTTCAGGATAAAACAAAAATAATGTCTTTGGCACACAAATGTGTCCAACACTTCATGTCATTAAGCAACTACACAAAATCATAATCTTTAAATAAATTGAAAACATGATTAACAAAAATACTAAACACCACCGTAGTAAGAGGACCTTACTCGCGATACTGAGCCCATAGTAGAGCATAAACATTAAGTTTTTCTATGGAGAAGCTATCACTTGTTCGAGCTGCAATTGTCCGAGTAGCACCTGCAATTGTCGAGCAAAACAATAACATTAGCCTCATCTCACCCATGTTTCTCAAGCATTTTAAAACACCAAAATCTTAAATCATATGGTATTCCCATATGATTTGCGAACAGTTTTCTTCCATAACTCGAATTTATTACCTTTCTGTCACAAAGGAATACGCTTATGTGTAGTTCCAAATTTTCATTCCTCTGTTTGAAATAAGCCGCTGTCTGCAAGTCAACTTTAATCAGCATGACAGTGAAACTCAAATAGTATCAATCCTAACAGGATCGTGTTACACAACCATTATTCTTATTAGCTGTGATAATCACCTAAACTTAAACTAAGAGCACACGGTATCACAATGTCATCCTCAGTGAATGTCATTTGGACAGTGTTATGAGTGCAGGTAAAATGTGGTTGGCTGTTATTCTCGGTGTCGCACTAACATTGAGTATTTGAGTGGACGACACCGATTTTCGATGTCACTATATGTAGAGCTCTAACTATTCATTAACCACGCATCTAAACTAAGAAACAAATTATCTAATTTAAGAGAGATTATTTATAAAATTATTAGAAAACAAAACTTGGACTTATTCGCGGCGTTAAACTCCCACGGAGCATCCGACTTATTATACGGAGTATCAATATGCTATACAAACACAAAAACACTCAATTAAATCAATCAATCATTATAAAAATAGTACCACTTTCGCCGTCAAAATTATGAGCTAAATTCACTGTAAAGATTAGAAAATCATGATCAAGATACAAAAACATTATTCAAATATAACTCCATCTCATCAAAAGTAAAAAATATTAAAGATCAATACAGTCAACAAAGAATAATTCTATTTAAAGCAATAACCTTTAAATCATCTTCCAATATTTTGTATAAAATAATGATGAACCAATGAGCAGATTACCTCAGCGAAATGGAAAAAGAGTAAGAACCAACCTCTGTGTAATCTTTTTTAATTGCCGAACTCTTTGGTTGGTATACTTCAAAGAATCTAACTGAGGCATAAAATTCTAACCTTGTATGCACCATGGTATTTTCCGAGCTGCACACCACAAAAAAAGATGAGCGTGAGAGATTTGGAAAAAAAAAGAGCTACAACTTTTACAAAATAATACAATTGCCTCTTCACCCATAACAAAAACATTTGGATCAGCAGCCATTTGTTTATCAAGAGCGGAGTTCAGAAAATATCTTACTGTCATCTATAACAATGTGAAAAGTAAATTAAATAAACCAAACATTTTATGATCTACCATTAACACTAATTTAAGTTTATACAAAAATATAATGTCCAGTGACACGGTACATAAAAACAATCTTATGATAAGATAAATTCAGTAGCTTTTCCCAATTGAATCTTAATCACTAAATTCAATTTAATCTTATTAAATTAACTATCCTAAATTAAGGTGAGTGAATTCTAATTTATCAATCCTTCTGCTTCCTACAAATATAAATGGCTTCTGAAACTCATATACAGATCATCGATCATGAAATTAGATTAAACATGTTTTAAAAGTATGAAAATGTTTTAAATGTATGAAAATAAAACCCATTTGTCTTAAAAGTCTAAAAATGGCCATGTAATTATATATCTTAAAGTCTAAAAATCGAAACATATGTAACCCTTCCATTAAGTCGAAAATGCAACAAAACATGATCTTTTTGATGTGCCAAATCTCAAACCTTGCTCATAAACCTTTCATCAAACACATAGTGCCCATAATATACGATCATTATATTTGTTCCAAAATCCAAATAAAATCCCCCAAAAAATAAAACAAAAAAATGACATGTTCAAATGGGTCAGATAAATTTTCGACAAACACATAGATAATCATCAGAATAAGCTACATTTGTTTACCTTCAAAGCAATTGTTCACCTGCCTATTGAGATGTAACACCATGTTAACATCAATCTACACAATATAGAACATCAATTTAAAAAAATGGAATTCCTGAAATCAGTTGAAACAATAAAATCGCTAAAATCATACCCAATTAATCGAGAGAAAACGATTAAAATTGATCTAGAATTGCATAAAGATGGTGAATATTTAACACACCACCAACAATAGATCGCGAAAAACATATTAAAATCGCAAGAATCGTAGCTGCTGAATGATACTGGGTTAGGGTTTCTTACTGAATTATATTGGAAGCCATTAGCAGTGGTTTATAGAATCCTAATCCTTTGGTGTTGTAACTGTTTGGAGGATAAATGTTGGATTGTTTGTATGGCTGTCTTCCTCTTTAAGACTCCACAACATTGAATTCACCCATCATTAAAGCACTTTCAATGCGTGCCACATGTGTTAGGACTTAAATTTATAATGCAACTGAGTCTTTTAGTATATTAGATGACGGACGGGGAGCCTTTTCCTTCTTGGGAGCCTATAATCCCCATAAATTCAAACTGTTAATCCCACCGCAACTGAACCTAAAAAAAGACTACACATAACACTAACATGAAACATAATTAATATTAGTTACCTGACGAAATTTTCAGCATCTTTCTTTATGGTAAACGTTTGTAATGTTGGCTTCACGTTTATACTGCAAATGAAAAGTTAGTACTGCTACTTAAAAATTTTAGTACAGCTCGAAGTCACTTTGTACTGCTGCAAGTTTTCATTTAATACTGCAAGTTTTCATTTACCTGACTAAAGTTTGATGTTCGCGTATCACTAAGGAAAACTTGATAAAACGCACAACTTTTAAATAAATATAAGATAAGATTAGCAGCAACAAAGGCGCTTTAGCATCCTTTCAAGAACTATGGAATTGATGAATTGGCACTTCTCAACGTGTCATGCAAGAAACTGTCAGTAAATGCACGTAAAAGATTGCATAAATCATAGATGCATATTATCAAAACTAAGGCTTTACAAAACACATTACAACACCTATAGTCCTAGAGTACACTAACAGCAGTCAAGCGAATCTACAAAGACAAAAACCAATACCTTTTCAAATAGGATTTCCAACAGCTCAAGCCCTCCTTTAGATTCATATGGTTCCGGCTGATACCTACAATGATTAACGCACTTATTAATTCATTTACATGTTAAGAGGCTAAAGTTGATAAACAATAAAAGAATATAGAAACTTTAAACACACAAATAGAAGAATAGTTTCCACATATGCCATCTGAAAGCCCTAACATGCTCATTGACAGAGGTGTTAAATAGGCCAATCCGCCTAGGTTTTGGACATTAAAGACAAACCATACATCTTCTACATCTAATGCAGGTAACACTTCATATTCATCTTACCCGAACCACTTCATATTCACTATCATTACTTTTTGCATTAATGAATTACATTCGATATTAAACACCTCACTCAATATTAAGCACTAAATGTAGGTCATATGTACTTACCACTTAAGCATGAAACTTAAACCAATGTACTTACACATGAAGCCTCCCACATTAATCATGAGCACTTTGCATTTATAAGACAACTCAATCTTTTAGTATATAACAGTGTTGGAAAAAAAGGTCTACAAGGCCGATTAATCGCCGATTAGGTGCTACAAGGCCACCAACCTTGCCGATTTATGTAACTGGGTCAAACAAATAGGTCAACCATGGTCAACGGCGATCAACGGCGGTCAATGGTGGTCACACTTGCAAGAAACCTATAAATCTTGCCGGAAGTACCCAAAACTCACTGTAAACTTATTTTGATCACTTATAGTAACTGTTTAAGTCTATTACAAATTGTTTTTTAGAAAATACCTTGCCGGAAATACCTAAAACTCACCGGAAATACACAAAACTTGCTGGAAATAACTAAAATTTGTCAGTAATTTCAATCCGATTAATCACCGATTAATCCCGCATAGACCGATTACAAGCTACAAGGTGGTCGACCGCCCGACTACCGATTCACGATTTTTGCAACTCAATCTCTTGGTATATAAGATTTGAAGAGTAATTTTCATTGGAAAATGGACCCCGGTCTACTTGTGATTACCCAAATTATTTAAGAAAAATTGCAAAAAAAGCGCTTCTAAGGTTACCACTGCAATTACAATGGCCAATTTCATATCTCTCCTCCTTTGAGTTGGAAATTCCATATATACCCAAAAATGCATTAAAATCATTGTACATTATGCATTCAATATTTGCACTTTGGGTATATATGAAATTAATAATAAAAGTTTGGTGATATATAAAATTAATCCCAATTAGAAAAATTGTTCTTGAGTTAAATGTAGGGACTATCTATGTAATAGAAAGTTAGTTACATAATCAGTCTTGAAAGTTGCCCAACTTTACGAAAAAGTTACATAAATAATCCATGTCATTATCTTAATTTACGAAAACCGTCCATAAGTTCAAAATTTGATCACATTCTTTCTTTTTTTTTTTTTTTTTTAAGTGTTACATAAATTCTTAAACTTTGCATTCAAAATTTAATCATATTCTTATTTCTTTTCTTTTTTTAGTTTTTATATAAATACATATTTGTAGTTGATTAGTTTTTAGTATAACTAAACTAGCAAAAAATTTTGATTTACTTTTTAAGTATTTACCAAATAATTTTGTATTGCTAGTTTAATACTTAAAATGTATTTTTATATGTTTAAAATATTGTATAACTAAAACTAAAATCGATTATGAGATCTTAAAATAACGTAAATTCTTTTTATGTAACATCCCGCGTCGCAGCGGAGCACAGGTTAAAAAATCATCGTTATCTATACTACTATATAAAAGGTTTAGGACTTTTTAAATAAAGAAGTCTTAAATTTTTTAAAACCAAAAATATTTCTTTAATAAGAAATTAACAAGGCATAGTCATATATTAAATTCAGTCAACTTGTAACCGCTAACATTGAAACGGCCTATTGAATTCACTCAACTTGTAACCACTAACATTCATACAACCTATTGTAACAGCTTGTTGGTCATAAAATCAAAGTAAAATAAAATAACATACGCCACATATTTAGTGTCACACCCTAAAAATGGCGTAGCGGAACGGCATTTACGGTGTATGACCTAATAGTCAAGAACACCAGGTGTCACAATAGAGAAATACTAAATGTATAACATAAGACAGATAATAGTCGCAAACTCCCACAACCGGGATAAGTATAAATATCTAAAACTAACATAAGTCTCAAGGTTAAACAACATCACTAAGCAATATCAGAATGCAACTCCACGAGATATAACCCGGGAGGGTCTTGTCTTAGGTCTTGCTAAGCCAGGCCAATACTCAACCTTCTAGTACAACTTCAGTCTTAGCACCTGAAGATGGATACTCAAAAATGGCAACATAAAGTTGGTGAGCTCGTAGGTTTAGATGTTAAACCACGAAGCTGTGAATAATACCGCAGGACAATAGTGAGCAAGATATACAAAAATGAGCACATAGTAAAGATCGAAAACTACCACAAACTGCAAACACGCATAATTGATCCACACATAGACTGGGTGCCACTTCACAAATGATATACTGGGTGCCACTTCCCAAAATGATATACTGGGTGCCACTTCCCAAAATTAATCTCACATAACTATGAATTTATATATTTTACAAACTCTAATTTATTTATACAATATTTTTACAAGATAATATATTTACAAGTTATTTAAACTAGTGTACAAGTCATTTATGCACAAAATCATTTATTCACAAAATCTTTATAAAAAAAAAAATCCTCTTTATATTTATTATAAAGTATAAATTACAAACCCTACAGGCATAATTTTTAAAAATTATATTTTCTAAACTCACTAAATATTTTACAAGTCTTTAAGACCTAAAGTACAAGTATCTAATGCATATAAACTAAAAATTTCATTTATTTATTTTTAACTCAACAAAACTTAACATATAATTTTCAGAACTTAATAAATTATAAAAATTTCATTTTTCTCATATTCTAAATTATTGTACAACTAAATTAAGTCAAGGTACAAGTCCTTTAAGCATGACATATAAATAGTAATAAAAATCTTATAAACATTTAAAAATATTTATTTAAATGACATTTCATGTAACATTTTCACATCATAAATTATAAAAATAATTTATTTATTTATTTAACATATGTACAACTCCATAAACTCAATGTACAACCCTTTAATGCACAAAATCATAAAAACTCATTTATTTGTATTTAAACCTTAATAAAAATTACATAAAAATTATAGAAAATTAAGAAATAATTAAAAATATTTTTCTTATTTTTCTTACAAAAGTACAAGTCTTCTTAGCCTAGAGTACAACTTGCCAAAGCACAAAAATCATTTTTCTCTATTTATATATAAAACGATAGGTATTAAAATATGTCATATAGATTCAAAAATCATTTCTAATTAAGTCTTAAACCTAGGAACCTTAAGTCTACCCTAACCATTAGTTTACAAGTCAACAAAGCCCTAGGTACAACTACCCATAGCACAATTCGAACCATAACTAGACTAGTTAAGCCATTTAGTTCAATCCTAACTTAAAACCAACCAAAACCTGGATATTTCTTCATCCTTAAGCTCCAAACGTGAGAACCCTAAGAAGCCACATCCATCCCTTCTAGAAAATGGCCTATGTGTATGTTACATAAACTTACACATCACCTAAACCTTCCCCCTCCTCTTGTGGCGCCATATCAGCCTTACAACACATCAAATACAACCTATGGTACTCTTGAGAACACCTCAAAACTCAGCCAATCCTCCCTTATAAATAAGAAGCTCCCTAAAACCCTGAATAGCCATAAACCATTCGAACCACCACAAACAGCCATAACCCTCCACACCAATGATCCCTTAGTCCCCTAAATACTTAATATAGCCTAAAGAATTCAGTAGGAAGAAGCTAGGATCAGTAGAGATCAAGTTCGAACCCTATTTCATAAAAATCCTCTCTAGTCGACCATATTGAGCAAGGTGAGCTCTAGTTCTTTTTCTTTGATTTCTTATAGTTCTTTTATGTCTAAATGAAGTATAAGATAGGTTTTAATAAGTATTATAACCCAGAAATAAGCAAAGATCTATTTTGTTGAATCTAGTTCATATCGAGCCATATATATATAAATTCGGAATAAAAGTTCAAGAGGACCTAGGACATTAAAAATAGTCTATGAACACTTTAAATATGTTATAATAACTAGACAAATCATAAAAACCCTAGGTCTAAAAATCGGATTTTACAAAAACGAGATTTTCTTTTTCTTTTTGCTTCTGTCGAACAGCAGCAGGTCTGCTGCTTTGGTGCTCGTTTTACCCTATCAAACGATCACTAAAAATTATGGCCTTCGACAGTCTTAAAGTACTTTAAAAGGGCTAAAAGTAGGAAAAAGAATCAAGGTTTTTCGTTGAGAAACGAGGGAGAACGGGACGTTTGAAGTTGGGTCATTTTCTGTGACGAGTAAAAGTAAAAATACGAGTTTCTGTTTTAAATATTGAATTCGTGGGTTCGATTCTGGCCCCAAGACTTTACAAAAATACTTTTAAAATACTTATACACACTTTAGAAAAGGTTTTGTAAAAAGCCTCGGCTTAAAACACGAGATGTAAAATGTTTTTGAGATATAGGATGTCGAGTGAAAAACTTTAGAGACATAGGGACTGTTTCTGTCAAAAACTAAATAAAATTTCTGTTTTGGACTTGTCATGTGATCGGGGAATCCCTAAGAGGGTAAAAGTGTATATTTTGAAACTAAAAGGCATTAAGTGTCAATTTATAAAAGGTCAAGGGTAAAAGTTGTCAATTTCTTAAAGTTTAGGGGTAAAGTATGTAAACCCTAGAAACCTTAGGGTAGAAAACGTAAATATACTAATATAATTTAATATTATTAATATTTTAATATTATTAATATTATTATTATTAATACTCTGATTATTATTAAGAATTTAAGAACTAAGATACGTTTTTGATCATAACTAATTAACGAAGTGTCCTTTTAACGAACGGACGAAACCAAATCTTACAAATAAGAAAAGATAATAAAATAGTACTTTTGAAACTACATATTGGCTCAATTAAGTATTTAATCAATAAACCAAATAACGAAACGAATAATAAATATAATAAGAAACAATTACTGAGAAACTTGATATAACCAATTCAGGTTGCAAGCCGGAGACGTTTATCAACTGTATTTCATTTGTTTTCCATCCAGATTGTTCAGGTGAGTTCATAGTCCCACTTTTCTTATATGTTTTCCAAACTTGTGGGGAGATACATGCTATTAAACCGAACACAAGTATTTTCCTGATTGTTATTGCAATAAGTTAACCGTTGCCTATTTATTTTAAAAGACCCTCTTATCATGCACCATTAATCACCTGCGGGTGAGCGCGAATATAGTGAATAGATCTATTGGCAGTTGACGTCCCATTTGTGTTGCTGGCTAAGTGACCAAATGCATTATATTTGAGTTTAATAAAGAGTTTCAGGCAGACTCCTACCCGGGGCAAGGTTACCTACATTTAATTATGGGGTAATTATTAACCTGTTAACGCTTTGCGTGTCATGAGGCTTAGTGCAATATTCCGAACTGTGACATAACTGATTTCTCTCATTTGGCTTGTGTTCAAACTGATTATAACTTTAAACGCTATGGATTCACTCAACCTTTGTGTTGACTTTTTAAGCATGTTTATCTCAGGTATTTAGAAGTATGGATATTGGCACGGAGCGGCGGTGGACTTTCTTCTTAAAATAAAAGAGTGTCCACTTTGTTATCATTCAATGAATAATGTAATTTTTATCATGTATTTCTGAACCTCCCTCTGGGACCTATCTTTTGTACTCTGATATTAAATAAATGAATGATAACAATTTTTATTTAAAAACGTCTCTTTTCGAGTCGTTTTCTATTCCCATGACTGTGAACCATGAAGTAGCACCCCAAGCTTATATTCCGCTGCGTAATCCGAAAATGGGGGTGTTACAGATTGGTATCAGAGCTAGTGGTTATAGAGAACCAAATGTTTTTAAACATTGGACTATAACCGGTTTCCACAAAAACTTAACCAAAGTCCTCCGTGCCACGCCGTTACTGAAACGTTATTTGTATGTAAGTTGTTGTTAATCATTTAAACTGTATAAATGGAATAATTATAACTATAAAGTGGTTACAGAATCCTGATTCCCCTATCCAATTTATCCCACTCATATCTAGGCTAGGACATCAAGATGAAACCTTACTTAGAGCCTTATCCATTTAGGATCCCTTATACTAAAACTTCGTACTCTTGATATTTCACCTTTAGTTTCTTTCCCTAATGTTATTAATTTCTTATAATAATTTCTTATAATTTGCAAATTATTACAGTACCATGTCTCCCGAAAAGTTAACCAAACCACCTCAAACCTCACTCTAGATAACAATTCCTTCCCACAAACTCCAACCATAGACAACCACCCAACTGGTAACATGATAAGTGACGGAAACTAGGACCACTATTGAAAACAAGGAACCCAAGTATCCATATTAGAGACACAAAATTCTTAACCTACCACATGTTGTATTAATAAGAGACGTTGCATTAATTGTTTTGGTAAAACAATTAATCAAGTTATTAATATCATGCCATAACCCAACATACCAAGACATACCTAGACTAGGCTATAACCAATAGAAATTCCCTCTAGGATAAATTTCAGAAGAGAACTTGATGAATGAAGAGAAAGTCGCTAAACCTTAGCTTCTATTAGTTTGTTCCTTACCCAGAGTAAATATACATCCCTAACAGCCTGATCATCAAACTGAAAAGTTAACTCGGAAGAGTTTCTGGTACCCACTAAATCAGATTTATACCTATCAACTTTTGTACAAAATTTTGGCCACGAGATATGTAGCATAAATATGACGCTTATACTAATCTGTTATATATATATAACAAATTAGTACAAGTTATTTATGACTATATGTGGTCTTGATTTTTGTTGTATTTTGTTGTATATGGTATCGGTTGATGTGGACCAGTGATGATCATCTTGCATACACGTATGATATTTGGACATGTTGTGACCTTATGATTATCATAAGTTGTACCTTGATAATCTAACATGAACAAAACATAAACGTGTAACAAAAACCTAGGAAGAATAACCAAACCTACCATTACCCGTACCCTAGGATAACCAAAAGTGGAAAACTCAATGATAGAAAGACCATCATCTTAATCTAAGGATTCCCGACCTAGAAATTAAACAAGTTGCTACGTCTAAGAGAAAGGACTTTAAGAGAAAACTTGATGATAAGAAAACCCTAAAATCAATAGGAAAACCAAGGCCGGTGTAAAAGAAAACTAGAACTTATTAAGAAATCCCAACCATATCCTAGAATGACTTAGAATTTAAACCGAAAATAAATCCCTGTAGGAGATAAATAAATTGAGGATTAGAACTCGCTAAGCTATATTTCCTTTTAACTTTCTATCCTAATTATCTTTCTACTTTCATCCTGTAACTTTTCCGCAATAATCTTAATCTGCGTTTAGCTTCATTATCTACTCTATCCCTCCTTACCCTATTCAAAACTTTACCTACTTAGAACCTAGTATACCTTTAGGAAATTGGTAAAATATTATTTTGAGGAAACAATAGATTATCCCTAGCTCATAGGAACTTTAGAAGAACCCTAAGATTTAAATTTGAAGATACTCCATTATTACCCTAGGAAAAACCTTAAACCCATTACTGTAGTATGGACTAAAAATTTTCCATTCTTTTGAAGAAAAAAAAAATAATAAAAAAAATAATAATAATAAATTATGATACTATTTCCTGAAAATATCACGTTGAACACCATCTAAAGTTTTTTTTTGAAAAGAAATAAATGTCATACGGCTGAGTCAAAACATCACATCATTTGATCCTCGATTATACATAGCCTGATCAACTATGTATAATTAGGAAGAATCATGTAATGAATTGGACAGTTATTTTCTCAAGACTTTCTATTAATTTTTATTTAAACATGCAAAAATATCAAAAACAAAAATCTTTTCATAACCTATCACTTTTGACTTAGTATAATAAAGTCCGCTACTACTACACATCTTCTCTAAAATAGGAAATTCAACAAAACTTGAGGATAGAAAAACCATAGGAATTCACAAACCCAAATTTTATTAGGAATCTTGGAAGATAGTACATAGAAACATAGTTAGCAACCGAAGTGCTAATATTACAAGGATTACATAAGTTTTATTTCACTAAGGATTACATAGGAAAGACAACAAGAACCATAACCCTAGCGCAAGACTTATTTTTCCCATGACTTATGCACGATAAAAGATGTAATAGTAAGCGGTATGACGAACCATAGGATCAAGCACAAGCCTTCATGATTTTCTTCCGGATTACACACCATGTAGGTAACAATCGCAACAACAAAAACAATCGCTATAAGTGTAACAAAATGCGGCATCTTGAGGTTTTTAGAAGAGAAATTGATAGTGAAAGAATGAGGATTAGAAATGAGGTATTTATAGTAAGGATGTAATCTTTAATTTTGAACGTTGGAGTTACTATTCACCCACTTTAAAAACTTGACCGTTGCATAGTGGTAATTTAGGTGGCAAAACATTCAAATTTAATGCATCCAGTAGGAAAAAGACTGACCAAACTACGTTCCCTTAGGTATCAAGTAAAAATTCCTAGACAACTCCATTAGGCCAAAACTATAATTAAGGATTTAGCAGTGAAATAATATTTTTGGAGACATAGGACGTAAGAATAAAATAATATCGTATTATTTTATTTTTAACTTGAGGCATTTTAAGTATATCAAATTCTCCTCCTAAACTAAATCGATGTACGATTTATTCCCTTCTCATGTTCCCTATCTGAATAGGTTAGAAATTTGAACCTAGCTATCTCTTCACTTTTCCCAATTTCCACACCCAACGTAAACTGAATCTCGGGACGAGATTCCCTTGACGGTGGGTGACTGTAACCACTGTGAAAAATCCCTTATTTAAATAAACTATCTCTCGGAATATTTATCCTTTTCTACGTGTAAATTTTTATTTTATTTTATTTATTTTGATTGTGACTATTATCTTATGTGACGGAGATCACATCCCGAATAACCGTGCTTGCAACTGAATTCGTATTCAAATAAGTAAACATCTTTAATCTGAAATGTTATAAGATTTCACTTACCACTTTACGTTATTTCATTAATATATATACATTTAAAATTGAACGTTCCTTAACTAATGATAATTTTATAAAACCCTAAACTACCATAACAATATTTATGAACAACAAAACCCTAGAAATACTAAAGTACAAATTATATGATTAATGTACAAGTAACTAAAGCGTAAAAACCCTAATTCCATAATAACTTCCAATAAAACCTTAATCTCACATAACTATGAATTTATATATATATTTTACAAACTCTAATTTATTTATACAATATTTTTACAAGATAATATATTTACAAGTTATTTAAACTAGTGTACAAGTCATTTATGCACAAAATCATTTATTCACAAAATCTTTATAAAAAAAAAATCCTCTTTATATTTATTATAAAGTATAAATTACAAACCCTACAGGCATAATTTTTAAAAATTATATTTTCTAAACTCACTAAATATTTTACAAGTCTTTAAGACCTAAAGTACAAGTATCTAATGCATATAAACTAAAAATTTCATTTATTTATTTTTAACTCAACAAAACTTAACATATAATTTTCAGAACTTAATAAATTATAAAAATTTCATTTTTCTCATATTCTAAATTATTGTACAACTAAATTAAGTCAAGGTACAAGTCCTTTAAGCATGACATATAAATAGTAATAAAAATCTTATAAACATTTAAAAATATTTATTTAAATGACATTTCATGTAACATTTTCACATCATAAATTATAAAAATAATTTATTTATTTATTTAACATATGTACAACTCCATAAACTCAATGTACAACCCTTTAATGCACAAAATCATAAAAACTCATTTATTTGTATTTAAACCTTAATAAAAATTACATAAAAATTATAGAAAATTAAGAAATAATTAAAAATATTTTTCTTATTTTTCTTACAAAAGTACAAGTCTTCTTAGCCTAGAGTACAACTTGCCAAAGCACAAAAATCATTTTTCTCTATTTATATATAAAATGATAGGTATTAAAATATGTCATATAGATTCAAAAATCATTTCTAATTAAGTCTTAAACCTAGGAACCTTAAGTCTACCCTAACCATTAGTTTACAAGTCAACAAAGCCCTAGGTACAACTACCCATAGCACAATTCGAACCATAACTAGACTAGTTAAGCCATTTAGTTCAATCCTAACTTAAAACCAACCAAAACCTGGATATTTCTTCATCCTTAAGCTCCAAACGTGAGAACCCTAAGAAGCCACATCCATCCCTTCTAGAAAATGGCCTATGTGTATGTTACATAAACTTACACATCACCTAAACCTTCCCCCTCCTCTTGTGGCGCCATATCAGCCTTACAACACATCAAATACAACCTATGGTACTCCTGAGAACACCTCAAAACTCAGCCAATCCTCCCTTATAAATAAGAAGCTCCCTAAAACCCTGAATAGCCATAAACCATTCGAACCACCACAAACAGCCATAACCCTCCACACCAATGATCCCTTAGTCCCCTAAATACTTAATATAGCCTAAAGAATTCAGTAGGAAGAAGCTAGGATCAGTAGAGATCAAGTTTGAACCCTATTTCATAAAAATCCTCTCTAGTCGACCATATTGAGCAAGGTGAGCTCTAGTTCTTTTTCTTTGATTTCTTATAGTTCTTTTATGTCTAAATGAAGTATAAGATAGGTTTTAATAAGTATTATAACCCAGAAATAAGCAAAGATCTATTTTGTTGAATCTAGTTCATATCGAGCCATATATATATAAATTCGGAATAAAAGTTCAAGAGGACCTAGGACATTAAAAATAGTCTATGAACACTTTAAATATGTTATAATAACTAGACAAATCATAAAAACCCTAGGTCTAAAAATTGGATTTTACAAAAACGAGATTTTCTTTTTCTTTTTGCTTCTGTCGAACAGCAGCAGGTCTGCTGCTTTGGTGCTCGTTTTACCCTATCAAACGATCACTAAAAATTATGGCCTTCGACAGTCTTAAAGTACTTTAAAAGGGCTAAAAGTAGGAAAAAGAATCAAGGTTTTTCGTTGAGAAACGAGGGAGAACGGGACGTTTGAAGTTGGGTCATTTTCTGTGACGAGTAAAAGTAAAAATACGAGTTTCTGTTTTAAATATTGAATTCGTGGGTTCGATTCTGGCCCCAAGACTTTACAAAAATACTTTTAAAATACTTATACACACTTTAGAAAAGGTTTTGTAAAAAGCCTCGGCTTAAAACACGAGATGTAAAATGTTTTTGAGATATAGGATGTCGAGTGAAAAACTTTAGAGACATAGGGACTGTTTCTGTCAAAAACTAAATAAAATTTCTGTTTTGGACTTGTCATGTGATCGGGGAATCCCTAAGAGGGTAAAAGTGTATATTTTGAAACTAAAAGGCATTAAGTGTCAATTTATAAAAGGTCAAGGGTAAAAGTTGTCAATTTCTTAAAGTTTAGGGGTAAAGTATGTAAACCCTAGAAACCTTAGGGTAGAAAACGTAAATATACTAATATAATTTAATATTATTAATATTTTAATATTATTAATATTATTATTATTAATACTCTGATTATTATTAAGAATTTAAGAACTAAGATACGTTTTTGATCATAACTAATTAACGAAGTGTCCTTTTAACGAACGGACGAAACCAAATCTTACAAATAAGAAAAGATAATAAAATAGTACTTTTGAAACTACATATTGGCTCAATTAAGTATTTAATCAATAAACCAAATAACGAAACGAATAATAAATATAATAAGAAACAATTACTGAGAAACTTGATATAACCAATTCAGGTTGCAAGCCGGAGACGTTTATCAACTGTATTTCATTTGTTTTCCATCCAGATTGTTCAGGTGAGTTCATAGTCCCACTTTTCTTATATGTTTTCCAAACTTGTGGGGAGATACATGCTATTAAACCGAACACAAGTATTTTCCTGATTGTTATTGCAATAAGTTAACCGTTGCCTATTTATTTTAAAAGACCCTCTTATCATGCACCATTAATCACCTGCGGGTGAGCGCGAATATAGTGAATAGATCTATTGGCAGTTGACGTCCCATTTGTGTTGCTGGCTAAGTGACCAAATGCATTATATTTGAGTTTAATAAAGAGTTTCAGGCAGACTCCTACCCGGGGCAAGGTTACCTACATTTAATTATGGGGTAATTATTAACCTGTTAACGCTTTGCGTGTCATGAGGCTTAGTGCAATATTCCGAACTGTGACATAACTGATTTCTCTCATTTGGCTTGTGTTCAAACTGATTATAACTTTAAACGCTATGGATTCACTCAACCTTTGTGTTGACTTTTTAAGCATGTTTATCTCAGGTATTTAGAAGTATGGATATTGGCACGGAGCGGCGGTGGACTTTCTTCTTAAAATAAAAGAGTGTCCACTTTGTTATCATTCAATGAATAATGTAATTTTTATCATGTATTTCTGAACCTCCCTCTGGGACCTATCTTTTGTACTCTGATATTAAATAAATGAATGATAACAATTTTTATTTAAAAACGTCTCTTTTCGAGTCGTTTTCTATTCCCATGACTGTGAACCATGAAGTAGCACCCCAAGCTTATATTCCGCTGCGTAATCCGAAAATGGGGGTGTTACACCAGCCTTAACTAGGCTATAACCATAGAATTCTCTAAGACAAAATTTCGGAAGAAAACTTGATGAATGAAGAGAAAGTTGCTGAACTTCGGTTTTTGTAGATGAAACAGTTTGTTCCTTAGCAATCCCATACCAAGAATTGAGCATTTATCTACGATATTACCCAGACACATCGCGACTTATGGTTCACAACTGGTTAAAGTCTCGCATTGTGACCACATTATTAAGACTAGTATACAAATACCTTGTTACTCGAATTATTCTGACATGGCCATTAGGTGGATTTAAATCCGTGTTTCTTGGGATATTGATAGAATATGGCCAGTATGAGCATTACAAATACTCCACTAGCACCAACCACAACCTTGACTCCTGAAGTTATCCAGAGGATAGTAACCAACATCACTGCAATAGTACTCAAAGTAACCTCACTTTAAGAATATAGAAGAAGAAACTGAACCTACCATCACCATTACTTAAGGATTTCTAGACCAAAAGTTAAGCGAGACACTACAAGGATCGATGCCCAAATCAGAATATCACTTAGGACAAAAAGACCAGTGGAAGAGAACGGAAACTCTTTAGAACCTTAACAACGTCAAAGGATGACACCAATGTTTAAACAAGAAGAGAAATTCCTGTTGTGGAAAAGTAAACCCTAGTTTAAAACTTTCTAAGTTGTATTTCCTTTTATACTTTACCTTAGGTACGACGGATGTAACCCAAGTGTAACAACTACCTTTCTACCGTATGAAGACTCTACCTTGTAATATTTCCGAAATAATCATAATCCACGTCTATTTCAATTTCTATTCTATTCTCCCTATTCATAGTCGTTATGTAACAACACCCTGGCATCACTTTAGAAATTTGATTAAACACCAACTCTGACCAAACAATAGGTTATCACCACCTTGTAAGAAAATCTTCACCTAAAACCTGAGTTTATACTCAGAGTACCCTATATTCACTTTAGAAATTCCTGACTTATCCTCGGAATATGAACAAAAATTTCTTAATTCTTTAAAAAAAAATAATCAGAGGGTGTCCGACTTTGTGACGGAACCATTATAATTGAACCATATAATACTCTTTGAGGAAGCTTAAATACCACGGTGACTGAGCCAAGCATGACATTATTTGGTCCTCAAATTATACATAGCCTGATCAACTATGTCTAATTTAGGAAGAATCATGTCATGAATGAAACAGTTATCTTTCAGATTCCCTAATAACAATTTCCATTCCAAAGAAAATATTGAGACAAAATAAATTGCTTATAAATGTCACTTTTGACCAACCACAAATAAATACTTACACATATTTCCCACCATTCTTATGATAAGAAACTGATAAAAGTACAAGCATTAGAAACCTAAGAATTCACAAGGACTTATGGGAAGCACAAATAACATAAATTTTATTAGAGACCATAGAAATTAGTACATAATGACAAAATTAGCAATGACAATGCTAAAGTTACAAGTATTTATTCCAACCTTCCTACTATCTATTTTTCCCACGCCATATCCACGATAAGGGCTACAATTACCAGCGGGATGACAAACGCTAAAATCACGACCAAATATTGGAAGTCTTCTTCCGAAGCGTACCTCAAGTAGATAACCACAAGAATGATGTACACAATCGCTAGTATAGTGATGAAGTGCGGCATTTTGAGATGTGGAATAAGAGAAAAATAGTTTGTGAAAGAATAGAAATTAAAATGAAGTAATTATAGGCTAAATCTAGCTGTTGGAACCAAAACTAGCCGTTAAGGGCACTATGTACAACCATTGGTATACACTGTTCACTAGCCGTTAAATTCCCACAGTTCCTGACCATTATTTTCATAATTTACAATTCTTAGGTCCATTAATTGACCAAACATTCGAATTTACCTCATCTAGTACGTATGGGTCTAGCAGAGTTACATTCCTCAAACTTTCGAATAAAAATCTCTCGACAACATTTTTCCTCACCCTCGAACACCACATTTTTCAACATCCATCACGGACTGAACTTCGGGACGAAGTTCAAAATTTAGGGGTAGATACTGTAGGATCCCACGAAAATCCATCGTAATAAATCTCACTGATTAATAATAATCTCGCATTACCGTCTAGCAAAACCCATTTTAACAGGGAAATTTAAAATTTTCTCTTATTATTATCACGTTACGTTTTCGCGACATATATTAAATAGCGACATGTACCTCGTGACTCAGTAAACTCCATCTACATTAAATCTATATTTCACAAATTCCAAATCTCACTAATTACTATTTAATTATCACTAATTACACATAAACTACCCTAACTATATTTTTACTTCTTTCACTAAATTTGACCAAGCTACAACCCAACCGGACCCTTAAATTCATCCAGCCCATCACCTTCCACGATCCAAGCCCAACTCCAAACCCAATTTTTCTTCTTGTTATTTCATGTAAGTCGACAAGCCAAATACCCTCCAAAATGACTCGCGTTCTCTCGAATACTAAACACAACCCTCGAATATTTTTGGATCACCTCGATCACCACCCACCAAACAATATATGTGTCAATTTCCAGGATTATAGGACGCGATTTATTATGGTTATGAAGGACGCTTTGTTTGTCCCATTTTACCCGAATTGTACATCTAAAAATCTCAAAACTCGACCAAATCGTTCCCCGCTTTTTCCTACGATCTTCTAACAATATCCTTAACATATTATGGTACATAAAAGGAGAAAAGAACTACAGCAAGAACCTATAGCTCACTAGAATTACTTTGGTGCCAATATTAATACAAATCAAATGTACAAGTACTCCAAAAGGTAAAATCCAAGTACCTAACTCTAAATATCTTCATGCCATCTACCAATGTCAGTAAAACATGCATAGGTGTCCCTCAAGCCACAGTAACACCAATAATAGAGATGGAAGACTTTGATAGTCAATAAAACGTGTGTAAATTCTACTTCTATATATCCTACCTCTCCTAGCTTCTCTACATTGCTCACCTACCACTCAATTCACTCTCACTAACTACTCTGAAAACCTAGAAACGTTTGGAAGCAAACCGGATAAAGAAACCCAAAACATAAAATGCAATTCGAACCAAGCAAGCAAACTGCTTACTTCGTCCTTGTATTATTATTCGAACACCACTGCCCTTTTTACCACATCTCACCCCACCCTCCTCAATACATCCATACCTCCTTTTGATCAGTAAGAAGCTCACAAAGAACCAAGACTATCCCTATGTTCCCTTCTTGACTTGTTCGAAAGAAATAAGATTCACATATATATACGTACGAGTTAAATTCTACAACGTGTGGTTTCTCCTTGTGATCTAGCTACTCCCACTCGACTCCCTACCGCCCTAGAGGCGTAGTAAGTTATCTCAAACCTTTTTAAATTCATCATACACGCTACTTCATCACCATGCATCATTATTTATTCGAACGTATAACATGTCTATGTATATTTCTTACTTGCATTTTGTTGGTGTAACCCACCAACGTGTGTCAAAACTCTATCTTGAGAAACTTAAGAGTCACCCCTCACATCATTCTCACGTTTAAAAGTCGAGTTGCATGCATCAGTAGAACGCATATAAAACTTCATGTCACCTGCACAAACTCAAGTTGAAAATATTTAGAATTATTTAAGATATTTGGTACATAAAAGACAGCCCATGCATGGTTTCTCTTTTATACTTACGAACGTATCACTTTCACTTTGTACGTACACGTATTACATATCACCTAGTATACATATTTTTTTTACACAAGAACTCCATGAACGTAAACATGCCCTGGAAAGTCAGAAGCGAACCATGTGTGAAGAATAGACGAACTGGGTATGGAACGGGTAAAACTAATTTAAACATTTTGGGTACACAAACATGTCTCGACCAACCTTTAAATCATGCGGTAAATTTCGAATCTAATAAAACAACATGCTATTTTTATTACACCTCTTGATTGTCGACCTGGCCTAGTAGGTATTTCATATTTTAAAATTGTTTTCATAAGCTCATTTGAGCGTATGGATAAGCTCAAATCAGACTACCAGTATCGCTAGTTCTAAATTTCATAATTTTTCAGAAATTATTTAAATACCGGTTAGGCTAAAATTCAAGCCCAATAAGCATTTGAGTATCAGCAGTCCAATAGGCCCATGTGATACATTTTCAGACTCATAAAAATAGCCCAATTCCATGCCCAAAACAGTTTACGCGCCCTCGCCGCTAGAATTCTTAACGGGCCTTAAGTTAAATCGTTAATTGACCCATTGATACAAAAATAAGCTCTTTTCTGAAATAAGCAATTGAAACAAGTTAAAATAAACTTAATAGAGTTATAGAAATTTTCAGAATATTTTCCCGTTATTTTTATGCAAAAAGGACTAAAAATGTAACGCGATCTAACTAGAAGGACTAAAACTGCCAACCTGAGAAACTTATGGACTGAAGCTGTGAAAACAGTTTATAGAGGACTTAAATTGACATATCATTGAACTCCAAGCTTTATATGGACATATGGACAAATATTGGACTATTATGGACTATGGACTTAACGAAGGACTAACGACGTAACGCACGCACAGTTAGGGTAAAAAGAGTAATAATCTGAAAAGGGCAAGGAACAACTATTTTCACTTGACATTCTTAGTTTATTTTCCATTTTTCACCCCTCATTTCATATGCACTTTACATTTTAGTTATGCATTATTTAAAGTTTCGTTATTAGAAATATTAGCGATTTCACTTTGCATATCATTTCAGCATATTTTGAGAAGATAATATTTTGGAGTCAATTGATATAAGAATCAAGATAATACTATAGATATATTATTTTTAACTTGAGGCATTTTAAGCATATCACACTCATATCACCGATCAAATCGTTATACGATTTCTCATTTCCACATTCGTTATTAGTAGTAAGTTAGACTCTTAGACTTCGCTTATATTCAGGTCTCGTATTGAAGAAGTTTCCGTGATCGTTTCCATAGATCTTATAATTCTATCTTGTCAGATACGCTCCAGGTGAGTCGTGGCCCCTCCTATTTTAATACTTGATTTATACTTTTTGGGGGAGATACATGCTTCGAAATATTTTACTCATTTATCAACTATATGATTTGTTTTGCGATACAATACTTCTATAAGCACTATGAAAACTCTTATGACTTACCGTGAGTCGTGGCCCCTACTTTTAACACTTGTTTTTAATAACTCTTTTGGGGGAGATACATGCTTTAACTGTTTTAAGTTACTTATATACTTTGAAAACTCTCATGATTTACTCAAAATCATCCACTATGCTTTACATGTTTGAATCACCCTTGAGAGAAATATATGTTCGTTATATGTGCAAATTGCTTGCTTAGCTTAAACACTGAATTTGAAAGATAACATTTTTAAACTACTTGATGTAACATGATATTGAGACTTATTGTATGCATTCATATAACAAATGAATGTACTGTTACTTTACTATGATATTTCTACATTCCAACTGGAAATAATTGCCAAGACCAGAATATGTATATTTTATGAACCCTGAGACCTATATTGCCTAAGTTTACTTTATTGCCATAAAGTCCATCGATCATGAGTCATTAATCACTGCGGTGAGTGCGAATATAGTGAACAGCTTCGAAACCTGTTAGAGGCTGACGACCTATCCCACTAAATACTTTGACGGAATGCCTTATGGTTAGTCGTATTTAGTCGTGATACACTATATTTGAGAAAAATAGGAATTGGCAAATCACCTATTACATGAGGGCTAAAACACCCATCAATAACCCTGATGGGAAACCGCCGTTTTAACGGTAAATTGTTAACGTTTTGCGTGTCATGATGAACTCAAATAAGTACATTTTATTACTATCATTTATCTTATTAATTTGACTTGTTTTATTATATTATGTATGAGGATTGATACTTAATCGTTTACTTTTGTAATTCTCAGGTAAAAACAAGCATTTGGTGAAACCTAGCGATTTTGGACTGATTATGGAGCAAAACATGCAAGAAGTTAAGAGTCTACTGAAATGAAGAAGATCAAGACTAATCTGCTCCAGATGCGCCACATCTCACTCATGACATGCGCCGCATCTCTATTAAGATATCACCAGATACGATCCAAGATACAAGAGGACATGCGCCGCATCTAATCATGGAGTTACGCCGCATCTTCTGGCGGTGTACGAATATTCCTGAATATTATAATCTTGGACCCCACGCGAAGTTAAGTCAATGCGCCGCATCTACTTACTAGATGCGCCGCATCTTCCCTCAGACAGAAACTATAAATACCCCAAGACCAGACGAATTTCGTGGACACCATATAATACCGAAGACCGAACAGGAGAAACCAAGGACGAATTCAGTCAAGGAGGCAGCACAAGACACACCCAAATCAAAGATACAAGAGCTGTAAGAAGGTGCTGCATGTGTTTAATTCATTAAGTAGTTTTGTTTTATTGTGTTAGCAAACTTTAATTCATCAGGATTGGTGGCTTGTGTAATGTGACAACGAAAGATTGCACTCCCTTTAATACTTGTTTTCCCATCAATTAAAGTTTATATGTTGATGTCTTTGGTTACTACTTATTAGTGCATTGATAACCTCTGTGTTTATTAGTGGCTTGCGGGCATTTGACTGCGGAAAATAATGTGGCTCCCACGGTTATTACTAAATTGATCACTTAGGAATAACTTTTAGACATAAGTAATCATTAAGGGTTTACTCGCCGATAAGAATAGGACCAACGAGAAAGGGTTAACTACATACACTTCATATAAAGCTATCAATAAAACAAGTGACAATCTACTTAATCATAAGGACAGCCCTCTTATTGTCTCGAGTATTTATCTGTGTACGTGTGTGCTACTTGCTGATTCGTGCCTATTGGTTTATTTTATTATTTAATTGCAAACAAATCGTGCCAGTCTCTCAGGCTGAAACCCCCTTGCGTTAGGATATTAAAATACTGATTAGAATAACGAGATAATACGTTCCACTCTTAGTGATCGACACTCTACTTACCATTATATTCATACTGACCGGGTACACTGCTCGTTAAGTGTGTGTGTTATTGATAAGTCGGCTAAATATAAATTTAAAACTTGAGTAGGCATTAAAACTGCCAAAACTTTACTCCAACGCACGCCCATCAAGTTTTTTGGCGCCGCTGCCGGGGAGTGAATTGTTATTATCTGTTAATTTGATTAGTATTTTAATTAGGTTTTTCTTTTTATTAGATTAATTGCATCATTGTATTATTTTGCATATTTGTTGTATTGTGTGTTAATTGTTTTCTTTTATTTTTGTGTGTTTATTTTTGTTTGTGTGTTTTTATTTTTCGTGTTTTCTGTTCTGCTATCGTTGTACTGTGCTAAATCAAACGATACGGCGCATCTGATCTCTCAGATACGGCGTATTGCGTTTATTTTTTTTAATACAACGCGTTTAATTAATTCGATACGACGCATCTTTTCCCCAAGATACGGCGTATCTGTTTTTAATAAGAAAATTTTTCTAAGCGATAAAGTAATACGACGCATCTGCTTTAGCAGATACGGCGTATCTGTTTTTAATAAAAAAAATTTCTAAACGTTAACGCCATACGACGCATCTGCTTTCGCAGATACGGCGTATCTATTATTTTAATTAAAAACAGTTTGCGAATTATTAAACAGATACGACGTATCGATCTCTGTCGATACGGCGTATCCTCTGAATCAAAAAAATCTCGTATTTTTAAAACGTAACGAAAATACGGCGCATTAACTTTCGTTAATACGACGTATTTAATTTTGAATAAATATCGATTTTTGATTAATTAATCCGATACGGCGCATTCATAAATTCTAAGCGACGTATCTATTTTCTGGATAAAGTCTGATTAAATTTTAACGTATTAAGATACGGCGTATCCAACTCTTTGGATACGGCGCATCGTCTGCAGATATCAGCTATTTGTATTCTTATATCCGTTTCTATATTCATTAATTTCTCTTCTAGCGAACAGATCCTACTGATGCTTTTGTGATTATTTCAGAAGGAAAATGGAAGGATTCGGAGAACTAATTGACTTCGACTTCGAAGCCAATTTTATGAATGAAGTATTAGTGCAAGAAAAATCACCCGAACATTACAATGGGGACTACATTGAACTTAATGACCTTAATGGACCATTAGAATCCAGTGACCTGTTCATGGATGATGCGGAATCTGAGTTAGAAGAAGGAGAAATTCTTGATAGTCCAAAAATTAACGTTATTAATACTAGGAATTACGATGAATTTGAGGGATATGATGGTTCTTGGGATTACGGTAGAAGGATCCACGCCGATTGTGCTTACAATTTGCAATTCACATGCATGATTGGGTACAAGTGTATTGACGCCAATTTCTTTCCTATTTTACCAATCAATGTCATGTCAAGAAGGTTTTACAATTCCATTATGAGAAATAAAGTAGAGTATAAGGGAAAGAATGTAGTTGGTGCCTTCATTAATGTCCCAATATTCGTGGGACGCTTTACTATTGTAACTGAGTTCGCCGTTGTTGAAGACATGAATGCCTATTGTGACAGCAATATGGGTGACGTGATTGTTGGAAAACCATTTTGTAGGGAGATCACTATTAATGCAAAACGATTTGAAGGAAAGATCACCTTTCAATGTGGAAGCGACGTTATCACTTATATGATGCCCCGAACTCATCCTGGATTTAAACATGCTACTAATAGGATCTGCTACAAATTTTCTCCATTCCTTTTTGTTAGTGATGATGACAATAAGAGAGGGATTGAGTACCCATACCAATTGATGGAAGGATTCTACAATGGAGTGTTGAAGTTGGGACCTGAATATATACATGACGAATTAGTTGCTAAATGGATCCTACGTAAGCAATGTAGGAGTCAATGATCGATATTAAAGAGCTGAACGTGAGTCTAACTTGAAGACTCTGGAATAAAGACAAGTGCTTACCGGGAGACAACCCGGATTTATCTTTTTCTGTTTATGTGTCGAGTCAGTCAGGCCCGCATGAGGATACGGCGCATCTCAATTCTGAGATGCGACGCATCTCCTGCAATGGTCATATCTTATTTTTATTTTTCTGCATTTTTATTTTCGACTTTAAAACTATTTATCAGTTTATTTTAATGCGGCGCATCCCTGGTTAAGGATGCGGCGCATCTTTATTCTGATCCGTATTAATTCCAGGCTCGATACGGCGTATCTTCTTCCATAAGATACGGCGCATCGACTGACCTGATGATTTTCAGTTTTAATTTTTAAGTTTTATTTTTCCTAACTACTAATGTATTATGCAAGTTTGAACCTTTCTTATCTTAGGTGTGTTTTAAAGTGTTGGTGGTATTATAGTTTCCTGGATTTTCTGTGGATACATCAAGTATGAAGCTTTAACGTTCTCATCCACAAGAAAGATGATTTTTGCTCTTATACAAATGGAGGATCATACCGAGCAAATCTCAGGGGAGTTTTTCTGTTCTAATTCTTTTATTTTCCAGTTTTTAACCTTTTATACAAACAACGAGGACGTTGTTTAACTTAAGTGGGGGGATTGGAGAATTAGAACACTTAACAATTACTTGTCCTAAACTTTTTCAAAAATTATGCTTAAAATGTGCTTAATATATCAAAATTTTAAATTTTTTTTAGCATGTTTTTGTTTAAGATCTAAGTTGCATAGCTGCAAACATGACGTTATTTTCAAAAATTGTGATTTTTCAAAATTCACAAATCTATGAGTGTGCCGGTGACTTGTAAACTTTAGAACTTGGCTTGTATACTATTCGAGACCACCATAATGAGTATTATTTATATAATTGGAATGACTTGTCTAAATTGGTAAAATTCTAGGATTACACCCAAAATAGCCTATTATATGTTATGTGTTATTAGCTAACTACACTGGTTAGTTAACCCCCGTATAAACCCTTTGTTACTCTCATTTTTAGAGTAAGATACCCCTAGAAAAACACTCAGAGCCATTCCTTTCGTTTCTTACACCTATGTTTAAAATGTTTCGTTACACCCTTACACCTTAGCCTACCCTGTAGATTAGAATCCGTGGTTGGTTAATTGCTATAGGCAAAGTGTGTTTCCTTACATTACCTGTGTTCGCGTGCGTAATTCATTATCTATGGTTCGGTCGGGAAATTGCACAATGCAATTGGAGTGAAAGTAAATATTGTATATCTTGGAGTTTATTTTTCGTGTGTTTACTACTTTCACTATTACCGTTATTTCTGAAGTATGAAAAGTATGGAAAAATTATCCAGAATTATCATTATAGTGATGTGGTGAAATTTTACACATCTATGTTTATGTTTGAAAAAAAAAAAAAAAAAAAAAAAAAAATCGAAAAAATAAGAAAAGAAAAAAAAGAAAGAAAGAAAAGTTGGAAGTTTGTTTTAACCAACTTATGTAAAGTTATGTAAGTGGTCGATATCACCACTATTTGTTGTACTATATCTATGGATTGAATGGGAATTGACAGTTATGGGAACGCCAATTAAGGTTTATTCTTTGATTAAGATCTTGTTGAGTATAATTCGTGTCTACCTAAAGCGTGTGTTTCAAGTGTTAAAGCGTGAGTTATTCGATGATATGAGTCTTATTCATGGGATGGTTGGGATAGTGATTAACCACACTTAGGATTTTAATTTATTTGTTTTGTTTATTTTTATTTTTACACCAATTTATATCCCAAATGTTACCATACCCTTCATTATTCTTTACCCAACCGAACCTTTGATTTATTGAGATTAGGGATTTGAGCAATCTTAAGTATCGTAGTCGTGGATTCGACTATGTATTTATGATTTTGTCGCCCTTTTTGATATATTATTATTGGTGAAGTTTGGACCTATCTTTAGCCTATTCGAGTTAAGGATTTGAGCAATTGCAAGTATCGTGTTCGTGGATTCGACCATGTATTTGTGATTTTGTCGCCTTTTCTGGAATTTGAGATCGATAGTGAAAGAGAATAATTAACCCTTAAGCCTACAAACCCTTTTTTACCGCTTTAGACTTGTTATTCCTTAGCTTTAGTGGAGGAGATGTGTATACTTGCCAAGCTTATGATAGAATATTCGTCACGACTGGACAGTTAAACGATTAGATTTGCTTTTATCGACTTATTTTATTTTACTTCTAATTCGTTAAGTGTTTAGTTGTGTGATTATGAATTAAACGAATACATGCTTAAATATAAAAATAAATCCTAACATCTTTTAGGATACATTTTCATAAAAGAAATTCTAAGGTTTACTTGGGGACAAGTAAAGTTCAAGTGGGGGGATATTTGATGAACTCAAATAAGTACATTTTATTACTATCATTTATCCTATTAATTTGACTTGTTTTATTATATTATGTATGAGGATTGATACTTAATCGTTTACTTTTGTAATTCTCAGGTAAAAACAAGCATTTGGTGAAACCTAGCGATTTTGGACTGATTATGGAGCAAAACATGCAAGAAGTTAAGAGTCTACTGAAATGAAGAAGATCAAGACTAATCTGCTCCAGATGCGCCGCATCTCACTCATGACATGCGCCGCATCTCTATTAAGATATCACCAGATACGATCCAAGATACAAGAGGACATGCGCCGCATCTAATCATGGAGTTACGCCGCATCTTCTGGCGGTGTACGAATATTCCTGAATATTATAATCTTGGACCCCACGCGAAGTTAAGTCAATGCGCCGCATCTACTTACTAGATGCGCCGCATCTTCCCTCAGACAGAAACTATAAATACCCCAAGACCAGACGAATTTCGTGGACACCATATAATACCGAAGACCGAACAGGAGAAACCAAGGACGAATTCAGTCAAGGAGGCAGCACAAGACACACCCAAATCAAAGATACAAGAGCTGTAAGAAGGTGCTGCATGTGTTTAATTCATTAAGTAGTTTTGTTTTATTGTGTTAGCAAACTTTAATTCATCAGGATTGGTGGCTTGTGTAATGTGACAACGAAAGATTGCACTCCCTTTAATACTTGCTTTCCCATCAATTAAAGTTTATATGTTGATGTCTTTGGTTACTACTTATTAGTGCATTGATAACCTCTGTGTTTATTAGTGGCTTGCGGGCATTTGACTGCAGAAAATAATGTGGCTCCCACGGTTATTACTAAATTGATCACTTAGGAATAACTTTTAGACATAAGTAATCATTAAGGGTTTACTCGCCGATAAGAATAGGACCAACGAGAAAGGGTTAACTACATACACTTCATATAAAGCTATCAATAAAACAAGTGACAATCTACTTAATCATAAGGACAGACCTTTTATTGTCTCGAGTATTTATCTGTGTACGTGTGTGCTACTTGCTGATTCGTGCCTATTGGTTTATTTTATTATTTAATTGCAAACAAATCGTGCCAGTCTCTCAGGCTGAAACCCCCTTGCGTTAGGATATTAAAATACTGATTAGAATAACGAGATAATACGTTCCACTCTTAGTGATCGACACTCTACTTACCATTATATTCATACTGACCGGGTACACTGCTCGTTAAGTGTGTGTGTTATTGATAAGTCGGCTAAATATAAATTTAAAACTTGAGTAGGCATTAAAACTGCCAAAACTTTACTCCAACGCACGCCCATCATGTCATGAGGCTTAGGGCAATATAACTTTATGAATATATAAATGTTTTATATATATTATGATACAGCTGTATTTAGTTAAACACCACACCACACTGATAGATTTCAGACACTAGATTATTGTTTTCAGTATGTGATAGAATTATGAATCCTGTACTTGGAACTTAGCTGTTATCTTATATGACTTATTTGTGACTTCTAATAGAGACATCCCAAATTGCTTGGTATATCGAGCGTATAACAACATAGCTCATGTACATTTAAAACTTGAAACTTATGATCTCTTGAGTTCATACATGATTTACTTATGGATTTTTACCCAACGCAATTTACTATTTGCTTCAGAAAGTACTATTACTTATTCGAACAAAACACTCTTGAAACTTATTGAGTTAAGTTGTTTTCCACTAAACTCCACGAACTCACCAACCATTGTGTTGACGTTTTAAGCATGTGTTTCTCAGGTAATTAACGGAGCAGGACAAGACACGGAGCGGGCATCGTATACTCTGATAAATAAAATGGTGTAAAATCAAATATGTCATTCTTTCCAAATTACCACATTGTTGTGGGATTTTCAAAACAGATATTTCGCCTTTGTACCAAAACTATTATTTTGAATGACATATAACTTTCAAAACGCCTCTTCTGGACCGTTTTTTGAAATTTAAACTTCGATCCTCACCGTAACACCCTAATTACTTTTCCGCTGCCACAAACCAAATTAGGGGGTGTTACATATCACCCAAGTGGTGATCCTTTTTCTTGATGGTAAATGCCTCAGGGCGTTGGGTGAGTATACTGCTAGTGCTCCTCTCACACCGCTGGTCAAGCCAGGTGGTGGTATCCGTCCTATTGCTGTGGGGACTGTTTGGAGGCGCTTAGTTTCCAAGGTTAGTGCCGCTATGATTGGTCATTCTTTGGACGGTTATTTAAATGACCTACAGTTTGGTGTTGGGGTATCTGGAGGGGGTGAGGCTATTCTTCATGCCGTGAATCGGGTGATTGAAGAGCGTGGAGATGATGTGGGTCTTTCGATGTTGTTGGTTGATTTCAAAAATGCCTTCAACTTGGTGGATCGTGAGGTTATGCTTCATGAGGTTCGTCTTCGTTGTCCTGCTATTTCACGTTGGGTGGAATTTTGTTACTCAAGCCCAGCTAGATTATATTATAGGGAACACACATTATGGTCACATCAAGGCGTACAACAAGGTGATCCACTTGGGCCTTTGCTTTTTTCTTTAGTGTTACATCCTTTGGTATGTAAGATTAGAGACTCTTTTAGCCTTTCCCTTCATGCTTGGTACCTGGATGATGGCACTATTATTGGAGATACTTTGGTTGTGGGGGAGGTTTTAGAGCTTATCATGGTGGATGGACCTCGTTGTGGTTTGCACCTCAATGTTGATAAAACTGAGGTTTTTTGGCCTAAGGAAGATCCTAGAAGCAGGCTTTTGGGTGTTTTCCCACCTAATATTGCCCGACCTTTGCATGGTGTTAAATTACTGGGTGGGCCCGCTAGTGTGGACTTTGATTTTAGTAGTGAGCTTGTTATGAAAAGAGTTGCAAAAACCATTGAGCTTATGGATGCTACTGCTAAGATTAATGATCCCCAGTGTGAGTTATTACTGCTTCGCGCTTGTGCTGGTATTTCCAAATTATATTTTGCTATGCGCACTTGCTCTCCCCGGGTCTTTGAACGTGCTCAGATTTCTTTTGATGGAGCTCTTCGCTCTACTCTAGAGCGTATTGTTACTGCTTATGGGCCTGGTTTTGGTGATTGGCAATGGAGACTTGCTACATTACCCTTTGCGTTCGGGGGGCTTAGTGTATATTCTGCAGGTGATGTCTTGAACTATGCATTCCTTGCGTCTAGACTTCAATCTGCTAGCCTGCAGACTATGTTGCTTCGACATTCTGGTATCGTAACCTCTGGGCCTTCCTTTGATGATGCCTTGTGTGCTTTTAATGTGAAAATGGAGATTGACCTTTTGAGTAATCCGTGGGAGATCGCTGCCCCCAAACTCATGAAGAAACTAGCAGATATATATTTCACACGTGTTACCCGAACTGCCGAATCTACATTTTCTTTATCTACTCGACAGATGGCATTATGGAAATCGCAAATGGAGGACTACACTTCGGATTGGCTTAGGGTAGTTCCGATATCTGGGTTGGGACAGACTATGAACGCCAGGACCTATCGTTGCGTGTTATGTTATCGGCTTGGTGTCCCCCTATTTTCTATTCAGATGTCGTGCTCAGCCTGTTCCAGGGTCTTTGCTAGTGATATTTATGGGGACCATGCTGTATCTTGTGCTGGTATTATTGGTATTAAACATCGGCATAACATGGTACGTGATGTTCTTGTTGACATATGTTCTCGTTCTGGGGTTTCGGCTCGTAAAGAGGTTGACATTGGACTTTGTGGTGAAAGGGACAAATCTTTACGCCCTGCTGATGTGTTACTCTACTCGTGGGATGGAGGACTTGATGTATGTGTTGATTTGACTGGATCATCGCCCTTGACGCAAACTAGTATGGTTGATTTCGTACCGGGTCGTGTGGTGATTGATGCTGCACAACGTAAACGTGTCAAGTATGAGGCTAAGTGCACAGGTATGGGATATGGGTTCCTCCCCTTCTCTTTCTCTTCTTTTGGGGAACTTGAAAAGGACGTTGTGACTTTGTTGAAACGTATTCGAAAGTTCTCGATGACTCAAGACATTGGAGCACGTGCTGCTGCTCATATTTTTAGTAGGATTAGCTTTTCTATAGCTAGAGGAGTGGGAGCCCAATTAGTATCTCGGCTCGCTACTAACTTCTTGTAAATCCTATATGTTTCTAATAAAGTGATGTTTATAATAAATAAATAAATAAATAATAAATAATAATAATAATAATAATAAGAGTTAATTTCATAAATGGTCCCTGTGGTCTGTTGGGTTTAACGGATATAGTCTCTACAACTTTTTTATAACGGATCCAGTCCCTGTGGTTGCCGACCCGTAACGGGTTTGGTCCCTCAGACTAACTGTCGTTAGTTTTTTCCGTTAGCTAACGACCGTTTGCAACAAACATTTGCACCGTTAGTCATTTTTACTAACGACCGTTTATACTTAACTCAAAATTTTTTTTTGTTTTTGTTTTTTTCCTAAAAAAAAAATAAAAAAAAAATAAAAATAAATAAAAAATAATAAAAAATTTGGTTTTCTTATAAATTTTTTATTTTATTTTTATTTTTATTTTTTTTCTAAATACCTTTAAAATTTATACACGTTTTTATACAAATTTTTATACACCTTTTTATACACACATTTATTACACCTTTTTATACATGTTTTTATATACACGTTTTTATACACACGTACACATTTATACACACATTTTTATACACACGTACACATTTATACACACATTTTTATACACGTTTTTATACACGTTTTTATACATACATTTTTATACACATTTTTATACACGTTTTTATACACACGTTTTTATACATGTTTTTATACACACATTTTTATACACACGTTTTTATATACACGTTTTTATACACACATTTTTATATACAAGTTTTTATACACATGTTTTTATAGACACGTTTTTAAAAACCTGTGTATAAAAACGTGTGTATAAAAATGTGTGTATAAAAACGTGTGTATAAAAATGTGTGTATAAAAACGTGTGTATACACACGTACGTATAAAAACGTGTATAAAAATGTGTGTAAAAATTTGTGTATAAATGTGTACGTGTGTATAAAAACGTGTATATAAAGGTGTAATAAATGTGTGTATGAAAACGTGTATAAAAATGTGTATAAAAACTTGTATAAATTTTAAAGATATTTACAAAAAAAAAAAAAAAAAAAAAAAAAAAAATTATATGAAAACCAATTTATTTATTTATTTATATATATATTTTTGAAAAAAAAATTGAGTTAAGTATAAACGGTCGTTAGTATAAAGGACTAACGATGCAAATGTTTGTTGCAAACGGTCGTTAACTAACGGAAAAAAGTAACGACAGTTAGTCTAAGGGACCAAACCCGTTACGGGTCGGCAACCACAGAGACTGGATCCGTTAAAAAAAGGTTGTAGGGACTATATCCGTTAAACCCGACAGACCATAAAGACCATATATAAAATTAACTCTAATAATAATAATAAATAAATAATAAAAAAAAATATAAACCACTCGGCTTGTGGAACGGTGTGAGGCACGAAAACACCAACCTCGGTGTAGTGTTGGCTCGATTCGCATTTTGGGACAATGCCACACTCACCACACAAGGTACCGTAGGCTCTTAATATTAGACTTTTGGCTTACCCTAAATATTAGGTTGTCGACATTAGGCATGTGCAAGTATAGACGACGTAATTTAGTATTTTATATATAAGATCTTTTAACCACAAGCCACGATTTTTAAGTATAAAAATATCATCTAAATACCGTTCAAAAGCAAAGATGTCAAAACATTAATTTATGTAACGGCAAATACCCAAAATTTATGGTACTTGTATACATGTTTCCTTTACTTTTTCAAACTTTCCCCAAAAAGTATCATCTCATCCCTCTTTCTTTGCATCATCTCCACCAACATAAACCTTCGTCACTTTAATCTCATACTGTTTTTGACCCATTTTTGTGTTCTTTATAGTTTTGATCTTTTTTTTAAAAGAATAATGGGAGTTAAAGGATTTGTTGAAGGTGGAATAGCCTCTATTGTAGCAGGATGTTCAACACATCCGCTTGATCTGATCAAGGTGCGGATGCAGCTACAGGGTGAAAGTTCTGCATCCGCACCTAAAGGTGGTGCCAATATCCACGTCAAGGGGCTCCCACGCGTGGGGCCTGTTGCCGTGGGTATGCAGATCATCCGGCAGGACGGAGCAAAAGCTCTGTTCTCAGGTGTATCCGCTACGGTTCTTCGTCAAACGCTTTATTCGACTACCCGTATGGGTCTTTATGATATGATGAAGACAAAATGGACAGATCCTGAAACAGGAAACATGAAGTTATGGAAAAAGATTGGAGCTGGGTTGATCGCGGGTGGGATCGGGGCTGCTTGTGGAAACCCGGCTGACGTATCGATGGTTCGCATGCAAGCTGATGGTAGGCTCCCTGCTGCACAACGTCGTAATTATAAAAGTGTCGTGGACGCTATTTCACAAATGGTGAAAAATGAAGGGATCGGTAGTCTATGGCGCGGTTCATCACTTACTGTGAACCGTGCCATGTTAGTGACTGCGTCACAGCTAGCATCTTATGATCAAATTAAGGAAACAATACTCGATAAAGGTGTGATGAAAGATGGGCTTGGGACCCATGTGACAGCTAGCTTTGCTGCAGGGTTCGTGGCTTCTGTAGTCACGAACCCAATTGACGTGATCAAGACTCGGGTTATGAATATGAAGGTAGAGCCCGGACAAGCTCCACCTTATGCCGGCGCAGCTGATTGCGCTCTGAAAACCATAAAAGCCGAAGGTCCGATGGCACTTTACAAAGGGTTTATTCCTACAATATCGAGACAAGGACCATTTACTATCGTGCTATTTGTCACATTGGAACAGGTCCGAAAATTGCTTAAAGATTTCTGATATTGATTTAATTTATTATTATGACGATAGATGATTTTACTATTTGTGGAATAAAAGTTACTCCATTGTTTATTATTGTGTTCATTTTCTATTTTATTATGACTTTATATCTTTATAGTTTACTTTTTTGGGTAGTAAGTAACAATGTCATTACTTTTTACCTAAAGAATTGCTATAGTTTATATTGAGATATGAATTTGAAACTTTTTTTTGATAAAGTATCAATAAAGATCAACCAATATACAAAAAGATACAGCGAATAGTATAAAAGTTGGTAACAGAATGTTGTATTTAATTTAAATACACTAAATAAATAATGCATATTTAAGAAATCAACACGTGACTATATTCAATTGGTACCACAAATATTGTTGCGTCATGTTGCCGTTTTGTATATTTATTTAAACAGTTGATTGTAGATGTGGCAATGTATCTTGTTTAGACTTTTTTATAATTGCAAATACATCATATTGTACAAAACTTCAAAACATACACAACTAAGAAACAAAACAAATATCAGAATCACGGAGTAATAGATTACATTTTGAGGAATCAAAATGACAATGACTAATTTAATTTCCACAAAACATGATTAATAGAATGGTTTTGAATGTTTGATGTAACTTTCACTAGATGATTAATAGAAGTTTTAAGGGGTGTTTGGATTTTTCAAAACATGTTATTTCTGAATTTTCTTTTTTTTTTACACAAAAAATAAGTAGTTTTGAAAGGTTTGCTTGTAAGCAAAATGTCAAAGTCTGAACTAGTTTGGGATGTCGAGAACCATTCTTCTTTATTCTTATCTCCTTTATATATTTACTAGCAGGTACCCGCGCAATGCGGCGGCGGGTACCCTGTAACTATATTTTGTGGCGAGCAAATGTTATTCGGTTACACGTTTTTCTATCGGTAACTGTACAAAAGAATAATAATTGAAGTTAAAATAACTTTAAGCAAAAACAATGCAAAGTATTTCATATCCAAATAAACATAGGGTCCAAACTAAAGAAATGAACATAAGTAACATCTTTGAAACATAAGTTAAAATAGACAGGTACTCGCGCGTTGCGGCAACGGGTTCCTGTATAATTAAATTTTCCGGCGAGCAAATATTTACGTTTTCAATCACCGAATAATTTGATCACCTTTAAATGATCATTTTTAAACTTAATAGACGGGTACCCGTACGTTGCGGCCACATGTACCTTGCAAATAATATCCCCAAAATATATAATTGGTAAAAAAGTTGTTTTCGTTTTGAAAAAAATATTAATTCGTCCTTTGATTTTATCCGTCTAACCAAATATAGCTAACACAAGTCCAGCCCATTATTTTTTTCTTTCTTTCTTTTATATCTTAAATTAGGATTAATTTCAGATCACAGCTTTTGTTGTCCAATTATTCAATCCATTGATACTCATCAGCCCAATCCATTTCTTTTGATAGTGCAATCCAGCCCAATCTTCGATAGGATCCATTACAAACAATAATACCTGGTTCAATTTTGATAAAGCCCATCATAAACACAAGGTATTATTCATATTACCCTAACCCTAAAACACACTTCGTATCATTTCATCCGCCCCCATCACTAAAAAAAAACTCTCACCTCATTCCACAGTAACATCTTCATCTCCTTCATCAATCCGTCTTCATCATCATTTCACCATAATCAATCAGACTTAACCATACCTAACCTTTTTCCTTCATGTGCTGCTCAATCCGATTCACATAACCACGAAGAAGAAACATAAGTTACGACTTCAAGATCATATGTTGATCTCAGGTAGGTTTATTGTTTGGTTTGTGGTTGATTTTGTTTCTCTAAACCGAAATAAAGGTTGGATGAAACATAATTGTTTTGTTCAACTTTTTGATTTTCGGATAGAAAAGAGAAGTTAATCTACTCCACATGGATCGATGATGAGGATGATTCAATTTAAAAAATCTTTAATAGATTAAAAGAAATTTGAATCGATCTGAGATCTTGTAATTAATTAGAATCTTGTTTGATGTTTGTGATGTAGTTGTGATGCAGTAGTAGTCGTGATGGTGGAGATGGGATTAGGAAAGTGATATTGGATAGGTTGTTTGTTCGGTTGAGTATATGTATTTCATGGACTGATGATGGAAAGTGATATTGGATAGGTTGTTTGTTCGGTTGAGTATATGTATTCCGCAGGGACTACTACTTTGATGATAAACCGAGATGAGCTGAGATCGATGGTTTCTTTACTTGTACATTGTGCTTAGGTAGTTGTACATGTTGGTGATGGGGTGTTTTAAATTGTGTATTAATTGTTTTGGTCTGAAAATTTTGGTCTGAAAATTTTGAGGAGAGAGAGTCATTCCTCTATTATAAGTAGTATAGATATGCAAGTTTTTAATGAAGATACTGACATTTGATTTATGATTCCTTAGGCCATCCATTATGGTGGATCTTTTAAAAAGTTTATAAAATTGACACCTCATATATAGTCATTAATTTTTAAAACTTTTTATGTTATGAACCTATTCCCACTATAGTTAAAGCTTTTAAGATTTATAAATTGTTCAAACATAAATTAATGCTATTCGTAATTCAGCAATCACTATTTAAATCTCATTAATTATTTAGTTAAAAAAGAAAATCAAAAAATGATAATAGACACTATTTGGACCTTTCCAAAATTTTAGACCTTTTCATGCCACCTAGACATGAAATGTTTTCTCACTATGGTACACAAAATATTGGACCTCTTCATAAGTTTTTAGACCTATTTTTGAAACACCATAGTTGATGCTCTTAACTTGGAGTATAGCATACATAAGTATCGACTTTTATGAAGGGCAAAATTTTACAACCTAAACTACATTATCTCACATACGTCTCTATCAAGACGAACTCACAACTTCTTGATTAATAGCTCAATCACACACCATTTGGTCAAAGGCCTTTGGTAAATATAAAAAAAGGGTAAAGTACCCCCTCGACGAGTATACTCCAACTCTGAACATTCACAACTTAGGGTGTGTTTGGTTCAAACTCGGGAAAAGAAAAGAGAAAGGTAATGATAATGGTGGAGAAAGAGAAAGGGAAAGAAAAACATTCCCCAATTTATTGGGTAATGGCCCATTACCCACTATTGAGTAATGGGTCATTGCATTATACACTACCAAACAGTTTTTTTTCATTATCTTTCCCATTCCTCACCCCTTATAATCCCTTACCAAGCATGCCCTTAGCATTAGCATGCTATTGATAGTGTGGTTTTTCTAACCATCAACAAAATATACTTCGCTACCGACAAATTTAGTAACTATTCATTTAAATCTTAGTAGTTAATATGTTCATTAAACGGTAAAACGTAAGAGGTTTTCTGGTTCATATTATCCGATAAAAGCAAAGACTCAAATGCATGTGGCCTAACTGGATATCTCGTGACTGTTTACGAACCCTTTCTCTATACAAACCCAATATGTTTACCTAGTGAGGTTTGAACCAGATATTGACAATTTGACATCATACGAGTCTTCGGACCTCATTGTTAATATCGTCCAATAATGCTTATATTTATAAAAAAATCCAATTATGTAGGACAGCAGCCAATCGAATGGAGTGGGAGTGAGAGTGTATAGTGGAACATGAAGCAGCCAATGGCCGACATATAAAGGGACCCTCTTTGATGGACACAGTTTACCAACCTCTCAACTACACCAGCATGCTATTATTACAATCATCTTAGTCAAAACAAATACGTACATAACAGTTGAGCTATACACCACAAAAACTTTATTTTATTTATTGCTTCTTTCCTTGGGTTTTTAGACAGATGAGATTTGTTTTTAGATAGCAAGTTTATGATCAAGGACTCAAAAGGTTTCAAGCATGATATGTTTTGACAAGATAAGTTTTCGTGGTTCAACTTAACTTTTTCACGGTGGGTTTAACGCAACGATTCAACTATTTAAGTGTCAAGGTTTAGATGGTCATGGTCACCTCTTTCAAAGTTTTGTACTTAACAGTAGTATTGGAAATTTTGAGTGTAAGAATTCAAACTACACAATTTCGCCATCTTCCAAGAGGGACTAAGATCATAAAGTATCTAACAAAATCAAAGATGACCCAAAGCCAATGAAGAGAAACAATAGCTAAAAACCAGAAGTCCGAAACCACTGACCTAATAAATGACAAAAATAATGACAACTACAGCTTGTTTGATTAAAATATTATTCATAAGATCCACAACATAGACAAAACAAAAGATTCAGATTCGAAAACTCCATAAAATGATAGATATAGATCTTTTATAAAGCACGATAGTTTGGACAAGAACTTAACTCAAAAAACTTCATTTCAACATATTCAACCTTAAAGATGCAGGAGACAGACTCAAAGTCGGTATTATTCACAGATACACATACTGCTAGGTGCTAGGTACCAAAAGCTATTCAAAATGCAATTCTAAACTGATACAAAGTATAAAAAGTAAAATTCCAGTGATCTCACATGCTAATTCTTTGGTCCCAGAACTTGTTGCTTAATCTCTTCAATCTTTGATGCTAATTCATCTCTGTTTCTCTGCAAAACAGGAAAAGCAATATAGTAAGCTAAGGATCCAAATCCAAAATAAATAAAAATACTCATCATGTCATGATGTCACGAAAGCACAATTGTGCAAAGCGCACTCGGTTACGTACCTTAAAGAGCAAGTAGCGTGAGCTGAACCAGATAGAGTAGCCAAGACCAACCACTTCCATCAACTTGGGAAACTGATAACATTAAATAGAGCCAAAAATTTACAATACATGTTATGGTATATTAAAAGATTCTACTTTAGCAAGTGCAAGAACTAAATGACATACCAAAGGTACTTTGTCAATGGCTCCAACTATGGATACAGTTAACCACAAGGCTGAAACACCACCCACAGCGAGTAAAGCGATTGAAAAGGAATCTTGAAGATCCAACTACATAGCAAACATAAGCTTGTTATCAGTAAGTATTACTCCGCAGTACCTACTTATTTGTATATCGATGGACACATCAGAACTGCTGAAATATACAGAAGAGAAATGAAACGAAATAACTGATGGTACTCTAAAATAATATCCACAGGCTGTTTTCATGACAACCTTGGAGACTTCTAGTTTAGGATGTCATGAAAATAGCAATTTCCATTGAGTGTAATGAAATTTTAATGTAAAATAACCTATCTACTCATTGTCGTTTTTATCTATTTTGGCACATAAGTTTAATGCTATTATGTCAATGTTGAAGAGCATTGTAAACGTAAACTAATAGTCAGATACTTAGGCTATGTGTATAGTTGACCACTGCAATTTTCAATGAGAGGAGCCCATGTTTATCTATATACGAAATAACTATACTAGTATATATGCTCACATTTTAGGGGATGTTAAATATAAAGGTCCATGTGCTTGAACATGAATCGTTCTATATAAAGAGAAGTACAGAAAATGGGTCAATATTAAAATATAATCCTGATCGACTTTTGAAACTACGACTTATCTAATTCTTTCACAATACTAATTAAAGAAAGTCAAGAATTAATCACGTTACCAAAGTATATAAATCTGATTTAACTATTCGCACAACTAAGTGAAATATATAAATCATGCAAGACCATGAAGGCAAAAGCATACCTCTACTTTGAGCTTATCCAGAAATTCAAACTGAGGCAACTCATTATCAGCTGCGGCACCATCACTGAATAAACTAAATCCTCCGAACCCACTATTCTCCTCAGCTTGAGCTTCTTCGACCGTCACATCACTGTCAGATTCTTCTTTGACATACTGATTAGCTCCATTGTCTGTTTCATCAGGAGTAGTTGCTTTTGTAGAGTAGTCAACTACATCTGGTTCATCTTTGACATATTGGTTTGCACCACTTGATATTTCATCAGAAGCTTTTGCTTTTATAGAAGTGTATTTGTAGTAGCGTAAGCCTGTAAACAAATATAAGTGAGTACCCGTTTGTTCCCCATGACACTACAATCTTTTAACACAGTCTTTTTCACACTAACTTAATCTAAGATCAGGTGCAACAGCCCTATTTACGTTGCACAATTAAGATCACACCAGCCAAGTCATATAAAACCTTAGCCAAAAACTTTCTACTAAACATATCACTACCAAGCTTCGAAATAAAAATTTGCGCTTCCCCGGCTAAAAGTAACTAAATGGAACAAAATGCTCTTGAAATACTTGCACTCTTTCATATAATATACTCCCTCCATCCCAAACTAAATTTCCACATCGCCATTGTATATAAGTGTTCACTTCCAAAATACAACCTAACAAAAAAAATCCAAATACAATAAGCATGCGTTTGGCAAGTGGCTATATAATTTGAGACGGAGGTAGTATAACTTTTCAACACCAAACTCATAAATCACATCCTGAACTTCACTAATATAGCCGTAAAAACTGATACAGCCATAACTCATAATAAAGGGGGCATTTGGGTAAGCTTATATGAAGGGCTTATGAGCTTATTAACTTAAATGACACAAATAAGCCCAAACCAAGTGTTTGGCGAAGCTTTTACAAGTGGGTTTATGAGCTTCTATAAGAGGTTTTTGAGAAGCCCCAAAATTGTGGCTTTTTAAAGGGGTTAGGCATTATAACTTGCTCCATTACAAATTACAATTTTACCCTATGAGCTAATCCAAACACCTTAGCTTATAAGTTTATTAACCCATGTCCTTTTTAGCCGTCTACCAACATAAGCTAAACCAATTACTTGAGCTTATCAGCTTATTTATTAAACACAACCTAATTCAGACACTCAACATGAGCTTATGAGCTTATGATATATAAGCCATAAGTTGCTTTTATAACATAAGCATAAGGGGGTGTTTGGTTTTAGCTTATTTGGTGGGCTTTTGAGCTTATTGAGATTTTAATTGACCCGTAAGCTCATTATTAATAACTTATAAGCTTATCCACCTATGCTTATAAGCTTGTCAACTTGAGCTTACAAGCTATTAATAATGAGCTTATTAAAATATCAATAAGCTCAAAAGGCCAATAGATAAGCTAAGACAAACACCCCTAAGCCCAATTCATAACCTTATATACACTCTAAACCTAGGAAGAACCACTTTTTACCAAACAATAGCTAGTATCCACAACAATTACCATTTTGTATACTAAAACAATAAATAACATAATCCTTAAAAAAATATCATAAAGATTTCATTTTGCCCCCTATCAGTTAAACATAGGTGAGAGAGTGGCAAAAGAGTAAATAAGTGAGAATGATTATACCTTGATTATTGGTAGCAGGTTTTAAAGGCAAAGAGGGTTTGAAGTGGTGACTGGTAGTTGTTCTGTAAGAAGTTAAATTTGATTTGAATTTTGGGATGAAACGAGTTGAAGGAGAGGAAGTGCAGAGCACCATTTTTGTTAGGGTTTTAGCTTCTTCTCGATTAGGGTTCTATACTTATATGTGGTTTTTTTTAAGTAAAGAACAGTCAAGATGGTTCTTTTTATTTTAAAAGCTTTTTCTTTTTCTTTTTTCTTTGGAAAATGATTTGCACCTATATATAGCACATGTTCGAAATCGAGTTGAGTTGAGCCTGTCAAATTTGAGCTGGTTCATTATAGAAGCCCTGAAATTAGGTTAGAATTCAGACACCCCTTCACGAAAGAGTGGGGTGTCAGACTAAGGGATTCTCGGAGGTTCACGAGAACTCTAGTGTAAAAGCATGAAGTACAACAATTATATGTACTTAAATTATGCGCCACAAAGTCGAACATTGTCAAACCGGAAACTTGACTAGACTTTAGATTCAGGTTTGAACGAGTACAAATATTCATGTTTGAGGTCGAGCTGTTAATGTAGTCGATACTCTTGATCTCAGCTCGACTAGATTATCAGTATTTCAATATTTGTACCAACATTAGCATAGGTGACCCGACTCGAATATTAGTCGTGCATATCTGGCCCATGGCCATGTTTAGTATTTTGTCGTTATGGGCTTTAAGCCAGTTTAGTTATTTTGCATATTTATTCATTGGTTTAACGAGTTCGGCGACGATCCGCCGCGTTGCGGCGGGCCGTTGTTTTATTTCGTTGATTATCGTTTTTTTTTACCCCGAAAAAGGACTCCTTTTGCAAAGAGTCGCCGATGGCAGGGGTATTTTTTGCCAATTGTCGAAACATTTTTTTTTTGAAAAAAGGACTATTTTTGCAAAGAGTCGTCAGTGTCAGGGGTAATTTTTGCCAATTTTTGAAACATTTTTTTTGGAAAAAGGACTTTTTTTGCAAAGAGTCGTCAATTTCAAGGGTATTTTTTGCCAATTTTCGAAAGCTGATTTAAAAAAAAAAAAAAATAAAAAAATGGCCCGGTTACTGTAGCAGTACTGTAGCAGTTAGTGGGCCGGGGGTACTGTAGCATCAACGACGTCGTATTAAATGCCTTATAATATATATACTAATGTCAATTGGAATTATGGGATTAATCTAATCTAATATTGTATCACAGCCTCAAGATTATCTTCCACAAAAACCCTAATCGTCCTTTCTCATAGTCGACAATTTTATTTATTTATTTATTTATTTTTCCTATTTGCTTTGCATTAAAACAACCAATTGATAAAAGCCTATTCAGTTGCTAGTAGCAAGGCGTGTATCCACGCACCTTAATCTAGACAAACTAAACTACAATTCTTGGAGTGCGTTGTTTAAACGTTTTTGCAAAACATATGATGTGCATCATCATCTTGTCGCTCCCTCAACCTCCACAAGCACCGCCTCTTGACCCTTTACACAAATCCAATGACTCGTCAGTCGTCACGTGGATGTATTCCACAATCTCTCCCAAACTTGTTGATATGGTAATTGATGATAGTGCCACCGTACATGGTGTTTGGGAACGACTAAAGGACATCTTCCATGATAATAAGAACGCTCATGTCATTCAACTTGACAATGAGATTCGTAACATGTCTATTGGCAATCTTTCCGTGAATAACTATTTTTAAGAGATTAAGTCAAAAGCCAATCGTCTTGCTAATATCGATTCCAGGGGCTAGTTATTCAAGTCTTGTTACTTATGCAATCAACGGGCTTCGTAGTAAATTTCCCGAGATAGCATGAATCATTCGTCATCGGGAAAAGCTCCCTACTTTTGATACCGTGAGGTCCATGTGAAATGCCCCAAACTAGACTCGATATTTTTTTTATAGCCTCTACGCCGTAGAGCAAACTTGGCCTCTACGCCGTAGAGAAAATCTGATACAAAAGCTTGAAAACCATATGCTATCTACGTCTTAGGAGCATACCAGGCCTCTACGCCATAGAAGCTGTCTATTACAAGACCTGCACTTCTCAACTTTTATTTAAAAGACACTTTAACATATAACAAGGACTCTAGACACTTTAACATATAGCGAGTGTTGCATGTTGCAACTGTGATGCCACTGTATCCTGCAAATGCACCATGAACCTGTCAAGACTAGCCCAAGTCGAATGACAGTTTCTCACGCATCATCAGACTCTAGATAAATTTTATCAGATGAACTTACAACGTTTTGACAATGCAGTGTGCATAGAATTCAAGGAATTCCACTTGATAAATTTGCTTGTGGTCTAGGCTAAAAGTAAACTTATATTCCCAGCTCCCTCGGCTACATAGATGATAGTTGATTTCTTTGTCAGCGGTAGATTACTAAAAATGATTTAGAACACCTTGAGTACAGTGCAACTCCAAGGGTATCTTCGATTCAAAACATGGGCAGGTGTCCGCTACCAAGAGGTCGCAATGTTGACCCATTTAATTTTGAATGGGTCGATTTGGGTTATGTTTGATATCAAATTATTTATTGATCAAACAGGTTAAATAAAAGAATTTAGCTTATATGGAAACATGTCAAATGAGTCTAAGCCGTCTAAAGTGTTTAATATGTAAACCTTCCTCATCGTTATATCGAATATTGTGATCAATATGGCACACTGGTTATTAATAACAAATGAAAACTTTAGATATTAAGTCTATCAACTTAACCCAACCATACCCAAGAAGAATCACTTATTTTGACCCGGAAGCCAACCTTTGCTGCCTCTCGAGTCCTATATTTTACATATTAGGACCAACTTCACTTCTCAAATGAAGCACACAGGTAATAACCTCAGGTATGAAACATACATTAATTGAATTGAACATCTAGCAAGGGATGCGCGTGTGGCTATTGAAATGCTAATCTTCCCTTTTAAATTTACCATTTCTTCACCACAATAAGCGCTATATGTCAGGAAAAACAATGAGTTATTATCTTTCTAGTGCACAAAGGTACCAGGACGCTGTACGCTAATTGAAATGCTGATGATATTAGTAGAATCCTTATATTTAAGCAGAAAAAGGGTCGATGAATGCAGTATTTATCGCTCTTAATACCTCACTGATAGTAGTATCAAAACCAGATGTTTTACTTTGTATACGATCTTAATACCTCATGCATTACTGTTCTTTCATGGTTGACTCATAAGTCATAACTGAACTGGTGTTGCCTTTGTATAATATCGTAACTGAGACAACTTGGAACAAATCATTTTAGTGGCCTAATTTAACACTAGTGCACTATGCACAGGAGTTACATTTTATAACATTATTGTAATATAAGATATAGCCGCAAGGGTGGAACCAGGATTTTAAGTTGAGAGGGGCAAACTTAACGTAAAAATTATAGCAATACATATCGCACAAAAAAATGAACTTTTTTAATCCATCAACCCTAACACCATAATATAATGTTAGTTAAGCTATTCGTTTTTGATTTTTTAACAAAATATCGATATGAATAAGGGGGGCTAAGTGCAAAAACTATTAAAAATAACTTAAGGTAAAAAATTACTTAACAAAGTGTGCTGATTAGGGGTGGCTCAACACCACTAGTTACCCTACTAACTCCACCCCTGTATATGGGCTCTTTGGACTAAACCAAGTAAACCAGCCCAATAGAATATTTGACAGGTTTGAAAAGTTGAAACAGAGTTAATCAGGCCTAGGTTATGAATTTGGTCTCTTTTTGTTATTGTTGATATGAGGCTATGTGAAACCATGACAACTATGTTCTTGTTAATAAGATATAAAAACTAATAACACAAGGTTAGATATAAGTATACTTCTATCTGCATTAGATACGTTGGTATATGTTAAGTGCTTTTTTGTTTCTAAGGTTACTAAAGATTTTATTTGAATAGTAACCAGTGTTTTAATGCTGTACTGAAGAGAAGCTGCAATCATAATAAAAGCAGACTTGAATCAGTAAACTAAGCTGTATTTTCACAGGAAATGAATAATTCTTAAGGATTGTATTGATTTGATGGGATATAGTGCAGGATTTATGTGTTATATAATGTCGAAACCGCTCAGCATATCTGCTCACCAGCCGGATTAAGTATTTGAACTACAATGTTGCTGCAGAAGGATACATAAAAGGTATCCAACTTCAGCTCATGAACAAAAATTAACACCTTATAAATGATTGGGGATTTTAAAATGATCTAGATTGTTCAAGTAACTTAAGATTGTTAACAAGAAACCTGGGTTCTTGTTAGACAACAAGACTCAAATGCGAGACTAATTAACAGTCATGTAGCAAAACCAAAGGTACATGGGAACTACTAACAAACACCTGGACCGTATATAGCAAAATGGGTCAGTTTAATACCGCATCTTAACACCTAACGGGTCATAACATTTTCACAGCCGGTACCATAGTTGATTTATAGTAGTCATGAAATTTACACATTGTTGTCTTTGTTTATGACACTTGCAAACAAAAAAATTACATTATTATTACTGTCATACCTGACATATGATAATTTAATATTGCGTGCATAAGACACTCATCAATATTAAATTACATGATTATTGATGCCAATACGTCAAAACAACTAATAAGATGAAGATGTGCATACTACTGGACCAGCTATCCTTTCATTTTGATTTGCATTTGCTACAGTTCTTAAAATTTTAGGGGTCTTCTTACAACCGAGCAATATATACCTATATATATCGACTATAAGTAACTAATGCAAGTTGTAAAGAGACCCTACTATGCATATAGAAAAGAAAGGAAAAGAAAAACCTAAAATGGCCATTTATATAATTTTTTTAAAGAAAATTAACATGGATTTTGATTTTTTTGATTTTTTTTTTTTTTTTTTTTTTTTTTTTTTTTTTTTTCCATTAATGTAAGCTTGGTACATGAATGATAAACATTTTTATATAAACAACACTCAGTTGTAAACACAGTGTATGATTTAAAAGTTAGTTTCTTGATCTCATTTTGTGTATGATTCATAAAGAAAATTTCCAAGTATAAAGGCATCCCATTACACTTTCATTAACATTTATTAAAACATGGGTCAAGATGAAGCAGTTTTTGATCCATTTTGGCCACTTTAAACAAAAATCACATGCTTTCACTATAATAATGTGTAAGCTATAACTACTTTGTCTATACTTGCATCAACTACTACAATTATTACTGTCATACCTGACATATTTTCTTTTTATACTATAGAAATAAGACAATATCTTTATGGGCTAATGACCTCTAAATGTATCATAGTTGTCATCATTTCTTCTATATATATCGAACAATTTTTTTTGCTATTATGTATACTAAACTTGATTTTTTGGGCATTTTTTTGTACTTTATGACCATTTTGCCCCTCCCATGTTAATGAAATGAGGGGCAAAATGGTCATAAAGTACACAAAAATGCCCAAAAAATCAAGTTTAGTACACAGAATATCAAAAAAAAATTCTTCGATACATATAAAAGAAATAAGTGACAACTATGATACATTTTTGTGTCATTAGCCCTATCTTTATTCGCTATTCTATGACAAACTAATTTAATCATAAGCATTTTATTATATCATGCATATTTTAGTATTGCAACTGTTAGTGCTGACGCTGCTACCTCATATATACATATAATAATCTCTAAGCTATAACTACTTGTCTATACTTGCGCCAGCTACTAAAATTATTGCAATTATTGCTGTCATACCTGACATATTTTATTTTTATACTATAGAAATAAGAGAATATCTCTATTCGCTATTCTAAGACATATGAATTTAATCATAAGCAGCCAGATAATAATTCACGTACCATATGACAATTTGCCTCCAATTCTCATATATGCATTCAAACGATACCCTTCACATAGACTCTATACATAAATATATGAGTGTGTCTCGACCCAACTTATTCGTTGCTTTGTACTCCGTAATATAGTATTTGTGTAAGAAGAAGCTTTTGATAATATTTTAAGAAACGAGAAAGCAATGATCGAGTCACTTTTTAAGAAACTTATTTATAGAAATAGTTTAGTTTTAATCAAATTATTATTATATTATTTTTGACATTCTATCAGCCGCCGGTAAAAGACAAAATGCCCCCACTCACATTGGTTAGTATTAGTGAAAATTGTTTATTTTGGTTTGTACACAACTCTTTTACTTATACTATATTATCAATAATAAAAAGTAAAAGTGAGCATGTTACTGATAATCATATGTAACAATCTATTAAACATTAATACAATACGACACTTTTTTTTTTTAATGTTTCGATTTGCAATACCACAATATATGTTTGTCGTGTTTTAGAAAGAATACATAAATTGTTAACTACATTTCTTTTTTGCATAAAACTATAATGGGAATAAAGTATTTTACTTTTTACAATTTATATCCACACATGACACACCCATTGTAAAATGTACATTTGTAATTACAGTCTTAAAGAATGCAGATCGAATCAGTGGGCTGTTTGGCCCAAACTAAATAAACGGGCTTAATAACAGTAATTTGCAATTTTGCATGCTTCAAAATTAAAAGAAACTAGTTTTCATTTACTTCAAAATATTCGACATGCATTCTCTAACTGGCAGTAGTATAGCTTACATGAACCCCTTTTACCCAACATAAAGCGTAAATTAACTCAAAAACTCTCTTGTTTATCAATTCAATTCACGAGCTCTTTGCAAAACTTTTTCCAATATAAATACCTATTTCGCATGTTCGCATACACTCCGCATATTAGGGTGTGTTTGGTAGCGAGATATGGGGCCAAAGAAATGGAAATGCCTTCATCTCCCATATTTGGTACGCTAAGAATTGGTAGTGGAGAAACTGATATAATTCTCGAGAATCCAATCCTTTGCAATTTTATTTCCATCCATTTTGAAATGGAAATGGGATCCTCAAAACTAGAACACGGAGAGTTCACTATTTTATATTAATTAAATGCTAGGTATAAAAAACAAAGGTCACGTGACATCGACATTCACAAACAAAAATCTGAAAAACACTCCAAGCCATAGTGTCCTATCTTTTTGGCGATTAAAGCTTTTGTTCTCACTCTGCAATTTCTCCTTCTCCAAATCAGGCCCTTTAATTATTGTGGTGTCCCCAATCAATATGTATACAGGCTCTTGGGTTTTTTGAGTTTTTTACATATTTTGTGAGAATTGTTCCTTCCTTTTATGCAAATATGTAGATCTGCTCATGGTTTTGTGAAGTTTGAACTTTTGGGATTTTGGTTCTAATGAGATTTGTAAAACGTATACATATCTCAAAGGTTAGGTGGAGTTGTATCTTGATTCTAAAATTTAATTCCATATATCAAGTTTTTTTGGGTTTTCTAATTTGATTTTTTTGATATGAGATGTATTGATTTGATGGGTCTGGAAATTGGAGGTATATTTGCACTTATTTGATTGATAATTAGTTTGCATATTTATTTAAGTGTGTTTTTCTCATTGATTTTTTTTATCATAAAAAAAAAGTTATTGCTTATTTCTCAGGTCATGTCTCTGTTGTTACCAAACAGTGGAATTCATCAAAATTCTCTACTGATTTCTGTTCTCTGAATTTCTATTCTCTGCTTCATTTCTATTCTCTGAAATCCTCTCTACCAAACGTACCCTTTACAGAATAGCAATTAAACATATACTCTTGCACTTAAAATGAATAACGAATATTTTAATAAATTGATGAATAAAACGACTGACCTAGGGTTTGGGTTTGACGATGAGATCAGGTTGATGTTTTTGTGAAGAACAACAAAACGGAAGCTCCGTAACTGTAGAGACATCCGAAAAACATTCCGGCACCAAAATCCCTTCGAAATTTGATTGTTAACCATCATAGAATCTTGAAGCATACAACAAAAACCCCAAAACATCAAACCCTAGGATGCGCCTTTTGACTGTGTTTATGTGTGTGAGTATTCGGGAAGATTCCGGCTCAAAATTATAATTGATTTATCAAAAGCTGGTTCATTGTCGAAGGATAAACAGGCTAAGAAAGCTGGGCCTTATAAGCCCACGATTTTTGGCGGGAAACCCATCATCAAAACGACAACGGATTTGATACCGTTTAATATATAGTTATAATATAATTGTGGCCTAGGTCTGCTCAAGTACCTCAGCTTAATTTCTTTGTTGAAAAAACATTTTGAAGTATGAAGCCGTTCATTTTAACTGAATCAAATTTTATAATATTTAAAGTATACTAAAACTAATAATTCATAATTTTGAATTTGTACATGTCCATATATGTATTGCGTTAAGCCATTATGTACTTTGGGTATATGTCAAGTGACTGTTTTTGTGGTTATCTCAAGAATTTGAAAAAAGATTAAAAATGAAAGAGAGACTACTTGCATAACATAGCCACATTTGACATAATGAATCGGTTCATATTTAAGTAGGCAAATTGTAAAAGCAAACTTCATAAAAACAAAACCAGAATTGAGTCGAAACAGTGCCGAACTGAACACCACCAAAGTTAGCCACTTAATCATATATATGGTACACAAATTAAGGCCATTTAACTTGGATCCATATGGTCATAAACATCCATATATTGAAAACAAGGCCTTCTTATTTATTATTGGTCTACCGCTCAAAAAACAGTTGTTATATAATGGGTGTTCCAATATCAGTTCACGAACAATTTGACGCTCTTGAATTCATATAGAGGTCTGGTTAGTAATCACTCGTATAGAGGTCATAATCTCTTATGATCGAATAAAGTACATAGGGCACGATAGATTGGCTGTACACATGGCACTGGATTCATAAACAGAATAGGTATCTTATAATACCAGCTATTAATTAGAATGGCCCATATATATCAGAAACACGATTATGTTTGAACGTAACTGAGATATCATTACCGTCATAAGTTCAAATGAATCTACACAAATTTTGAAGTTTAGTCTCCATTTCAACCAACAATCTCAATACAATTCATAATCCTCAAAATGGGTCACTTGAGGGACCGAATCTTACACCTAACGGGTCTAAATATTTTGGCTGTCGTCGTAGCCTTTGGCATAATTGGCTGCTGCTGGAACTGTTTTGGTTTATTTATGTACTTTTGGTTGTTTGTCTTTTCTTCGGGTTAGGTCATAATTTTAGTTAGCCATGTCGGTTTTCTATTGAATTGTGTTTGCTTGGTCGTGAGTTTTGCTCACTGTTTTTGGTAGGTTGTCTCGAGTCCCTGTATCTATTTCTTATAGAAAGGGACATGCACTGTCTATGTAGGAGGGTTGTATCTATGGTTTGAGTTTTAATATATCTATTTTTATTTGCCCTTCAAAAAAAAAAAAAAAAAATAAAAAAAAAAAAAATAAAAAAAATTTGAGTTACAGTAATCTTGTCTTTTAGACATATTTGTCTTTATGTGTGTCACTTGCAACTACTATTTAAATTTTATTACTGTCATATATGACATATGATAATTTAATATTAAGTATATAAGACAGTCATCGTTATATAATTATATATACGATGGCAGATGAAAAAGCTTTAAAACAAGTAATATAATAATGAAACGGACCAAGCATCCTTTCATTTTCATTTGCATATGTTTTGTTTTTTTTTTGGAACGGCATCATTTGCATATGATTTAGTTTATAATTTGGGGTCGACTTACCACAAAACACATACTAATTGATTTTTCTACTAAGGCTAGACATGATTAAGCCTAGTACGTGAAAGAACATATAGGAATTAACAACACCCAACTTTTCAAATCAATTGTCACTGGGTTTTTTATAATGTTTTTATCTTACTGTAATTACATATGTATTATTTTCTAAGCAAAATCTACAAATGTATGTTATCTATGACAATTATCAGCTCAAATCAATATCAGGCTTTCACTTAAGAGTTGAACTTGTTAATGTGGACTATATATGTGACTATTTATTGTATTCGACCTAATGAACTATTGAACCACATAACACATGGAGGTTAAAGTGTGTAGATACATGTACTAGACGGTTTGAAGTTCTCCTGTTATGTATATAATTTTCTCTACACATCTTTCAAAAACGATAATGCCTATCAATCCGAATAAGCAGAAGGGATACAATTATAGTTGAAGTTAAACAAATTCTTTTATATGTATGTTTGAAGTTTGGGGTTCAATTTGTATAACATCAAGATAACGTCTAAGAAATCTACTTACATTTTGGTTGCTACTACTTTTGCTAACAGCCAGGTGCCGTTTGATTTGAACTTAATTGACTTAATATGAAAAAACTTAATTTATTAAGTCATGTGAAAAGTTGTTTGTTTTTCACTTAATTAAAAGAAATGACTTAAAATAATAAGTGACAAAACTGAGGGCCTCCACGTTAAGTCATCCGTTAATTAAACACGACTTAATGAAAAATTTAAACAAACAGACCCACATTACCACCACCACATCCGACACATGCTAATCTTGAAGTTATAAGTATTTTGACAATATTCTTGTCAACAACTAAAAGTTACGGAATTATTGCTGTCACAGCTGACATATTCTAGTTTTTTAACTAAAGAAATAATTTAATATATTTACTCCGTATTAAGTTATTTCATGACAGATGTACTTAAACAAGAATAATCAAAAAATAATTTGCATACATACCATTTGACAAAATTTTCTTCCAATCTTCATTGATTTGCATACGTACACATTCAAAGATACCATTCGCAATTCTCCTCAATGATTTTCACACACGCGTGTACTTACACACACCAAGATTATAAACGGGTTATGCATATGAGCGCATGTAACACCAAATGCATAAAAAAAAAATGCGTAGTTGAGTGTCTTGTAACATAAGTTGTTGATAGCTTTGGGTGGACGAATATTGTACATGGAGAAAGCTTTGAAGGGTAAATCACTAGCTAGTAATGAAGGCAGTAATTAATAATTAAGGAAAGGAACAATAATAATAAAAAACCTTTGAACGACTGTTTAAAAATTGATTATTAAGAATAACTATATTAGATTATTCATTATTTTATTATTATTTTAAGGGAATCAGCCGACGGTAAACGACAAAACATGCCCCTGTCCCCAATTCCCACTTAACTTGCATAATTTAATTCATTGTTATTTATAGTAAAGTACACATGTTTCCGCTTTTGTATTCCTAGATTAGTAATTTATACATTTAACTAGTTTTTTTTTTTGAACGGCTAACTCTTCTATACTACCCTTATTACAATTAAATCTCTGTTGCCAAGGTTTGAACCCTGATCTTTTCCCCCAAAGGCAAATGCCTTACCACCACGCCACAAGGGGTGGGGCATTTAACTAGTTACTCTCTACCATGGGCGGATCTACAGCCAACATAGGGTATGCACTTGCATACCCTATAGTGTAAAAAATATTGATTTTGTAGCTTTTATACATGAATTTATGAAGAGTGCATACCCACTGAAAATGGGGTGCGTACCCTGAGCTGATCGACTTTCCTAAATGATGAAAAACGTAAATCCAAAATAAAGGAAATACATAAAGGAAATCATTGCCAGTAAATTAGGTTTTTTTGTTTTTGTCTTTGAAGAAGAAGGATGAGGCTTTTGCATTTTAGAAGGGTTTTTACATTTTTTTACTTAATTCTATTACGAATAGACCCATAAAAGCCCATTTACACTTGTAATCTACCAAGCCCATTTACACTAGTATTTACACTTGCAATATGAATGTACACATTTTAATGTATTACATGTTAGAATTTTGTTTATGATATTTTTCTATAATGTAGCATTCTTAATTGTCGAATGTATTAGGTTATCAATAAGGAGGACTTTCAATTATTTATAACTTGATGTGTCAAATTTCATATTTTTTTGAAAGCATGAAAAACCTTACTTTTCAAAATAAGGAAAAAAAAAATAATAATACAAAAAATAACCGGGAACCGGTGGCAAAACCCGACACGAAAATCCACAATTTTTTTTTTTTTTTTTTTTTTAAAAAAAAAAAATTTTAAAACTTGAGAGTGCACACCCTACTGTGAATTCCTAGATCTGCCACCGCTCTCTGCTAACTATTTTTGCTAAATTATGTGTTGTATGCAACAGTTTTCTGTTGCTCAAAGTGAACGTAAATACCCAAATGCATTATTAAAACAAAAAGCATTACACTAAAGATTGTTTAAGGGGGCGTTTGGTTCAACAAGAGAATTACTATAGGAATCGGAATGGGTTTACAAACCCATCATCGTTGGTGGGTTTAGAAAATGCATACTTTTGAGGGTTTGATACCCATATTCAAATACCAAACCCACAAACCAAACAAATACAATAGAAATGAAAATCAATCCTTGATATCTATACCCTTATACCAAACACCCCCTAAATGTTTAATTATATTATTAAAAAAGTTACAATACGCGTAGGTTTTAAAATGACCGAGAGAGAATGAAAATGATAAAAACTCTGTCCTCTAAGGTTATATCTAGGATTGAGAAAACTCCATATATAAGGATTTTGCTACCCATTTGTAACACCCCCAAAATATCGCAGTGGAATGTAATATCATTTTGGGTGCTACTTATTAGTACAATAGTCATAATTATAAAAAAACGACTCTAAATGAGACGTTTTAAAAGTTTATCATTCGATCAAAATAAAACACCAGAGTTACAAGAGGTCCCAAGTGGTTTTAGAATACATAATACGTAAACATAAAAGTTTTTAAGAGTTTATCGAATGATAACAAAATGCAAGCCATCAAAACATTCTCCATGCGACTTCGTGCTTGCCAAATATCTTAAGGACCTGAGATAAAACATGCTACAAAGTCAATACAAAGGTTGAGTGAAATTCACATGTTTATGAATAAATAATGGACCACAAGATTTCAGAGTTAAAATAATAATTGCAACGAATACAGTTATGGGTAAATAATAATTATTGCTCTAAGCTCATGGCATACAAACTGACTGAAGGTTTATAGAATGAACCAATGCCCTGAAAGGTAAATTTCCATTTTACCTAAAATTCAAATATAGTGCGTTTGTGGCATCTTAACTGATCGTACAAACGGGATTCGTCAATCCCAATAGGCCTATTCACAATATTCGCGTTCACATGGAAATGATTAATGGTTCATGATACAGTTAGGGACTTATTTTGTCAATATCGGTACTTTAGCAATAATATTTTCTGATAAGCATACAATTTAAAACACTTGTGTCCAAATTGTAAAATAGCATGTATCTCTCCCAATGGGTTTATAAACAGTTTAAAGAGTTAAAGTGGGGCTATGAACTCACCGTAAACAAAAGTGAATAGCAAGATGTAAATAAAGTGACGAGTAAACCGAGAAGTCCTACGAGCAACCTAAAAATAATATGTTGCGTCTTATGTTTTAAAATAATAGAGTATGAATGCAAGAAAATTTTATATATTTATTATATCAATTATGCAATTGTACATAGAGTTTTTAAGGTTTATAAAGAGACAGGGACTAAAGTTGACAAGTTAGGAAAGTGTTACGAGCCTCAACACATAAGTTGTCTGAGGTTCGGGTTTTTATGATATTTCTACAGTTCAAGTATCCTATTGTGTCGATATGTGGTCAAATTGGTCTATAGATAAATTATCGGGTTTATTCCCGAAAGTGGGTCCTACCACTTCGGGTAAATGTAAAATTTATCAAGTGTTTAATATAATTATAGTTTACCAAATTTCATTTTTATAAAAATGGTCATATCAATATTATTATCATTTAATAATGTTTAAAGATATTATAAAATATATTTGATTATTTTTATGTAAATTTGATAAGTTATAAAGTTTTTAGATTTAGTGCTGGTTTTGATAAAAATCGGATATTTGTTACTAAAAGTTCCGTTTCTTTTAAACCGTAAGGAGTTATACTTCAAATTTTATATTTTCGGAAAAGTATTTAAGTGTACTAATCATATTTGTGGGTCTTACAGCTCTTAAAATTGCATAGCCTAAGTGACATTACCATTCTACCCTTATAGGTCAGGTCTGATCCGGGACAATCCCAAACAGTCTCACCATTTTTGCGATAAGTTGAGTCCCGTAACTCCGTTTTATATGGGGTTTTCGGCTACGTTCAAGTTAAAGTGTTACCTAATTTTCATAAAGTTGGACCGAGTTCATAAATGAATAGATCTATGAGCTTTTTACATTTCAAATCAGGTGTGCGTTTTCCGACTAGTTTTACCGTTTATTTTCTAATTAAATCATCGGGTATCACCACGCGACCAACCACCCGGAAAATCGAAGCTAAGAGATAGATCTACAGCCCTATATTTTTACGTAAGCCTTAAAGTGTAACCACTGTAAAAATTTCACCTTGTAATAAACTATTCTATATAATCTAATAAAGAATACTTATCCTTTTTCTACGTATATATATATATATATATATATATATATATATATATATATATATATATATATATATATATATATATATATATATATATATTTATCTGATCATGACTACTATCTAATGTGACGTAACTCACATCCTCGATAAACGTGCTCTCGCGCGGACCAACATCAACTTACTCAAAGTTTATTCTACATAAACATTTAAATATGTCAAGTATAAAAATCCTACGATATACCATTTGCCACTTTACGTTAATTCGTTAACAAACACACAAACTAAACATTTCTTATCTATTAGAGTTTCTACGAAACCCTAAACCATTATAACAATAAATATGAGTAACTAAACCCTAAAATACTAAAGTACAACCCATCCAAGCTAATGTACAAGCTTTTAAAGCACAAAAACCCTAAATTCACTATAACTCCTGATACAAACCCTAAACACACAAAACTATGATTTTATGTAATAAAATCACAAACCCTAATTAATATATATAAGATTTTTACAAAATATAAGTGTACAAGTCTTTCAAGCCAAGGTACAAGTCATTTATACATAACATCATAATATATATATATAAATCACATTATAAACCTCAATGTACCTATTTTAAAGCACAATATCCATGTCTTTTATGGACCAACCTTAAAAATAAATTTCCTAAACTTACTAATTATAAGTACAAGTCCCTAAACCTAATGTATAAGTGTCTAATGCATAAAAATCTAAAATCTCATTTATATACTTTTAAACCTAATAAAACTAACATATAATTAAAGTAACTTAAGAAAACCTTAAAAACATATTTTCTATATTTCTTGAATCTTAGTACAACCTTATCAAGCCCATGGTACCACTCTTCCAAGCACATTTCGATTTCTTTTTCTTTTTCTATACAATTCGACACAAATAATATATATACAAACCCTAATTATTTTTCTACTTAACAAATACTTAACCAAAACCCTAAACCTAACTTGTTACTTCCCTAAATCCTAGTGTACAACATTTCATACCCTAGGTACCAACATATGAAGCCATTCGATCCACACTAAACTAACCTAGTTCGATTCTCACTAGGAATAAACCAAACCCTTACCATATTTAAATCTAAGCAATTCTCACACCATACACTCTCTTCTAAGACCTAAATTCTTACACCTCATATTGTCTCCTAGATATTTTACCCTAAGTCAAGAATTGTAGGTAAGATCAATGGCTAAGGTTTTTACACATAACCTTTCCCTCCCCCTCCATACATGTGTCATCCAACTTGACCTAGCCACCTCACTATGTTCCCCTCACACTCTACAAGGTGACTAGAACCTCTTGAAACCCTTACCCTTCCTTCTCTATAAATAACGATCCGAACACCCTCATATTTTCCCACACCATTCGACATTCACCAAAAACAGCCCACACCCACTTAAAAATCTAATCAAACAGCCCATAATCGAATAAATAGCAAGTAAGTAATTCTAGCTCTTTTTCTTACTTTTTGTAAACTTAAAAACACATAAAACATGCCACCAAATATATCCTAATAGCAATCTAGGTCAAAAACCATGTTTTCCTTTCCTTTTTCTTTTTGTCGAATAAAACCAAACACACCTTAATTTTTTTTAAGAATCACAAATCAAGAAACTCTAAAACACTTAGGAGATAGATTAAATATATTTATGATCATAGTAACATGCATTAAAAACTAGTTAGAAAACTTAGAAATAAAAAACCCAATCGTTTTTCTTTTTCTTTTTTCTTGTCGCAACAGTCCCCAAACACCCAACTTTGGACCAATGTTTCGACCTTCAAATGACCCCCATAAAATCTGAATTTTTGCCACATTAAAGACCACCCAGCTGGCTAATAGTAGGAAAAAGAACGTTGTAAAAACCTTGCTTTGCCTCGCTTTTATTCGCGTCCCAAATCTGTTCATCGCAAACTGAAGTAGCGCCCCCATATTTAATTATTTCGAGCTCATAAGCTCGAAATATAAGCTAATAAGCTCTAAATAAGATGTTTATAAACTTAATATAACTTGTACAAAAGAGTCGTAGCAAGTCGTGTCTTTTCCCGAAACTTAGAACGCGTAAAAATGAATTAAGGATGTCGAGTGTAATGACAAAAATGCTTTGAGGGCCAAAACTGCCAAAACTCCACTTGTTTTATAAATAGGACTAAATCTGAAATCGACAAAGATTTTCAGGGTAAATCTTGCCAAATTTGAAAGATAGAGTTTTATTGGGCCAAAAGTGTAAATATTTCGGAATGATTAAAACAAGGATTATTTTTGCCAACGACTTAAAGTTGAGGGTATAAATTGGCATTTTTGAAACTACAGGGGTAAAAACTGTCATTTCACCAAAGTTCAGGGGTAAAAATTGTCATTTTATGAAAGTTCAGGGGTTAAAATTGTCATTTTATGAAAGTTCAAGGGTATAAACTGTCAATATATGAAACTATAAGGGTAAAAAGCGTAACATTATATAATTATTACTAGAAATATATTTTGAATATATTTATAATAAAAACTAATAAACGAAATACATTTATCTCGATAACGAACAAACGGAAATATAAAAATAAAATCTTATCCAACTTTTGAAGAAACTTCATATTGTCTCATTTAAACATTTATTCGACAACCAAAAATGTTATGATACGAATATTAAAACTTTATATATATATTGGAATACGATTACTGAAACTTGACATACCAACCCAGGTCGCGTGCCGGAGACGTTTATTAACTGTATTTAATTTGTTTTCCATCCAGACTGCTAAGGTGAGTTCATAGTCCCACTTTTATATATTTTCCAAATTTGTGGGGAGATACATGCTACAAAACCAAACACAAGTATTTTCCTGTATGCTTTCCTGATTAATATTGCCTAAGTTACTTGTTGCCTTAAAGACCCTCCATCATGGACCGTTAATCACTTTCGGGTGAGTGCGAATATAGTGAATAGATCTATTGGGTGTGACGACCCCTTTGTGTTACAGTAACGTGACCAAATGTACTTTATTTGAGATCAATAAAGAGACCGGCAATCTACTACTCGGGGGCAAAATTACTTCATTTAATTATGTAGTAATATACATCATTAGCTTATAACTATGATGATAAACCTGTTAATGTTTTGCGTGTCATGAGACTTAGGGCAATATATTGAACTGCAATATTACTGAATTACTTTCTACTTAGCTTGTGTCCAAACTGATTATAACTTTAAACGCTATGGATTCACTCAACCTTTGTGTTGACTTTTAGCATGTTTTATCTCAGGTAATTAGAAGCTTGATTTGGCACGGAGTGGCTGTGGACTTTCTTCTTATAAAAAGAGTGTCCATTTTGGTATCATTCAACGAATAATGTATCTTTTATAACGTATTTCGAAACTTCCCGTTAGGGCTTGTATTATGTACTCTGATTTAAATAAATGAATGATAACAATTTTATTTAAAACGTCTCTTTTCGAGTCGTTTTCTATTTTCATGACTGTGATACTTGAAGTAATACCCCAACTTATATTCTGCTGCGTATATCGAAAACGGGGGTGTTACAGATTGGTATCAGAGCTCATGGTTATAGAGAACAAGGTTCAAACCTAAACTATAACCAATTTTCTCAAACTTAACTAAAAGTCCTCCATGCCACAATGCCACTACTACCTATACATGTTTATTGCTAAATATTTAGTTACATAGTGAAATAACTATAATTACCAGGTGGTTACAGAGTTATGGTTTCCCTTACTCATTCTATCACTCTTATGTCGGACTCGGATACCGAAAATATCGCGACAGTACCCGACTTTACTCCAGTACCTAGACGGGCGACGGAGTCAGATCCATCAGAAGATGTCTCCATAGTACCTGAGGTCTCTTCAGTATTCGGACACGATACGGAGTCTGATCCTTCGAAAGAGTCATCCGAGGATACTTCGATGCCTGATATCGCACTGTTTCCTGATGATCCATACGTGCAAGCCAGATGGACGGTTTGCACCTTCGCAGATGCAGAGCCGTATGAGTCAGATTCTCCTTCAGTTACTGTGTCCCTACCACCTCTATCATCGTCGGAGATACCACCAGTTCCCCCTGAGAGCATCCAGAGAAGAGCACGGATAAGAACACTCCCCGTGCCTACATCATCATCACCACTACCACATCCACATCCACATCCATATATGTTACCTACATATATACCTTCAGTCCCAACATCCTTACCTCCACCTCTACCATCATCTACAAGTTTCAATCCCCCATCTGTCCCATTTGAACTTAGTGAAGAAGCTAGGGCCATTATCGCCCGGTATCACACTCTACCCCAATCACCTACTCCCGACTTCCCAACTCCACCGCGAGTCTTTGAGGTGGGAGAAAGTTCGCAGGCAGCATAGGAGCGACAGCCGACCATTTCCACTCTTCTAACGCAATTGGAACGGCAAGAAGAGAAGATCGAGACTGCTCTGGGTCATCTAGATGAGCTGCCTTTGGAACACATCGAGGGTATTGAATATAGAGTTGAGGATCTAGTTACCGGTCAGGAGACTATACAACAGAAGCTAGATGAGAATCGTGAGAAGGCAGAGAAACGTGATGAGCAGATCAGACAGGAAATACCTTTTATTTATGATAATGAATTAAAGTTGATAGATGAAATGATGAAGAGAAATGAAGAACTAATGACAGCACAAAACAGGATCACTGTTCTGTAGACAACAGTGGGAGAGATGCAAACTCGGTACCAGGAGTATATGCAGATCCTCGTCAGTATGATAGTCGAGCTCGAGAGTCGACTAAGGGGAGCTTCTGGTAGCCATTAGATCAGATCTTTATCTGTCAGCTTTTGTACTATGTCTCAGCTTTGAGATCTATAGTATAGATATGACACTAGTATGTAGTTTATATCTGACAACTTTTGTACTTTATTTTAGCCACGGGATATGTGGCATAAATACGACGCTTGTATTAATTTTGTTATATAACAAATTAGCAAGTTATTTATGACTATATGTGGTTATGATTTTGTTATATTTTGCTGTGTATGATATAGATTGATGTGGACCAGTGTTGACCATATTACATACATGATATTTGGACATGTTGTGACCTAATGATTATCATGGATTTTACCTTGTTAATTTAAAATGGCCACTATGCAAATTCTAAACATGTATTTTCTTGTGGTATTAATAGAAATATGCCTTGCAATTCCCCAGAACCAGTCATGTCCCAAGCTGCTATCCGAAAGCTTGTTGCAGACAATACAGCAGTAATGGCCCGATCTGGAAGCACTAGCAGACCCAATGGAGAAAGCGAGACAACAATAGCTCGCAAGTGCACTTATAAGGACTGCATAAACTGCAAACCAACTTTCTTCAAAGGAACAGAGGGAGCAACTGAGTTGGCTCGTTGGTTTGAGCGTACGGAAATAGTTTTCATGAGAAGTGGGTGTACCGATGACTGTAAGGTCACCTTTGCTACAGGGACTTTCTTGGAAGATGCCCTGTCTTGGTGGACTTCTACTGCCCAAACTATGGGAGTTGAAGCAGCTCACCAACTCACTTGGGATGACCTCAAAAAGAAAATGTTGAAGAAGTATTGTCCCCGTACTGAAATCAAAAAGCTGGGGGATGAGTTTCACCAGCTGGTTGTAAAAGGAACATATCTTAAGGCATACAATAGGAGGTTTCAGGAACTTTTTCTCCTATGTCCAACTATTGTGCCTGATCTTGAGAAGACATTGGAGAAATATACTGAAGGATTACCTCGAAGTATCGAGGGAAATGTTACTGCATCCAATGGAGACAGTACAGCAGTAATGGCCCGATCTGGAAGCACTAGCAGACCCAATGGAGAAAGCGAGACAACCATAGCTCAACAGCTAATGGATCGTGAGATCAAGCGTAGTTCCACCCAAGGAAATAATGATAACAAGCGAAAGCTTGATGATCGGAGAACCACCCATTACCACAACAACCATCCCAACAACAACAACTACCATAACAATAACAACAACAACCGCAACAATCAAAACAACTACCAAAAAAACCGTAACAACCACCACCACCAACAGAATCATCGGCAGGAAACTGCCAGAGCCTATACAACCACACCTGCTGAGAGGAGTGGTTATGTTGGAACAAAGCCATTATGCAATCGATGCTCGTTGCACCACTATGGTCAATGCGCTGTTAAGTGCGCAAAGTGCCAGAAGGTTGGACATTAGACCAAAGACTGTAAAGAAACAGGAGCAAATCTGCAGCCAGTAATCATAACTTGCCACTGTGGTGGTGAGAAGGGGCATTACAAGAGCCAGTGCCCGAAGCCAAATACCAATCAGAACAATGGTGCCCGTGGAAGAGCTTATGTGCTAGGAGATGGTAATGCGCAACAGAACCCGGACGTAGTCACGGGTACGTTTCCTCTCAATCAACATTTAGCTAAAGTATTATTTGATACTGGAGCCGATAAAAGCTTTATATCTTTTACTTTTGCTTCCTTACTTAAACTTACTCCCACGGCTTTAAACAACACATACGAAATCGAACTAGCTAATGGGAAATTAGTAGGCACTAACTCAATAATCCGAGGTTGCACCTTAACCTTACTAAATCAAACTTTCGACATTGACCTCATGCCCATCAAACTCGGTAGCTTCGACGTAATCGTTGGTATGGATTGGCTATCCAAATACCATGCAAGGATCGTATGCGACGAAAAAGTGGTTCACATCCCTTTCGAGGGTGAAACTTTGATTATCCGGGGTAATCAAATTAAGACCAGACTAAGCATTATATCCTGCCTCAAAACCATGAAGTACATCAACAGAGGATGTCAAGCTTTTTTAGCTCAGGTAACTGAGAAGAAGACGGATGAGAAACGACTGGAAGATGTGCCTGTAGTACAAAATTTTCCGGAAGTTTTTCCTGAAGAGTTACCTGGACTACCACCTGTTCATCAGGTAGAGTTTCAGATTGACTTAGTGCCGGGAGCAGTACCAGTTGCACGAGCACCTTACCGTTTAGCACCATCGGAGATGCAAGAACTATCCAACCAACTGCAAGAGTTATTGGATAAAGGTTTTATTCGACCAAGCACTTCGCCTTGGGGAGCTCCTGTCCTATTCGTCAAAAAGAAGGACGGTTCTATTAGGATGTGTATTGATTACCGAGAGTTGAATAAACTTACGGTAAAGAATCGATATCCATTGCCAAGGATCGATGATCTGTTTGACCAACTACAAGGATCGAGTGTTTACTCCAAGATCGATTTAAGATCAGATTATCATCAACTGCATTTTAGGGAAGAAAAAATTCCTAAAACATCTTTCAGAACAAGATACGGTCACTATGAATTTCATGATCTCGAGCTCGGAGCAGTTGTATTTGCTCTTAAAATCTGGAGACATTATCTGTACGGCACGAAGTGTGTTGTATTCACAGATCACAAGAGCCTCCAACATATTCTTGACCAAAAAGAATTAAACATGAGGCAACGCCGATGGTTAGAATTGCTAAGTGACTATAACTGTGAAATTCGTTACCACCCTGGAAAAGCAAATGTTGTAGCAGATACTTTAAGCAAAAAGGAACGAATTAAGCCTCTTCGAGTCAGAGCTTTAGTTATGACCATTAAATTGGACCTGTCCTCCCAAATTCTCAATGCACAAGCTGAAGCAGTGAAGGAAGAAAATATTCAGGCTGAGAATTTAAGGGGTATGGACAAGGCGTTTGAACTTCGTCCTGAGGGAACTCGTTGTATAAAGAATAGAAGTTGGTTACCATTCTTTGGTGATTTAAGAAACGTGATTATGCATGAATCACATAAGTCCAAGTATTCTATCCACCCAGGTTCTGAAAAGATGTATCAGGATCTCAAAAAGCTTTACTGGTGGCCAAACATGAAAGCTGACATCGCTGAGTATGTCAGTAAATGTTTGACATGTACACAAGTTAAAGCTGAACATCAAAGGCCGTCTGGCTTATTGACTCAACCAGAGATTCTTGAATGGAAGTGGGAAAGAATAACCATGGATTTCATCACCAAATTACCTAGGACATCAAGCGGATATGACACTATTTGGGTCATCGTTGATCGTCTTACGAAATCAGCGCATTTTCTACCGATCAAGGAGACAGATGAGATAGAAAGTCGTTCGCGATTATACCTGAAAGAAGTAGTCTCACGACATGGAGTGCCAATTTCCATTATCTCGGATCGTGATTCCCATTTCACATCCGATTTTGGGAAAAGCTTCAGAAAGCTTTGGGTACTCAGTTAGATATGAGCACTGCTTATCATCCACAGACCGACGGACAAAGCGAAAGAATTATTCAAACGTTGGAAGATATGCTCAGGGCATGTGTAATAGATTTTGGTAAAGGATGGGATAAACATCTGCCTTCGGCAGAATTCTCATACAACAATAGTTACCATGCGAGTATCAAAGCAGCGCCATTTGAAGCACTTTATGGACGAAAGTGCCGATCACCTGTTTGCTGGATGGAAGTCGGAGAATTCCAACTTACCGGACCAGAAATAATTCAGGAAACCACCGATAAAATAGTGCAAATTCGACAACGTTTACAAGCTGCCCGGGATAGGCAAAAGAGCTACGCAGATGTAAGGTGGAAGCCTATGGAATTTGAAGTTGGAGACAGGGTAATGTTAAAAGTATCACCAAGGAAAGGTATGGTTAGATTTGGAAAGCGGGGAAAGTTGAATCCCAGATACATCAAACCATTCAAGATTCTGGAGAGAATCGGTCCAGTAGCCTATAGACTTGAACTTCCTGTAGAGCTTAGTAAGATACACCCTATCTTCCACGTCTCTAATCTTAAGAAGTGTCTATCAGATGAAACGCTTGTTATTCCCATGAAAGAGCTTCGTCTCAATGACAAACTCAATTTTGTGGAAGAACCAGTGGAGATCATGGACAGAGAAGTCAAACAGTTAAAGCGAAGCCGTGTTCCCATTGTTAAGGTTAGATGGAACTCTAAGAGAGGACCAGAATTTACCTGGGAACGAGAAGATCAAACCCGGGCAAAATATCCACACCTTTTCCCCCATACCTCGAACAACACAGACTGAATCTCGGGACGAGATTCCCTTCAACGGGGGGATACTGTAACCACTGTAAAAATTTCACCTTGTAATAAACTATTCTATATAATCTAATAAAGAATACTTATCATTTTTCTACGTATATATATATATATATATATATATATATATATATATATATATATATATATATATATATATATATATATATATATATATATATATATATATATATATATCATGACTACTATCTAATGTGACGTAACTCACATCCTCGATAAACATGCTCTCACGCGGACCAACATCAACTTACTCAAAGTTTCTTCTACATAAACATTTATATATGTCAAGTATAAAAATCCTACGATATACCATTTGCCACTTTACGTTAATTCGTTAACAAACATACAAACTAAACATTTCTTATCTATTAGAGCTTCTACAAAACCCTAAACCATTATAACAATAAATATGAGTAACTAAACCCGAAAACACTAAAGTACAACTCATCCAAGCTAATGTACAAGCTTCTAAAGCACAAAAACCCTAAATTCACTATAACTCCCGATACAAACCCTAAACTCACAAAACTATGATTTTATGTAATAAAAATACAAACCTTAATTAATATATATAAGATTTTTACAAAATATAAGTGTACAAGTCTTTCAAGCCAAGGTACAAGTCATTTATGCATAACATCATAATATATATATAAATCACATTATAAACCTCAATGTACCTATTTTAAAGCACAATATCCATGTCTTTTATGCACCAACCTTAAAAATAAATTTCCTAAACTTACTAATTATAAGTACAAGTCCCTAAACCTAATGTACAAGTGTCTAATGCATACAAATCTAAAATCTCATTTATATACTTTTAAACCTAATAAAACTAACATATAATTAAAGTAACTTAAGAAAACCCTAAAAACATATTTTCTATATTTCTTGAATCTCAGTACAATCTTATCAAGCCCATGGTACCACCCTTCCAAGCACATTTCGATTTCTTTTTCTTTTTCTATACAATTCGACACAAATAATATATATACAAACCCTAATTATTTTTCTACTTAACAAATACTTAACCAAAACACTAAACCTAACTTGTTACTTCCCTAAACCCTTAGTGTACAACATTTCATACCCTAGGTACCAACATATGAAGTGGTATGTGCTTATTCACATACCTTTTATTTACCAAAAACCTGACCATAAAGACCAAAAACCCGACCATAATGCCAATAGATATAGTGTTTTTGTGTTTTTTCTATGCAGGAATGGATATCACGAAAAACCGGCAAAAATACAAGAAAATCAAGAACACGAGCACGAGATACGGAATAGACTCAGAGCCGAACCGGGAAAGACATACTTGGTCAAAAAGTCAAGGATCCACCCTTAGATCATACTTTGAAGAATGGCAGCATAGACCCCTTAACTTTCAGAATTTACACTTATGGTCCCTTAAACTTTACAACCTTAAAATTCTAAAACCTTTACTACCCGGTTCTATTAAACTAACTCAACCCAACTTAAATCCCAAACCCACCAGCCCACATTCACCTTACCAGTCCACCCAATCCACTATCCTAGCCCAATCTTACAACCCCTTTACCCGAACCCATAAAAGAAACCCGATCCAAATCTCAAACAAACCCGGTCAACCATACTTAAACCTTCTCCAGTCAAGAAAATAGTAAAAAAACTCATTCCCTCTCACACACGCGCGAAACCTTTTCCCCAAATATTTTTTACATGAACCCTAGTTACTATGGCCCCTAAATTCACCTCGTACGCATGATATCCTCATGATTGGTAAATTCTGGAAGGGTCTGACAACTCAAGGGACACGTGGGAGCCTTTGATTGGAGAGGCCGTGTCATCAAATCCAATCGTACGGTGAAGATTAAAGCTTGGAGAGCAAGGATAATCTAAGGGTGGATATGGACTCATGTGCACACGGATTGCCAAGCTGGAAGACCCAGAAGGATCGAATGAGCTCTATAAATAGGAGGGATAACTCCTCATTTCGTATGTAATTTTTTAGATTAACGTTATGCTGTCAAAGTGTTTTTAGAATTTTAGTCTTATAATTTCCAGTGTAATTTTCTGATTTAGTTGTTGTTTTCAGTCTTTTTAATTTCCTAGTTTGTATCAGGGTTTAAGTAATTTCTGAGTATTAGTATAAGTACTTTGTAATTCTTAAATTTTGTTAATGCAAAATTTCAATTTAAAGTTATATTGATTCTGATATTTTTTTTATTGTTGCTATTGATTTCAGTTAATCATTTATTTAGTTTTTGTTGATTTAAACTTCTGTTCATCATTCTAAAGAAAAAAAAAAAAAAAAAAAAAAAAAAAAAAAAAGGAAAGAAAAAAAAAATTATATTCAGCTTATTATTAAGCTGTCTTCTAGTTTTATAAGCTTATATAAGCTTGCTAGCTTATTGTAAGTTTTTGTTAAAGTATATTCTATATTTGCTTCAAAAATCCAAAAAGTCAAAATAGTCAACTGTTTCATTGAATCATGGTGAAGTCTGGTTTTATTTGATAGTCCAATTGTAGCAAGGGAAGTCATTGGCCTATCTAAAGATAGGCTAGGTTCAAGTAAAACCTCTGTTCAGCTGAGGTACTCCTGTAAGTTCAAAAATTCCATTTCATTTGCTTTTTACCTATTTTTCTGCATAAGCTATTTCAAGCTTGTTTTCATGTTTGTTGCTTATTGTTCTGTGCTATTTAGTTGTTAAATTTGATTAAGTAGTCATAAATTAGAGATAGTTTAAGCTTATTTCAGTTGTTGTTAGTTGGATTAGTGCATCAGTTGGTAAGATAAGCCGCATTTAGGACTGTTTTTGAAGCTTAGATTAAAGCACTGTTTATTGGTTTTGTTTGAAGTTTTGATTGACCAAAGTTGAAGGTATTAGTGGCTGTTGAGATTAAATGTGAATGATGTTGTAGTGAGTTGAGGATTTTTGATCATTAGTTGCATAAGTAAGTAATTAACTGCCATTATAAGCTTCTTTATAAGATAGATAAGATCTGAGATTAATAGATGTTCTTGTGGTGAGATTGCTGTTTTCAAGAGGTAATTTAGTGTTGAATCCGATTTCAAAGGTTTGCGCCAAAAAAGCTTACTTACTGCACAGACAAAAGTCTGTGCAGAGCAGCCCCAACAAGTCCATTTCTAGCTCAAATTGTGGCTCAACTTTTTAAGTGCTTGATCTGATTTTTGGTTTTTTAAGAAGTTCATATAGTAGGCTGATAGTAAAATATCTGGGATTCCCCTTCTCAGCTTATTTGGTAGCTTAAACTTGGTTTGCTAATTAGCCCGTTGGACTGCTGTCAGACTTGCATTAGGATTTTACTGCATGGTCATCTAATTTTAGCTCAAACTGATGTAGCAATTGATAGATTAAATTGGGAATTTTTGGTTTTAAGATAGATTTCCACCTAGGCTATAAGCTTATCATCTGGGATTTGACAAATTGGCTTATTAGAGTGCTTATTCAGAGCTGCAAAGTAGACACTGAAGGCTAATCTCATTCTTTTTAAAATTAAGCTATGCAGCTTATTTAAGGCTTATTGTTTGTGCTTATCTGATCTTTTTCATTTGATTTAAGCTTCCAGTAGTTAGATTTACATGACCTTAGCTTTTCATAGTTTTTGGCTTATTTTTTCTTATTTTTAGCTTATTTACTATTTGCTTATTAACTGTTTTAGCTTAATCAGTCATATTTAGCTTCTAAAAATATTTTTATTAAATTTCTCATTAAAAATTAAAATTCCTCAAAAATTTTCAGAATTTTTTATTCAGTTTTACTATTTTTTAAGAATTTAATTAGTTTTAATTAGTTTTAATTCATAAAAAATTATTAAAAAGTCAAAAAAATATTTTTCTTTTTCTAAAAATTTTCTTTTATCAGTTCTTATATAGGAAAATTATTTTTATAGTTTTAGGTCTTAAATTTTAGAATTTCACTTTTATTTACGTTTTATAATTCGTCGCGTAACGTTTTTAAAATTCAATTTTCGTTTAAATGTTTAGTTTAATTGTTCTATTAGCTTAGTTTAATTGTTAATCTTAATTGTTATTTTAATATTAGTAGTGTAATCAAAAATCAATCACTCTTATTCACATTCACTACACGAATCACAAAATCCCGAATCACTAAATTCCATTCAATCTTCATCGGGACTACGACTCGGGTTAACACATATTTCCTTTGTGTTTCCTTTTGGAAGTATAAATTGTTAAATCATGAAGCCATTCGATCCATACTAAACTAACCTAGTTTGATTCTCACTAGGAATAAACCAAACCCTTACCTCTCTTAAATCTAAGCAATTCTCACACCATACACTCTCTTTTAAGACCTAAATTCTTACACCTCATATTGTCTCCTAGATATTTTACCCTAAGTCAAGAATTGTAGGTAAGATCAATGGCTAAGGTTTTTACACATAACCTTTCCCTCCCCCTCCATACATGTGTCATCCAACTTGACCTAGCCACCTCACTAAGTTCCCCTCACACTCTACAAGGTGACTAGAACCTCTTGAAACCCTTACCCTTCCTTCTCTATAAATAATGATCCAAACACCCTCATATTTTCCCACACCATTCGACATTCACCAAAAACAGCCCACACCCACTTAAAAATCTAATCAAACAGCCCATTTTGAAGCTAAAGGAAGTTCTTGAGAAAGCTTAGGAGGAGGAAAACCCTAAGTGTTCCATTTCCAAAACAATTCACCACATATACCCCATAATCGAATAAATAGCAAGTAAGTAATTCTAGCTCTTTTTCTTACTTTTTGTAAACATAAAAACACATAAAACATGCCACCAAATATATCCTAATAGCAATCTTAGTCAAAAACCATGTTTTCCTTTCCTTTTTCTTTTTGTTGAACAAAACCAAACACACCTTAATTTTTTTTTTAAGAATCACAAATCAAGAAACTCTAAAACACTTAGTAGATAGATTAAATATATTTATGATCATAGTAACATGCATTAAAAACTAGTTAGAAAACTTAGAAATCAAAAACCCAATCGTTTTTCTTTTTCTCTTTTCTTGTCGCAACAGTCCCCAAACACCCAACTTTGGACAATTGTTTCGACCTTCAAATGACCCCCATAAAATCTGATTTTTTGCCACATTAAAGACCACCCAGCTGGCTAATAGTAGGAAAAAGAACGTTGTAAAAACCAAGTTTTGCCTCGCTTTTATTCGGGTCCCAAATCTGCTCATCGCAAACTGAAGTAGCGCCCCCATTTTTAATTATTTCGAGCTCATAAGCTCGAAATATAAGCTTATAAGTTGTAAATAAGATATTTATAAACTTAATATAACTTGTACAAAAGAGTCGTAGCAAGTCGTGTCTTTTCCCGAAACTTAGAACGCGTAAAAATGAATTAAGGATGTCGAGTGTAATGACAAAAATGCTTTGAGGGCCAAAACTGCCAAAACTCCACTTGTTTTATAAATAGGACTAAATCTGAAATCGACAAAGAGTTTAAGGGTTTGCATAATTTGAAAGATGGAGTTTTATTGGGCCAAAAGTGTAAATATTTCGGAATTATTAAAACAATGACTATTTTTGCCAACGACTTAAAGTTGAGGGTATAAATTATCATTTTTGAAAGTACAGGGGTAAAAACTGTCACTTCACCAAAGTTCAGGGGTAAAAATTATCATTTTATGAAAGTTTAGGGGTAAAAATTGTCATTTTATGAAAGTTCAGGGGTATAAACTATCAATATATGAAACTATAAGGGTAAAAAGCGTAACATTATATAATTATTATTAGAAATATATTTTGAATATATTTATAATAAAAACTAATAAACGAAATACATTTATCTCGATAACGAACAAACGGAAATATAAAAATAAAATCTTATTCAACTTTTGAAGAGACTTCATGTTGTCTCATTTAAACATTTATTCGACAACAAAAAACGTTACGATTCGAATATTAAAACTTATATATATATTGGAATACGATTACTGAAACTTGACATACCAACCCAGGTCGTGTGCTGGAGACGTTTATCAACTGTATTTAATTTTTTTTCCATCCAGACTGCTAAGGTGAGTTCATAGTCCCACTTTTATATATTTTCCAAATTTGTGGGGAGATACATGCTACAAAACCGAACACAAGTATTTTCCTGTATGCTTTCCTGATTAATATTGCCTAAGTTACCTGTTGCCTTAAAGACCCTCCATCATGGACCGTTTATCACTTTCGGGTGAGCGCGAATATAGTGAATAGATCTATTGGGTGTGACGACCCCTTTGTGTTACAGTAGCGTGACCAAATGTACTTTATTTGAGATCAATAAAGAGACCAGCAATCTCCTACTCGTGGGCAAAATTACTTCATTTAATTATATAGTAATATACATCATTAGCTTATAACTATGATGATAAACCTATTAACGTTTTGCGTGTCATGAGACTTAGGGCAATATATTGAACTGAAATATTACTGAATTACTTTCTACTTAGCTTGTGTTCAAACTGATTATAACTTTAAACGCTATGGATTCACTCAACCTTTGTGTTGACTTTTTAGCATGTTTTATCTCAGGTAATTAGAAGCTTGATTTGGCATGGAGTGGCTGTGGACTTTCTTCTTATAAAAAGAGTGTCCATTTTGTTATCATTCAACGAATATTGTATCTTTTATAACGTATTTCGAAACTTCCCGCTGGGGCCTGTATTATGTACTCTGATTTAAATAAATAAATGATAACAATTTTATTTAAAACGTCTCTTTTCGAGTCGTTTTCTATTTTCATGACTGTGATACATGAGGTAATACCCCAACTTATATTCCGCTGCGTATATCAAAAACGGGGGTGTTACATAAAGTCTACTGATTAAATGTAGAAATTAGGATAACAGTCCCTGGTCTAAATGGTGTTTGCAAATCTAGTCCCAATCATAGTTTTTGGTATTTTAAGCTATGTACAATGCGTAAATTAATACAACAAGCATATGAAACATGAAAAATACATAAAATATAAATGACATCAGTAGTAAAATGGAAAACATGGTGGGGTTTCTTACAAGAGTGGAATGGAACACAAAAGAAAATCAAGATCAAAGCACTAGATCTAGTAACCAATGGACCTTCAATCTTTGCACAAGAATACAATATGATCAAAAGATGGTGATGGTGATCTTGGAGCTGTAAATGAAGTGTGGTTTTGAGATCTAGAATGAGTAGTTTTACTTGTATGGTTTATCTAGGGTGGTTTTTGGTTAATGGGAGACAAGGAAAGGAAAACATGTACAAGTGTCTTAATTTGATCCATTTTTTGACACCACAACTATATGACTCACCAAAATGGTCAGTCACCACTTATATTTCATGGGTTGTGATAGTGGGAAGGTTATTTGATGTTTATTTGTATTTTTGGGTGTTTAGTTGGTATATTTAGGGCTAAGGTGGTACTAGTTTGAGCTAGATGTGTAAAACTTGCAACTTTTTTTAAAACTGGTTAATAAAAGTCTAAAATGTATAAAAATGTTAAAACTTGACATCAAAACCTATTGTGATATTTTAGGTGATCCTTGAGCTTGTTGGTTGATTACTTGTTGTTTAAAAATTGCAATCGTAGACCGAAAACGTGCAAAACGCAAAATATGCAAAGTTTAACCAAAAATGGAAAAGTGAAAATGGGATATTTAAAATATGATTGCAAGAAACCAAAATGCATAAAAATAATTATACTGAGTATTGTCAGGTGTCGGTTTAAGTTAAATGTACGTTTAACGACGTACGCGGAATAACTTATCTATTTATCTTGTAAAAGTAAATTTACTTAAAGTAAAAATGTTAAGTAAAATTAAATAGTGAAATAATGACCTCAAAATTGTGAATTGTTACAGTACCTAATCCTTAAAGGGTATCCTGTCCCGGGATTCAGTTCGAATTAGATGTCAATGATGTGATAGTGAAAAGATGTGGAGATTTCCTACGCATCTAGTCTTCTCTTTCCCAAGTGTATTCTGGTTCTCGTCGAGAGTCCCAACGAACCTTGGCAATAGGGATACGGCTCTGCTTCAGCCGCTTGACATCTCGGTCCATGTTTTCTACATGTTCTCCTGTAAAGTGAAGTTTGTCATCAAGTCGAAACTCATCCAACGGAATGATAAGACTCTCATCTGACAAACACTTCTTCAGATTTGAAACGTGAAAAGTGTTGTGAATTCCTTGAAGTTCTCCTGGTATTTCTAATTTGTACGCTACTGGGCTAATCCTAGCTAGGATCTTGAATGGCCCGATGTAACGTGGACTTAGTTTTCCACGCTTCCCAAAACGTATGAAGCCCTTCCATGGCGAAACTTTGAGCATAACTCTGTCTCCCACATTAAACTCCAAAGGTTTGCGTCGTACATCGGCATAAATATTCTGCCGATCTCTTGCAGCTTGCAGTCTGTTCCTGATTTGTACAATCTTCTCGGTCGTTTCACGAATGATTTTTGGACCCGTGAGTTGGACATCTCCAACTTTAGTCTAACAAACAGGTGATCGGTACTTCCGATCATAAAGTGCTTCAAGTGGCGCTGCCTTGATACTGGCGTGATGACTTGTGGTTGTAGGAGGATTCGATTAATGCCAATTGATTATCCCAATTATTACTAAAATCAATCACACATGCTATTGTCAATCTTAGACAGGTCAGGTAGTATGTGAGTTTAGTGGTTGTTTTCGAGGTTTGATCCTAATAATTGTTACGGGGTTGTGCGTTCTCCTGCTTAGAGGCATTGATAAAAATTTTGTCCAAATTTTTTATTTGAGTATGCGTTTGCACGAATTTGACCAAATCAATAATTAATGAGACACAAATTTCTTTGTTTGAGGTTAATAGTCAGGTAAAATAATGCGACCCTGAAAAATTTAAAGTTTAGTAGAATGAATTTTAAATATGGTGTAAATAAGAAAGTTTCACAAAAATCAATGTTTAGCCGTTTCTTAATATACAAAAGTTCGGTAAGGTTTGACTAGAAAAATTTTAACTTGTTAGAATAAGTATTTTTGAAAAATCACAACGAGTTTTATGCTTAATATAAATGCATTTTTTTTAAAATTCCTTAAGAGTGAAAACATTAGGGAAGCAGGTATAGTCGGGTATGCATACCTATATAAGTTTTCAAAGGTTTTAAGGACAAAGTTTAGTTTCCAATGCTTGATAGTGTTTGGTGGCTAAATATCGGGTGAAGTTTATAGATATGGTACTTAATTCACATGGGCAGTATTGGGATGTATCATGACTTATGTTGTTGTGCTAGTGGTCTGAAATTAAGTCACGAGGTGTTTTCCTTGGTTACAAGTGAAAGTTGTGTATCTATGGCTGCTCGGTATGTTGAGACTTCTAGGCATCTCAGTGTGGGAGTGAGGTTATATCAAAACGGATGGCAGGATAATCTAGAATTCTTAGAGGACACAACGTCGTAAGGGTGGTTGTACATTGATAGTCCAATCCAAGGTATCCTTTACTTACAAAGGAAAGTCTCATCATACGGTGTGGAGAGAGTGAATTGTACATTGACGGAATAATGTCAAGTCATGGTGTATTGTTATTCCTAGTCGTGGATAGAGATGCTTGATTCAGCTCTAAGGTTTGGCATAGTGAGCAACGGTGTTTAGGATCACTCTTACGTCCTAGTCAGGCTAATACTCTCAAAGAATTAGTTGAAGGATTAGGCAATTGTCCCAAAGATAATTGCTTGGGTTGCTCCGTAAGGTCTTAAGAATTTCGTTAGGTTATAAGTTAGCCCATTGTATATTCCTTGCCCTTGTCAAAAGTTTTATTGGTCCCTTCATTTCTTAATTCCATCGAGAGATCCTTCTCGTATTGTTAAGATCTTATTATCATAAGGTACGTGGACGAGTTTCTCATCGTAGATGATTGTGGTATTTCAGCAACCAGACCATACTAAAAAAAATGTCTATGCCTTAAGTTCTGTGGGCACTAGGTCGATGTCTTATGGGTATCTAGTAGGTTTAGGGTGCAACCTCGAAAGATGACGTCGGTTCCTATTAGCAATCAGATGGCTTGTTCGGTGGTGCACTTAATACTTAACGTGGAAGGTAAAGTCTTGGAGAATGCTGTTGATTGCTACAAGCAATCAGTTGGTTGATTCAGTAGCGTACTTAGTGTTCAATGCAGAAGGTACGGTTTCGATTAAGGGACTGAATGTAATCGTCATCACGATTAACACCGATTTTTAAAGTGAAGGTACGTCTTAGTCACTCTTGGGGTTATGAGTCATTCGGTAGTTATCGAATTTAGAGGTTGTCTTTTTGACGGTGGAATTTTCAAATTTAGAAGATGTGAAGTAAAGCGAGATGTCATAAGGTTAAGTTCTGTGTGAATTCTTATGGTCATAATTATAGGTAATCCCGTTGGTAGGTTGCCCTATGATGGTTAGTGGTGTAACTTGACCTCTCGAATTGGAATGTGATGCGAGACAAGGCTGAATTTAGGTGACAAGGTTAGGTGGAAGTTTATCTGGTTACTGTGTTTACTAGTATGAATACCCATAAGTTGCACTTCTTTTGTCTACTCACGTGAGTTTGTGATTTCTCGAGAATGGAAATAGAAAATTTGACTTTGATAAAATATTATTTAACCATTCTTAGCATAGCATGGTCATACCTGAATTATACATAGGTGATAAGGCTTTGTATAATTAAGGTCCAACGATGCAATGCTGAGTTTAGTTATTAGAAAAAATATCGGTCCTTCTGTTTGCGAGGTTACAATATAAAATACCTTTCAAGGAAGTGAATAGTTCAGGGGGTAATTGCAGAATACTTTGTAAAACGGTTTGTGAAATAATTTGTAGGGCAATAAGGAAACAAGTTATTTTATTTATTTATTTATTTATTGTTTGCAAAGTAGTAGCAAAGTAGTTCATAGGGTGACATCAAAATAATTTGTGAAATAAAGGTGAAATAGTTTGTAGAGTAATGGTAATGCAGTCTTATTGCTTTAATAGACAGTGGCTAAAGCAGTCCGCAGGGGAGTAAAATAGTTTATAAGGTGTTAGTAAAACTGTAAGATAATTGTAACATAGTTTAGAAAATGTTAGTGAAGTCATTTGTTGATTTATGAAATAGTAGTCAGGTAGCGAATCGGTTTACTACATGCCAATAATATAGTTTGTAAATTAATTTGTGAATTAGTTTATAGGGCAATAGGAAAATAATTCATTATTTATAAGATAGTAGTAAAATTACAAATTTGATTTTTATGATATAGTGGTAGGACAGTTCATAGGACGATGGCAAAATGGTTTGTAGGATATTTGAAAACAGTTTGTGTGTTCATAGCGACACGGTTTATTATTTTATTAGGGGGTAGCAAGGTAACCAACTGGTTTATAATATGAATACAAATAGTTAAAAAATGATGACAAAGCGATTTATTAGGTGGTAAAGTAGTAGTTTGTAAGAGAGTGATAAAAGGATTGATGAGATAGTGACAAACAGTGTATAAATCTTTTTTAGCGAAATGGTTTATAAGGTGATAGTAATGGTTTCACAAGATAATAGCAAAACTGTCTGTAAGGTGTTTACAAAATGGTGGTCAAAACAATTTTCAAACGGGTAATATGGTTTATAAGATGACAACTAAAAATTGTTGTAGAATAGTTATGAACTAGGTGGTAACAAAACATATTTATATGGTACTTAGCAAATTATTTTATAAGATGTAGGAGTCTATAGGGTATCACCCAAATATTTTACGTGTTATAAGTAAATTAATTTAGAATAGGGTAGTAATGTGTTTTCGTAAAGCGGTTGAAAAGATGGTGGAGAAATGGGGAGTGAAATACGGCAACCAAAAGATAGATAATTCATTGGATGGAGACGTACGCAATACAACGAGCTTAACTCAACCATGATGAGATCGGAATAAGTCACGATAAGAGTCAATCATAATAAGGGTGAATCACGACAACCATAATATACAATCATAACATGTGTAGATACAATCATAACACATATGAATATAAGATGGAAAATCTCAGCTTACATAAACCGATATCATATCATAGCATAACCATACCACATGTCCTAAAATAACTTGCTACGGTTTGTCATACGACAAAATACCACAAGTGTCATTATTATGGCCACACATCCTGTGGCTAGGATAATAGAAGCTACTGATGATAATAGTCTAGTCTAGGAGTTTCCTGGTGCTCCTCTGGGTGGAAGGCATCATCATGGTCAAATCCCTGTTCGGGAACGGGTGGTACAAGGTCGGGAATCTCTGTTAAGGGATCAAGTAAGTAAATTGGGGAAGCTGGTACTGACGTAATGCCCTACAATTGGCATATGAGGTCAAAATTAATAAAAAGTTTATATAAATAATCTTTTATATAAAGAAATGGTGATCGAAAGTAAGTCAAGTATATATAAATGTCCTTTTTATAAATATGTGTGTATATAAATATTATTTATATAGACGAGTGTATTAGTGTATAGAATAAGTGTTCGTGAAGTGTAAGCGCACGGAGAGTGTAACGCAATGCAAAGTAAAGTAGTTAAAATATAAAAAGCGGTTATAGTCTAGGTCTAAAAAAAATGCGACCTGGTTCTCTATAACCATGGTTCTGATACCAATCTGTAACACCCCCAAAATATCGCAGCGGAATGTAATATCATTTTGGGTGCTACTTATCAGTACAATAGTCATAATCATAGAAAACGACTCTAAATGAGACGTTTTAAAAGTTTATCATTCGATCAAAATAAAACACCAGAGTTACAAGAGGTCCCAAGTGGTTTTAGAATACATAATACGTAAACATAAAAGTTATTACGAGTTTATCGAATGATAACAAAATGCAAGCCATCAAAACATTCTCCGTGCGACTTCGTGCTTGCCAAATACCATAAGGACCTGAGATAAAACATGCTTCAAAGTCAACACAAAGGTTGAGTGAAATTCACAGGTTTATGAATAAATAATGGACCACAAGATTTTAGAGTTAAATTAATAATTGCAACGAATACAATTATGGGTAAATAATAATTATTGCTTTAAGCTCATGACATGCAAACTTACTGAAGGATCATAGAATGAACCAATGCCCTGAAAGGTAAATTGCCATTTTACCTAAAATTCAAATATAGTGCGTTTGTGGCATCTTAACTGATCGCACAAACGGGATTTGTCAATCCCAATAGGCCTATTCACAATATTCGCGTTCACATGGAAATGATTAATGGTTCATGATACAGTTAGGGACTTATTTTGGCAATATCGGTACTTTAGCAATAATATTTTCTGATAAGCATACAATTTAAAACACTTGTGTCCAAATTGTAAAATAGCATGTATCTCTCTCAATGGGTTTATAAACAGTTTAAAGAGTTAAAGTAGGGCTATGAACTCACCGCAAACAAAAGTGAATAGCAAGATGTAAATAAAGTGATGAGTAAACCGAGAAGTCCTACGAGCAACCTAAAAATAATATGTTGCGTCTTAGGTTTTAAAATAATAGAGTATGAATGCAAGAAAGTTTTATATATTTATTATATCAATTATGCAATTGTACATAGAGTTTTTAAGGTTTATAAAGAGACAGGGACTTATATCTGAAACAAAATTACCAATAAATAAATATAAAGTTAATTCTTTTAAATTAAATAATATGTAAAATTACCAAATTACCAAAAAATAATACCTGAAATTCAGATAACCTGTAAAATTACCAAATTACCCCTGATAACATAGAACCTTATTAAACAACTTATAAAATTCCGAAATAATTCCAAAACATCTGAAATCGAATTATATCTGAAACAAAATAAGTTCTGGGACAATGTTCATCATTTTACATGTTCAAAAATAATCTTACACATTTATATATATAATTCCGAAAATGTTACAAATAAATAAATATAAAGTTAATTCTTTTAAATTAAATAATATGTAAATAAAATAAGGAAATGTGAATCAAAATCAAATCAAATATTTATCTTGATTCTCTACACTAAAAATACAGATTTTTCCCCCTAAAAGTCGGTTCCCAAAGATTAAATCAAATTCCTTTTATTTCTCCTCAAAAAAATATAAACCGACTAAGCATTCTAAAACCCTAGCGACAAGAAAATAATCGACCAAGCCATCTATACGAATTCGAGGATTGAACAAGTATTTTTCTGGGATTATTGGAGGTGCAAGGAAGCTAGGAAAATTAATAGTTGCTGCGTTTTCTCCTTGGTTTGTTCTTATTCTTGGTTTCTTGTCGAATGGCTCTAAAACAAGGTAATAATTCTAACGACTTAACCAAACATTTTAAAATTGATATGGCAATTTTACAGTGATATTTAGATGTTATATAACTCATATAAAATATGCAAATCGATCCATGCATGCTAATTCTATGCGTATGATAATATAATGGCTATAGAACACGTAAATCACAAATATATGAAATCCGAATTTCGGGGCATGATGGCTATTTTATTTAGACCTATTATGATGTATTAGACCTGGGAAAAATGATAGATCGAATTATGGTGGCCTAAATCAAGTCGTTGTAATTTTAGTGCCTAAAACATACGTAAATATGCAATATATGTTAAACGAATTTTCTGGGCATGTTCACTATTTTTCGTGGGTTCCTTATAAGTTATATGATCTGGGAAAAATATGGTTTTGATTTTTAGAGGCCTAAAATTAACGTGGTTAATTATTGATAAAAACCGGATTTTAGAAAAATAAAGAAACAAATAAAATAAAAATCATGGCCTCTAGGGTTTGATTTCTTGGATGCATATCTGATCATTTAAAGTGTTTTAATGATGAATTAATGATGGTTCAATGATTGGTGAAAAGTAGGGTTTGTAATTGTTTATAAAAAGTCTAGGCGATTTGAACTAAAATGTATAAGGACCTGTTTTGCCAACTTTGAAACTTCTGGGATATTTCTGTAAGATCATATACATCTGTAAGAATGTGGGAAAAATATAACTTTGGGGTCCTAAGTGTAAATTTTGCATAATAATGAATTAATGGGAAATTAGGGTTTCGTTTGGAAATTAATTAAAAGTGAGGGACCAAAAGTGTAAATCTGAAATTCTGAAGTTGTTTTGTGTTAATACTGATATAAAAAGGTTGTTGTGTAATTTTGAGGATTTTTGGGCTAATTATGTAATTGTTATGTAATTATGATTTAATATATATGTTTTGTAAACTTAAAGGGCTAAATATGTAAATTCTGAATTCTGAGGGGTCAAATATGTAAAGTACTAAATTCTGATTGTACATTCTGTAATTTTGAAATATAATATGTATGGTTGGTAATTATGGATATTGTAGGGTTTAAATTGTAAAATATGTAATTATAAGCTTTATTTGTAAATTCTGAAATTAAAGGGGTGTAATCTGTAAATTGTGAAACTTAAGGGAATGGAAAGTATTTCTGAATATAATGAGTATATAATTCTGTAACTTGAAGTAATTTCACTAATGACCTTGTAAATTAATGAAGTTGCATTTAAAACCCTAAACTCTGTATAATTGTCATTTAAAACCCTAAACTTCTGTAACTTGCTAAAATATACTGATATTCCATAATAATCTCTGAATAAGGTTCAACCTAATCTGAAATGATAATATCTGATTAATCTGGAAACCTGCTAATTATGGGAACTTACTGAATCTGGAAAGTTACTAAAAATAGAAAGTACATAAAATGAAGAGATTAACTAAAGGAATAATCTGAATAAGAAACTTTAGTAATTCTGTCTTCCTCTTCCTTAGGTGTGAAGAAGGAGAAGTCTTGACCATCTGATTTCTGTGTTTGTCTATTTGATTTCTGCTGTGCTAATAAGGTACAGATATTCTGTCCTTTTTCAGTAAGGGCGTTTCATTTCCCTTTTTATTCAGTTTTTCATTTTCCTTATTAGGATTCCCTATACCATTGCTATGTTCCCTTTCTGTTGTGATTCTTTGTTGTGATCTGTTTGTCTTGAACCTTTTGTTTGAACCTATGCTATGATTCTTGTATTCTGAACCTTTTTCCTGAACTCTGATTGATCTCTTGTTCTGAACCCTGAATTTGTGAGTCTTAATTGAATCTGATCTGTGAACTTTGTTCTGAACCTTAATCTGATATATCTGTTGTAAATTCTGATTTGATTTTGGTATAAACCTTAACCTGTTAAATCCTTATCTGAACCTAATTGATTTTGAACCTTTATAAAAAGCTATTTTAAAAAGAAGCTATACCACTTGAAATGGAAGTTACTAAAGGTTTTGGAAGACCATTTTTATGAAAACTATTTTGAAAGATCATTTCAATGAAAACTAGTTTTAAAGGTTTGGTTTAAATGAACTTTTGACAGGAACTTCTGAAATGGATTATTGCTATAAACTTGTAATTATTAACCTTTGATATACTCTTTTGGACTATTGGAAATAAACCTTTTAAATCTGAACTTAAGCTTTGATATTAAACTTAATCTGATAAACTCTGATTTAAACCTTATTATTTTAATCTGAATTATTGACATGACTCTTCTGCCATGAACCCTTAGATGTGACTCTGTTTATTATATGACATCTGACCTTGACCACAGTCTGATATCCGAGCCAATCACTAGGCATGAGGGTTTCATGTCCATGTCATTGATGCACCGATGGCATGACTCTAGGGCAGGAGAGTGATGACCTGTCCCGTCCCTGATTTATTTTATCTGGTGTGTTCTGAGGAGTTTCTGGCCACAGGGGGCGCATGGATGCATCCTAGTTCTGATTCTGTTATCTGATATCTGATAGCTGTTTATATTTATGTTATCTGTTATATATGTATATCTGGTGACTGATGGTGTGTGCGATACACGTCTTTCACATATATCTGGGAGCTGATCACTCCGATTGGATACATGAGGTCACCCCTCATATTATCTGTTATTTGAGAGGCATCCCCTCTGGATTATTATATGATTAATCTGTTATGATATTATCTGTTATCTCTGGGCTCGTGATGGATTTCTGTATTTCCCTAAACCTGGTTTGTGCATTATCTCTTTCTCATTCTTTTACCCTTATTCCTTTCCTATTCTTTCACTTTAATTCAGTATCTGTATAATCTGTATTTCGGATTTGCTTCTGTATTGTTATCTGTTGTTTCTGTCATCTATATATCTGTTCACTGAGCTCTCGTAGCTCAGCCGCATTTCTTTTCCTGCGGCAGGTTTTAGTAGGAAGCTGGGAATGAGTGAGAGTGTACCTCTGGACTTAGAAGGCTTGGTAGCTATTCTGGATTAGAGTTGGACTGAAGTTATTATGTTAGAATTAGTTTTGAAAGTTTCATTGTAACCTTGTAGAATTCAGTATTTCAATTGTAATCCTTTGAAATTTTTGTATTACTGTAGATGTATGCTCTGTTTTGATCTGATATGAATCCATTATTGTGATATCTTTACCCTTGCCGGGTTGGGGTGTTACAATGAATGCAAGAAAGTTTTATATATTTATTATATCAATTATGCAATTGTACATAGAGTTTTTAAGGTTTATAAAGAGACAGGGACTAAAGTTGACAAGTTAGGAAAGTGTTACGAGCCCCATCACATAAGTTGTCCGAGGTTCGGGTTTTTATGATATTTCTACAGTTCAAGTATCCTAGTGTGTCGATATGTGGTCAAATTGGTCTATAGATAAATTATCGGGTATATTCCCGAAAGTGGGTCCTACCACTTCGGGTAAATGTAAAATTTATCATGTGTTTAATATAATTATAGTTTACCAAATTTCATTTTTATAAAAATGGTCATATCAATATTATTATCATTTAATTATGTTTAAAGATATTATAAAATATATTTGATTATTTTTATGTAAATTTGATAAGTTATAAAGTTTTTAGATTTAGTGCGGGTTTTGATAAAAATCGGATATTTGTTACTAAAAGTTCCGTTTCTTTTAAACCGTAAGGAGTTATACTTCAAATTTTATATTTTCGGAAAGGTATTTAAGTGTCCTAATCATATTTTCGAGTCTTATAGCTCTTAAAATTGCATAGCCAAAGCAAAATTACCATTCTACCCTTATAGGTAATGTCTGATCCGGGACAGTCCCAAACAGTCTCACCATTTTTACGATAAGTTGAGTCCCGTAACTCCGTTTTATATGGGGTTTTCGGATACGTTCAAGTTAAAGTGTTACCTAATTTTCACAAAACTGGACCGAGTCTCAGAAATGAATAGATCTATGAGCTTTTTACATTTAAAATCTGGTGTGTGTTTTCCGACTAGTTTTACCATTTATTTTCTAATTAAATCATCGGGTATCGACACGCGACCAACCACCCGGAAAATTGAAGCTAAGAGATAGATCTACAGGCTTATATTTTTACCTAGGATTCACAGTCTACTGATTAAATGCAGAAATTATGAGAACAGTCCCTGGTCCAAATGGTCTTTGCAAATCTAGTCCTAATCATAGTTTTTGGTATTTTAAGCTATGTACAATGCTTAAATTAATACAACAAGCATATGAAACAAGAAAAATACATAAAATATAAATGAAATCAGTAGTAAAATGGAAAACATGGTGGGGTTTCTTACAAGAGTGGAATGGAACACACATGAAAATCAAGATCAAAGCACTAGATCTAGTAACAAATGGACCTTCAATCTTTGCACAAGAATACAATATGATCAAAAGATGGTGATGGTGATCTTGGAGCTGTAAATGAATTGTGGTTTTGAGATTGATGCGTGGTTTTGCGACCTTACAACAGGTTTTACCTCTCGAGGGATCTCAAGAGGCTTGCAATCCTCACCAGGCAGTGTACCTAACCGATTTAGTATAGTGTAGTGGCAAGTACCGGGGGATTGATCGTTCAACTCAAAGAATAGTGTTCGTTAGGATTGAAATTTATCTACTAGGTCTAGAGGTAAGGGATGATTCTTTTTGTATTATTATATTTTATGAAAAGCAAGTAAAATCTCTGGTTTAAAGGAGTGGGCAGAATTAGTTGCTAATCAACTAACCCAAAAGCTACTAATTAAACTAATGTGTAGGAAAGTAAACTAGGGTTCTACAAGGGAAGTGAAGCATGTCTACCTATGATATGTTACTCCTTGCTAGCTATCCAATTCTACCTATTGAATTGTCACACCTTGTTTTAATTGACGGGTTATATTCCTTAATACCAATCGTGGGGGTGTGTACGATCTTCCCCAACTCTATAAGCTCCTACTTCACTCCTATGTCGAGCCGGCTAAGAAGCTCCTAACATGGGATCACTAGAATTCGCTTATGCATTAAATACAACCAATTAACCTTAGTACACCTTGGTTCATGTTTCTTAAGACGTTCAAGCAAGTTACCGTATAGGAGGTTAGCCAGTTTTCTTAAGCCTAACATCGATATCATCCAATCATACAAGAGACAATAGGAAACAAGAATTATAAGCTAAACCAATTAGATCTATTGAAGTTGTCACGTGATGAAGCGAAAAGTGTACCGCTTTTAGGGGGTCATTTAAGCCCTAAATCGTATTTATTTGATCAAATATTGCCCTAAATCGTTCCTTTTGTCATTTTAGGTACTTTGGAGAAGAAATCTGGAAAAGGAAGCATTTTGGACGTTTTTGGAGCATAAAAGTGAAGAAAACGACAAAGTCTCCAAAGCTGCTGGAAAAGTACACATGACGGCGTCACGGCTTGGCAAAAGAGGTGGATATGAAAAAATACACGTGACGCGCCAGAGAGTTTTACAATGGAAATTTTGACGGCGTCACCCTTTAAGGTGATCAAGGCTGTCACGGTTTAAGTTAAAGAGAGACGGCGTCAAGCACAATTTTGACGGCGTCAACCCTTGACGCGCCAGAGCGGATTTTGGAGGATTAAAGAGGGACGGCGTCAGGAAGACCATCCGGGAACCCTAGCCGCGGCGAGGTGACGGCATCACCTCCTACAACGTGACGCCGTCAGACCCTAAATTCTATATATAGTTTTGCAATTTTTATTCATAGTGTGCAATTTTGTGAGGAGAAACCCTAAGACGAATTTTCTGCCATTTTTAAGGGTTTTATACCCTTAGATCTCCCATGTTTAATTGAAGATAAGTAATCATTTAATCATTCAATATGTCTATGTGTTGTTTGATTATATCTTGTTCTTGTCTTTTAATTAACATGTTAGGCTAGATTTATCTTGTGTTTGCTTAGATCTAATGAAACCTAACTATTGATTATCGGTTGTTGGTGTGTTATTAATTGTATTGGATGATTGTTTATCGATGTTAGGCTTAAGAAAACTGGCTAACCTCCTATACGGTAACTTGCTTGAACGTCTTAAGAAACATGAACCAATGCGTACTAAGGTTATTATGGTTGTATTTAATGCATGAGCGAATTCTAGTGATCCCATGTTAGGAGCTTCTTAGCCGGCTCGACATAGGAGTGAAGTAGGAGCTTATAGAGTTGGGTAAGTACGTACGCCACCCCACGATTGGTATTAAGGAATACACCCGTCATCCACGCAATTAATACACACTAATCAACCGGTAAAAGATAGTTAGGGAGTAAGGAAATCTAAGTAAACACATTTCTCCCCATATAAGTTCCACAACCTTTTCATTTTCAGTTATTTTATTTTATTTGCAATTGTAGTTATTTGGGTTAGTTGACTAGTAACTAATTCCGCCCACTCCTTCAAACCCGAGATTTTACTTGCTTTTATAAAAAAATATAAAAATACAAAAAGAATCTTCTCTCACCCTTAGACCTATTAGAGTAGTTTTTCAATCCTAACGACACTATTCCCCTAGAGAACGATCAATCCCCCGTTTCTTGCCACTACACTATACTACATCGGTCAGGTACACTGCCTGGTGGGGATTGCAAGCCTCTTGAGATCCCTCGAGAGGTAAAACCTGTTGTAAGGTCGCAAAACCACGCATCAAGTTTTTGGCGCCGCTGCCGGGGAATAGTTATTGTTTAGGTTGAACTTTTATTTTATTAGGTCTACTCACTAGATTCCTTTCTAGTGAGATTTTTATTTTATTTTTCTAGGTTTTCTTTAGTCTATCTTTTTTCTTCGTTTCTTTGTTCGTAACCATTACCATCCAACATCATGGAAGGTGGTAATATCCTCGATCCCAACAACCCACCACCACAACAACACCCACCTCCTAGAGCCCGTACCTTAGGAGACTACTCCCGTCCTAGCCACCATGGCTATCGAAACACCATTGAGCTCACTCAAGGAGCCAATGTCACTCCCTTGCGATCCGACACCATCCGGTTGGTGCAAAGCGGATGCGCATTCCATGGACTTCGTTCCGAAGATCCTAATCAGCATCTCAAGGACTTTCTCAAAATCGTTGATTCCATAGACCTTGATGTTGCCACTCGAGAGACGACCCGACTACGTCTCTTTCAATTCTCTCTGCGGGACCAAGCTAGTCAATGGCTAGAGCGTCTACCCGCAGGATCCATCACCTCTTGGGATGATCTCACCTCTCGTTTCCTTGCTCAGTTTTTCCCACCACGAAGAACTACCAAGCTAAGGAATGATATCTTGATGTTCCAACAACGTCAAGGCGAAACCCTCTACGAGGCATAGACTCGATTCAAGGACTTACTTCAAAAAGTCCCTCACCATGGCATAGAACTTTGGCTCCAAGTCCAAATCTTCTATGACCATATCAATCTCTCCACGAGGCAAACCATTGACCAATCGGCCGGTGGTAAGCTACGTGATCTAAGTGCGGAACAATCATGGGCTCTCCTGGAAGATCTTGCTCTTTATGACAACGAAAGTTGGAGTGATCCCCGTGATTTGAATAAAACGGTCAAGGCAATATCTTTGCCTTCGAATAATTCAAGCACTTTCGACCGTAGGATCATAGAACTTGAAGACCAAGTCAAGTTTCTTATGAAATCCTACGAGGCTCCTAAACCTTCAAGCCAAGTGAACAAAATCACTTCTTCATGTGAATTATGTAGTGGTCCCCACGACACTCGTGATTGCGTGGAACTCCCCGAACAAGCTTTTGCGGACTACGCATCCTCGCGTACTGACGGAGCGGGAGACAAGTGGTACACTTTCAAACCCGAGCCAAACCCCTACGGTGATTCATACAACCCCTCATGGAAAAATCACCCAAACCTTAGGTGGAAACAAAACCAAAACGCACAACAAACCAATTCTTCCAACCCACCTAATCGTTTCCAATCAAGCGGTTCCAACTCGAACCGTACTTTCAACAACAATCCTTCCAGCAATGGTAGTACCAATAACTTTGAAGGATTGATGTCCCAATTTATGGCATCTCAAGAAGCTCGTTTGGCCAAGTTTGAAGCCGATTTCAAACAAAAACAAAGCGAGATGACCAATAAGATTGACACTTTGTTGAAAGCCCTCAATGACCGAGAAATGGGAGCACTCCCTAGCAACACAGTCAAGAACATGAAACTAAACGTCAACGCCATCTCGTCAGTTTCGTCTCCTTGTTCTTGTCCACAATATTATTCGGTCAATTCCATGAGCTCGTGTTTCAAACAAACCCAAGTCGTTCAAAATGACCAAGAAGTTATGATATCCAAATTGGTCAACAACATAGTTGAAACACCTCCCACTCAAAGCCTTGACAATGAATTCAAGGAGCTCCACCTTGAAAGTCCGGTTATTGATGTGTTGGATGAGAAGAAGCTCAAGTTAGGCGAAAAAGGGACCGCCTTCATTCAAAACAAGCTACCTAAGAAGTTAGATGATCCGGGCTTATTTGTTCTACCTTGTAAGATCGGTAATTCGGAGGCTTATGACACATTAGCCGATCTTGGATCAAGCCTTAACCTACTTCCGTTACCTCTCTACACCTCTCTAAAACTAGGAAAACTTGAAGAAACCGAGGTGATAATAGGCTTAGCGGATGGGAGTGTTGCTTACCCGGTTGGAGTAGTCAAGGACGTGTTAGTACACATAGGAAAACTAACCATTTTAGCCGATTTCCACGTCCTTGATATGGTTAGCGACCCTACATGCCCCTTGTTGATAGGTAGAGGATTTTTGGCGACCGCTAGTGCTATGATTGATTGTAAGGAATCTAAGATAGCGGTAGGAGAAGGTGATACTTGGTCAGTCTATGATGTGAAGAAACATGCTTATGATACTAGTGATGAACCAACACCCCATTGGTTAGAATTAAATAGGAGACCATCTAGATATGGACCTTGGATCGATAGAGACTTCATAGGACCCCAACGCCCATTTTACCTAGAAGAGGACTTTGTGAACCGAACACATGCGGTAGAACAACTCTTGGCTAGGGACACCGAATTGGATCCATTTGAAGACCCTCTAGTTTTTAGGAAGATGATTGATTTCCTAGGAGTTTTGCCAATTAACCTAGGGATGAATAAGTGGACTTGTGAGGACGATGATCATAAGTGGGATTGGGACAAACCACCCAAAGATGGAGATGGGTCATGGCATATTAAGATGACATTGTATGACCCGGATGGAGAGAAGTTTGAAAAGATATATTGTACTAAGCGGACCAATAGGAAACTTCAATCCAAGCTTAACCCTAAAGACGTCCTCGATGACGAACTCACTTACATAGGGTAGAAGGACTTTGAGTCTAGCTACAAGACTCGTTAATAAAGAAAAGCGCTTCTTGGGAGGCAACCCAAGCTTTATTTGCTTTGTGTGTTTATTTATTTGTTTGTTTGATTTTATTTGCTTCCGTATGTATGTTTAATTTTTATTATTATTGATTCATGTTCAAAACTAAATTGTGAAAATGCTTTATCTTGTTTTTAACTTCGTCTTAACTACATATAAAGGTATTTTGCAAAAGATAAGTGTAAGGGAAATCCAAATCGGTTTATTAGAACAAATGAACATGAATCATAACAATAATAAATTAACATACATATTAGTAATTGTTTGAGTCAAATGCTTGTATCGAGTCATAATGATGTTTTGCAGGAATTCCAGGAAGTAAGGTATAGGTTTTTCCAGAAATTTTCTGGAAACTTAACATGAGAATTCTGTCAGATCATTTCTGATGGCGTCAGGCATTACACCCTGACGGCGTCAGGTTTTAATTTTCTGAAATTTTTGAAAGTTTTGTTTTTCTACCAGAATCATAAATTTTTTTATTAAATCTATAACTTATAAACTCCAGGAATCTGCAAAATAATCATTCCACAAGCATTATATCCTTATATAGATTTATCCCGCCGATGTTATGCAGGTTTTCGTGTTTATTTTCTCAGGTTTAACAGGTTATTTTGGACAAGGAGATGTATGTGGAATCTAGCTTTTGGCGATGCATTAGTCTTGGAGCTTCTACATTCTCTTGGAAGAAGATCTAACCATGTTGCCACATTATCCACCGAGCGAATCAGGGGAGTATTTGATTTCATTCTTTTACCTTATTTACTTTTACATCTTGTTATTTGAACATTGGGGACAATGTTCATCTTAAGTGTAAGGGGGGGGGGTAAAGTACGATACTTTAGAGAATCCAATTGCACTTGAGTTTGTTTGTTCAATAGTATGTGTGTAATAAAACTGAGAGAAATACCTGTTAAGGCAATTTTAGTGCCAAATTTAAATTTTTTTACAACATATAGGAGTGAAACTTTGGTCTTAATGAGCGTCTCATGGATAGGAAGTTATATGACTAGCACAAAAAACCGTACCACTAAAAAATTTTCCACCCCCAAATATGTGAGGTTCGCCCCTAGAATTGGTAGGAAAAGCATTTATGCTATGATGTGTGTACCGGTAGCACTTAGATTCTAGAACTTGCGTTAGGACCATTCCGAGGCCACAAGTGAGACTACATTCGTGTAGTTAGACTTACTACATGATAAGAGGCATTAGGATTAACCCATTGTTTTACACCTGTGTTTTTGTTATAATTACTTTGGCTACATTGGTCAAGTAATTCTCCCACACCCTTTGCGTTGTACTCATTTTTAGTACACGATACCCCTAGTACACCCCTCAGAGCCTATCTTTTCGTTTCTAACTTTAAGCATTTTACTTAAAGGAAGAATTTGTTACACCCCACTTAAATGTACACCCAAATCGCCTTAGCCTACCTTGTATGCACTCACCTTTAGTGCATTATTGTGACAACATTTGTTTAAACCCCAAGTTAATTATCTAATTGATTACATGGTTTCTAAGTCGAGTCATATCCTTGTACATATTGTTTTGGGACGATCGGGACTCATGGGTAAAGTACTAGTGTAATGGAGTAATGGGGAAGAACAACATTATTACCCCCATATGTGCTAAATATTTTAAAAGTACTCCAAGTGTTTCGATTATCTTAATTCGAGTCATTAGAATAGTTAATTGTAAAGTTATGTAAAAGTTCAAGTGTAAGGGGAGAACCGAGGCCCCTATGATGTATTATTTTAGATGGTAGGGCAAGAGTGTATGAAAAAAAAAATCGAAAAAATCAAGAAAAATACAAAAAAAATGAAAAAAAAACATACGGACTACCATCCCGTTTCATTTTATGTTTATTTTATGTTTTTGTTATTTTGTTTTTAGCTTAAGTCGAGTCTAGTCTTGGCTTAACAACGCCATATTGTACATGTAATTAACCAAGATCTTTAACTCGCCACCAGTAAAATATCCCTTATCCAACAAAACCGTGTTTATCATATCCCTACACCTAACGTTATAACCCGTTTAAAAGCCCTCTTTGATAGTTTATCTTAGGTGCTTACGCCTAGTGGAGGAGGTTTTTGACCCTTTCCCAAGCCTATGGTAATCTATTTGCTATGACAGGTAGCGAGAGATATTATCCATTTTCATTTATGAGATATACTTTTATGACACCTGAGAGATGTGAGTATCTAAACACTACTTGTGAGGTGCTAGTTTGTAATCTCCGTGCTTATTATGATTAAAGTGGAACGACTATTTGTTGTAATTACTTTTATATTAGCATTAAATGACCCCTAACTTGTATTTTGATTAGAATAAAAGCACATTTGCTTGAGGACAAGCAAATCTCAAGTGTAAGGGTATTTGATGAAGCGAAAAGTGTACCGCTTTTAGGGGGTCATTTAAGCCCTAAATCGTATTTATTTGATCAAATATTGCCCTAAATCGTTCCTTTTGTCATTTTAGGTACTTTGGAGAAGAAATCTGGAAAAGGAAGCATTTTGGACGTTTTTGGAGCATAAAAGTGAAGAAAACGACAAAGTCTCCAAAGCTGCTGGAAAAGTACACATGACGGCATCAAGAATTGCTCCTGACGGCGTCACGGCTTGGCAAAAGAGGTGGATATGACAAAATACACGTGACGCGCCAGAGAGTTTTACAATGGAAATTTTGACGGCGTCACCCTTTAAGGTGATCAAGGCTGTCACGGTTTAAGTTAAAGAGAGACGGCGTCAAGCACAATTTTGACGGCGTCAACCCTTGACGCGCCAGAGTGGATTTTGGAGGATTAAAAAGGGACGGCGTCAGGAAGACCATCCGGGAACCCTAGCGCGGCGAGGTGACGGCGTCACCTCCTACAACGTGACGCCGTCAGACCTTAAATTCTATATATAGTTTTGCAATTTTTATTCATAGTGTGCAATTTTGTGAGGAGAAACCCTAAGACGAATTTTCTGCCATTTTTAAGGGTTTTATACCCTTGGATCTCCCATGTTTAATTGAAGATAAGTAATCATTTAATCATTCAATATGTCTATGTGTTGTTTGATTATATCTTGTTCTTGTCTTTTAATTAACATGTTAGGCTAGATTTATCTTGTGTTTGCTTAGATCTAATGAAACCTAACTATTGATTATTGGTTGTTGGTGTGTTATTAATTGTATTGGATGATTGTTTATCGATGTTAGGCTTAAGAAAACTGGCTAACCTCCTATACGGTAACTTGCTTGAACATCTTAAGAAACATGAACCAATGCGTACTAAGGTTATTATGGTTGTATTTAATGCATGAGCGAATTCTAGTGATCCCATGTTAGGAGCTTCTTAGCCGGCTCAACATAGGAGTGAAGTAGGAGCTTATAGAGTTGGGGAAGTACGTACGCCACCCCACTATTGGTATTAAGGAATACACCCGTCATCCACGCAATTAATACACACTAATCAACCGGTAAAAGATAGTTAGGGAGTAAGGAAATCTAAGTAAACACATTTCTCCCCATATAAGTTCCACAACCTTTTCATTTTCAGTTATTTTATTTTATTTGCAATTGTAGTTATTTGGGTTAGTTGACAAGAAACTAATTCCGCCCACTCCTTCAAACCCGAGATTTTACTTGCTTTTATAAAAAAATATAAAAATACAAAAAGAATCTTCTCTCACCCTTAGACCTATTAGAGTAGTTTTTCAATCCTAACGGCACTATTTCCCTGGAGAACGATCAATCCCCCGGTACTTGCCACTACACTATACTACATCGGTCAGGTACACTGCCTGGTGGGGATTGCAAGCCTCTTGAGATCTCTCGAGAGGTAAAACCTGTTGTAAGGTCGCAAAACCACGCATCATCACGCCCTAATTGATGGAGATGGACACACACATCAACAAGAAATCAATAAGATCTAATTAGTTATACACAAGTTTCACACAATCATAGGTAAACACTAGGTGATTTAGTAAAACATAATCAATGAAGAACAAGCAACAATAATAATGGAAGACATAACTAAGATAGAATCAACACATCATTACAAGATGTTTATGGAGTGATTAAGACCTTCTAATTTGCTGGAAAAACACCTACCTAAACCCTAGAATCGGACTTAGGGTTTAGGGCCTACAAATAATGAAGTTATAAGGTTATATTTATAGGTAACTTTCTGTCGGCCCGATCTGACGGCGTCAGCCCATACACTTGACGGCGTCAGATCCCCTTTTTCACCAAATTGTAGATTTCTTCGTCCCGAATCCGTGGCCTTTTGAATCACCTAAATCCGAGTTCGTATGAGGATTTTATGGCCAAAACAGTAACAGCTACTCCGCGCGCGAGTTGTGATTGTCTTGATTAACTTGTGGCGGTTTCACTAAGGTTCCTTCTCGTGTAAGAATACTTTGACGCCGTCACTCTATATCATCTGACGTCGTCAGGTCTATGATCCTGACGCCGTCACCTTCAAAAATCCTCTGGCCCGTCTCTCTTTAACTTAACACTTGACGGCCTACATCCATTAACACGTGACGCCGTCACCCTTTAATTCCACAAAACCTTCTGGCGCGTCACGTGTAAATTCATATTCATCCTTTTGCCAGTACGTGACGCCGTCACCTACAAAGCGTGACGCCGTCAAGCTCTGTTTCCAGCTTGATTTTGGAGACTTTGCCGTTTTCTTCACTTTTCGCTCCAAAAACGTCCAAAATGCTTTCTTTTCCAGATTTCTTCTCCAAAGTACCTAAAATGACAAAAGGAACGATTTAGGGCAATATTTGATCAAATAATCACGAATTAGGGCTTAAATGACCCCCTAAAAGCGGTACACTTTTCGTCTCATCAAATATCCCTACACTTGGGATTTGCTTGTCCTCAAGCAAATGAGCTTTTCCACTAATCAAAATACAAGTTAGGGGTCATTTAACACTAATATAAAAGTAATCACAACAAATGATCGTTCCACCTTAGTCAAAACAAGCACGGAAATTATATACTAGCACCTCACATTAAGTGTTTGGATACTCTCATCTCTCGGGTGTTGTAAATTTATATATGAAAATGGAGAAATATCACTCATTACCTGTCATAGCTAATAGATTACCATAGGCTTGGGAAAGGATCAAAACCTCCACCACATTTGGCGTAAGCACCTAGGATAAACTATCAAAGAGGTCTTTACAAAGGGTTATAACGTTAGGTGTAGGGATAAGGAAAACACGGTTTGTTGGATAAGGATATTTTTACTGGTGGTAAGTCAATCATCTTGGTCAATTACATGTAGAATGAGGCGTTGCTAAGCCAAGACTCGACTCAACTTAAACTAATCACGAACTAATAAACATAGAACAAAACAAAACATAAATAAAAGATAGAGGCGAATGGTAGTCCGTATGCTTTTTCTTCACTTTTTTTTTTTTTTTTTTTTTTTTTTTTTGCATACACTCTTGCCCTACCATCCAAAAAAATACTCCCTCCGTCCCATATTAAGTGTCCACTTTCCAAATGCACAAAGTTTTAGGAAAGTGGGGCCAACTACACTCTCCACCAATCAAATATCACTATTACCCACTAAAGTCTCTTCTCATTGGTTGAAAATATTCCCTGGACACTTAATTTGGGATATCCCAAGATTCCATTATGGACATTTAATATGGGACGGAGGGAGTACATCACTAGGGATTCTTTGTACCATCTCTACACTTGAACTTTTACATACTTTACATAAAATTATTCTAATGACTCGAATCAAGATAATCGAAACATTTGGAGTACTTTAAAATATTAACGTACATATGGGGGTAATAATCTTGTTCTTCCCCATTACTCCATTACACTAGTACTTTACCCATGAGTCCCAATCGTCCCAAAACAATATGTACAAGGATATGACTCGACTTAGCAACCATGTAATCAATTAGATAATTAACTTGGGGTTTAAACAAATGTTGTCACAATAATGCACTAAAAATGAGTGCATACAAGGTAGGCTAAGGCGATTTGGGTGTACATTTAAGTGGGGTGTAACAAATTCTTCCTTTAAGTAAAATGCTTAAAGTTAGAAACGAAAAAGATAGGCTCTGAGGGGTGTACTAGGGGTATCGTGTACTTAAAATGAGTACAACGCAAAGGGTGTGGGAGAATTACTTGACCAATGTAGCCAAAGTAATTATAACAAAAACACAGGTGTAAAACAATGGGTTAATCCTAATGCCTCTTATCATGTAGTCAATCCTAACTACACGAATGTAGTCTCACTAGCGGTCTCGGTATGCATCACAAACGCAAGTTCTAGAATCTATAAACTACCGGTACACTCATTAGCACCAATAATGAATGCTTTTTCCGAAAGATCTAAAGGTGAACCTCACTTATTTGGGTGGAAATTTTTTTGAGTGGTATGGTTTTTGTGCTAGTCATACAATTCCCTATCCATGAGACGCTTATTAAAATCAAAGTTTCACTCCTATATGTTGTAAAAAAATTTAAATTTGGTGCTAAAATTGCCCTAACCAATATTTCTCTTGGCTTTATTACACATTCACTATTAAACAAAACAAAAATCAAGCGAAGTTGTAGTTTCTAAGGCATCCTAATTTACCCTCCCTACACTTAATCCAAACATTGTCCCCAATGTTCTAAATAAAAGATGTAAAAGTAAAAATAAATGAGAATGGAAGAAACTAATACTCCCCTGATTCGCTCGGTATGGATGATGTGATAATATGGTTAAATCTCCCTCCAAGAGAATGAACATGACAAGCTTCACTCCAGAAATATAATCATCCTCTTGATGTGTTGCACGTACATCTTCTTTTCCAATATAACCTGTAATCATCAAACACAAAAACCAAAGCATCAAACCGAACAAAGAAAAACCACAACTTGATGTAATTCCAGACTTAGAAATAAAAACAAAACAAAACAATAAAAGGATAGGATACTTGCGGGATGAATTACAAATAGGAACTCATAAATCATGTCCACAAGTATTGACACACAAACAAGATAGAATATATGCTAATCATGAATTGTGAATTTTCCATGTTTGAATTTTGTTCTTTTTAACAAAATATAAACTTCCCTACACTTATCTTTTTGTAAAATACCTTTATATGCAATTAAGACGAAGTTAAGAACAAAATAAAGCATTTTCACAAATTATTCGAAATATGAAAATTTAACAATTATGATTAAGCATATATGACACAAACAAACAAATAAAATAAAAACATCAAACAATTAAAAACATGGGTTGCCTCCCAAGAAGCGCTTGTTTTTGTTCGAGTCACGAGCCTGACTCTACCCTTATTTAACAGAAATAGGGGAGGTTTTCCCTACACTTAGGATTAAGTGTGGGTGAAAGTAGCGATACACACCCTTAGGGTAGAAATATGCCACGTGAGGTGAAGGGGGTGAGTGAATGGCTTCCTTCATCCTAAAACTACCCGGATAATATTGGTTGATGGGTGGGTCGGTTCCTCTTTTGTCTCCTAGATGTAAATCTAAGGATGAAAAGTTGTGTAAAGATTGAGGTTCCGGTTCATCGATACTAGGAAATTCCCTAGAACTAAGAGTAAGGTTATCATTACAAGTATTCAAACCTATATCCTCTAGTGGTGCTAGGTCCAAGGGTTCTACATCCATTGGATTCCTAAAGTCTCTTCTACTTCCTCCGGGTAAGTCACGGGCGGTGTGTGTGCCTCAAATGATGGTAGGACTTGTGGGGTATTTAGCGGGCTTATGTTACTTACCTCATCATTCCTTGTGTCAAGATCACCTATGTGTTCATCCTGTATTATGGTAGTGCCTAACCATGACATGCAACTAGGTGGCTCAACTCTACCCTCATCCCCAAACAAACTTGTTTCATGATCCTTGAAATTTGTGGTCAATTGACTTGTACTAACGTTTGTTGGGTTGTCTACTCTATAATAATATTGGGCACAATCTTCTATGGTATCCCATGCTTCTTCAGCATTTAATTCCCTAAGGTCCCCATTGGCAAAATCGTTAATGCACATTTGGTCATATCAGTCGACACGATCGTAAAAGATTTGGGTTAGGGATGCTAAATCGAAACTATGATGAGGGACTATTCGGAGTAAGTTTTTAAAACGAGTCCATGCATCATATATGGGTTCATCTCGATATTGGTTGAACATCAAGATGTCATTAGGGGCGAATGGATTTCGTGATCGGTAGTATGGTGGATTCGCGTACTCCATATTGGTGAACGGAAGAGTCAATGGAAAGGTTTTTACGAACAAAGACACAAAGAAAAGATAGACTACTAGAAAGCTAATAAAAAGAAAATAAAACTCTCACTAGATAGGAATCTAATGAGTAGATCAAATAAAAATAAATTTCAACCTAAGCAATAACTATTCCCCGGGCTGCGGCGCCAAAAACTTGATGCGTGGTTTTGCGACCTTACAACAGGTTTTACCTCTCGAGGGATCTCAAGAGGCTTGCAATCCCCACCAGGCAGTGTACCTGACCGATGTAGTATAGTGTAGTGGCAAGTACCGGGGGATTGATCGTTCAACTCAAAGAATAGTGTTCGTTAGGATTGAAATTTATCTACTAGGTCTAGAGGTGAGGGATGATTCTTTTTGTATTTTTATATTTTATGAAAAGCAAGTAAAATCTCTGGTTTGAAGGAGTGGGCGGAATTAGTTGCTAATCAACTAACCCAAAAGCTACTAATTAAACTAATGTGCAGGAAAGTAAACTAGGGTTCTACAAGGGAAGTGAAGCATGTCTACCTATGATATGTTACTCCTTGCTAGCTATCCAATTCTACCTATTGAATTGTCACACCTTGTTTTAATTGACGGGTTGTATTCCTTAATACCAATCATGGGGGTGTGTACGATCTTCCCCAACTCTATAAGCTCCTACTTCACTCCTATGTCAAGCCGGCTAAGAAGCTCCTAACATGGGATCACTAGAATTCACTTATGCATTAAATACAACCAATTAACCTTAGTACACCTTGGTTCATGTTTCTTAAGACGTTCAAGCAAGTTACCGTATAGGAGGTTAGCCAGTTTTCTTAAGCCTAACATCGATATCATCCAATTATACAAGAGACAATAGGAAACAAGAATTATAAGCTAAACCAATTAGATCTATTGAAGTTGTCACGCCCTAATTGATGGAGATGGACACACACATCAACAAGAAATCAATAAGATCTAATTAGTTATACACAAGTTTCACACAATCATAGGTAAACACTAGGTGATTTAGTAAAACATAATCAATGAAGAACAAGCAACAATAATAATGGAAGACATAATTAAGATAGAATCAACACACCATTACAAGATGTTTATGGAGTGATTAAGACCTTCTAAGTTGCTGGAAAAACACCTACCTAAACCCTAGAATCGGACTTAGGGTTTAGGGCCTACAAATAATGAAGTTATAAGGTTATATTTATAGGTAACTTTCTGTCGGCCCGATCTGACGGCGTCAGCCCATACACTTGACGGCGTCAGATCCCCTTTTTCACCAAATTGTAGATTTCTTCGTCCCGAATCCGTGGCCTTTTGAATCACCTAAATCCGAGTTCGTATGAGGATTTTATGGCCAAAACAGTAACAGCTACTCCGCGCGCGAGTTGTGATTGTCTTGATTAACTTGTGGCGGTTTCACTAAGGTTCCTTCTCGTGTAAGAATACTTTGACGCCGTCACTCTATATCATCTGACGTCGTCAGGTCTATGATCCTGACGCCGTCACCTTCAAAAATCCTCTGGCCCGTCTCTCTTTAACTTAACACTTGACGGCCTACATCCATTAACACGTGACGCCGTCACCCTTTAATTCCACAAAACCTTCTGGCGCGTCACGTGTAAATTCATATTCATCCTTTTGCCAGTACGTGACGCCGTCACCTACAAAGCGTGACGCCGTCAAGCTCTGTTTCCAGCTTGATTTTGGAGACTTTGCCGTTTTCTTCACTTTTCGCTCCAAAAACGTCCAAAATGCTTTCTTTTCCAGATTTCTTCTCCAAAGTACCTAAAATGATAAAAGGAACGATTTAGGGCAATATTTGATCAAATAATCACAAATTAGGGCTTAAATGACCCCCTAAAAGCGGTACACTTTTCGTCTTATCAGAGATCTAGAATGAGTGGTTTTACTTGTATGGTTTATCTAGGGTGGTTTTTGGTTAATGGGAGACAAAGAAAGGAAAACATGTACAAAGTGTCTTAATTTGATCCATTTTTTGACACCACAACTATATGACTCACCAAAATGGTTAGTCACCACTTGAATTTCGTGGGTTGTGATAGTGGGAAGGGTATTTGATGTTTATTTGTATTTTTGGGTGTTAAGTTGGTATATTTAGGGCTAAGGTGGTACTAGTTTGAGCTAGAAGTGTAAAACTTACAACTTTTTTTAAACTGGTTAATAAAAGTTAAAAATATATAAAAATGTTAAAACTTGACATCAAACCTATTTTGATATTTTAGGTGATCCTTGAGCTTGTTGGTTGGTTACTTGGTGTTTAAAAATTGCAATAGTAGATTAAAACGCGCAAAACACAAAATATGCAAAGTTTAACCAAAAATGGAAAAGTGAAAATGGGATAATTAAAATATGATTGTAAGAAACCAAAATGCATAAAAATAATTATACTAAGTATTGTCAGGTGTCGGTTTAAGTTAAATGTACGTTTAATGACGTACGCGGAATAACTTATCTAGTTATCTTGTAAAAGTGAATTTACTTAAAGTAAAAATATAAAGTAAAATTAAATAGTTAAATAACGACCTCAAAATTGTGAATTGTTTAAATTGAGGTATTTTTATGTGTGGTATGTTTGTTTAAATTGAGGTATTTTTATGTGATTAATTAGGTAGTAACTACTACTCTTTAGTGGTAGGTTAAGTGATATGTTAAAAATGAAAGCGTTGAGGTGGAAGTGGTCGGTTAGTTAAAAAGTACACCCAACCTTATGACCCTAAGCCAAAGTGTAATAATGATAAAAGATCATCACTGTCAACTTAGCGCTACATCAACTTTTCACTCTTGTACCAATATCACCACCAAACACGTGTATAAAACCACCGACTTCTCCACCTAATTTAATTACATTAAAAAAAATAAAAAATCCCCCACTCTTCTACCTCACCTCCATTAACCCACAACTATGCTCTATATACAAAATCACCCAAAATCACAAACTCACACCACCAACACTTTTAAAAAATCAACCCAAAACACAAAAGTCACACCACCACAATTTTTTTTCTTCTCTTTCACAAGTCGATCGTTTTTCAACGACTATAACAAAAAACCACCAACCACGATGTGAAGGTAGTGGCGGCATAATGCATCAACGTGTAAGGAGACACGTATCTTCCATTCACCCCCCTTGTTACGCCCAATACTGATAACGTGTATAATTAGTTACTTAAAAAAATAATCAAGAGTTATAAATCTCTCAAACAAAGTATTATGTAAACACATAATTAATTTTAATCCAATAAAGGTAATGATACATGTACTAGTACTACCATGTTATAATAATGTGTATTATGCAAACTAATGATAATTATTAATATGAAAATGCAAATAAAATTTTGTTTAGAATATTAGTTATAGTTTTATTAATAACATTCTTAATGAAAGTTTTATTAATACGATACATTCTTAATTAAAAGGATGATGGTAGGGTATGTGGTACGAAATTAATATAAACTAGCTCGGCTGCGAACCGCCGCGTTGCGGCGGGGCAGCGATTGCTTCGTTGTATTCACAGCTGGTACAAATTTACATAAGTGATGCGCGTGATGTGTCGTTGCGGTTTAGCAGTATTAATGCCTACTCATGTTTTAAATTTATATTTAGCCGACTTATCAAGAACACACACACTTAACGAGCAGTGTACCCGGTCAGTATGAATATAATGGTAAGCAGAGTGTCGATCACTAAGAGTGGAAAGTATTATCTAGTTATTCTAATCAGTATTTTAATATCCTAAGTTAGTTATACAACCTAATCTAACGCAAGGGGGTTCAGCCTGAGAGACTGGCACAGTTTGGTTATAATTAAATAGAAAACTAAACTAATGAGCACGAATCAGCGATTAGCACACACGTACACAGATAGATATTCGAGACAATAAGAAGACCTGTCCTGATAATTAAATAGCTTGTCACTTGTTTTATTGCTAGTTTTATATGAAGTGTATATAATTAAACCTTTCTCGTTGGCTCTAATCTTATCGGCGAGTAAACCCTTAATGATTACTTATGTCTATCCTACTTTTCTAGAGACGCTAGAATAAATAGGCGAGGAAGGGGCATGGCGACCCAAGCAAGACTCAGCTAGACACAGAGGTTATCAATGCACTAATAAAAGTCACCAAAGACATCAACATATAAACTTTAATTAATGGGAAAGCAATATTAAGGGGAGTGCATGCAGGACCTTCTTACAGCTCTTGTATCTTTGTTTGAGGTGTGTCTTGTGCTGCTTGGTCGTCTGGATTCGGCTCTAGGGTTATATAAAAGGTCTCTTAAATTCGTCTGACCTTGGGGTATTTATAGTTTCTGTCTGAGGGATCGATGCGGCGCATTGAGTTGATAGATGCGGCGCATTGACTTAACTTCGCGTGGGGTCCAAGATTAATATATTCTGGAATATTCGTACACCGTCTTCAGATGCGGCGTAACTTGATCTTTGTATGCGGCGCATGTACTTTAGCTGTCTTGGATTGTAACTGGTGAAATCTTGATAGTGATACGCCGTATGTTAGAAGTATAATGCGGCGTATCTGGAGTAGAACGAGCTTGATCTTCTTCTTTGACCAAAGTTTCATATGCGGCGCATGACAGAATTGCATGCGGCGCATTCTTCAAAGTCAGGCAATGGTCTTCGAATTCATCTAAGTATGATATTGCGTCGTATCTGTTGAGTGAGATACGGCGCATCTTATGGATTTCAGTAGACTTTTGACATCTCGCTTGTTTTGCTCCATAATTAGTCCAAAATCGCCAAGTTTCACATAATGCTTGTTTTTACCTGAGAATTACTAAAGTAAACATTAATGTATCGATTCTCATATATAATATAATAAAACAAGTCAAATAAATAGGATAAATGATGATAATAAAATGTACTTATTTGAGTTCATCAAATATCCCCCACTTGAACTTTACTTGTCCCCAAGTAAACCTTAGAATTAATCATATGAAAATGTATCCTAAAAGATATTAGGATTTATTTTTATATTTAAGCACGTATTCGTTTTGTCATAATCACACAACCAAACACTTAACGAAGTAGAAACCAAAATAATTTTTAATGTAAAACAATTCTAAATCGTTTAGTTGCTTAGTCGTGACGAATATTCTATCATAGGCTTGGCAAGTATACGCATCTCCCCCACTAAAGCCAAGGAGTAACAAGTCTAAAGCGGTAAAAAGGGTTTGTTGGTTAAGGGTTGATCATCCTTTTTAATCTCTATCGATCTCATATTCCAGAAAAGGCGACAAAATTACAAATACATGATCGAATCCACGACCACGATACTTGCAATTGCTCAATTCCTTAACTCGAATGGGCTAAAGATAGGACCAAGTAATCTTCACCAATAATATTATATCAAAAAGGGCGACAAAATCATAAATACATAGCCGAATCCACGACTACGATACTTAAGATTGCTCAAATCCCTAATCTCAATAAATCAAAGGTTTGGATGAAGAATGATATAGGGTATGGATAATATTTGGGATACAAATTGGTGTTGTTGACACAAAAGTTGGGCGTTCCTTGTTTGGATTCCTTTTCCCGTATCAATTGGATCTTAATGCTTGAGACCTGCGCACTAAGAGAACAAAAAACACCGTTAGGCTTATCGTGGGATTGTCTCCCACGATTATCCTCCGGCGTGAGAGTAAGTAATCGGTTTTAGGGTTTTAGTGAAGAGTTAGGGTTATGATATGATACCTTTAATGAGAGCCGAGATGCCCTTTATATACACATGAAATCCTTGTTGGTTTCGTGTTCCTTACTCTTCGGCGTATCCCGCCTTATTCGGTCCATTGATCCTTATCCCGTAAATAAGAGATCCTATATCAAGGCCAATAATAGATTTCGGATTTGGGCCGTTGTAAGCCCAAATCTTTATCGTGATAGCCCACGCGTGATGGGCTTGAGTATTGGTCGGGTTCGTGACCCGAGTGTGGACTATACGTCATCATGTCCCCCCAGTCTAGTATGCGCAAGGTGAAACTGCGGATGCTAGACTAACAATTGTAGCGAAAAAATATTCCAGAATGCGTAGCGGGGAAGTTTCAAGTGTTTCCCGCCTAAGAGCAATACGATGAATCTAGTCCAAGTAAATCCGAATATCCCTCGTAAATTGTGAGGGGTGGGTGAAAAAGTGTTTCACCTCTTGATCTCCCAGCCACACGATTAGAGCAAGTGGGTTACACATGTCAATCATCCATGAGGGCATGTAACCCTATATAAAGTGTTGTCTCCATTTCACTGTGGCTATCACAGTAAAAACGTCCATTGCCACCATTGTTAAAACCTCTGAACAGCGAACAAGAAATCAACAACTCTTAAGGTAATAGTGCGTGCGCTGCAGAATCCATTGAATTCTAACCATGGTTCTTCAATTAACCGACTTTACATCCGATATAACCGCGGACGAACTTCGTCTGTTCACCTCGGATTATTATATCCCGATCGCGTTGCACCCGGTGGTTCCGTTGGCGACTGCGTCCATAGCGGGCTTCCCTGAAGGGAAAGTAGGGGTATACACACGCTTCTTTGAATTCGCGAACCAATGTGTGCCCATTTCTCTATTCTTGTTCGATGTTTTAAACTACTATCGCCTCCATATTTCCCAACTGCACTGTATAGGTGCAGCAAAAATAACAAATTTTGAAGTAAATTGTCGCTTGTTGGCGATTAACCCCACAATCCATCTGTTCCGCGCGTTTTATCACTCGTCGTGGTCAAACGGGTGGGTGTCCTTTTCCAAGCGCGCAGGGCGACTGCAGTGCTATACGAAAAAGTTAGACGCACTTAGGAATTGGAGGGAGAAATTCTTTTGGGTTGATGATGCATTGTTTCCATGGGATTTTGAGTTCTATACCCAAGGGTCGTTACCGAAGGATGAGCGCCCCATCCCCGGAGCGTATAACGCAGATGATGTGGAAACGATTAATGCCAATCGCATCCCTATCAACGCTTACCCAGAAGAGTTTTTGGTGTATATGGGCATTAGTCGCAACTACTTCGGAGGTCTTGACGAGCTGCCAACCTTTTTGGATGAGAATAACCGGGGTGGGTGCTTGTCCTTTCTTCTCCTTCGCTCAGTAGTGTAAGCGATCTTCACTATTGTAGCTTTTGTAACCCTCTTTGTGTTTGTTTGTGGTTTGTTGCGCAGAGATGGATCTATTCAGCGTGGTGCGCTTGACGAGACCCAAACAGGTGACCGTAGGAGTGCGCCCTTTAAGAGAAGGTGAGGAGCCAGTTTTGGAGGCTACCGTGGGGCGCACTATGGAGATCGTACAGGAGGAACCAGAGGATGTCCCCCCAGTTGTTTTAGAGGCGATTCCTATTCGCAGTTTTCCAACTCCTGGGGTACAAGTCCCTGTGGTAGAGCTATCGCACACAGACTTGTCAGAGAGTGTGGGGATTGCTATGGCTGAAAGTGGGCCCGAGGAGGCTAGCCAGGGGGTGAAGCGCAAGAAAACTTCTGGTGATGATGGCGCGGGTACATCTAAAAGAAGGCGCCATGTTATCTCTGGCGGGCAATCATCATCAGAAGAGGATGCGTCGCCAACTAAAACTCATCCCCCCAAGTAAGTAATGAGACTTGTATCTTTAGATCTTCAGTTCTTTATTCCGCGTTGATACTATAGAGTAACTTTGTTATTTGCGTGCAGTGTTGAAGCTGCTGATGATGATGCTGCGCGTGTTGGGAAGTCGCTACCCAAGGCGAGTCCCTCACATACTGATGATCTTGCGCAAAAGAGCCAAGAGACTGAGCCGAAGGCATTTGAGGATGTGGCAACGGACCATCTGATAGAGGAGCTAGGTTTGGCTGCTGCGCACCAGGCCTCCTTAGTTGCACAGCTACAATCAAGGTATGCTGGTGAAGGTAGCCGCTGTGTGCAGAAAGATGAGGAGATTGCGCTTCTGAAGGCGCAGTTGGCTGATGCTCAGGCTGAGGTAAAGGCAACAGATGTGTATGCCCAGAAGCTTGCTGAAGAGAAGATGTCATTACTTGCCCAAGTGAGCCAAGAGCGTGCTGGGTTAACAGATTACAAGGCCACTTGTCTTTGGGTCTTGAAGTACATGGAGCTTAACAAGAACGCTCACTTCTCTAGATTGGATGAATTTCGTAAGGCTTTGGAGGGGTCGCTGGAGAAGCAGGAAGTTAAGCTGCGCAATCTCAGTATTGAGTATGATGAAGAGCTGTACCCACACCTAGTATCTTCAATTGCTGAGCGCAGGTGGCTTATCAGCCATGGTTTGCGCCTTGCTGCTTTGAGTACTCTGGAGTCTCAAGAGGTGAGGGAGGCATTTGGGGATGTTGTTGAGCGTGCGTTGGCACGTGGCAAGGCGCAGGCTATAGAGGAGCTTTCCGAGAGCAATTTATTGATAGTGCCTGCCGTACAAGTACCAGGTTATAATGCTGATGCCTATGATGAGTTTGTCGCTGCTATGGAGAAGATGAAGCTGTTAGATCTTCCTCACATTGCTCAACTGGAGCGCGATCAAGATTACCCCATAGGTGTTATTATGGAGGGGTTAACCTTGGCTAGGCACGTAGCAGAGGACGCAGAGGCACAACCTGATTACTTTCTTTAGCCAGATGTGTCGCAACTGCAGGTACCTATCTTTGCTCGTCCTCGCAACATCTTAAATCCTTTTGCCCTCGAGAAGGAAATCCCGCTGAAGGAATCCTTAGAGGCCCATGCCATGAGGCTTGCGAAGAAGCAGGGTGTGAAGGGGAAGGCCATCCTTTGTGGTATTGGTGCTGCACATATTCCAAGATCTGATGGAGTACCTGTTAGTGTACCGACAGTGTCGCCCAAGGATTATGATCTCCTGAAGAAGCTTGAGGAAACTGGGAGTGCTGCGTACCATGTTAGCAGTTCAGAGCTTAGACGTTCCCACAGCCTTTAGATTGTTTTGACTTGGTGATGTTTTGTAATAGGTTAACATTTTGTTGCACATGTGCATGTTAAATCTATACTTTGTATGAACTCGTAGTCCATAATAAAATGATATTTTAAAAGTGCGATTGTACGCATATTGTATGTGATTGTGGTTATGATGTTTGTACTTAGTTATCTATCTTTGCGTACAAGACGTCTATGTTATGTCTAAGAATCAAACTGTTATATAAACGCACTTAAAAAAGATTACAGGAATCTATAATCACTTATAACATAATCGTGTATGAAATTCATGACTTAATGTCAAGCGCGAATATATATGAAATTCACAAGTGTATGGGCTGATATGCAGCGTACTGCGAATACCATATCAAGGGGTTAAGAGTCTTAACTCCTAATTTGTTAAACGCGCACAGTGTGCATTGTTGTGTATCCGTCGTGGGATGCACAATGAACTTACTCCAACGTCTTGAGAGTAAGGTGTTTAACAAGGATGCGTGATCCGATGTTGATGGGTTTGCAACCCTCTTATTCAACGAGTTATTTAGTAGGTTTACTCATCCTTTACCATCGTGGGTTTTAATAAGTGCATGCACGCCATGTAGGCAAAAGGTAATATAACAACAATATTGAGACATAAATAATATGTAAACAACAAAGTAAAGTGTGTCGCGGAGTTAGCTAGAAACCGCGACATTTAATTAATACTTGCAAGTTTTTGGAAAAAGAAAGACATTTGCCTAGATGAAACAAAAATGTAAATACACGGATATTTATTGAGCACTTACTAAAGTGTGGAAGTGTCCGTGGGCGGGGTCGTAACCTTTCCTAAAGATAGCATCTCTGGAGGTTGCAAATATTCCATGTGCGTTGTAGCTCAAGGCCATCCATGTCACGCAGCTTGTACGCGCCTTTTCCTAGTGCTTCAACAACCTCATAGGGTCCTTCCCACTTTGGTCCAAGTTTACCTGTATCTTCTGCGTGGCTCGCATCATTAGCGCGATATACAAAGTCGCCTGGTCTGAATGAGGTGCTTCGAACTTTAGCATCGTAGTATCCCTTCATTTTTGACTTGGCTTTTGCCTCACGTATAGCTGCACGTTCACGCCTTTCTTCTAATAGGTCCAAGTCTATACGCCGTTCTTCGTCATTGGTTGCGACATTAACTTCCGAGGTACGAATAGTTGGCATCCCAATTTCAGCTGGTATGACAGCTTCTGTCCCATAGACAAGAGAAAAGGGAGTGTCTCCATTGCTAACTTTGATTGTCGTGCGGTGCGCCCATAAGACATGCGACAATTCATCCACCCATCTTCCTTTGTGTTTGTCCAGGCGCGCTTTAATTCCTTCGCCCAGACTACGATTTGCGCGCTCAACCAAACCATTGGTTTGTGGGTGTTTAACCGACGCGAAGTGTTGTGTAATATTTAGTTTTGCGCACCAGTCTTTGAATGGGTTATCGCGGAATTGTTTTCCGTTGTCCGAAATGATTTCCCCAGGTAATCCAAAGCGGCATACAATATTTTCCCAAACGAATCATTTTACTTGATTACCTGTGATTGTCGCCACTGCTTTTGCCTCAATCCACTTAGTGAAGTAGTCTATAGCCCCAATAAGAAATTTCAGTCCCCCTGCTACAACAGGGAAGGGACCCGCAATGTCGATACCCCACTTATAGAATGGCCATGGCGAAGTAATAAGCATTAGCTCTTGTTGTGGTTGGCGCGGGATGGGTCTATGAACTTGGTAGTCGCTACATTTCTTTATCACATCACGCGCATCGTGATGCATAGTGGGCCAGTAGTATCCTGACCGCAAGGCTCGTGCTACGACGGACCGTGGTCCTGAATGCATACTGCATGAACCGGCGTGGATCTCTCGGAGTACGTAATCTGCATGAAGAGGTCCAACGCACCGAAGCCATGGTTGTAGAAATGAGCGCCGATATAGGATACCATCTCGAAGTTCAACCTCTGCGCTGTGCGCCGTATCCGTCGAGCGTCCTTCTGCTCATGGGGAAATATGCCTTTGCTTATAAATTCGACAACAGGGGTCATCCACGTAGGATTCTGCTCCTCTATTACCGTGGATATCTCCATCTCCGAGATGGATTTATTTTTTAGGATCTCCACCAACACTTGTTTTGACAGGTGCGCAAAGCTTGTAGATGCGATCTTGCTTAGCGCATCCGCTTTTTTGTTTTCCCCTCTAGGAACTTGTTTAATGGTAAACCTGTCAAAACCTTGGATTAGTGACTTGGTTTTGTCGAGGTATTGAACCATGTTATCCTTTTTAGCCACATATTCGCCCAACACATGGTTGGCTACTAATCGGGAATCCACATTTGCTTCTAGATTGCGTACACCCATTCGAGTTGCAATGCGTAATCCAACAATTAGGGCTTCATACTCTGCCTCGTTATTCGTAGCTGTGAATTCAAAGTGCAGTGCGTAAGTGAATTCCATTCCTTCTAGATTGGTGAGGATAAGGCCTGCGCCCGACCCATCCACGCATGAAGATCCATCCGTGAACAGGACCCATGGTTCTTGTAGTTCTACCTCGCTCCGTGGAGGTGCTGCATCGGTGTCTGGTTTTTCGATGATGAAGTCTGCTAGTATTTGCCCCTTAACCGCAGTGCGTGGTCTATAAGAGATGTTATACTTGCTTAGCAATACACTCCACTTTTTTAATCGCCCTGATGCGTCGGGTTTGGAGATAACTTGCTTGATTGGTTGGTCTGTGATCACCGCTATTGGGTGTGCTTGAAAGTACCTGCGCAATCTTTTGGCGGCAAATACTAATGCCAAGATCAACTTTTCCATTGGGCTATAGTTAATCTCTGTCTTCTTGAGCGCTTTGCTTGCAAAATAGACCGGTGTTTGTACGGAGTTCCTATCTGTTAGTAGCACCTCGCTGACTGCTCCATGAGTCGCAGACAAGTACACAATTAACTCTTCCCCTGGTCGGGGTGCGACTAGCTTGGGAAGCACTGCTATATGTTGCTTAAGCTGTGTAAAAGCTTCTTCCGCTTCTGTAGTCCAACGAAAGTCTCCCTTTTTTGTACACTTCTTGAGTGTTTTAAAGAGGGGGAGTGACTTATCTGCTGATTTGGACAGGAATCTGTTCAACCCGGCTAGTTTTCCATTCAGAGACTGGACTTTTTTCAACGTGCGTGGTGAAGGGAGTTGGATGACAGCCTCTGTTTTTTCTAGGCATGGTTTAATGCCATCAGGTTCTATCAAGTATCCAAGGAACATGCCTTATGTAGCGCCAAAAGTGCATTTCTTAGGATTTAACTTCATGTTGATCTTTCGTAGTGTTCTAAATGTTTCTTCAATGTCGCGGACCACTTCGTCTTCGGTATGGCTTTTTATGACAAGGTCGTCAACATAGACCTCTAGGTTGCGGCCCACTTGCTTTCAAATGCATTATCTACCAATCGCTGGTAGGTGGCGCCCGCATTCTTTAGGCCAAAAGGCATCTTTGTATAACAGTAGACACCTTGGCTTGTGTGGAAGGCTGTTTTTTCCTCGTCTTCTTTAGCCATTTGGATTTGGTGGTACCCTTTGTATGCGTCTAAAAAATATTTAAAGGGGTATCCGCATAAAGATTCTACCTTCCAGTCTATCTCTGGTAGTGGGTAGCAGTCTTGTGGACATGCTTTGTTGAGATCAGTGAAATCCACGCACATCTGCCAACTACCATCACTCTTCTTGACCATCACTGGATTGGAGAGCCAGTCATGGTAATAGACCTCTCGCATGATACCTGCGTCAACAAGTATGTGTACTTCCTCTAGAATGGCTTTTGCGCGCTCTGGAGCCTGGCCGCACTTTTTCTGCCGTACTGGGGAGTATCCTTTTCGGATTTTCAACTTGTGTTCTGCAATCGAGCGTGGCACACCAGTCATATGCTTTGGTTCCCATGCGAAGATATCCAGATTCTTTTGCAAGAGCGCGCACACGGCAGCTCTGCCTTTATCAGACAGCGATCCCCCGATCGATACTTCTTGCTCCGGGTAATCAGGATGAATTGCGACCTTCAGGTTTGATACTTTAGCTGCGCTCTGTTCTGGGGTGTGCGTCGTCTCACATGTAATCGTGTTACACTCTCTAGGTGGCACGGCATTATTGTAGATGGTGACAATGCCGCCTTCTACCGGGAATTTGAGCATCCCATGTGTTGTGGACGGTACTGCGCGTATTGCAGAAATTCCTGGTCTTTCGATAATGCCATTGTATGGCGAAGGAGATCTGATCACCATAAAATTCATCCAGGCTGTCGTGGAGTGTTCCTTATTACCAACAACAACTAGTAGTCGTAGTTGCCCCATGGGCCATATCTTTTCTCCCGTGAAGTCAGTCAACGACGTCGTGGCCGGGCTTAACTGTCTTTGTATCTCAGGTCGCAATCTTTTGAAACAATGCTCATACATTATGTCTGCTGATGCCCCTCCATCAACATACATGCGGTGGATATCATGACCCCCCGTATTTATCTCGATAGTGAGTGGTTCCGCCACTGCGTTGTCCGCAGTCAAGGTGGGGAAAGAGATTTCGCTTCCATGAGAAAATTTCTGGCTGACCTTTTGCCTAGTCTTTCGCTGCCATGATTGTATCATGTAGATTGTGTCAGCCTTGTCCTTAGGTGCTTCTTTCTTGCTCCCGGTCTTCTGTTTGTCTTTCCCATCCTTGATGTTCTTAACTAGATGGTCCAATCTGCCTTCTTTTACTAGCTTATCAATTAGTTGGCGCAATTGGACACACTCATTGGTGGTGTGGCCCTTCTGTCCATGATACTCGCAGTATCCGTTCCCTACGCGCCGATCTTCTGGGGTGCGTATTGGTGGGGGTCTCGGAAAGTTCGCGCCTTCCGTCGCAAATATCTCCCTTGGAGTCTTCGTTAGTAGGGTATACTTGTCATTCTCTCGTCCGCCCCCCTGACTGCGGTAGCTTTTGTTACGGTTGCTACTGTGGTCGTTGGATTGTCTCCTGGGCTGTTCTTGTGACCTATAGTTTGAGTAGCCTTTCTTGCTATCCGCAGCGGCGGCTTCTCCTTGGATAAAGGACCTCGTGCGCTTCATAAGTTCGTCAAAGGTCTGGGGAACCCTATCGTTTAACCTTTTGATAAGTTCTGGGTTATTGGTTCCGTTCATAAACCCTGAGATCTTTAGTACTTCGGGGCATGCCTTGACGTGTAAGCATTCGTCCTTATAGCGCTCCACATAAGCGCTTGTGGATTCCCCTTGGCGCTGTTTTACCCTAGCAAGCTCGACAGGGTTCTTGGCGCACTTCTTCCTCTGAGTAAAGTTTAAGCGAAACGCCTTCCGCAACTCTTCAAACCCATCGATGCTTCTACGTGGCAACTTACTGAACTAGTTTCGCGCATTCCCTACTAATGTAGAATTAAACATGTGGCACCACACGGGTTGTGGCCAATTTTCGATAGTGGCGGCTGATTCAAAAATTTTTAGGTGGTCGTCAGGATCACCTGTCCCATCATAAGTTTTAACATTAGCGGGCATGCGCCTTCTCTTATCTTCTGAAAAATCACTGATACGCCGAGTGAATGCGTCGACCTTTTGGCGGCGCCAGGGACGAGACATATCTTCGTCCTCCTGGTCACGGTATCCTCTCCTGGACTTCCAGTGTCCTGTTTCTTCGTCCTCGTTGTCCGAGGAGTCACTTGAGGACGAGGTTACTCTTTTGCGGCGCTTGCGTCGATCGTCCTCGGAATCCGAGCTTGAAGGGCTTTCGCTTAGAGAGCGCCGTCGCCCAAGTCTATCATGGACCCTGCGACTACCAAGCCTGGTGTGAACATTGGTACACCATCCATCTCCTTCGTGCTCTTCCCGGTGCTGTAAGTCAGCTTCTTCATCATCCACAATTTTCTTTCCGATCCTAGTAAACACTGGGGGTCGGCAGCTATCCTTCCCGCGCCTCCCCTTTCGGTAACGTGGTGGAGATGCTTCATACTCAGGGTCGAAGTTGAGCCAGGCTTGCAGGCTCTGACTTGACCTCTTTTTCGCTTCCTCCGGCATAAGGGCAGCCAAGGTTTCATAGTTTTGAGACACAAAATCACTTGGCGCTAGTTCAGGCGCGACTCCTTCTAGCGCGAGGATGTCTGTTCCCAAATCAGGACCCTTGTTTCGATTAGGCGCATTTGGCGGCTCAGTGGGGTCTGTTTCTGGCATGGTGAAAGGAGTGCGCTGTAGATCTTCCGCGCTAGTGGTTGTAGTAGCATGGGTAGTCCCTGTGAGCGGTCCTACTGTAGTAAAGACCAGATCTGAGCCTGATCCTTGGTTTCTGGGCGCACTGGTTGTTCCAGAGGCCTGCTGAGGGGCTGAATCACTTTGCTGCTTCTTCCCCTGTAGGTCGCCATGCGTTTTCTTCGCCTGAGGAGTCCGCTGGTTTAGGTTTCTGTGCTTTGTCATTCAAGTTCTCCGTAGAGTTCTTAGTGTCTGGTCCTACGGATGGCGCCACTTGTTGACACAAAAGTTGGGCGTTCCTTGTTTGGATTCCTGTTCCCGTATCAATTGGATCTTAATGCTTGAGACCTGCGCACTAAGAGAACAAAAAACACCGTTAGGCTTATCGTGGGATTGTCTCCCACGATTATCCTCCGGCGTGAGAGTAAGTAATCGGTTTTAGGGTTTTAGTGAAGAGTTAGGGTTATGATATGATACCTTTAATGAGAGCCGAGATGCCCTTTATATACACACGAAATCCATGTTGGTTTCGTGTTCCTTACTCTTCGGCGTATCCCACCTTATTCGGTCCATTGATCCTTATCCCGTAAATAAGAGATCCTATATCAAGTCCAATAATAGATTTCGGATTTGGGCCGTTGTAAGCCCAAATCTTTATCGTGATAGCCCACGCGTGATGGGCTTAAGTATTGGTCGGGTTCGTGACCCGAGTGCGGACTATACGTCATCAGGTGTAAAATGAAAAATAAACAAAACAGATAAATTAAAATCCAAAGTGTGGTTAATCACTTTCCCAACCATCCCATGAATAAGACTCATATCATTGAATAACTCACGCTTTAACACTTGAAACACACGCTTTAGGTAGACACGAATATTACTCAACAAAATCTCAATCAACGAATAACCTTAGTTGGCGTTCCCATAACGGCCAACTCCCATTTAATCCATAAATATAATATACAACAACAAATAGTGGTGATATCTCCCACTTAATACAAAACTTTACATAAGTTGGTTAAAACAAACTTCCAACTTTTCCTTTTTTTTTTTTTTTTTTTTTTTTTTTTTTTTTGACATCAACATATATGTGTAAAATTTCACAACTTTTCTATCACTATTTTTCCGGATAATTTTTCCATACTCTTCATACTTTCAGAAATAACTGTAATAGTGAAAGTAGCAAACACACGAAAAATAAACTAAAAGTTATACAAATATTTACTTTCATACCAATTGCATTGTGCAATTTCCCGACCTAACCAAAGATAATGAATTACGCACGCGAACACAGGTAATGTAAGGAAACATACTTTGCCTAAAGCAATTAACCACGGATTTTAATCTACAGGGTAGGCTAAGGTGTAAGGGTGTATCGAAACATTATAACAAAGGTGTAAGAAACGAAAGGAATGGCTCTGAGGGTTTTTCTAGGGGTATCTTACTCAAAAAGTGAGAGTAAACAAAGGGTTTATATGGGGGTTAACTAACCAGTGTAGTTAGTTAATATCACATAACATATAAAGGTTATTTGGGTGTAATCCTAGAAATTTACCAATTTAGACAAGTCACTCCAATTATATAGATAATACTCATTATGGTGGTCTCGAATAGTATACAAGCCAAGTTCTAAAGTTTACAAGTCACCGGCACACTAAAGTTTTAATATTTTTGAAAGAATAGAGTTATGTGTACGGTTATGTAATTTAGACTTTAAACAAAAACATGCTAAAAAAAAATTTTTAATTTTGATATATTAAGCGCATTTTAAGCATATTTTGAAAAACTTTAGGACAAGTAAGTGTTCTAATTCTCCATCCCCCCACTTAAGTTAAACAACGTCCTCGTTGTTTGTGTCAAGGTTAAAAACTGGAAAATAAAAGAATTAGAACAGAAAAACTCCCCTGAGATTTGCTCGGTATGATCCTCCATTATTCGTATAAGAGCGAAAATCAACTTTCTTGTGGATGAGAACGTTTAAGCTTCATAAATGATGTATCCACAAAAATGCAGGAATCTATAATACCATTTAGACTTTAACACACCTGAGTTAAGAAGGTTCAAACTTGCATAATACATTAGTAGTTAGTAAAAATAAAACCTAAAAAATTAAACTGTAAATCATCAAGTCAGTCGATACGCCGTATCTTATGGAAGAAGATACGTCGTATCGAGCCTGGAATAAGTACGAAATCAAATAAAATAAAGGATAGGATGCGTCGCATCAGTTTCACTAAATGTGGCGCATGTAGTTACCAAACAGATTGTTAACAGTCTGTTGTAAAATTGGCACGTTTCACGGTTTACCTCTCGGGTTCTATCGTTCACTCATGCTGAACTTAATGCCAAAAACTTGATGCGCGAGAGTAGTGAAACGATCAAAGTGAATATCAAAAAGCAATTATATTTATTAAATTAAATGCGTCGTATTAACAAAAGCTAATGCGCCGTATTTTCGTTACGTTTCAAAATACAAGATTTTTGATTTAGTAGATGCGCCGTATCGATAAAGATCGATGCGTCGCTTCTGTTTAATAATTCGAAAAACTGTTTTTAATTTAAATAGAAAATACGCCGTATCTTTTAAAACAGATGCGTCGTATGGCGTTAGGGTTTAGAAAAATTTCTTATTAAAAACAGAATACGGCGTATCTTGGGGAAAGATGCGTCGTACTCGAATTTATTAAACGCGTTGTATTTTATAAAAATTAAACGCAATACGCCGTATCGTTTGTATCAGCACAATACAACGACAGCAGAATGCAGAAAAATACAGAAAAAAGAAAAACAAAAATAAAAACAAACAAAAAGAAACAAAAATTACAGAAAACAAAAACACACAAAAACAGTAAATATGCAAATTATACAATGAATGCAATCTATCTAATATACAACAGGGTTAGTGGTTAGAATCTAAAAAAAAAAAACTAAAAAGAAAAACCTAATTAAAATACTTAAATAAATTAACAGATAATAACAATTCACTCCCCGGCAACGGCGCCAAAAACTTGATGCGCGTGATGTGTCGTTGCGGTTTAGCAGTATTAATGCCTACTCTAGTTTTAAATTTATATTTAGCCGACTTATCAATAACACACACACTTAACGAGCAGTGTACCCGGTCAGTATGAATATAATGGTAAGCAGAGTGTCGATCACTAAGAGTGGAACGTATTATCTAGTTATTCTAATCAGTATTTTAATATCCTAAGTTAGTTATACAACCTAATCTAACGCAAGGGGGTTCATCCTGAGAGACTGACACAGTTTGGTTATAATTAAATAGAAAACTAAACTAATGAGCACGAATCAGCGATTAGTACACACGTACACAGATAGATACTTGAGACAATAAGAAGACCTCTCCTGATAATTAAATAGCTTGTCACTTGTTTTATTGCTAGTTTTATATGAAGTGTATATAATTAAACCTTTCTCGTTGGCTCTAATCTTATCGGCGAGTAAACCCTTAATGATTACTTATGTCTATCCTACTTTTCTAGAGACGCTAGAATAAATAGGCGAGGAAGGGGCATGGCGACCCAAGCAAGACTCAGCTAGACACAGAGGTTATCAATGCACTAATAAAAATCACTAAAGACATCAACATATAAACTTTAATTAATGGGAAAACAATATTAAGGGTAGTGCATGATCTTCCGTAGTCACATGACACAAGCCCATCAATCCTGATGAATTAAAGCATACTAAAACAATAAAACAAAACTACTTAATGAATTGAATACATGTAGGACCTTCTTACAGCTCTTGTATCTTTGTTTGAGGTGTGTCTTGTGCTGCTTGGTCGTCTGAATTCGGCTCTAGGGTTATATATAAGGTCTCTTAAATTCGTCTGACCTTGGGGTATTTATAGTTTCTGTCTGAGGGATCGATGCGGCGCATTGAGTTGATAGATGCGGCGCATTGACTTAACTTCGCGTGGGGTCCAAGATTAATATATTCTGGAATATTCGTACACCGTCTTCAGATGCGGCGTAACTTGATCTTTGTATGCGGCGCATGTACTTTAGCTGTCTTGGATTGTAACTGGTGAAATCTTGATAGTGATACGTCGTATGTTAGAAGTATAATGCGGCGTATCTGGAGTAGAACGAGCTTGATCTTCTTCTTTGACCAAAGTTTCATATGCGGCGCATGACAGAATTGCATGCGGCGCATTCTTCAAAGTCAGGCAATGGTCTTCGAATTCATCTAAGTATGATATTGCGTCGTATCTGTTGAGTGAGATACAGCGCATCTTATGGATTTCAGTAGACTTTTGACATCTCGCTTGTTTTGCTCCATAATTAGTCCAAAATCGCCAAGTTTCACATAATGCTTGTTTTTACCTGAGAATTACTAAGGTAAACATTAATGTATCGATTCTCATATATAATATAATAAAACAAGTCAAATAAATAGGATAAATGATGATAATAAAATGTACTTATTTGAGTTCATCAATAATCAACATGTTTTATCATTCTAAACCATCAAAAAGTTAGCACATTACTGAGTTGTATTACTTCTAGTTTATATATGATGTCGTACAGCAGCTATTTTCGGATGGGTGGTTTTATTTTCTTAGTTGTGCTACTTGTATCCTAGCGTGTATCGTCTGGCAACAGACGTCTTCGAGCAGAAGTTCTTGGTACTGTGGTCTTTGTTGCTTGGTCCTGCAAATGGGTGGCAGTTTCTACAGTAACAGGAGTAGATGCTTGTGAAATTTCAGGCGAAGCTGGGGTAACCGGAAGTTCGTAGTTAGTACCTGACAGAATTTAGTCAATTATAAGGGTGAAAAAGTGAGCTAGCACATGAAAGAGAGAGCAGCTAGTGAAATTACAACCTTCTTCAACTGCTGAGTCGGGGTCAGGACCTGTTAGCAAGATCTTTTCATTAGCCGTTTGCTGGATTGTTGGAGGTGGCAGCAGTAATTGTAGGCTGGTGTCCATCACTGTATCAAGCACATAGACCTGGTTTTCTTTCGTAGAGTCTATTGAGAAGTGCAACTGAAACAAATGTACGGTTCCTTCCAGGGCTGTTAGATGTGGTGGGAATGTATACGGGTCTGTGTAACCTTCTTCTGACACAAATTTGTTGCATTCTGTTACTATTGAATGTGCTTCATTGCTAAAGCATGTTAACGTTAACATTCCACTGTTGTCAGAAATCAATAACCTAAAGCAGTAGCTGCATAGGTGATAAACACAGGTAAGTTGGTCAGACAGTATAAGAGGGTTTTTTTTAGAAAATTATAGACCATTTTTTGTTGTCTGTACCAGTAATCGTTTGGCTCTTTTGGATCTGGTAACTGACAATGTGCATGTGGGCGATCGTCAAATATTTTGCGCCTACAATCATGGCATCTGCGAAAGAACCATGGTTTGCCAACGACAACTTCTACAACTGTTGCAATGACTGTAAATCTAACGTTCTGCAAAAGGTAGTTTTAGATAAGAAACTTTGTATTGATAAAAAACATACATGCGAGGCACAAAGGATTGGAGCGCAAAGAAGCACATATGTAATAGAATATTAGACACCATATCCTGCCTTAAAAGGGAGTACCACGTTGTTTACAGATTACTAAATGGGCATATGTTTCAGAAGTACATTTAATATGTAAACTTTAAAGTATATATTAATAGAAATTACTTATGGATGTAAGCATCGAGCCATCTTTTAGTGCCAATACCAATGTAACTAAACTACTGTAGTTTGCGAAGAAAAAGCAGGACATGCGACTACTATGAGCAAAATAATGCCGCAGATAGATTTGTAACAACTAATATATAAACATTGTTGCAGTTTTAAATTTGATAGAAGTACTTACTGTTTGGTTCCTAGGATCCTCTCGTAAAAGCTCATCTATTGTGACTTTGTTTCTTGTCATTTCATCCTCGATGTTATCATATCGGTAAGTTCGCACATTTTATATCACCGGTGGTGGGACCAATTGATCGTACCTATAAGGATATTGCAAGTTAGGCAGGTGTCTATATCAACGGTGGTTCATGGTATGTAACGACTATTGGACCAAAAAATAGCATTTAAAGAAGTCGGGACCAACTGACATGCTTAGGATATAATCAGTTTCAGGAATAGGAGGGTTGAGATAGTAGTAAGTTGCGGGCGTGCTGGAAAGCTGGAACCCTGCATTTGTCCATGCGTTTGTTAGAAAGTATATTGTTAATTTGTTTTAGATGTTGGTGTGTGGAAACGGTGTTACCTCCGTATGTTTTTACCCAGCATGAACTGACTGCCATCACTGTTGGTTTCGGTTCCTTTTCATAGGCATTAGTGTCGAAGTCTCTAGTTTTTTCATTCCAAAGGGTGAATCTGACAGTGTCTCCTCTGCATACGGATAAACACGCTAGTGAATTGTCATTTAGAATGATTGTTATTCAAAAGGAGTTCGTACGACTTACTCTAGGTTACGGAGTATGATATCCCTCTAGACAACTTGCTTTTGACTGGCGCCCCTGGGTTCACGCACGTCACCGACATAAAGGACGCAACCTATGTAATCTGCAGCCACAGAATGTGCAGTTATACCATTTTTTAATGCATGATTGACAATAATAGTGGTATGTACCTGTTAGTATGGTAGTTTTGTTGTCTGCACGCTAAGGTAACTCATTGTATGATGCAAAGTTGAAATGATGTAGTGGGAATCCTTTTCCAGTATACCGCTGAATATCTGTGAGTCTTCCTAGTATCAAGGTGAAGTGATTGGGCAACGTCTGCATCCAGTTTTTTGTGTCCAGCAGGCCGAATCCGGTAATTGTATATGTAGCATTCATCTAGAGAATGTTGTCAAATCTGGCCCGCTTGCGGCCTTCTGCATTCGCCTGTATCGCGTCTCCTTATAATACAACAGAGGAATACAGATATCAAGGTAGGCTAATCTAATGTACATTAGAAGGGGTTGTGCAGGCTAACATCACCTGTTGGTCAAGTAATATGACACTGAGAGTCGGTTGCTTTGTTCCCCTGGTGGATGTGAGTGTTCATTTACGATACACTCGCACACGTATGCCTTTTCCTATGTCTGATGGTTTCTGAATAGTGATGAACTCAAATAAGTACATTTTATTAACATCATTTATCCTATTTATTTGACTTATTTTATTATATTATATATGAGAATTGATACATTAATGTTTACTTTAGTAATTCTCAGGTAAAAACAAGCATTATGTGAAACTTGGCGATTTTGGACTAATTATGGAGCAAAACAAGCGAGATGTCAAAAGTCTACTGAAATCCAGAAGATGCGCCGTATCTCACTCAACAGATACGACGCAATATCATACTTAGATGAATTCAAAGACCATTGCTTGACTTTGAAGAATGCGCCGCATGCAATTCTGTCATGCGCCGCATATGAAACTTTGGTCAAAGAAGAAGATCAAGCTCGTTCTACTCCAGATACGCCGCAATATACTTCTAACATACGGCGTATCACTATCAAGATTTCACCAGTTACAATCCAAGACAGCTAAAGTACATGCGCCGCATACAAAGATCAAGTTACGCTGCATCTGAAGACGGTGTACGAATATTCCAGAATATATTAATCTTGGACCCCACGCGAAGTTAAGTCAATGCGCCGCATCTATCAACTCAATGCGCCGCATCGATCCCTCAGACAGAAACTATAAATACCCCAAGGACAGACGAATTTAAGAGACCTTTTGTATAACCCTAGAGCTGAATTCAGACGACCAGGCAGCACAAGACACACCTCAAACAAAGATACAAGAGCTGTAAGAAGGTCCTGCATGTATTCAATTCATTAAGTAGTTTTGTTTTATTGTTTTAGTATGCTTTAATTCATCAGGATTAATGGGCTTGTGTCATGTGACTACGGAAGATCATGCACTCCCCTTAATATTGCTTTCCCATTAATTAAAGTTTATATGTTGATGTCTTTGGTGACTTTTATTAGTGCATTGATAACCTCTGTGTCTAGCTGAGTCTTGCTTGGGTCGCCATGCCCCTTCCTCGCCTATTTATTCTAGCGTCTCTAGAAAAGTAGGATAGACATAAGTAATCATTAAGGGTTTACTCGCCGATAAGATTAGAGCCAACGAGAAAGGTTTAATTATATACACTTCATATAAAACTAGCAATAAAACAAGTGACAAGCTATTTAATTATCAGGACAGGTCTTCTCATTGTCTCGAGTATCTATCTGTGTACGTGTGTGCTAATCGCTGATTCGTGCTCATTAGTTTAGTTTTCTATTTAATTATAACCAAACTGTGCCAGTCTCTCAGGCTGAACCCCCTTGCGTTAGATTAGGTTGTATAACTAACTTAGGATATTAAAATTCTGATTAGAATAACTAGATAATACGTTCCACTCTTAGTGATCGACACTCTGCTTACCATTATATTCATACTGACCGGGTACACTGCTCGTTAAGTGTGTGTGTTATTGATAAGTCGGCTAAATATAAATTTAAAACTTGAGTAGGCATTAATACTGCTAAACCGCAACGACACATCACGCGCATCAAGTTTTTGGCGCCGCTGTCGGGGAGTGAATTGTTATTATCTGTTAATTTTATTAAGTATTTTAATTAGGTTTTTCTTTTTAGTTTTTTTTTTAGATTCTAACCACTAACCCTGTTGTATATTAGATAGATTGCGTTCATTGTATAATTTGCATATTTACTGTTTTTGTGTGTTTTTGTTTTCTGTAATTTTTGTTTCTTTTTGTTTGTTTTTATTTTTGTTTTTCTTTTTTCTGTATTTTTCTGCATTCTGCTGTCGTTGTATTGTGCTGATACAAACGATACGGCGCATCTGTTTTCACAGATACGGCGTATTGCGTTTAATTTTTATAAAATACAACGCGTTTAATAAATTCGAGTACGACGCATCTTTCCCCAAGATACGGCGTATTCTGTTTTTAATAAGAAATTTTTCTAAACGCTAACGCCATACGACGCATCTGTTTTAACAGATACGGCGTATTTTCTATTTAAATTAAAAACTGTTTTTCGAATTATTAAACAGAAGCGACGCATCGATCTTTATCGATACGGCGCATCTACTAAATCAAAAATCTTGTATTTTGAAACGTAACGAAAATACGGCGCATTAGCTTTTGTTAATACGACGCATTTAATTTTAATAAATATAATCGATTTTTGATAATTTAAACTTGATACGGCGCATTTTAATTCATAAGCGGTGTATCTGTTTTCTGAATAAAAGTCTGATTAAATTTTAACGTAATAAGATACGGCGTATCCAACTTTCTGGATACGGCGCATCGTCCGCAGATATCAGCCATTTTTATTCTTTATATTCGTTTCTAAATTCATTAATTTCTCTTCTAGCGAACAGATCCTGCTAACGATTTTACCTATGATGACAGGTTTTGCTATGGAAGATATGTCAATGAACGGATATCTTGCTAAGGAACTTATGAAAGATAAGCACAATGAAAAGTCCCGCACCAAAAAGCCGTTTATTCTGGAAAGTGATGACGAGTGTGATAACTATGAAGTTAGCTTGAGCAAGTTTCCAGCATTAAGCATTACTAAATGCTCAGAATTGGAAAAGGAACTCTTGCTTTCGGATTCATTCGAAAATTTTGATGCTATTACTTGCAACTTACCTACGATCGATGCTTTACTCAAATCTGTATCTCAAACCAACATGCCCTTCTACTCAGTGGAAGTTTATGAAGATGTCAACTTCAATGTACTCACGATTGATGCCGATTTATTTTCTTGGGAAACTCCTCTTGAAGCTACTTATATGGAATTCAAACGCTTATGCAATATTGAAGATGGGATATTCTCTTATGATTTACTAATGAGCTACACTGAAGATGAATTGTTACTCTTATGGTCTATCATTGAATCTAAAGGATTAACTTGGACGACCATCGAAGAAAAATATAGGAAATTCCAAATTGAATACATGAACTGAGCAAATGCAGTCAACAAATCGAGCAACAAAAGCTATGGTAGAGGAAATATCCAACCTATACAAACTTCTTATATGCCTTATTCCGAACAGTATTGGGGATTAGATAAAAGCAATCTGGATGATGAAAGAATTTATGCTGAATCGGAGATACTGTTTCATAAAAAGTTGGTAAGGTTGATGGATATCTCTTTAGAAGAATGGCTTGAACTTAAATACGGTGATCCCAAATTTGCTCCTACGAATGAAGTCAAACGGATTGTGACCTCATGGTTGAACTTAAATACGGTGATCCCAAATTTTCTCCTACGAATGAAGTCAAACGGATTATGACCTCATGGTAATACTAGCTTTGACATTAACTACGATCCTAACAATGTTGATTTTTCAGATTGGTTAGCTAGTAAGTTCAATAACCATAAGATCATGGACCGAGCTACTAAAGATGTGTTATGGGTATATTGGATGAGAGGGGAAGATGAGGAAGTAGAGAGCAACAATGGATCATCACATGACGATTCAACGATCGAGGAAGGCATTAAAGAATTGTTCAGCATAGACATTGATGTGTTCAATTATGAGACACCCTTGTGCAAACAATTCAAAGAATTTAATTACCTTCTTCAAATCGACGCTGATGTGCTAACTGGAGATCTACCAGGATTCAAAACTTATGATGAGTTCAAAAACACCTGGTACTACGAATGGAATGACCAGATACTATGGGTTTGGGATAAACCATGGGAATTTGGGCATATTAATCACACTTGTAAACCTTTTCGTTTCAAGGATGGAAGTAGTGAATGGCCAACCTGTGATTGGAAGAATGATGGAACCTGCAATGGGGGAAGTATAATTGGAATGAAACGAGTTGGAAACGATGTATACTTTGAAGACTATGATTGGTATGAAAAAGTTGAAGACTCCCCACGTAGAGTAGAGGCTTTGCAAGAAAAAGGTAGAATCAAATACTTAAAAGAACTAAAGGGAGCATCGAATACTACTTTCTGGGAATGGGTGCATAGAAAATGTGATGATTACACAAGGCTTAATCGATGCTTACAATGGGAATTGAAAAGAAAGTGGGACGAGACTCAAGATTATTATCAATCCATTAACTTGGTTAATTATTATCCCTATGATAATAACGATGAGTCACGAGAAAAATTAATTGATGAACTTGATGACTATTTGAATAAGGATCCTTATTTCAAGTTTGTTGATAAAGACGAAGAAGAATTCATCGAGAGAAAATGTCGACTACTTGGGATCACTTATAATAACCCACCCATGATAATTTCTGAAAAATTTGAAGTCATCAAATACTCTTTGGGACCATATGAGGAATATGTTGCAACGAAGACCAAAGAATATATTAGATTAAGTCGAACGGAAGAAAATGTTGCGGAGCTATACGGTAACATCTTTCGGATGAAAGAAGAAGGATGGTACGTAACAAGAACAAAATAAGGAGCTGAACGTGAGTCTAACTTGAAGACTCTGGAATAAAGACAAGTGCTGACCGGGAGACAACCCGAAGGAAAATTTTTTACTTTTATGTTATGTGTCGAGTCTGTCAGACCTGCAGAAGATGCGGCGCATCTCCATCATAAGATGCGACGCATCACCTGCACTGGTCATATCTTATTTCATTTTCTGCATTTTTATTTTTGACTTTAAAACTTTCTGTCAGTTTATTTAATGCGGCGCATCCCTGGTTAAGGATGCGACGCATCTTTTATTCTAATTCGTACTTATTCTAGGCTCGATACGGCGTATCTTCTTCCATAAGATACGGCGTATCGACTGACCTGATGATTTACAGTTTAATTTTTTAGGTTTTATTTTTACTAACTACTAATGTATTATGCAAGTTTGAACCTTCTTAACTCAGGTGTGTTAAAGTCTAAATGGTATTATAGATTCCTGCATTTTTTTGGATACATCATTTATGAAGCTTAAACGTTCTCATCCACAAGAAAGTTGATTTTTGCTCTTATACGAATAATGGAGGATCATACCGAGCAAATCTCAGGGGAGTTTTTCTGTTCTAATTCTTTTATTTTCCAGTTTTTAACCTTTGACACAAACAACGAGGACGTTGTTTAACTTAAGTGGGGGGATGGAGAATTAGAACACTTACTTGTCCTAAACTTTTTCAAAATATGCTTAAAATGCGCTTAATATATCAAAATTTAAAATTTTTTAGCATGTTTTTGTTTAAAGTCTAAATTACATAACCACACACATAACTCTATTCTTTCAAAAATATTAAAACTTTAGTGTGCCGGTGACTTGTAAACTTTAGAACTTGGCTTGTATACTATTCGAGACCACCATAATGAGTATTATCTATATAATTGGAGTGACTTGTCTAAATTGGTAAATTTCTAGGATTACACCCAAATAGCCTTTATATGTTATGTGATATTAACTAACTACACTGGTTAGTTAACCCCCGTATAAACCCTTTGTTTACTCTCACTTTTAGAGTAAGATACCCCTAGAAAAACCCTCAGAGCCATTCCTTTCGTTTCTTACACCTTAGCCTACCCTGTAGATTAAAATCCGTGGTTAATTGCTTTAGGCAAAGTGTGTTTCCTTACATTACCTGTGTTCGCGTGCGTAATTCATTATCTTTGGTTAGGTCGGGAAATTGCACAATGCAATTGGTATGAAAGTAAATATTGTATAACTTTTAGTTTATTTTTCGTGTGTTTGCTACTTTCACTATTACAGTTATTTCTGAAAGTATGAAGAGTATGGAAAAATTATCCGGAAAAATAGTGATAGAAAAGTTGTGAAATTTTACACATATATGTTGATGTCAAAAAAAAAAAAAAAAAAAAAAAAAAAAGAAAAGAAAAAGAAAAAGGAAAAGTTGGAAGTTTGTTTTAACCAACTTATGTAAAGTTTTGTATTAAGTGGGAGATATCACCACTATTTGTTGTTGTATATTATATTTATGGATTGAATGGGAGTTGGCCGTTATGGGAACGCCAACTAAGGTTATTCTTTGATTGAGATTTTGTTGAGTATAATTCGTGTCTACCTAAAGCGTGTGTTTCAAGTGTTAAAGTGTGAGTTATTCAATGATATGAGTCTTATTCATGCGATGGTTGGGAAAGTGATTAACCACACTTAGGATTTTAATTTATCTGTTTTGTTTATTTTTCATTTTACACCAATTTGTATCCCAAATATTATCCATACCCTATATCATTCTTCATCTAAACCTTTGATTTATTGAGATTAGGGATTTGAGCAATCTTAAGTATCGTAGTCGTGGATTCGGCTATGTATTTATGATTTTGTCGCCCTTTTTGATATAATATTATTGGTGAAGATTACTTGGTCCTATCTTTAGCCCATTCGAGCTAAGGAATTGAGCAATTGCAAGTATCGTGGTCGTGGATTCGATCATGTATTTGTAATTTTGTCGCCTTTTCTGGAACATGAGATCGATTGAGATTAAAAAGGATGATCAACCCTTAACCAACAAACCCTTTTTACCGATTTAGACTTGTTACTCCTTGGCTTTAGTGGGGGAGATGCGTATACTTGCCAAGCCTATGATAGAATATTCGTCACGACTAAGCAACTAAACGATTTAGAATTGTTTTACATTAAAAATTATTTTGATTTCTACTTCGTTAAGTGTTTGGTTGTGTGATTATGACAAAACGAATACGTGCTTAAATATAAAAATAAATCCTAATATCTTTTAGGATACATTTTCATATGATTAATTCTAAGGTTTACTTGGGGACAAGTAAAGTTCAAGTGGGGGAATATTTGATGAACTCAAATAAGTACATTTTATTATCATCATTTATCCTATTTATTTGACTTGTTTTATTATATTATATATGAGAATCGATATATTAATGTTTACTTTAGTAATTCTCAGGTAAAAACAAGCATTATGTGAAACTTGGCGATTTTGGACTAATTATGGAGCAAAACAAGCGAGATGTCAAAAGTCTATTGAAATCCAGAAGATGCGCCGTATCTCACTCAACAGATACGACGCAATATCATACTTAGATGAATTCGAAGACCATTGCCTGACTTTGAAGAATGCGCCGCATGCAATTCTGTCATGCGCCGCATATGAAACTTTGGTCAAAGAAGAAGATCAAGCTCGTTCTACTCCAGATACGCCGCAATATACTTCTAACATACGACGTATCACTATCAAGATTTCACCAGTTACAATCCAAGACAGCTAAAGTACATGCGCCGCATACAAAGATCAAGTTACGCCGCATCTGAAGACGGTGTACGAATATTCCAGAATATATTAATCTTGGACCCCACGCGAAGTTAAGTCAATGCGCCGCATCTATCAACTCAATGCGCCGCATCGATCCCTCAGACAGAAACTATAAATACCCCAAGGAAAGACGAATTTAAGAGACCTTTTGTATAACCCTAGAGCCGAATTCAGACGACCAAGTAGCACAAGACACACCTCAAACAAAGATACAAGAGCTGTAAGAAGGTCCTGCATGTATTCAATTCATTAAGTAGTTTTGTTTTATTGTTTTAGTACGCTTTAATTCATCAGGATTGATGGGCTTGTGTCATGTAACTACGGAAGATCATGCACTCCCCTTAATATTGCTTTCCCATTAATTAAAGTTTATATGTTGATGTCTTTGGTGACTTTTATTAGTGCATTGATAACCTCTGTGTCTAGCTGAGTCTTGCCTGGGTCGCCATGCGCCTTCCTCGCCTATTTATTCTAGCGTCTCTAGAAAAGTATGATAGACATAAGTAATCATTAAGGGTTTACTCGCTGATAAGATTAGAGCCCACGAGAAAGGTTTAATTATATACACTTCATATAAAACTAGCAATAAAACAAGTGACAAGCTATTTAATTATTAGGACAGGTCTTCTCATTGTCTCGAGTATCTATCTGTGTACGTGTGTGCTAATCGCTGATTCGTGCTCATTAGTTTAGTTTTCTATTTAATTATAACCAAACTATGCCAGTCTCTCAGGCTGAACCCCCTTGCGTTAGATTAGGTTGTATAACTAACTTAGGATATTAAAATACTGATTAGAATAACTAGATAATACGTTCCACTCTTAGTGATCGACACTCTGCTTACCATTATATTCATACTGACCGGGTACACTGCTCGTTAAGTGTGTGTGTTATTGATAAGTCGGCTAAATATAAATTTAAAACTTGAGTAGGCATTAATACTGCTAAACCGCAACGACACATCACACGCATCAATTAGCAACTCCAACGATCTCAAGTTTTGTAGCTGGTCTTTTTCCTGCAGACTTTGCTATGGCCGCTAACGCAGTATCATGCAACATTTTCCTATACCATAACAATGCAATCATAAATGAGATCATATTTAAATGGCCGGATTAAGCAACAAAAGGCAGTCATTAAGAAAAATGCATAGGCAATAAACCGTGTCCAAGTAACGACCACATCATTGTTGGTGTTAGCGGGGGTCAGCCTACTATAAGTTTACCTTAGTTCGAAAAATATATTGGCACTACATGGAAACAGATACATGGTTGTGGTCTTTGTAAATGGATATAGTCTGTGAAGCACTCGCCAGTTGTCTTCCTAGGCTTTCGAAAGTACACGCCAAAGAAGTCTCTGAAGGTATCCATTCTTAGAACATAATAAAAGGCTAGGTCTATTTTCTTCTCTATAGGGCTGCACATGTAACTGTCAAATTGAATGTAGCAAAATCTGTGGACAATTTCTCATCAGTATAGGCATGCCAGTAGAATGTGTGTGACCCTATATGGGTTGACTGACCTGCCCTTTAGCGATAGGCGGCAAAATCTGTAAAAATATAACTAAGAAAGACACAATCCGCAAGGGTTAAAAGAACATATTAGACCCTATATGGGTTCACTGACCTGGGCTTTAACGATAGGCGACAAAATCTGTAAAAATATAAATAATAAAGATACAATTCGCAAGGGTTAAAAAAACATACTATGGGTATTAAAACTGCATATAAGGTAAATGGTAATAGATGTTTATTCTCTGTCTTTAGTCGGCTCGTATGAGTAAACACGAACATGAAAACAGCAAAGAACATGGGTGATGTATTTGTTATGAAGAAGACCTGGTTTCTGACAATGTTTTCTAAAAAGTCCCTGTAGACGATATTTTTCGTTGTATTTGAGGGTCTGTTAGGTTGATCTTTGATGAGGATTTTCAACCCCTCAGGAGACGTGGCTCTTGAAAGTGCTACGTATAACTGACCGTGACCAAATATAGGTTCCGATAAGCAGACGCCTATCTTATTCAGTGACTGGCCCTGGCTCTTGTTGATGGTCATCGCATAATATACTTTGATCGGGAATTGCTTCCTTTTAAATATAAATCGCAGGTGCTCGTCTCTGTTAAACAACATGATCCTAGGAAGAAATACTTTCTGCAACATGCGAGTACCGGTAACAATTCTCAGTTCGATCACCTTAGCAAGCATCTGTGTTACGATCATGCGCGTGCCATTACAAAGCCCCCCCCAGCCAAATTCAAGTTTCAGAGCAACATAACAGGTGCGCCTTTTTTCAATTCAAGGTTATGTGGTGGAATTCCAGTGAATGAAAGCGTGTTTAGGTACTCTTGTGGATATATTAATTATGTGGCTCCTCCGTCATTTCCGGGCGGTATAGCTTCGTCGTTACTTGCATATACATGGCTGGTGGCAGACAACATCTGCAGGACATCTGAATTAATGGCGTCGGCGGTTTCATTTTTGGGACAAATAATGGCTCTTTCTTGCAAGGCCTCGGCAGTTGGTGATAGAAGTATCGTGTGGGGATATATAAACCGTATAAGTTGCATCCTCGCGTCATCACTATCTGGAATACGGTACATTTCAGGTATATGTATCCATGAACTATCTTCAGGATCGGTTTCATCTGGTTCACCAATAACACCGTTCCCTACGTCTACCAACCATCTAGAAAATGATACGGTATCATGCAGCTGTTGGGGAGATGCCTGAATCCTCGTTAGTCGCATATTTTCTGTCAACAAATGAACTTTTAAGTGTTTCCAAAGATTGGATTCAGTGATACACGAAGAAATGATTTGTTGTTTTGTACCTTTTTTCTTCACCGGTAAAGTTTGTCTGAAATCGCCTCCCAGGATCACTGACTTGTTTCCAAAGACAGCCGTTGGCCTATCTAATAGATCTCGTAAGGTCCGGTCGAGAGCCTCAAAACATTTATGGTCGTTCATGGGCGCTTCGTCCCAAATTATCAGGTCTGCCTGTATCAGTAGATCAGCCAGCTGAGTATGTTTTTTTACGGTGCACATAGACTCATTTGTCACATTTAGTGGTAAGTTGAATCTTGAATGAGCAGTACGGTCTGATGGCAATAGGAGCGAAGTGATTCTAGAAGAAGCCACCGCAAGAACTATCTTCCGCTGTGCTCGGAGTGCGTAAATTATACTTTTCCATACAAAAGTCTTTCCATTCCCGCCGTATCCATATAAGAAAATTAGTTCATGTCTGTTATTTCTAACCCCTCCGACAATGGTATCAAACAGTTGTCGCTGCTGAGTATTGAGATTTGGCACCATTCGATCTCTTTCAGTGGCTATAGCTTCTGTATCATAGCTTCGTTCTTCCATGACTGTTCTATTTCGTAGAATCTCAAGCAGGCACCGCACAGGGAGATGCATACCAAAGTCTGTAACCGATTTTCCATGGAACCTAAGAATACCTTCTAACTCGTACAAAATCCCACATTGCAGTTCTTCGTCAGTCAAGTTAACTTCAGGCATGTGGAGCAGTTGCGACAACATTCTGGGTATATCATCACTCATGAGTCTCCAGTGTCTATTCCAAAGAGATATTGGATTAGCAACATCACAAAAGATGAGAATTTGACAAAACAGTTGTCGTATTTCTGATGCTGTAGCTGTTAAAGTTGCCTCTAAAAGAGCAAGTAACCATTCTCCGTCACCTGTTAATAAACCCATCGCTTCACATGCTGCTCTGTTAGTTAGATAAACTCGACCTTCAACTGTACGTATAGCCGGAAACGATGCACATCCCTTCTGATGGCACAACAAAAGCCTTTGGTAAAACAAATCGCCAGCGCTGGGATGTATATACGCTAACCTACCAATCGATGGCTTGTTAAGGTTTCGTCTAGGCGACCAAAACTTCTGAGTACCATTCCAAACGAATTCAGAAGGAAAGTCTAGGTAGGTTAGGTGGTGACCGAGTGTTGACCGAGCATTAAAATCTAACCATTGCGTAAGGGTGGTTTTCTTGTTACTTGGATTTTTGACAACAGATTCTAAACTTTCGTTTGTTCTGAAATTTACACGCTGCATGTTCTCAAGATGAACAGCTAGTATCTGGACAACCGGATCCCTGTGGTGAATATCGTATCCCAGCAACCGACAACAGGCTTCGTGCAGCCCTATGTATCTTGCATCTGGATAATTCTTTATTTCGTCAATTCTGATTGCAGGCACTTGGCTAGTAGAAGGCGTGTCTCCAACAGATCTTGTTATCTGTGTGACTATCCGATCCGTACCCTTTGAAATATACTTGAATAAATACTTAATCAGCATTGTCCATTCACAATATTCCACATTGATATGTGCATAAAACCTTCTGAGAAGCAGCATGTTATATGGTACCACATATCCATTATCTAGCTCAACATTTTGGCTGGTAGTCACATCGCCCCAAGGACGCCTACGGTAATGCACGTACCCATTTTTTTCAATGGATGTGGCATTGGCATATGGTTTAGGAAACCCTTTTGTGCATGTATCAGTTCCCTTCATACATTGTGCCGATCTATTAGCCACACCACACGGCCCGTGCATCATAAGCTCGCTAACAATCCGATAACCTTCCGGATCAATGTCCCTAGCAGGTAGCTCAGCAGATATATATCGATCGATATCCGCATTTGTACGCACCCTCGAAGATTCTTGTATCCATAGCAACAAATAACAATGCGGTAACCTACGTTTTGGAAATTCGACCGTGTACAAAACTGGGAAATTAAGAGAGAAAAAAAAGTCAGGTATAACGGCAAAGATTTATGTACAGGTATATGCTAATAGAAATCGAAACTTACTGGCTGCAACTGATCCAAAGGGCCTCCTGTCACAGAGATATGTAATCAGAAGATGGATTTTCTGTTCAAAAACGCGGTCAACAACATCTGGCCTATCAGCAACAGTGACGTCCGGAAACTGCTCCATATATTCTACAATCTTTGGCCATCTAACATTGCACGTAAACGTGATGAAAAAAGAAGGGTTTCCATGAACTCGACAAATTGCAAGTGCATCAAGATAATGGCTGTACATATAGCGTGGCCCACCAACGAATGATGCAGGAAGAATTGTTCGCATTCCTACATCAGAACCATTACGATCACCTCGCGTAATCGCGTCATATACCCCAGAAAGATAATCGTTTCTGATATCGTTCTGGTGTTCCCGAATGAAATCCAATCGATATTGTTCAACACTACAATAAGCTGTAACAACATATTGTTGAAACAGCCTACCGGATCTTGTTAGTAGATTATATTCCTGAAACCGATCATGTAACTGATATGCATAGTACATTTTCATTGACATCTTTTTGCTCTCTTCCAACGTTTGAGTACTTGTGTTCCATAGGCGCAAACCAACGTGGAACCCGTCTTCTCCAAAAATAAACAGTAGCGGAAATTGAAACGACATATAGCAAGGGTGTAATTTACTGACTCTCTGTAGCTCGCCGACGCGTTTCTGAATAATGATATCGTATTCAGTTCCTGTATCGGGACCTCCTTCGTAAACAATAGCCCCAATGGAATCCCCAGAAGGCAACTCATGTTGGCGCGAACCCTTGACTGCAAATAATCGTATCTTGAACTCAGGAATCTCCTCAACTGTTAGCAAGTCTCTTGCTGTCCTAAATATACGAACTAACTGATTATGCTCATCCAGGACATGAATTAAACCGTCAACAATTTCCGCCCTTAAAGTTTGACTACCATCATTAAAATGGCTTAGCCGATTCCGCAATTCATTCTGTATATCAAAGATATAAAACTGTAAGAAGCGCGGATCAATGTCCTCAGACGGGCAAAGGCCACCTATCCAATGATAAATTTGTCCTGATATTTTAAAGATGTACGGGCCTCGGCCTCTGTTAACTGATTCATCAATTTGAGCTCCTAAGGAAGTCATAGCAAACATTGAGTAATAAGCTCTGACATTCTCCATGAAGTGGCGGTCCGTAAATAACTGTTTGATATACAGAGGATATTCAGATTGTCGCCGCAAAACCACCAGACCACCCATACAACACCTATGATACCTGGGAATCGTACGGCTTCCATGTTTAACCCTTTCTTCAAACCAAAACAACGCCTTGCAATGGCGACAGATCCTGTTACATGGCCCTAAAGACACATATGCATCCGGTGGCCCTGCAAAAGACCAAAAAAAAAAAAAAAGAAAAAAAAAAAAAAAAAAAAGGTTAAAAGGAAACCACAGCGCAAAACAAAAGTAGAAAGAAAGACCTACATAGAAAGAAGACATAATCAATAGTACATGTGTGTCCGTGGATAGTAGCAGGTGTCATTCCAGCCGTACGCCTTTGTCTTCTGCGAGGTATCGCGCGCCTAGCACTGGATATAGGATTGGCAAATGTTTGACGATTGGGACCGCCAGTGGAGGACGCATGTTGAGGGTGCGCATTATAGTTAGAAGGTGCAGTAGCAGGAGGCTGAAATTCAACTGTGAAAACAACGCCAAAAAAATAAACACAGTTGAGAAAACAGAACCGCTGTATGTACCTGCTAAAAAAGGACACTGTGCTCACATTCATAACTACTCGATAAACGCGTACGCAAAGATAGAGATGTATAGCAAGTATCACAGGCGGATGTAGTAGCTGAAAATCAAAGAAACAAAACGTGAAGCGTATGAAGAAATGATACATGTAAACCAACACTATGAATGAAAAATCACGACTGACCATCGATGGTATTCGCACCGAAAGCATCACTACTTCCCACTCCAATCTCGGCTGTCACAACAACGTGATGTAACCAATTATTATAAAGATCAACGAAAACATTAACAAACAAAAAAGAAGAAAAATGAAAAATAAAACATACGCAACATGACCGGAAGATTGGCCAGTTCCCGAATGCGTTGCAACATATGTATCCATACGACATGAACCTGCTGTTGGAAAATGTGTCAGAAAGACTATAGACATCAATAAAATACAGATATGAACAAACCACAAAGAAAATATATACCCTACTAGTTATTGCTGACGGCGACACATCATCCACCTTCTGTTTCCCTTTACCGGAAACATTCGTCGGATCCAGTAAACTACGTTGACAACCCTGCAGAGGCTCATTGATCGAAATACCATTCGAAGACCTCGCAGGCATAGCAGGAATACCGTTCCTGGTAATAGAACCGCCACGCAAGCCTTCGGCATAACATAAGGAAGCGTCAACATCCATGAATTCAGAAATGTCACACGCAGGGATCATTATACTTTCCAAAACCGAAGTCGGCATATCAATCATAAGAAAGGCACTACCGGTATTAGCATCTAAATGAGTAGACACATCTATTAGCTGAGAAAACAAAACCGTTGTATGTAACCAATTAAAAAGGGCATTGTGCTAACATTCATACGTAGTCGGTAAATGCACAGGCAAAGATTGAGATGTATAGCAAGTATCACAGCCATCCATAGTAACTGAAAATGAAAGAAACAAAACTGAGGCATACGAACAGATGATACATCTAAACCAACACTATGAATGAAAGATTATGACTTACCATCGATGGTATTCGCAACGAAACCATTACTACTTCCTAGTCCAATCTCGGCTATCACAACAAAGTAACATAACCAATTATTATAAAAACCACCGAAAACATTAACAAACAAAGAAGGAGAAAAATGAAAAACAAAACGTACAGAACATTAGCAGAAGCTTGGCCAGCTCCCAAACGCGGTGGAATATATGTATCCATACAACACGAACCTGCAAATGGAAAACGCGTGAGAAAGACTATACACATCAATAAAGTACAGATATGAACAAACCACAATCATAAAATATACCCACCCAGTTATTGTCGACAGCGACACATCATCCACCTTCTGTTTTCCTTTTTCAGCGACATTGTTGGGATCCGGGAACCTGCGTTGACAACCCTGCGGAGGCTCATTAATCGATATACCATTCGAAGATCTCGTAGACATAGAAGGAACACCGTTTCTGGTAACAGAACCGTCACGCAAGGGTTTGGTACAACATAAGGAATTGTCAACATCCATGAATTCAGCAACGTCACACGCAAAGACCATTATATTTTCCGAAACCGAAGCCGGCGTATCAATCATCAGAAAGCCACTACCGCTATTAGCATCTAAATCAGTAGCCACATCTATAAGACCACCAGGATCCAACCCTTCACCATTATCACCCCTAACAGACCCGTCTCCCTCTAACGGTTGGTTACAACTATTTCTACGGACAGCTTTACTCTTACTTCTCATTCTTAAAGACACAAATCAGACACACGCATAAAAAACAACAAAAAAAAAAAAAAAAAAAAGAAAAAAAGAAAAACCGTATGCACCATCCACACATAAACCATAAGCAAGAGATACACAAACCTACTATCCTCTGGATTCGCCGAGACAACAATCTTTAGGGTTTGCACAGGTACCAATAAAATCACACGGAGAAGGTTCACACAACTACCAGTAAAACCACAGGGAGATGACACGTATGTGGTACGTGTATGAACAAAAGAAGCTAAGAAGAAATGTGGAGCGGGCTAAGCAAACGGGCCGTAAAACAGGCAGCCCAAAACCAAAACGACGTTACTGGCGTTGTTTGTTGACGCTGCAATATATTATATATAATGATTAAAATAATGTGAAAATTATTAAAGAGTAACCATGTTTGGAATTTGTTTCAATTACGTCATTCTAAATCTATTTTATTATAAAAGTACTTAAAGTTTCAACAATGTTTCATTGTTGTGAAATTTATTGTTTAAGTAATATAAACAGAACACATCTTAAACTTGATGATTATTTTGTGACTTATTCTTGCATGCATTAATTGTAAATAATGTTGGCTGTGAGAAGTTATTTTCAGGTAGTGCTTATTAATAATGTACTACTCCGTACTACTTAATATTGCATGTATAATATTTTAAGCATAGTTATTTTGCGTATTTTCACAACAAAATAATAAAATTGAAACTTTGATTGTTTTTATAATTATTATGAAGTTCAAGTGACAAACTTAGAACATTAATGAAACTTAATTACGAGTATCAAATAGCATTTGTCTTATTTTTGTCAAGTTTGAATTGCATGTACCTTTATGTATCCAACAATTTGCATTTATAACCTCAATAACATCACTTAATTAATTATACTATGTCATTCAAAAGTGACATATTACTCTATGTTATCCAATAAAATACGACTAGTCTATAATGCCTTAAACTTCTACTCCCTCCGTTCCATATTAAGTGTCCACAATGGAATCTTTGATCAAAGAGTCCGGAAAGGTAGGTTTGGGTTTTTTTGCTCGAAATTATAATGGAGAAGTGTTATTATCAGGTGCTCGGGGAGAGTGTTTTGCGAGTTCTCCATTGGAAGCCGAGGCGAAAGCTATCATGTGGGCTATGAGTCATGCTAGAAGTAGATGTTACCCGAACGTTGTTTTCGAATCTGACTAGTTAATGCTCTACGTAGTGGATCTACTCTTTTACAAAATTGCCAACATGTTTTCACAGATTTTATCTTTTTCTCTAGCTTTTAGTACGTGTCAATGGTCACTTGTTAAAAGAGAAGGGAATGAAGTTGCTCATAGTATAGCTACTTGGGCCGTAGAATGTAATGATGAGATTATTCTTGAGGGTAGAGTTCCGGATTGTGCTCTTGTACGAGCCATGGAAGATGTACTTTATCTTCTATTGAATAAATTTATCCCTCTTTTATCAAAAATAAATAAATAAATTTAAAAAAAAAAAAAAAAAGAAGCAATCAATCAAAGTGGGTTTACTTAAAAAATTGCTACTAACATTGCAACTTTTAAAAGGAGAGAAACACTTCGATAAACACTTTTGAATTTACTAGTTCATATAAACAAACCCTCCATATCAAAACCCCCAAACACAAACAAACCCACAAACAAAAGACCCCCTCCCCAACATAAAAAAAAAAAAAAAAAAAAAAAAAAAAAAAAAAAAAAAAAAAAAAAACAACTTTTACCCAAAAAACCTCACCACACCCTCCCAAAAAAAATAATAAAATAAAAAAAACAACTACGCAAAAAGTCACACAAAAACCTAGACAAAAGATCCTCCACAGAACAAACAACACAAAAACCGCACGCAAAACGCTCCAGAAAAACATACACAAAAAACCTACATAAAGACCTCACACAAAACTCTCTCTCAAAATCAAAAAAAAAAAAAAAAAAAAGGTTAGATAATGAAAACCTCGTAGGTGTAACTTTATTATTGATCGATATTTATAGATTACAACCATAATGGACCCTAACCCCACACCGGGCTTGTGTCATATTCACAATATTCGCGTTCACATGGAAATGATTAATGGTTCATGATACAGTTAGGGACTTATTTTGGCAATATCGGTACTTTAGCAATAATATTTTCTGATAAGCATACAATTTAAAACACTTGAGTCCAAATTGTAAAATAGCATGTATCTCCCCCAATGGTTTTATTAGCAGTTTAAAGATTTAAAGTGGGGCTATGAACTCACCGTAAACAAAAGTGAATAGCAAGATATAAATAAAGTGACGAGTAAACCGAGAAGTCCTACGAGCAACCTAAAAATAATATGTTGCATCTTAGGTTTTAAAATAATAGAGTATGAATGCAAGAAAGTTTTATATATTTATTATATTAATTATGCAATTATACATAGAGTTTTTAAGGTTTATAAAGAGACTGAGACTAAAGTTGACAAGTTAGGAAAGTGTTACGAGCCCCAATATATAAGTTGTCTGAGGTTCGGGTTTTTATGATATTTCTACAGTTCAAGTATCGTATTGTATCGATATGTGGTCAAATTGGTCTATAAATAAATTATCGGGTTTATTCCCGAAAGTGGGTCCTACAACTTCGGGTAAATGTAAAATTTATCAAGTGTTTAATATAATTATAGTTTACCAAATTTCATTTTTATAAAAATGGTCATATCAATATTATTATCATTTAATAATGTTTAAAGATATTATTAAATATATTTGACTATTTTTAAGTAAATTTGATAAGTTATAAAGTTTTTAGGTTTAGTGCGGGTTTTGATAAAAAGTTTATATTTGTTACTAAAAGTTTCATTTCTCTTAAACCGTAAGGAGTTATACTTCAAATTTTATATTTTCAGAAATGTATTTAAGTGTGCTAATCAGATTTTTGGTTCTTATAGCTCTTAAAATTGCATTTCCTAAGTAAAATTACCATTTTACCTTTATAGGTCAGGTCTGATCCGGGACAGTCCTAAACAGTCTCATCATTTTTGTGATAAGTTGAGTTCCGTAACTCCGTTTTGTATATGGTTTTCGGCTACGTTCAAGTTAAAGTGTTAAATAATTTTCATAAAACTGGACCGAGTCTCAGAAATGAATAGATCTATGAGCTTTTTACGTTTAAAATCTTGTGTGCGTTTTCCGACTAGTTTTACCGTTTATTTTCTAATTAAATCATCGGGTATCGCCACGCGAACAACCACCCGAAAAATCGAAGCTAAGAGATAGATCTACAGCCCTATATTTTTACCAAAGACTCAAAGTCTACTGATTAAATGCAGAAATTATGAGAACAGTCCCTGGTCCGAATGGTCTTTGCAAATCTAGTCCCAATTATAGTTTTTGGTATTTTAAGCTATGAACAATACATAAATTAATACAACAAGCATATGAAACAGGAAAAATACATAACATATAAATGACATCATTAGTAAAATGGAAAACATGGTGGGTTTTCTTACAAGAGTGGAATGGAACACACAAGAAAATCAAGATCAAAGCACTAGATCTAGTAACAAATGGAACTTCAATCTTTGCACAAGAATACAATATTATCAAAAGATGGTGATGGTGACCTTTGAGCTATAAATGAATTGTGGTTTTGAGATCTAGAATGAGTGGTTTTACTTGTATAGTTTATCTAGGGTGGTTTTTGGTTAATGGGAGACAAGGAAAAGAAAACATGTACAAGTGTCTTAATTTGATCCATTTTTTGACACCACAACTATATGACTCACCATCATGCGCGATGTGTGTCAGTTTGGCTTGGTAAGGTGGTGTTTACCAACTAACGAAACACATTTTTTTGGTGTGCGTCTGTGTGTGTGTGGGGGGGGGGGCGGTTCATTGTGGGGTATGTTTGTTTAAATTGAGGTATTTTTATGTGATTAATTAGGTAGTAACTACCACGTCTATTAGGTGGTAGGTTAAGTGATATGTTAAAAATGAAAGCGTTGAGGTGGAGGTGGTCGATTAGTTAAAAAGTACACCCAACCTTATGACCCTAAGCCTAAGTGTAATAATGATAAAAAATCATCACTGTTAACTTAGCGCTACATCAACTTTTCACTCTTGTACCAATATCACCACCAAACACGTGTATAAAACCACCGACTTCTCCACCTAATTTAATTACATTAAAAACAAATAAAAAAATCCCCCATCTTCTTCCTCCTCCCTCCATTAACCTAACAACTATGCTCTTATATAAAAATCAACACAAAATCACAAAACTCACACCACTAACACTTTTATAAAAATCAACCCAAAATCACAAAAGTCGCACCACCAACATATTTTTTTTTCTCTTTCACAAGTCGATCGTTTCCACGACCATTAAAAAAAGACCACAGCCACGAGTGAAGGTGGTGGCGGCATAATAGCTTCAACTCGTGGTAAGGGAGGACACATTCTCTTCACCATTGTTACGCCCAATATGATAACTTGTATAATTAGTTATTTAAAAAAATAATCGGGAGTTATAAATCTCACAGACTAAGTATTATGTAAACACATAATTAATTATAGACCAATAAAGGTAATGATACATGTACTATTACTACTATGTTATAATAATGTGTATTATGCAAACTAATGATAATTATTAAGATGAATATGCAAATAAAATTTTGTTTAGAATATTAGTTATAGTTTTATTAAGAATATTCTTAATGAAAGTTTTATTAATACGATATATTCTTAATTAAAAGGATGATGGTAGGGTATGTGGTACGATATTAATATAAATGATTGCAATAATGTGAAAATCATTAAAGAGTAACCATGTTTGGAATTTGTTTCAATTATGTCATTCTAACTCTATTTTATTATAAAAGTATTTAAAGTTTCAACAATGTTTCATTGTTGTGAAATTTCATGTTTAAGTAATATAAACAGAACACTTCTTAAACGGGACTAATTATTCATACCAATTTTTTTTATTAGAGATACTAAAGTAATCAATGTCAAATACTAATAATGTAGTAATCATGATGTTTTTTTCTTTTTTATTTTAAATGTAACTAAAATAGGTATATAAGTAATGATTATGTAATCATGATTGTATTTCTTTTTTTAAAGTTTTTTTAAATCCATTTTAATTAATAATCTCTAATAAAAAATAATAAGAGTAAAAAAACTAAAATACTTAATAATTATGTTTCCATTATATTATTAATCTCTAATAAAAAAAAATACACAATCTATAAATAAGAAAATTCAAAAATTGATTATGAATAAATAAAGATACTAATCTCTAATAAAAAATAATAAGAGTACAAACACTAAAATACTTAATCACTTACATCAACAAATACACTTTCACGACGACAAATTTGTGTATATAGTTCTAGACGTGACCTATACATGGTTTTCCATCTAACTGTAGAGTGACAAAACTCGTTAAAACAATAAGGCATGATGACAGGCATCGGGTACTCTCCTTGTAACTTTTTTTTGTTCTAAACTTCACATTTTTAATATGACAAAATATTTTTTTCAAAAATACATTTTACAAATTATTTTCGAATTAAAAAGAAATGTTTTATTTTGAAAAATGAGTTTAAAAATCCCAACAGCTATTTTCCACCCAAAACAGCTCCAAACATCCCCAAATAAAACTTCCCCACTAAAAACAAAAAGAGGAGCTGTTAGACTCGCTTTTTTATAAAGATATCCTCACTAAAGTGAATTGGACTAGATTCATAGCAAGTAGTACCCGCAGGGACTACTATTGATTAAATGGCAAACATGTAATGTAACAGGGGTATAAATACCCCTTATGACTCTAAGTACACGAAGAAAGAAGTAATGTCTCGTCTAAGGCTCACTAGTTAGGATGGAGTAATAACATAACTAGAACATTACAGTTGAAGTTCAGAGCTACAAGAATTAGTGCCGTCAGTGCCTAAGATCGAACGCCGAGATCGTCGAAAGAGAGAACTTCAAGTCTGCCTCAGGATCTAGACTACAGAGACTGTAATACCTGAAATTCAGATAACGAGTAAAATGACTAAATTACCCCTGATAATATAAAACCTAATTAAATAACTTATAACATTCTGAAATAATTCCAAAACATCTGAAAGCGAACTATATCTGAAACAACTAAATTTCTGGGACAATGTTACATCATTTTAAATATTCAAAAGTATCATACACATTTGTTTAGTTAAAATCCGAAAATTATACATTTAACTAAATATAATGTTTTAATTCTTTAAATTTAGATTATATGTAAAAATAAAATAAGGAAAGGATAAAGAAAATCAACCAAATAATTTCTTGATATCATGGACCGAATATACTGATCTTGCCCCCCCCCTAAATTCGGTTCTCACAAGATAAAGTCAAATCTTTATTTTATTTTCTCTCAAAAACATAAACCGAATAAGCTAAACAAAACCCTAGCGATCTAAAAAATTCGACCAAATCTTTCACACGATTTCTGGGCTTGAGCAAGTAATTTTCTGGTGTTCTTGGAGGTGCAAGGAAGCTAGGAAAATTAAGGGTTGCTGCGTTTTGTCTTTGGTTCGTGCTTGTTCTTAATTTCTTGTCGATTTGCTCTAAAACAAGGTAATAATCCATACGACTTAACCAAACGTTTTAAAATTAATATGTCATTTTTCCAGTGATCTTTAGATGTTATATGACTCATATAAATTATGTAAATCGATCCATGCATGCTAATCTATGCGTATGAAAATATAATGGTCATAAAACACGTAAATCACAAATATATGTAATCCGAATTTCTGGACATGATAGCTATTTTATTTAGACCTCATATGATGTAATAGACCTGGGAAAAATGATAGATCGAATTATAGTAGCCTAAATCAAGTCGTTGTAATTTTAATGTCTAAAACGTACGTAAATATGCAATATATGTTAAACGATTTTTTTGGGCATGGTCTCTATTTTTCTTGGGTTCCTTATGAGTAATATGATCTGGGAAAAATATGGTTTTGATTTTTAGAAGCTTAAAATTAACGTGGTGAATTATTGTATAAACCGGATTTTTGGAAAAACAAGAAATAAAATAAAATGGAAATCGTGGGTACTAGGGTTTGGATTCTTGGGCATGATACTGATCATTTAATGTGTTCCAATGATGAATTAATGATGGTTCAATGATTGGTAAAAAGTAGGGTTTGAAATTGTTTCTAAAAAGTCTTACCGATTTGAAGTAAAATGTATAAGGACCTGTTTTGCCAACTTTGAAACTTATGGCATATTTTTATAAGATCATATACATCTGTAAGAATGTGGGAAAAATATAACTTTGGGGTCCTAAGTGTAAATATTGCATAATAATGAATTAATGGGAAATTAGGGTTTCGAATTGGAATTAATTAAAAGTGAGGGACCAAAAGTGTAAATCTGGAATTCTGAAGTTGTTTTGTGTTAATACTGATATAAAAAGGTTGTTGTGTAATTTTGAGGATTTTTGGGCTAATTATGTAATTGTTATGAATTATGACTTAATATATATGTTTTGTAAACTTAAAGGGCTAAATATGTAAATTCTAAATTCTGAGGGGTCTAATATGTAAAGTACTGAATTCTAATGGTATATTCTGTAAATTTGAAATATAATATGCTTGGTTGGTAAATATGGATATTGTAGGGTTTAATTTGTAAAATATGTAATTATAAGGTTGGTTTTGTAAATTATGTAACTAAAGGGGTGTAATCTGTAAATTGTGAAACTTAAGGGAATAAAATGTATTTCTGAATAAAATGAGTATATAATTCTGTAACTTAAAGTATTTTCACTAATGACCTTGGAAATTAATGAAGTTACATTTAAAACCCTAAACTTTGTATAATTGTCATTTAAAACCCTAAACTTCTGTAACTTGATAAAATGTGCGGTATTCCATAATAATCTCTGAATAAGGGTTAAACCTAATCTGAAATGATAATATATGTTAATTTTGGAAACCTGCTAACTATGGGAACTTACTAAATCTGGAAAGTTACTAAAAATAGAAAGTACATAAAATGATGAGATAAACAAAGAGTAATAATCTGAATAAGGAACTTTAGTAATTCTGTCTTCCTCTTCCTTAGGTGTGAAGAAGGAGAAGTCTTGATCAGTGTTCTGTGTTTGTTTGTTTGATTTCTGCTGTGCTAATAAGGTACAGATATTCTGCCCTATTTCAGTAAGGGTGTTTCTTTCCCTTTTCTCTCAGTATTTCATTTTCCTTATTAGGATTCCCTATACCATTGCTATGTTCCCTTCTGTTGTGGATCTTTGTTGTGATCTGTTTGTCTTAAACCTTTTGTTGAACCTCTGCTATGATTCTTGTATTCTGAACCTTTTTCCTGAACTCTGATTGATCTCTTGTTCTAAACCTTAACCTGATATATCTGTTGTAAATTCTGATTTGATTTTTGAAACCTTAACCTGTTTAATCCTTATCTGAACCTAATTGATTTTGAACCTCTATTAAACTACATATGAAACTGTTTAAGAAAAGCTATTTTAAAAAGAAGCGATACCACTTGGAAATGGAAGTTACTAAACGTTTTGGAAGACCATTTTTATGAAAACTATTTCGTAAGATCATTTCAATGAAAACCATTATTAAAGGATTGATTTAAATGAACTTTTGACAGGAACTTCTGAAATGGATTATTGCTATAAATTTGTAATCATTAACCTTTGATATACTTTTTGGACTATTGGAAATAAACCTTTTTATCTGAACTTAAGCTTTGATATTAAACTTAATCTGATAAACTCTGATTTAAACCTTATTATCTTAATCTGAATTGTTGACATGACCCTTCTGCCATGAACCCTTAGATGTGACTCTGTTTATTATATGACATCTGACCTTGACCACAGTCTGATATCCGAGCCAATCACTAGGCATGAGGGTTTCATGTCCATGTCATTGATGCACCGATGGCATGACTCTAGGGCAGGAGAGTGATGACCTGTCCCGTCCCTGATTTATTTTATTTGGTGTGTTCTGAGGAGTTTCTGGCCACAGGGGGCGCATGGATGCATCCTAGTTCTGACTCTGTTATCTGTTATCTGTTATCTGTTTATGTTATATGTTTATTATTATATCTGGTGACTGATGGTGTGTGCGATACACGTCTTTCACATATATCTGGGAGCTGATCACTCCGATTTGATACATGAGGTCACCCCTCATATTATCTGTTACTTGAGAGGTATCCCCTCTGGATTATTATATGATTACTCTGTTATGATATTATCTGTTATCTCTGGGCTCGTGATGGATTTCTGTATTTCCCTAAACCCGGTTTGTACATTATCCTTTTTCATTTCTTTTCTTTTACCCTTACTCTTTTCCTATTCCTTCACTTTAATTCTGTATCTGTATACTCTGTATTTCTGATTTGTTTCTGTATTGTTCTCTGCTATTGTTTCTGTCATCTATATATCTGTTCACTGAGCTTTAGTAGCTCAGCCGCATTTCTTTTCCTGCGGCAGGTTTTAGTAGGAAGCTGGGAATGAGTGAGAGTGTACCTCTGGACTTAGAAGGCTTGGTAGCTATTCTAGATTAGAATTGGACTGAAGTTATTATGTTTAGAATTAGTTTTGAAAGTTTTCTTTGTAACCTTGTAAATTCAGTATTTCATTTGTAATCCTTTGAGATTTTTGTATTACTGTAGAAGTATGCTCTGTTTTGATCTGATATGAATCCATTATTGTGATATCTTTACCCTTGTCGGGTCGGGGTGTTACAGAGACTCTGCGCTTCAACAACGTCAAAAAAAAGTTTATTATTATTTCAATTTACTTTGTTTATAGGTCTCATTGTAACCATTCACGTGTGACGATATCTTGGAGGGAGATTGTTAGACTCCTTTTTTTATAAAGATATCGTCACTCAAGTGAATTGGACTAGATTCATAGCAAGTAGTACCCGCAGGGACTACTATTGATTAAATGGCAAACATGTATTGTAATAGGGCTATAAATACCCCTCGTGACTCTCCATGAGGGGTGTGGGAATTCTTTGTATTATTTGTTCATTTCTTAAGCTAATATACTAAGAGTTTTTCTCCACCATCTCTCTACTTTCTCTCACTAAAAAGATGAAGATAATCATCTTTTTCAACCAACCAAGACCTCCCGAACCACATAAATCTTGTACATTATCGGTCCTATAGGAGCGTTTTTGTCTAGGACGCTACCACTAAAGTTAACGGTACCGTCTGACAATTAGTGGTACCGTCTGAACTTTAGTGGTACCGTCCGTACGTAACGACTAGTTTTTTCTTTGCCTATAAATAGTGGACCATTTGTGACAAATCATAATTTCAGGTCATTTCTAAAATTTTGAAATTTCACTATTCATCTCGGGAATTTACTATTCACAGATTACTATTCACTATTTTACTATTCATCATTTTTTAAGTCAGTTTTCAACTTTGAAACGTTATCAAAAATTTTACTATTCACAAAACATTATTCACTCCCGGAGGAAAATCACTATTCATGGTCATTATTCATCATTTCTTAAACTAGGTTTACGAGAATCAAATTTGTGTAACCGTAGGGGTTAGGCTGCATTCATGGAACATCATTGAGGACGCATCATATAGACTAGGGTTAGTTTGCATATCATCAGTAACGTCATCATCATATTAGGTCATCCACGAGCTTGCATAATTTTTACTCACATATAACTTTTATCTAAACCGACGTGAATTTTAGAATAAGTTCCAAGCGCACTAGGACTTAGGTTATATTTAGTCCACAACGCTCCAGTACCTTGCCCCTGCTCCAGTTCATAGTTTTAAACTCTAAAACAATTCTCTTTTTCTTAAATTACTTACGGTTGTCCATTTCAACAAACTATATTCGTTATTCAAAATTTAACACCCGATATGCCCAATTCTCTCAACGATTATTTCTAACGTATTTTTGTACTTACAAGAAGATTACAAAAGTTTCAAAAATATTTTCTGACACCTAAAGTAACTTCTTTATATCTTACGTTTAAATACGTATAACTTTCGTTAATCACCGAAACAACAACCAATACCTATTTTTAACACTCAATACCTACAGTATATACACTTTTGTATCAAAACTACTCATCTAATCCTAATTTTCATCCCCATTGCCGCCCCCCTTTTTAGTTCCATAACTATTTTCTAGACAAGAAATACACAACATTAATTAGCTTACAAACACCCTCAAAACATGGAGTATAAATATTTCAATTGTGTGCTTGACTTCATCTTTGTCCCCTTGACCCCCCCCCCCTAACCCCCCCCCCCCCCCCCTCCTAGCTAATTAATGAGTCTTGACTAACTATTCCAAGTTTGAACAAGTTTAAGTATAAATAGCCCTAACTAGTTTACATTTTTCACTTCTATTAGCCAAAAATAAAAATAATACTACACATTCTCTATATAAAAGTCGACCCACTCTTGGAGCCAAGGAGAGGAGGAACTTGTTGTGGTTAAGATCTAATAACGAAAATGTAGCCGCTTGAATGAGTTAAAACGGGTTTATAACGAAAAAGATACGCTATTTTCAATTTAGACGACGAAAACTACATTTTCAGAAAATAAATGAATCTGTCCCGAATTTTAAGAGATGAAAACTGAGGTTAAATGATGTATAGACTAGCCGAGACCTAGAAAAGCCTGGAGTATACTTAAATACCTTCGCGGGGATAGGTCAAACTTAAGAAACCGAGCTACGACGCAAAAGTTATGGCCAAAAGAAAGTTTTACATCAACATATACGTTGACAGCTTATTTTTCTCTAATAGAAAGCTGTTAAAATGTGAAAAATGGAATTTTAGACCTTTTAGAGTATATTTTGGTAAAAATGACGTGAGCGGAAATACTAGAATATTATATATACTTTATAGGCGCGTTAGAGACTTTTGAAATACTTATTAAGATGACGACTAAAATGTGATCATATGATAAATCATTTACGTTTTCTAAAGTGCTAATTTTCTAAATAAAGAATCAATTTGACACAACTATATTTTGACGAAAAATATTTCAACAACATGTACAAGTGATAATGTAAAGTATGAACTTGCGTGCTTGACCTTGTTTTCGAAGCCTAAGACATATGCATTATTTAGGTCGCGGTTAGGGTACCGGACCCATATTTTCAGTTTACCATAATACTTATCGGGATTTGCTTTTGCTAAGGTGAGTTTTCATAGCCCTGTTTTCAATTTATAATTTCATTTCTAAACTTGCGGGGGAGAATACATTGCACAATTTTTTTTATTATGCGGCTCAAAGTATTGAATTCATTTACCTTGCTTAAGTTACCACTTGACATATTAAAGTCCCCTTTTTATTTATCGTGAACCGTTAGTTGATAGTAAGCGAGGGTGAGTGAATAGATCTATTGAGGGTGACTCCTCCGTCCGGGTTGGTCGCTCCAACTTGACCGGTTGGGCAAACGGACGCATTTCATTTGAATTATAAAAGAGTGTCGGGCAAAACACTCAGTTGGGGCATACATTATTAGTCTAGCTTCGAGGTTATGAGCTTATAGCAATTGTATGATTTTATTTATATGGCTACATTGTCATACTTAACTTTATACTTGTGGTTATTAAAACATTTATATAAACCTATGATTCTCACCAACATTATTGTTGACCGTTTTAGAAATGCATTTTCAGGTAATTAAGGCATTCGCATCATGACATGCATGAAGACTTACTATAGAGTCGCAATGACGACGCGTCTCACTTGCCTTTTTATGCACTTAAACTATCGTTTGGTTTGTAGCAAACTTATTTCCGTAACTTTGGCAAATCTTTTGGGACACATCTTTTGTAAACTCTGAATGTTTTATCAAATCAAAAGATGTACTTTTAAAACGACACTTTAGGTCGTTCAATATAACTGTAACTGTGATGCAATGGCAGTCGCGCCCCAGGTATTCCATTCCGCTGCAAATCAGGTATTTGGGGGTGTCACACCATTTTACACTTCCAACTTGATTTTTCCAGTTATTTTTCTTTGCCTACAAAAAAGTAACTTTGATATCTTTAATTAAGGATAAAAAAGTTAAACATATAAAATTCAAATTGATATTAAGTATGATATTTTTTGTATGATTTACCTTTAAAAAAACTCAAAAAAAGTGTACTACTTAAATTTTTTTGAAACTTCGTATAAACTTTTTATACCAGAGTAAGATTAGAAATTCACACTCTATTATTAGTAACATAGAATGAATATTAAATTATCTTCGATTACGAGAGATGGCAATAAAACAGTAATTTTAAAAATTAAAAAGAAATGAAACCAACTAAAAGTGAGAAAAATAAAAGGAATAAACATATGTTGAAATATAATTAACGTATAAAATAATAATTAAAAAGAAAAATAAATATCTTTATAATGACTAATGAATGTCCTGGAGCTAACGCTATGACTATTTAATATTCTTCTCTTGCAAATTACGCCCAATATGATAACGTGTATAATTAGTTATTTAAAAAAATAATCGGGAGTTATAAATCTCACAGACTAAGTATTATGTAAACACATAATTAATTCTAGACCAATAAAGGTAATGATACATGTACTAGTACTACTATGTTATAATAATGTGTATTATGCAAACTAATGATAATTATTAAGATGAAAATGCAAATAAAATTTTGTTTAGAATATTATTTATAGTTTTATTAATAATATTCTTAATGAAAGTTTTATTAATACGATACATTCTTAATTAAAAGGATGATGGTAGGGTATGTGGTACGATATTAATATAAATGATTGCAATAATGTGAAAATCATTAAAGAGTAACCATGTTTGGAATATGTTTCAATTATGTCATTCTAACTCTATTTTATTATAAAAGTATTTAAAGTTTCAACAATGTTTCATTATTGTGAAATTTCATGTTTAAATAATATAAACAGAACACTTCTTAAACTGGATGATTATTTTGTGACTTATTCTTGCATGCATTAATTGTAAATAATGTTGGCTGTGAGCAGTTATTTTCAGGTAGTGCTTATTAATAATGTACTACTACTTAATATTGCATGTATAATATTTTAAGCATAGTTATTTTGCGTATTTTCACAACAAAATAATAAAATTGAAACTTTGATTGTTTTTATAATTAATATGAATTTCAAGTGACAAACTTAGAACATTAATGAAACTTAATTACGAGTATCAAATAGCATTTGTCTTATTTTTCTCAAGTTTGAATTGCATGTACCTTTATGTATCCAACAATTTGCATTTATAACCTCAATAACATCACTTAATTAATTATACTATGTCATTCAAAAGTGACATATTACTTTATGTTATCCAATAAAATACGACTAGTCTATAATGCCTTAAACTTCTACTCTCTCCGTCACATATTAAGTGTCTACAATTAAATCTTGGGATGTCCCAAATTAAGTGTCCTTCTTATATTCCAACTAATGAGATGAGACTTTAGTGGGTAAAAATAATATTTGATTGGTAGAGAGTGTAGTTAGTGAAATTTTTTAAAATTTTATGGATTTTGAAAGTGGACACTTAATATGGGACAAATGAAGTATTATTTATCCGTAATACACTTTTCATATGATTTAAATCTCTGTAATACTTATAAACCACCCATTCATTTTAATATCATTTACAGGTAAAATTAATACACTTTTCATATGATTTAAGTCTACTAATTAAATGCAGAAATTATGAGAACAGTCCCTGGTCCAAATGGTCTTTGCAAATCTAGTCCCAATAATAGTTTTTGGTATTTTAAGCTCTGAACAATGCATAAATTAATACAACAAGCATATAAAACAGGAAAAATACATAAAATATAAATGACATTAGTAGTAAAATGGAAAACATGGTGGAGTTTCTTACAAGAGTGGAATGAACACACAAGAAAATCAACATCAAAGCACTAGATCTAGTAACAAATGGACCTTCAATCTTTGCACAAGAATACAATATGATCAAAAGATGGTGATGGTGACCTTTGAGCTGCAAATGAATTGTGGTTTTGAGATCTAGAATGAGTGGTTTTACTTGTATGGTTTATCTAGGGTGGTTTTTGGTTAATAGGAGACAAGGAAAAGAAAACATGTACAAGTGTCTTAATTTGATCCAATTTTTGACACCACAACTATATGACTCACCAAAATGGTTAGTCACTACTTGAATTTCGTGGGTTGTGATAGTGGGAAGGGTACTTGATGTTTATTTGTGTTTTTTGGGGTATAGTTGGTATATTTAGGGCTAAGGTGTTACTAGTTTGAGATAGAAGTGTAAAACTTGCAACTTTTTGTAAACTGGTTAATAAATGTCTAAAATATATAAAAATGTTAAAACTTGACATCAAAACCTATTTTGATATTTTAGGTGATCCTTGAGCTTGTTGGTTGATTACTTGGTGTTTAAAAATTGCAATCGTAGACTGAAAACGCGCAAAACGCAAAATATGCAAAGTTTAACAAAAAATGGAAAAGTGAAAATGAGATATTTAAAATATGATTGTAAAATTAAATAGTTAAATAATGACCTCAAAATTGTGAATTGTTATACCATTAGACCGGGTGTAATGGTGCAGTGCACCACCCGCGGTGTGTACTGATCATGAGTGGTCTCCCATAAAGACCAAGACACCATCATGCGCGATGGGTGTCAGCTTGGCTTGGTAAGGTGGCGTTTACCAACTAACGAAACACATTTTTTTGGTGTGCGTGTGTGTGTATGTGTGGGGGGGGGGGGTTCATTGTGGGGTATGTTTGTTTAAATTGAGGTATTTTTATGTGATTAATTAGGTAGTAACTACTACGTCTATTAGGTGGTAGGTTAAGTGATATGTTAAAAATGAAAGCGTTGAGGTAGAGGTGGTCGGTTAGTTAAAAAGTACACCCAACCTTATGACCCAAAGCCTAAGTGTAATAATGATAAAAAATCATCACTGTCAACTTAGCGCTACATCAACATTTCACTCTTGTTCCAATATCACCACCAAACACGTGTATAAAACCACCGACTTCTCCACCTAATTTAATTACATTAAAAACAAATAAAAAAAGCCCCCATCTTCTTCCTCCTCCCTCCATTAACCCAACAACTATGCTCTTATATAAAAATCAACCAAAAATCACAAAACTCACACCACCAACACTTTTATAAAAATCAACCCAAAATCAAAAAAGTCACACCACCAACAGATTTTTTTTCTCTTTCACAAGTCGATCGTTTCCACGACCATAACAAAAAGACCACAACCACGAGTGAAGGTGGTGGCAGCATAATAGCTTCAACGCGTGGTAAGGGAGGACACGTTCTCTTCACCCTTGTTACGCCCAATATGATAACGTGTATAATTAGTTATTTAAAAAAATAATCAGGAGTTATAAATCTCGCAAACTAAGTATTATGTAAACACATAATTAATTATAATCCAATAAAGGTAATGATACATGTACTAGTACTACTATGTTATAATAATTTGTATTATGCAAACTAATGATAATTATTAATATGAAAATGCAAATAAAATTTTGTTTAGAATATTAGTTATAGTTTTATTAATAATATTCTTAATGAAAGTTTTATTAATACGATACATTCTTAATTAAATGGATGATGGTAGGGTATGTGGTACGATATTAATATAAATGATTGCAATAATGTGAAAATCATTAAAGAGTAACCATGTTTGGAATTTGTTTCAATTACGTCATTCTAACTCTATTTTATTATAAAAGTGTTTAAAGTTTCGACAATGTTTCATTGTTGTGAAATTTCATGTTTAAGTAATATAAACAGAACACTTCTTAAACTTGATGATTATTTTGTGACTTATTCTTGCATGCATTAATTGTAAATAATGTTGGCTGTGAGCAGTTATTTTTAGGTATAAAATGATAGAAAGTGAGTTGTGTCAGTTACTATATGACAAACTAAGTCATCAAGTCAATGTGAAACATTATAATCAGGTTTAAAGAAAGAAGTTTTAAAGAATCAATAAACTTAGGTGTAAACCTTTGTTAATGAATTCCCAAACTCTATCCATCATGAACCTATTATGTTAGCAAATTGTATCATCATTCTGCTGCTCATACATTTCACTTGAAACTTCCTTTGTGCTCAAATGTTCATACCTGAAATTGTTAGTCTAAAACCAAGAAAACAAAATACAAAGCATTTGTCTTATAGTAGTATGAACCTTATATGACTAACAGTATGAACTGAACAATCAAAATTTGTACTAGCAGTACAAACTTTTCAATAACAGAACCAATTTACAAAGCTATCAGTACAAACGTAATTTATATATACAAAAACACAGAGTTTTAAATCATTGAGGATTAAGCATCCCAATACTTGCTAGCAAGTATTGAAATCTTCCAACATCAAAAGCTTTTGTGAGAAGATCTGCAAAGTTGTGATCATAATCAATTTTAAATACTTGAATCAACTTTTTCTCATTGCAGTCTCTAATAAAATGATGTCTAATTTCAATGTGTTTTGTTTTAGAGTGTTGTACAGGGTTTTTAATGATGCAAATTGTACTAATATTATCAATATAAATGACAGTGTTCATTAAATTGTACCTATAGTCAAGAAGTTGATTTGGAAGCCAAAGTACTTGACCACAGCAACTTACAACAGCTACATATTCAGCGTCAGTTGTTGAAGTAGCCACAATTGTTTGCTTCTTACACTACCATGAAATAAGTCTACATCTAAGGAATTGACATCCTCCAGTTGTTGACTTTCTATCCAAGCTTGCACCTGCATAATCACTAACTGAATATGCTACCAAGTTAAAAGGTGATTCCCTAGAATACCATAGACCCAACCTAGGTTGACCCTTGCGATATCTAAAAATCCTCTTGACTGCTGTTAAGTGAGAAACCTTAGGAGTTACTTGAAATTTTGCACAAGCACAAACAGAGAACATGATACCAGGTCTTGATGATGTAAGATAAATCAAAGAACCTATCATAGATCTGTATGTGTGTACATCCACATTGTCTCCATCTACATCTTTTAGAAGAGGCTTCTCAGAGTCCATTGGTGTGCTTGCTACCTTTGAATCAACAAATTAAAATTTCCTTAGAATCTCTGCAACATATTTATCTTGGCTGATAAATATGCCTTCATTTGATTGCTTAACTTGCAGACCCAAAAAGAATGTAAGTTCCCCCATGGAACTCATCTGAAACTTATCATGCATAAGTTTCTCAAACTCTAAACACATCTCCTTCCTTGTAGATCCAAAGATGATATCATCCACATACACCTGAACAAGCAGAAGATCCTTCTTGTGCTTCTTGATGAATAATGTCTGATCAATCTTGCCTCTTTGAAATCCATTTTCTATTAAGTAGGAAGCCAGTGTTTCATACCATGCCCTTGGAGCATGATGAAGGCCATAAAGAGCCTTGACTACCTTGTACACCTTTTCTGGATGTTCTGGATCAATAAAACCTGGAGGTTGTGAGACATAAACCTCCTCTTCAATAGTACCATATAAGAAAGCACTCTTGACATCCATTTGATAAACTGTGAAGCCCATAAATGAAGCATAAGCTAAAAATAATCTAATGGCTTGACTAATGTCTGATCAATCTTGCCTCTTTGAAATCCATTTTCTATTAAGTAGGAAGCCAGTGTTTCATACCATGCCCTTGGAGCCTGATGAAGGCCATAAAGAGCCTTGACTACCTTGTACACCTTTTCTGGATGTTCTGGATCAATAAAACCTGGAGGTTGTGAGACATAAACCTCCTCTTCAATAGTACCATATAAGAAAGCACTCTTGACATCCATTTGATAAACTGTGAAGCCCATAAATGAAGCATAAGCTAAAAATAATCTAATGGCTTCAATTCTTGCTACTGGAGCAAAAACTTCTTCATAGTCTATCCCTTTCTCTTGTGTGTACCCTTGGGCTACAAGTCTAGCCTTATTTCTAATCACTATGCCGCTTTCATCCCTTTTGTTTCTGAAAACCCATTTTGTGCCAATTACCCTTACACCTTTGGATAAATCAACTAGCACCCAAACCTTCTCAATCTTGAATTGGAGAAGCTCCTCTTGCATAGCTTTTACCCAGCTTGAATCATCTAAAGCTGTAGGGTGTTCACAATGCAAGAAACACTTGTATGAGGCTTAGTTTTGGATCGAATAGGAGATATTCTAGAGAGAGGTAGGAGAGTTTGGGAGCCTTTGTAGAGAGAGAAACAATATGAGATTAAATTAGCTTGAAAGGTCCAACCCTTCCCATGGGTGGGAAGGGTGTATTTATAGTACTACATAATATGTCCTTAGTGGACTGTGGAGCGAGCTGACAGCGGGTAAAGACCCGAACCACTCCACAATATTACTAATAACTAAACTACTAATAATATTACTAATTATCCTACGAGCTATGATGTGCTACTAAGTACTCGGGGTGACCGAGTCTTCAACTGAATATTCATATTCCTAACAATCTCCCCCTAAGGGAGGTCACCCCGGAAGTCATGTTCTGAATTCTAGCACTTCATCCTTGGATCTTGATTTCATAGCTCGTACTCATTGATTCTTCAATTTCCTTGATCATTGTGCAGCAGCAGATCTTAAGATGACTTTTTCTTTTGTCTTGGATGATCTTTGTTGATTCTTTGGAGTTATCGTCCCACTTGAGTCTCCCAGTCATCTTTCAGTAGTAAGTCTCCATGTGATGAAGTATACTTAGAGCCGACATGCTCACACTATTTGGTGTCATGATCTTTAGCATCAGAGTTTGCAGAAGCCGTGTTAAAGGTCTTTTAGGTTGATCATGACATTGTTGAGTTACAATGATGATGTAGTGTGAACATGTGGTAGAGGATTGGCATCTTTTCTGCAACCAGCTACAACCGCATTCAGCTGCAACCTCAATCAGCTACAACCGCAAACAGCTGCAACAGCAATCAGCTTCAACCGCCAGATGTTCCTGCATACGACAGTTAGCAATAAAACGTCCGGTACTTACAAGTTCGGACTTCGAGATAGTTAACAGCATAGTGTGAAAACTCTCTCTAATCCTTACCAAGACCGTTCCTAATCGAAAACCCACAGAGGGCTTTTTAAGATCGAACCGTAGCACATCAACGATTAGGTGAGTCGCTGGAGATCACTCCACGACTGTAGACTGTTAGAAACCGCCGCGACCACTAAGCGTAATCCATAAAGAACTACCGAAGTGACCTGCTTTCAGGGCTGCTTGATGTTGACCCTGGCAGGAATTTCCATTCAATCATTGAGAATTACATATGTAAATTCCCTCATAAATGTTCTGGCAGATTGCTAAGATCTGCGTAGGACTCTTAAGTTTACAACTGGTGTCCTTAATGTTGAACACCCAGTGTAGAAATAATTCGTGTTCCTATGAGATCTTTTTATGCATCTCGTGGCTCTAGACTCTATAGTGCGTTTTGATTTAGTGAGTGAAGGCTGGAGAGGACTGCCACCTATTCAATATCATCTAACTCGGAGTGAGAGAGACGATAGGAATGTATTGAACTCCGTGACAATTGAAACAAGAATCCTTTGAGGGACCTTGAGTGGCTAGGGAGGGTTGTGCAGCGTATCACTGGGTCCATGATACTTTGTCTTCAATGCCAGCAATCAACTAAGTGATTCTGACAGCATATGAATTGACCCGGTTTCTGCCTAAGTTGTAAGGAGGGCTATTTCTTTTCACCCTTTATCTTTACAATTCTTTTTCATTCTTCAACCCCTTCAGTGCATACCAAGACTTCATAACTAACACCTTGTTGGGTTTATTCCAGTGTTAGCTCCATCTCAGTCGGCACTCTTCCCTCATTCACTTTTCTCCTTTTTAATCATACCTAAGGACTTCTACACTAACTAGTGGATTGTCCCTGGGTAGATCCCTCCGGCTCTGGCGGGATCATGGGAACTTGTACCTAACCTTACCATCCTTATAACTCCATTATATGAAATACAATGGTCGGTCTTTGGTGTTCTTCCACAATTGCCAAACCAAATCTTTGAAAAATCTCTCAAAGTGTTCATGATTCTGAAACACATTTTTGCAAACACTTGAGAGTTTTATATTTTTCAAATGCTCCCCCTCAACATGTGCTCGGTTGATTGTTTTATAAATTTGCACATGTTAGGTAGAGCTCGCACTTTTTGAATTGATCAACTTTCAGTGAACATGACCGATTCGAGACACGCTTACATCACTAGTTAGACTAGCTTGAAATTATTACCCGGCCTGGTCAAGTCCACAGAAAGTTTCTCGAAACGGTACACTCTACTCAGATACATCTTTTTCGAGACACGCTTACATCACTGGTTAGACCAGCTTGAAATTATTACCCGGCCAGGATATGTCCTTTCGATCAATGACAGTATAGGTTTCGTCAATTCATTGGTTAAGTCTGAGTCACGATCTCATGCTATGCCAAATCCTTTTTGTCCATTCGCTCCCCCTCAATATGTGCATCGATATACGAAAGAGTTTAGCACATATGGGAGAGCCTAACGTTTAAGTCCAAAACATCACATTTTCATCAGGTTTCATATTTAAATCACATTCTCTCCCCCGATCAAAAATTTCAAACCTTTTGAGATTTGTGATCCCAATTGATTTAAATAAGTTAGAAAATGTGGGAGAAAATGTGTCCGATTTAATATATTCTGATGATGAGAACATACTACGCTCCCCCTTAATCTAGGAGGGAGATTCACTGCTTATTTTGCACAAATTCGACAATTATGACACAAATGATATTGACCTTTTTGCGCAGATGATGTAATCACCCGCTTTTCTGAGTTAGTAGTCAACATCAACTATCCATCCACCAACAAATCTTTCGCAAATGTCGTTGATCCCCACTTGGCGAGACCAAAATAGATGAATGGTGGTGGATGTCATGATGGTGTTGTTGTTGTTGTTGCTGCCGATGTTGTTGTCGTGGTGAATTCCGAGCCAATCAATAGAGTTTGAACGTCTGATCAAATGGTTAGAATGGGAACTGGTACATTCATTTTGGCTATGGAGTCTGCATAAGAATATCAACACAGATATACATACATACATATACACTATTCCTAAATAGCTACCCTTCAGCAGCTTGCCACATTATAATACCAAGTTCATCTTATACTCAAACCACAATCAGGAACTACGTCAAACCACTATCTAGCAAGAAAAGCAAATACCAATCATGCACATGGCAATTCACACAGATATCAATATTCAACTCAGGAACTTAGGAACATGATTCTAATATGATAGCAATATGCCTAAGCGATTCCTGAGAACATATGCACAATATCAACAACAATTAAGCAGCAGAGACAAGCAACATTTGAGACTCATTCACTTAGATCATACAAATGTCAGTGGAGCATTCAAGAACATCAAACGCATCGGGTTTTCTAACTTCTTTCAGATTTTGAGTTTTAATGTATCTAGGGGATTAAACGAGGATTCCAAAGAGATACAAATGAACCTTCTAGTTATATGAAGCTAGGATACTATAAGCAAGTTGCACATAATGTCCTAAACTTTCTAGCAACTAACACACTTGGTCATTTGATATATTTAAGCAATTTCCTCTTCAACTAATACCCCATTAACTGCAAAACCTTTTCTAAGAATCATGAATTAATCAAGAAACCCGTTTGATGATATAAAATTTGAATTCACTCTCCCCCTCAATCAATGACCTAGTTAAAGATTTGTAGTCGTTGATTGAGTGACAAATTTTATGCATAATCCAAGTATAAACAAATTTCATACAACACATAATCACCAAGTGTCTCACAAATAATTTTCAGAAGAATCAATGAATGAAAACTATTTGTATGCAAAGAAGATTTCTCTTCCTTTTCAAGAAATGATGCACTGAAACGTACATCAGATCGAAGAAACATGGATATAAAGTAATCCATGCCCAGGTGAACATCACCCAGTTGGAGGAACAGCCGTCTTTTTGGCGACGTGCTTTCCCCAGTATGAAGCGCGGGTTGCTATCTAAAGTAATAGCAAGCCATTTAGACATGTTTTAACTGATTAGTATAACTTCTGCTCGAGCTTCATTTAAGAATCCGTGCCATTGTTGAATGACATTTCTAGATACGTAAATGTTATCGATAAACAGAAGACATGCCTAGGTGGAACTATTTTTGGTATTTTCTGATTTTTCGATTTTTATGGTTTTTATAGGTTTTATATTTTTGTATTTTTCTTTTTGATTTAAGATATATACAACTATGTACAAGGATATAAGAAGACAATCCTTTACTCCTCCTTTTCTTCCTGAAGACACTTGAGGGTTTCAGGAGTCATGCTTTTCATGCCAAGGCGTGGGAGAATAAACTGAAACCTTTCTCTTGGGAGGGCCTTGGTGAAGATGTCAGCTAACTGAAACTCTGTCCTCACGAAGTATAGTTCCACAATTCCTTTTTCCACCTGTTCCCTGATGAAGTGATGCCTGATGTCGATGTGTTTTGACCTGGAGTGCTGAACATTGTTACAACAAAGAGCAATGGCGCTTTTGTTGTCACAATATAGGGGAATTTTGTTGTATGAGAATCCATAGTCCGAAAGCTGTGATCGCATCCAAAGGATTTGTGCACAGCAAGCAGACATAGCAATGTACTCAGCTTCAGTAGATGATATGGAAGTACTCATCTGCTTCTTAGAAGACCAACTAACCAACTTTTCCCCTAAAAACTGAGCTCCTCCTGAAGTACTTCGACGAGTGTCTTGACATCCCGCATGATCAGCATCCGCGTAAGCCGTTAACTCTATTGCAGTGTCTTTAGGATACCAGAGACCCATATGAACCGTGCCTTGAAGATATCGGAAGATCCTTTTCACTGCTTCAACATGCTTCTTGGTTGGTCTGGATTGATACCGAGCACACATACACACAGCAAACAGAAGATCTGGTCTGCTAGCCGTGATGTACATCAAAGATCCAATCATGCTTCGATACTTTGTTATATCTACTGGAATCCCTGAAGGATCTTCATCCAGCTTTGTTCTATCAACCATGGGAGTGTCAACAGGTTCACTTGAATAGAATCCAAACTTTTTCAAGATCTCGTTGGCGTATTTGGATTGATTAATGAATATGCCTCCGGGACTTTGAGAAACTTGTAATCCTAAGAAGAATGACATTTGTCCCATCATGGACATTTGGAACTTGGAATTCATCTCCTTTGAAAAACTATCACATTCACTAGGATCTGTTGAAGCAAAGATGATATCATCTACATATATCTGAACCAGCAGTAGATGGTTTCTTGACTTCCTGGTGAATAGTGTGGGATCAACAACACCCTTGGAGAATCCGTTCACTAGGAGGAACTTGGACAATGTATCGTACCATGCCCTTGGCGCCTGTTTTAACCCATAAAGAGCCTTCTTCAAGCGGTAAACATGAGTAGGATGTTCAGTATCCACGAATCCTTCTGGTTGACTCACATAAACTTCTTCCTTTAAGTCACCATTCAAGAATGCTGTTTTGACATCCATCTGGTAGACTATCATATTTCGACTAGCAGCATTTGCGAGGAAGATTCTTATGGCTTCAATTCTAGCAACAGGAGCAAACGATTCTTCAAAATCAATACCCTCTTCTTGTCTGAACCCTTTAGCAACTAGCCGTGCCTTGTTCTTTAAGACATCACCATACTCATCAAGCTTCACTTTGAAGATCCACTTTAAAGCGATGATCATTGCAAGCTCTGGAGGAGGAACTAATTCCCATACTTCAAGTCTATCAAATTCATGGATTTCATCCTGCATGGCCTGGAACCAGCAATCTTTAGTCATTGCTTCTTTGGCATCTTTTGGTTCTACTTTGGACAGTACGGAATTTAAGAAGCACCATAGTGCATCAGTGGCTAGTTGATTACGTGTGGATACTGGACGTGAGGGATTGCCTATGATGTTGTCGATTGGATGATCACTGGTCCATTTCCTGAGATGGTCGTGAGGTTGAGGGTTATGAACAGACGTTGCAGTGCTGTGTTCTTCAAGTAAGGATGTGTCTGATGAATGTTCAGGAGCAAATATGTTTTCAAAAGGAACCTCATCAACAGGAGCAAAAGGATTAACTTCCAAAGAATGATTATCTGAAGATTCTTGCATTACTGGAGAAGATTGAGCGTTTGATGACGAAGGCGATTGACTGGCAGCTGGAGCATTGTGACTGACTGATACTGAAGTTGTAGGGCCTTCTAAACCTTGTGGGGCTTGAACCTCAGTCATAGGAAGTATAGCAGGTTCACTCGGGATGGTTTCATTCGTTGGCTCAAAGTATTCATCAAACATAGGATCGAATAACTTCTTCAACTCCTCACAAGTAGGTGGCACATAAGAATCTGCAGGCGTGGAATTCTGTACAAGTCCTGAACTAATGGGTCCAGGTGACAAAAGGTTAAGATCGGGTCCAGAACTAATTTGTCCTGAAGCAGGTTGCTCACTCAGCTCATCGAACGTAACATGAATGGTTTCCATGATTTTACGGGTTCTCTTGTTGTAGATTCGATACCCTTTACTGTCTGGTGCGTATCCAACAAAAATACCTACATCTGCTTTAGCTCTTAACTTTCCCAAGTCTTGACTATCGTTGGTTGGGTAGCAAAGTGCACCAAACACACGGAGAAAGGAAAGATCTGGTTTCTTGTTATGAATTAACTCGAAGGGAGTCTTCTCATGAACCGGATGAATTAGGGATCGGTTTTGAGTGTAACATGCTGTTGCAATAGCCTCTGCCCAGAGAAACATCGGTGTCTTTGAAAATATAAGCATAGTTCTTGCAGCCTCCACCAGAGTACGGTTCTTTCGTTCAACCACTCCGTTCTGTTGAGGAGTGCGAGGGATACTTTTCTGATGCGTGATGCCAATACTTTCATAGAAATTACGGAGTTGTTGGTTAACAAACTCAGTACCATTATCAGTGCGGATGATTCTGACAGTCTTATCGAGCCTTACTTGCAGCTGTTTTATCAGTTTAATGATAACCTCTGGAGTTTCGTCCTTGGTTCTCAGAAATTTTACCCATGTGAACCGAGAATAATCATCTACTATCACCAGAGCGTACTTCTTTCCATTTATGGTTTGTATTCTCATTGGACCGCACAAGTCCATGTGGAGGGTATGAAGAACTTCCAAGTTGGTGTTGATGGTTTTAGGCTTGTGGGTTTGTTTCTTGCTTTTACCCAGTTGACATGCAGAGCAGAGATGATCTTTCTCATATTTCAGTTTGGGCATCCCTCTAACAAGATCTTTACGGGAAAGATTGTTTATGGTACCGAAGTTCAAGTGGTTCAAACGACGATGCCACAACCATGATTTTGTTTTAGAGGCTTTAGAGAGCAAGCATATGGGAGAGGACTTCAACATTTCTTCAATCGATATGGTGTATAGATTGGTGCCCCGACTGCCCTTGAGGAGATCTATACCATCCAATTCTCGGACGAAACATGTATGCTTTTTGAAAGCCACTTACAGATCTGAATCACAAAATTGACCCACAGAAAATAGATTGTGCCCTAGTCCTTCCACATAGTATACCCTTGAGATTACACTGTCACCAAACACATAATCTCCATAGCCCATAATAGCACCAAAGTGGTCGTTCCCAAATCTAACTGTCCCGATAAACTTTTTCACGAAGTTCTTGAGCCGTGAGCGATCCCCAGTCATATGTTTTGAGCAGCCTGAGTCCAAATACCACAGGACGATTTGTACGACCTGCATTTGAAACCAGACAACAATGGATAACTGAAAAATGTGGATCCCCAAGTGCAATTGGGGTCCATTTGGTCAGCACACACATATTCAGGAACCACAGATTTCACAGATGCTACTGTCTTTACTGAGGAGACAGAACTTGAGACAGGGCAAGACCTAGATGGAAGGCATTGTGATTCTAAAGGCAGGATTCTACCAGTTGTTCTCCATTCCTTATTCTTCACAATTTTATGCATATTCATTTTAGGTAATGGTCTCTGTTTTCCTAAATTGAATTTCCTTCCAGTAGGTCTCCATTCCTTAACTTTCACAATTTTATGCTTATTCATTTTAGGTAAGGTGCACTGTTTTCCTAAATTGAATTTCCTTCCAGTGGGTCTCCATTGATAGCCTATGCTAGCAAATGTTTTTCCTGTAGCTTTCCAAGCTTTCTTGCATGTTTCAGTTATCCTACCATTCTTAACATGGGGTGACGCAGAAGACATCAAGAAGGACACAACACAATCATCATGATTAGCAGAAATTAAACAATTATCGCATGTTTTACAGATAGCATTAGAATTCGAATTAATTACAGTACTTTTGATACTAGAATCAACACGATTCATCCTATTCATTGCAAACTTATTGTTCCTAGGTTGGGCTTCTACATTCTTCAAGTGATCATTCTTAGCTGGCGCAGTCCTATCCTTTCTTGCATTTTCTCTAGACCTTGACTCGCTAGCTTGGGTGTCACTTTTTACTCCTGTAGAAGCATCGAAGGAAACATTAGTTTGTTTTTCTGTCACATGCCTTCCTGATAAAGATGTGTTGGGTTCTGATGTCTTAGGTGGTAGATCAAAGGCTACATGCTTGTTCTCAACAGTAGATGATGATGCAACAGATCTATCTCTATGGCTGCTAAACTTAGGAATTGAGCCTATGGCATATTCTAAGTTTTCCTGAATCCTTTTCGTGAGTTTGCAGGCATAGACAACTGCCCTATCAAGTGGCTTATCAGTCCTATCCTCTTCAACCACCTCACGAAGTGTGTCAAGGCCCTCTCTAAGATGATCGAGATATGTTTGATGGGCAAGGCTGTTATTTCTAACCTTAAATGGAATACGCCCAACATCAACATCATACTTTTTACTATCAATAGCCTTTGGTGCATCACAATTACAAGTGGTGCATGGCATTTTACCTTTCACCTGAGCCTTAAGATTCTCAATTTCATTTGTCAAAGAGGTTATTTGATCATTATGATTGCTTCTTGTAACTTTAATAGAATCATATAACTCTTTGAAATGTTGTTTAACCTTTGAATTTTCTTCTCGAAAACACTCATTTTCATAATGTAACTTATTTATGGTGTTTTGATATTGAAAATTCTGAGAATCTGAAGACGAAGGTTTATTGGTGCCATACACTTCACACTTGTTGGATTTCAATTGAGCAATTTGGGCCCTCAGCAGTCGAATCGTGTTCGTGTGAGCTTGAATTGTCTCATCTCGTTTGCTTAATTCAAAATAAGTATCAAATTCAGGAGCATCCAAGGATGTCTTGTCATTCGATATTTTATGTTTTTCATTTAAATGTTGATATTTCAATTGCAAATTAAGGTATTCAACTTCCAATTTTGAAAAACGTTTAACCATATTATCATGGTCATCATTTTGAATTTTTTCAAGCAATTTTAAATTCTCCCCCTCAAGCTCAACAACACGATTCTGGGTGACATTTAACGCAATAGCATACTCATTAAATTGACAAGCAGACAATGCAGAATCAGTAACAGTGTAAAATACATCTTGTGCAATACATTTAGCAATCAAGTTGTCGTTAGTAATGAGTATGTTTTTTCTTTCAATCTCTCGACTCTTAAGTTCTATTGCATGTTCATTCACCTCATTTTCCATATCTTTAAACACTACTTCCATTTCTTTTATATCGGCTTTAAGAGCAGTTTGCAACCCTTCAAAGTGTTCTTTAAGTAGTTTAAAGAATGGCATGACCTCTGTTAAGTAACACCTTTTTGCATGTTCAAAACACCTTTCCCCCTCAGTAATACCAGAGGGTGTGATTCTCTTCTTACATGTTTTATCGAAATCAGCAAACAGTTGCCAAAGCACATATAAGCTGATAAAAGTTTTGCATTCAGTGGGAAGAGACAAAGGCACTAAATTCCTAGGTGTATTGGGGGGATACACCGTTATGGAGGCAACTTTTCTAATAAGGGGGGTGTTGGCCTTAAGTTTTTCTACCTTAAGTTTTTCATTATCTTGTTTCCAGAAAATCTGTTCAGGTGTTAACTTCTTTTGAGGAGCAAACACAGTCAAACGATTTTCCTCATAATAATCATGGGGCTTGATTATTATTCGTCTGACTATGCACTCGGGATCCCTCATTTTCTCATTCATTTTTCCCTCGTTCTATCACTCATCTCATCCTCTTCATTTGTGTAGATATGCTCAGGTTGGTCATGAATAGGCTTAAGCATCACATTACCATCATATAGGGCTGGTTGAAGTACTTTCATGTCCCTAAGGATGGTTGACTTAGGTTCACCTATCATGATTTTACTATGCTTATCACTCAACTTTCTGTGCTTATGAATCATTTGAGCAGTTTGTATGGTTTGATCTTGTGTGTACAACTTATCTTCAAGCTTATTTTTTAACGTCTTGAGTCTAGAGAAATCATTTAAAAGAGTTGTTTCTTTTTGTTTGAATTCTTGCTTAAGTGTAGTTACACACTTTTGTGCTTCCTGTTTCTGTTTGACAGACTGCTCTAGCTGATTTTTCAAAGAACTCAACTCTAATTTTAATGTTTCTTCTCTTACTCTAGACTCTTTAATAAGTGTACTCATTTGACCTTCTAATTTCTGCTCTCGTTCATTAAGCTCAAACTTAGCACGCTGTTCATACATAGCCACTTGTTCTTTATAGATATTAAGTCTAGTGATCAAGTCATCATCAGGGACAGGCAACTTGTTTTCTTGGCACTCATATGCATTATCTAACTTACACGCATTATCTAAGGCACCTATATTACTTACAACACAAACATCTTTATTTACAAAAGAATCACAATTTGGTACATCAGGTAAGTTTTTGTGATTCAAATACTGTTCATATGAAATAGTATTGCTATTTTCCATGTCAACAGTAGTTGTGTCAGAAACATCTGCCTGTTGTACATCTTTGGGATTCTTTTGTCCCTCGACTATATTATATGTGTCATAAATTTTTAGTACCTCAGATATCACGGATGCATTGGACGAACCAACTTGACGTGGAGATGAGACCAGGGAAGACAAGTTAGCCATGAAGATAGTTTGAGCCGTAGGTTCATCATCTACATCAGAGTCATATGCATCACAGTCATCTACCTTGAAGATGTTGGGATCATTAAGTGCTAGATACTGAACAGGTTTCTCATCCACATCTTCATCAAAAGTATTTCCTCCATCTCCTGCCAAGAACAGTAACTCTTCCTCATCCAATACCGCTCCATTCTCTTGAGCTTGCATTAACAGCATCTTGTCTTTGAAGTAATCTGAGTTCTGAGGACGTTTAGGTTGATTGCAGGTTCTAGCAATGTGTCCAAGCCCCCCACAATTATAACACTTGATCTGTTTCCCTTGCCCCTGATTGGCATTCCCTGCTCTATTCTGCACATAACCTCGACCCATGTTTCTACCAGCTCTCCCTTGCACATTCTGAACCACAATTTTCTCATCCTCCACCATTGCTAGATTGCGTGGGTTGGATGAATTCCTTAACTGATTGTTGGTCTGAGGAAGTGATGCTTGAAACTGTTGAACCAGTAATGAAACTTGATTGGTGAGATTGTCAATCATTTTGTTGGTCTGAGAGTACCCTGAGTCAAGTTGAGAGCTCATAGCAGGTACTTGTGAGTGAAGTTGATGATAGCTTGGGTTGGATGATGATTGGATTGTCGGTTGAACATTTGTCATGAACGCTAGTGAATCATTTGTAGTTGAAGGACTTAACTTTTCTCTCAGCACCCGATCATAGACAGCATGCTTCTCATGTTGTTGCAGGTAGGCATACAGCTGTTCATAGTTGGTATCCCTTAAACCTTTGTTGAGTTTGACAGCTGTAACAAATCTGTCCCATTCAGGAGTCATGTTGTTCACAAACTTTGAGTTTAGTTGGATATTGGGCATAGTCATTCTGATCATCCTCATATCATTCACCAACTTATGAAATCTCACATAGTAGTCTGTGACATTCTCTCCTGGGTTCATTTTAAAATGCTCGAACTCATCATACAGCTGTGACTCACGATCTTCCTTTGTGAGTTCTGACCCTGCTAACAGCATCTTAACGTTGTCCCACACAGCTTTGGCTTCAGTGTTGAAATTGATGAGCTTGTATACATCCTTTGGAAGACCTTGAATGACTATGTTTGAGGCTCTAATGTCGGCATCATACCTCTTCTTTTCTTCTTCATTAAGATCATTGTAGTTTCTAGGTCTGTCTATGCCCCAAGTCACAGTCCCATCTTCACCAGTTGTAACAACATCTCTGGTGGTACCCATCTGATATGGTCCATCGTCAATTGACTTAAGAATGTTAACTCCATTATCTTTTCCCAAGCAGTAAAGTCTTATTCGTTGTGCCCAAGACTCATAATCGGTCCTATCTAGCATAGGTGGACGAGTGTCAGATCCTGCTGCTTGAATATCTTCTGATGATGTGTTAGATGTGGTAGCCATAGTAACTACGGGATTTTACAGATCTTGTGATTTAACCGAGAAATCGAATCTTTCGCGGGAATTTCTAAAATCACCAAGACACAAACCGCCTAGACAAATAGCACTCTTGAAGATACAAACCGCCTAGACAAACCGCATAGACACAAACCGAGTTCACACTGTAGAGACAAACCGCGTAGACACAAACCGAGTTCACGCTGGATAGACAAACCGCGTTGACACAAACCGCGTATGCACCTAAGAGACAAACCGAGTTCACACTGGAGATACAAACCGAGTTGACACAAACCGAGTTCACGCTGCTTATACAAACCGCGTTGACACAAACCGCGTATGCACCTAAGAGACAAACCGAGTTCACACTGGAGATACAAACCGAGTTGACACAAACCGAGTTCACGCTGCTTATACAAACAGCGTTGACACAAACCGCGTATGCACCTAAGAGACAAACCGAGTTCACACTGGAGATACAAACCGAGTTGACACAAACCGAGTTCACGCTGCTTATACAAACCGCGTTGACACAAACCGCGTATGCGCCTTAGAGACAAACCGAGTTCACACTGGAGATACAAACCGCGTTGACACAAACCGCGTATGCACCTAAGAGACAAACCGCGTTGGCACAAACTTCCAAACCCGTCATTTTCAATGCTGTTTGTCCTTTTGCCTAAACTAGTAAAAGGACAAACCGCGTACCCGATGTGACACAAACAGCGTTCAAGAACTTCCAAAATACACAAACCGCATCCAAGAACACTTGAAATAAAACCACTCGAATCACCCAAAAACACCACACAAACCTTAAATCTGTGAATCCAAGTACTAAATACTACTCTTATACTATTCCTAAGCTAGAAAGTACAAGGTATAACAACTTTAAATCACTAAACAAAGCACAAAATGAAATATTAGTAACTTAACAAATCGAACCAAAAACCTCACAAACTACACAAATCCGTGAATACCAACTCTCATGGACCTAACCATGGCTCTTGATACCAATTGTAGGGTATTCACAATGCAAGAAACACTTGTATGAGGCTTAGTTTTGGATCGAATAGGAGATATTCTAGAGAGAGGTAGGAGAGTTTGGGAGCCTTTGTAGAGAGAGAAACAATATGAGATTAAATTAGCTTGAAAGGTCCAACCCTTCCCATGGGTGGGAAGGGTGTATTTATAGTACTACATAATATGTCCTTAGTGGACTGTGGAGCGAGCTGACAGCGGGTAAAGACCCGACCCACTCCACAATATTACTAATAACTAAACTACTAATAATATTACTAATTATCCTACGAGCTATGATGTGCTACTAAGTACTCGGGGTGACCGAGTCTTCAACTGAATATTCATATTCCTAACAAAAGCTTTAAGAACATTCTTGGGTTCTGCTTGTGATAGGAAATATACAAATAAGCAAGAGTGTGCATCTTCATGCTGCTTTGATGCATAAAGAGCATCAAGTAACCCTTGTTGGTCTGAAGACATAAGTTGATTCCTTGTCTTCACTCCTGATTGTACATCACCAATCACATTGTCCAGGGAGTGGACTTTGTGAATCCTTGTGTGTGGTGTAGTAGGAACATGATAGTCAGGTGGGAGATTGTTGAAATCCACCTCTTCTTCTGAGAATTTTGCTTCAGTTGGTTCTGATGGGCCAGCAGTAGAAATATTTGGACTAGCAGTAGAAACATTAAGCTAGCAGTAGCTTGCTCTGTCTCAGTAGTACTATCATTATTAGAACTGTTAACTGGATTCTCTTGTTCCTCAGTTCCATCTTCCTTGTTTTCACCTTCAATCCCTTCTTTAGCTTCATCAGAAGAAGGTTCATCATTTATTGAAGTTGAATCCACACTGGTCCATATTGGCATCATCACATAATATTGATTTTCTCTTTTTCTAACCTTACCTCATTTGTTGCATCATGTACTTCTGAACCTGAAAATTCATTAGTTTCTGCAACAACAGGCACATAATTCATTGATTGGGTTAGTGTCTCAAGATCAAATAGCCATTTGGGACCTTCACCTGCTACATTGGATTTGTTTTCTAGAAATTCCATATGCAGGTTTTCCTCTACTCTCCTAGTTCTTGAGTTGTATACTCTAAACTCTTTGCTATTATGAGAATATCCAACTAAGAATCCTTCATCTGCTTTACCATCAAATTTTCTTAGATGGTCTAAGGTATTCAAAATTGTCACATGACATCCAAAAGGTTTAAGAAATCCTATTGCAGGAGTTCTACCTCTAAATAGCTCATATGATGTCTTATTGTGATACTTAACTACTAAAACTCTGTTCTAGACATAGCAAGCAGTATTAATTGCTTCAGCCTAAAAAGTGATAGGCAACTTAGAGTCAGCTAACATGGTTCTAGCAGCTTCTACGAGTGTCCTATTTCTCCTCTCAGCTACTCCATTCTGCTGAGGAGTTCTAGCAACACTAAATTCTCTTCTAATACCCTTTTCCTTGCAGAATTCATCCATAACTCTATTTTTAAGCTCTGTCCCATTATCACATCTAATGAATTTTACTTTCTTGTCTACTAGGTTTTCTATCTCAGTAATGAATGTCTTAAGAATGCTAGAAGTCTCATCCTTAGAACTTAAAAAGAAAACCCATGTAAATCTGCTGTAGTCATCAGTAAAAACTAGACAAAATCTCTTATGCTTTATACTACTCACATTTGTAGGTCCAAATAAGTCCATATGAAGCATAAACAATGATTGATCAATAGAGTTAAAAATATTGGGCTTACAAGTGGCTTTATGTTGTTTGCCTTTAAGACAAGCAATGCATGTTTGGTCATTTTCAAATATTTTCTGAGGTAAACCTTTTACCAAACAATCTTTGACAATTTTATTTATGGGTTTGAAATTAATGTGACCAAGCCTCCTATGCCAGTTCATAGATTCATCCAATGTGGCCTTTGCTACAAGACAAGTAAGTGCCTCTTTAGGAACAATCTTCTTCATATCAACACTGTACATGTTGCCCTTTCTTGAAATTTTAAGAAGTACTTGACTTTCATCAGGCATCATAAAATTAGAAGAAAGCACAAGACATTCAGTGTCAGTAGAAAGAACTTTGTTCTTTTTGTCACACATTTGTGAGACACTAAAAAGATTATACTTAAGCTCTTGCACATAGTACACATCTTCAAAATCTAATTTATCAGTTTTAAGAGTACCTTTACCAGTAATTCGTCCTCCTATTCCCCCTCCAAAGGTAACATATCCTCCATCTAATGATTGAAAGTCTAAAAGATAAGATATGTTGCATGTCATGTGCCTTGAATACCCACTATCTGGATATCCTTGATCTTCATCATCTGTTTGTGAATGTCCCTGCACATAAATAAGGAAATTAGTTTCCTTGGGGAACCCAAGCCATTACTGACTTAGATTTGCCACGTGCATCAATGTAATTAAATCTTTTGAGAACAGTTGATGCACCATTTGATTTAAGAGGTCTCCAAATCCAACATGTTGAGGCCTTAACAGCATTTGCCCTTATTTTCCTAGCAGCAGTATGAACTGCCTGCCTAGCAGTAGAAACTGCTGGCTTTGCAGTTGTACCCTTCATTTTCTAAATTTGTTTTTGGACCACTGCTTTTGATTGAAAAGGCTTTTGAGCAGTTTTAGATGCATATTTGAAAGTTGTTTTTGCATTTTGAACTGTTGGTTTTGGGTAAACAGTCTTAAATGGTCTAGCAGTACTAATTGCTTGTCTAGCAGTAGGAACTTGTTTTGGGCCAGACTTTAATGAAACTGTTCTGGGTGTGGTTCTAGTAAAATTAGAGTGACTTTTAGTTGTATGCCTTTTTAGATTCACCCTATTGTTTGAATACCCAGATACCCTTAGGTTGCAGAAAGCTGCAAGATGGTCAAAATCTCCACAAATGAAACAAGCTTTTTTATAGAAGTCAAAGTCATCACCTAGTTGGTGAGTCATGAGGTCATTCCAATTCCTTTGGTTACCTCTGGGCTTGTTTGTGGTTCTATATTGCTCACAATGTCTTACTGGTTGCCTAACATGTTTAACATTTGTTTTAGGCCTAACAGTATCATTTTTGACTACTTTAGGAACACTTGTTCCTGCTTTCTTAACAACATCAGGTTTAGACATAACCTGTTCTTCATCATCATCATCATCAGATTTCCAGTCCTCAATGATTGGACCACCTGAATTCCTAGCAGAGGACACCTTGTCCTCAGGAAGTGAAGTATTACTTACACTTTCACTTACTTTTACAGATTCATCAACAACTACCTTTGCTTTTGGTTGAACACCATATTCTAATGTAGGTTGTTGAAGGTCAGGCAAGCCTATGTGCTCTAGGTCTATCCCTGGAGGTGCAGGGATTCCTCTGTAAGGAGGTGGGACAACATTATATCCTAATCCAGACTTGGCTTTGTTGATCACTTGACATTCAATTATTTTGCTCACACCTTTAGAGGCATGTTCTAATGTTTCTACACTTAATTGAATGTTTTATTTTTCTTCTTTAAGTCTAGCATACTCAGTTCTTAAAAAGCTAATTTCAGCATCTTTAAAAAATATGTCTTGTTTAAGAAGAGCTTTGTCATCAGAAAAAGCAAATTCATTGTCTTTATAGTGAATGATCTGCTTCTCTAGGGTAGCTAAACATATCTCATAGTCTGTTATGTCTTGATGAGTTTTGTTTAGTTCTAACCTTTGATTATTATAATGTTTTCTTAAAGTTTCTAGTTCTTTGAGAGCAGTGCAAGTATTAGAACAAACTTTATCATTTTGTACCTCAGTAGCAGAGAAGGCCATGAGTGCCATCTGAGTAGAAGGTTCTTCTTCATCTGCCATGAAACTCCAATCAAAACCTAAGCCATCAATAGCCACCATAGCTTTTGAGTTTGGCTCAGAAACCTCCCCTGTCTTGGTCTTGCTACCAAAACCTTTGCTTTTGCCATCCTGATGCCTTGATCTTCTACATTCCCTTGAGAAGTGCCCCATCATGTGGCAGTTGTAGCATTCTATCTTTGACTTGTCAAAACCAGCAGTATCATTGCTGCTGATAGTGATTCTCTTCCCAGTCCTTTGATAGAATTTCTTAGCCCTCATGCTAAGAAGAGAAATTTGCCATTTTAGGTCCATCTCCTCTAAATCATCATCATTGATTTCATGGAGGTCTTCATGAGTGAGCATAGACCCATCATTATGGCTTGTGAGAAAAGCACAACAAGTTTTCTCATCCATAATACCAATAGTACTGCTTGATGAACTAGCAGTACCAACTCCCATATCAACCTTCACATCTTCAACTGGTTTTGAGGTACTAGGAGATGACACAAAGGCCATGTTCCTAGTGCTTGAACTAGATTCTCCAGTCTTCTTCACATCTTGTTCCACAATTTTGAAGTTGCTATACAGATCCATAAGATCCATGGTGTCAATGTCTGACTTGTTTTTCCAGACAACAACATGCATAGCCCACTCTTCAGGTAAGCTTCTCAGAAATTTGGAGTTTAGATCTTCTTGAGGTATATCTACCCCAAGAATTGTAAGTTGGCTCACAATCCTCTGAAGCCTGTTAAACATGTGGTCTAATGATTCATTGTTGGTTGAAGAGAAGTTTTCAAATTGCTGCTTGAGAAGAGTCTTCTGGGTCTTCTTGGTGGCTTCATTCCCACCATACCTTGCAACAATGGCCTCAAATAATGACTTGGCATCTTTGAACTTGCTGAAGTTTAAAAGTTGATCATTTGGAATGGTCATCATCAGCATACTTCTGGCCTTGAGGTCATTCTTCTTCTTGACTCTATCTTCTGCAGTTGATGGGTTGGTTTGCACAGTTGTAACTACTTTACCCTCAACTGTTGATGTAGAGGTTGTAGGCTTGAAAGAGTTTCCTTCTTCAATGATTTCCCAAAGTGTATAGTCTTGCACTTGGAAATACTGCTCTATCCTCAACCTCCACATGTCAAACTTATTCTGTTTGAGCATTGGCAACTTTGCAGCAACATTCGTCTAAATAGATTCCACGTCCATTTCTTCTTCTTCTAAATCAAAGATATCAACCTGGCTCTGATACCAATTGAGAGGATTCTGTAATACACTTTGATAGGATGTTAGTCCTTTGTAACGAGTGTATATGATACTTTGAGTGAATATGATTAAGTATGCGGAATCTACTTAACCACACTTAGAAGGATATTGGTTATGGAAATGGAACAGTGATGCTTGTTATTTGAATGATGAACACAGAAAGTATATCACCAAACGATTCAATATTATTGAGAATAATACGAGTGATCTTCACTATCACTAGGGTTACAAACCTTGAATCTCTATTACAAAGATAACTATTTCTTGTTTGTTCAACTAACTCTTTTAGTCAATATCTAATAGTTACACATTTAGCACTTAACAAGACACTTGATATCTAGTCTAAGATCGCCCTTTTATAGTCCAAAGGAGATCTTTACAATATTAATAAGTCTTGTCGAACTACTTATATGTTATGTGTGTCAGTAACCAAGATACAACATGTTCTGTGTATTACAACTTGTAGACTGAACACTTATGAAAGATATTATCTACCGTATATACTTGACTTTTATACACAAAATATCTTTTTATACTTATCCATCCAACAGTAGTATACGTGACACTTATCCTTTCAGCAGTAGTATGAGTCACTCCAACATCAGTATTCAACCAGCAGTACCTTCTTTGTACTAGCAGTACTAGTACTATTAGTTATAACTTATCAGTTAGTACTGTTAGTTATAACTTGAGTAGTCTTCAGATATACACTAGCAGTTAGTACTGTTAGTGTATTCTTTTCAGCAGTACAAACCATGTGAACATATAATTCCAAACACTAATCTTCAGAACATTTAATTCCCAACACAAAGTATACTGATTAAATGCAGAAATTATGAGAACAGTCCTTGGTCCAAATGGTCTTTACAAATCTAGTCCCAATTATAGTTTTTGGTATTTTAAGCTATGAACAATGCATAAATTAATACAACAAGCATATGAAACAGGAAAAATACATAAAATATAAATGACATCAGTAGTAAAATGGAAAACATGGTGGGGTTTCTTACAAGAGTGGAATGGAACACACAAGAATATCAAGATCAAAGCACTAGATCTAGTAACAAATGGACCTTCAATCTTTGCATAAGAATACAATATGATCAAAAGATGGTGATGATGACCTTTGAGCTGTAAATGAATTGTGGTTTTGAGATCTAGAATGAGTGGTTTTACTTGTATGGTTTATCTAGTGTGGTTTTTGGTTAATGGGAGACAAGGAAAAGAAAACATGTACAAGTGTCTTAATTTGATCCATTTTTTGACACTACAACTATATGACTCACCAAAATGGTTAGTCACTACTTGAATTTCGTGGGTTGTGATAGTGGGAAGGGTACTTGATGTTTATTTGTATTTTTGGGGGTTTAGTTGGTATATTTAGGGCTAAGGTGGTACTAGTTTGAGATAAAAGTGTAAAACTTGCAACTTTTTGTAAACTGGTTAATAAAAGTTTAAAATAAATAAAAATGTTCAAACTTGACATCAGAACCTATTTTGATATTTTAGGTGATCCTTGAGCTTGTTGGTTGATTACTTGGAGTTTAAAAATTGCAATCGTAGAATGAAATCATGCAAAACGCAAAATATGCAAAGTTTAACAAAAAATGGAAAAGTGAAAATGAGATATTTAAAATATGATTGTAAGAAACCAAAATGCATAAAAATAATTATACTGAGTATTGTCTGGTATCGGTTTAAGTTAAATGTACGTTTAACGACGTACGCAGAATAACTTATCTAGTTATCTTGTAAAAGTGAATTTACTTAAATAAAAATATTTAGTAAAATTAAATAGTTAAATAATGACCTCAAAATTGTGAATTGTTATACCATTAGACCAGGTGTAACTGTGCAGTGCACCACCCGCGGTGTGTACTGATCACGAGTGGTCTCCCATAAAGACCAAGACACCATCATGCGCGATGGGTGTCAGTTTGGCTTGGTAAGGTGGTGTTTACCAACTAACGAAACACATTTTTTGGTGTGCGTGTGTGTGTGTGGGTGGGGGGGGGGGGTCATTGTGGGGTATGTTTGTTTAAATTGAGGTATTTTTATTTGATTAATTAGGTAGTAACTACTACATCTATTAGGTGGTAGGTTAAGTGATATGTTAAAAATGAGAGCGTTGAGGTGGAGGTGGTCGGTTAGTTAAATAGTACACCCAACCTTATGACCCTAAGCCTAAGTGTAATAATGACAAAAAATCATCATTGTCAACTTAGCACTACATCAACTTTTCACTCTTGTACCAATATCACCACCAAACACGTGTATAAAACCACCGACTTCTCCACCTAATTTAATTACATTAAAAACAAATAAAAAAAGCCCCCATCTTCTTCCTCCTCCCTCCATTAACCCAACAACTACGCTCTTATATAAAAATCAACCCGAAATCACAAAACACACACCACCAACACTTTTATAAAAATCAACCCAAAATCACAAAAGTCACACCACCAACAAATTTTTTTTTCTCTTTCACAAGTCGATCGTTTCCACGACCATAACAAAAAGACCACAACCACGAGTGAAGGTGGTGGCGGCATAATAGCTTCAGCGCGTGGTAAGGGAGGACACGTTCTCTTCACCCTTGTTACGCCCATTATGATAACGTGTATAATTGGTTATTTAAAAAAATAAGTAGGAGTTATAAATCTCTCAAACTAAGTATTATGCTGATGATGTAAACACATAATTTATTATAATCCAATAAAGGTAATGATACATGTACTAGTACTACTATGTTTTAATAATGTGTATTATGCAAACTAATGATAATTATTAATATGAAAATGCAAATAAAATTTTGTTTAGAATATTAGTTAGGGTGCAAGGAGTGGGAGCGGGTTGGAGCTTGCGAGTTGGGCTAGTTGGGTAGAACACCGCCGCTGCACCTGCGGGATGGAGGTGGCGAGCTGTTGGGCGAGTTCGGAGCTCGCAGCGGGGAAGAGGAGAAACATTAAAAGTTGTGATTGGATTGGGTAATATTTAAAAAGGGTGTTGGGAGGGTTGAGAATGATGGGCGCCACTAAAAAAGGGTGTTGGGAGGGTTGGAGGGTTGAAATGAGGTGGAGGAATTTGATTGGGTAATTTTGGGAGGGTTGGAGGGTTGAAGTGTTCCACTGCTTGCACCCTTAGGCTATGTGTAATGGTATTAAGGTGTAGATGGGGCAAAATTTGACACGTGTCAGCCCAGTCAGCAAAGGGCTTGAATTGTTTAGATGTGTAATGGTGGGTGGGGCAAATTTTGACACGTGTCACCCTTTTTTTTTCTAATCAAATAAAGATTACATAATTTTATTTAAAACAATATAATTTAAAACTAAAACACAATTTCATTAAAATAAAAACCAAACATTACATGATTCTAAAAAAAAAAAAAAAAAAAAAAAACGATACATGACCAAAAAAAAAAAAAAACAAAGATTACATAATTTTATTTTTAGAACCCGAAAGCATCACATAAACCCATATTTCTTTGCAATGTCGACTTTGAGCGATTCGGCAATTTGACGTTCCACCCCCGTGAGGTGCGAGATGTCCCGCCATATTCCTCATAGTCTTTTTTCTTTGTGATTGTTGCAAGCATTTCATAGTGTTTTTCTTTTTGCAACCGACGTCGCGTCGCCTCCGATGCAATTTCTTTAAGACTAGCCGCTATTGCCTTCTCAGTCTCGTCTTCGGTGTCGGCTTTTTGCTTGCCTTTACCACTACGCCTACTCGGGGGCCGTGGCTTTTCGAGCACCACAACCTCTTCGAACTCTTCTTCCACATCGTTTAGGTCAAAGTTGCGACCATCGGATGATTGACTTTGGGGTTCGGTAGAAGAGGATGTCTTTGATTTTTTTGAGGGCCTAGTCGTTCGAACCTCAAGCGGTACTTGATGTTCCCACTTTGGGCTGCCGTGTAGGATGCTCCAAACACTTTCATACGGGAAAACCGCGAGCTTAATTGACTTGTACTCCTCTTTCGCGGCACGTAATGGCCAAATGGCATTTTCACCACTTGGAATGTTATTCTTTTTTCGGTTATAGATGTTGTTGAAAGCCAAACATTTGGTGTTGATGTCGGTCCATTTGCCGGAAATCATATCCGGTGTACGATACGTCTCATCAACCCCCAACCTCATATAGAACGCCTCTCTAACTCGGCGTGAAAACGTTGCTCCTCGTTGAAAATCCGCTAAACAAAAAAAAAACAACACAATTAGATGTTAAAAAAAATATATATACGATTCATAAAAAAAAAATACGATTCATAAAAAAAAAAATACGATTCTTAAAAAAAAAAAAAATTCATTAAAAAAAAATACGATTCTTAAAAAAAAAATGCGATTCATAAAAAAAATAATACGATTCTTAAAAATAAAAAAAACGATTAAAAAAAAATATACACCGATGATGGGATCCTCCGCAACTTCTAGCCATGCCTTGCCTAAAGCCACCGTCTCATCATCAGTCCACATTTGGTATTTTTTTCTTGTGTGACCTTTTTTTTGGTTGAGATGGGGCGGCGTCCCGTTGCTTTTCCGGAGGCGTCTCCGGTACCGTCTCGTCTTCTTCAACATTTATAGTGGTCGCCGAGCCTTGAGACGTGACGGGTTGGTTGAAATTTGCAAACCTGTAATTTGGACCATAACCGTAGTTTTGAAAGGTTTGCATCGGTTGCGGTGGTGGCATCGACGGCATTTGTGGCAAATTTGGCAATTGTGATAGCAAATTCCAAAGTTGCGCATTTGTGATTTGTTCTTCATCTAAATCGTTATTGCGCATTTGTGATTTGTGTGGAAAGTTTGGACGGTTAGGAAACATGTTTGCTTTTTTTTTTTTTTTTTTTTTTTTTTTTTTTTTTTTTTTTTTTTTGAAGTTGTGTGTGAAAAATAAGTATAGAAGTTGGTTTATATAAAAAAAAAGGGAGCCTATTTTTTTTTGTGGAAATACAACCGTTGTTCACAAACGGTAATATTTTTCTTGAACTTCACAAGGGGGAGGGCGTGATTCAAATGGCGCCTAGTGATTTTTTTGAGCAATTGGCGCCCGTATGTAATCGGATGGGGCGCTAAATGGGCGCGAATTGGGGAAAAAAAGGGAAAATTGGCGCCCATTACACATAGCCTTATAGTTTTATGAGTTAATTGCAAAAATCATCCTTAAAGTTTGGCGAAATTGCAGATTTAGTCCAAATACTCGAAAATTGGAAATATCGTCCCAAAATGAAACTATTTTGCAAAATTTGGTCCCAAGTGACTAACTCCGTTAACCGGCGTTATCTTTTCCGTTAGCATGTGGCAACGTTAGTCCATTAACCAAACAAGCGTTTGCAACGTTAGTCCTTTTACTAACGGCCATTTTATAAAAATTCAAAAAAACTTATAAAAATTCAGAAAAATTTATATAAATTAGAAAAAATTTATATAAATTCAAAAATTTATAAAAAAATCGAAAAAAATTAAAAAATCCGAAAAATATGAAAAAATTTATAAAAATTCTAAAAAACTTATAAAAATTCAAAGAATTTATCAAATTTTTTTTATAAACCCTAAATCCTAAACCCTAAAAATTCGAAAAAATTTATAAAAATTCAAAAAATTTTCAAAAATTTTCAAAAATCGAAAAAATTTAGAAAAATTATAAAAAATTTATAAAAATTCGAAAAAACTTATAAAAATTCAAAAAAACGTATAAAAATTAGAAATTTTTTTAAAAATCCGAAAAATTCAAAAAAATGTATGATAATTCTAAAAAACTTATAAAAATTCGAAATTTTTTCTAAAGTCGTATAAAATCAAGGATAAAAGTGTGTCTGCATAGTTTCATTTCTCTTTGTTTTACCCACGATTTGAAAAATCATTTTTCTTTGTATTAAATCTTGTTCAAGTAAAACAGAACTCAATTTTCATTTCATTTTTGTGGAGCTATTTTTAAACTATACACAGATTTATCAGTTTGCAAACTCTATTGTGGTTTTTATCAAAATACATTCGGGAAATTTATTGTAAACTTTTAGAATTTTTTCGAATTTTTTGGATTTCTAAAATTTTTTCGAATTTTATAAATTTTTCGAATTTTTATAAATTTTTTGAATTTTTATAAATTTTTTTGAATTTTTAGGGTTTAGGGTTTATAAAAAATTTTTGATAAATTTTTTGAATTTTTTCAATTTCTATAAGTTTTCTCGAATTTTTATAAATTTTTTAGAATTTTTACAAATTTTTTCGAATTTCTCGGATTTTTATACGTTTTTTTGAATTTTTATAAGTTTTTCGAATTTTTATAAATTTTTTATAATTTTTATAAAATATTTCGAATTTTAAAAAAATTTTTGAATTTTTATAAATTTTTTTGAATTTTTAGGGTTTAGGATTTAGGGTTTATAAAAAAATTTTGATAAATTTCTTGAATTTTTTGAATTTTTATAAGTTTTTTAGAATTTTTATAAATTTTTTCGAATTTTTCGGATTTTTAAAAAAAATTCAGATTTTTAAAAATTTTTCGATTTTTTATAAATTTTTGAATTTTTATAAAGTTTAATAAATTATTATGTATTTTTATAAGTTTTTTTTGAATTTTTATAAAACGACCGTTAGTAAAAGGACTAACGTTGCAAACGCTTGTTTGGTTAATGGACTAACGTTGTCACATGCTAACGGAAAAGATAACGGCGGTTAACGGAGTTAGTCACTTTGGACCAAAATTTGCAAATTAGTTTCATTTTGGGACAATATTTGCAATTTTCGAGTATTTGAACTAAATCTGCAATTTCGCCAAACTTTAAAGACGATTTATGCAATTAACTCTAGTTTTATTAATAATATTCTTAATGAAAATTTTATTAATACGATACATTCTTAATTAAAAGGATGATGGTAGGGTATGTGGCACAATGTTAATATAAATGATTGCAATAATGTGAAAATCATTAAAGAGTAACCATGTTTGGAATTTGTTTCAATTACGTCATTCTAACTCTATTTTATTATAAAAGTATTTAAAGTTTCATCAATGTTTCATTGTTGTGAAATTTCATGTTTAAGTAATACGGAGTATAAACAGAACACTTCTTAAACTTGATGATTATTTTGTGACTTATTTTCAGGTAGTGCTTGTACTTAATATTGCATGTATAATTACTTTAAGCATAGTTATTTTGCGTATTTTCACAACAAAATAATAAAATTGAAACTTTGATTGTTTTTATAATTAATATGAAGTTCAAGTGACAAACTTAGAACATTAATGAAACTTAATTACGAGTATCAAATAGCATTTGTCTTATTTTTCTCAAGTTTGAATTGCATGTACCTTTATGTATCCAACAATTTGCATTTATAACCTCAATAACATCACTTAATTAATTATACTATGTCATTCAAAAGTGACATATTACTCTATGTTATCCAATAAAATACGACTAGTCTATAATGCCTTAAACTTCTACTCCTTCCGTCCTATATTAAGTGTCCATAATGGAATCTTGAGATGTCCCAAATTAAGTGTCCATCTTGTATTCCAACCAATGAGATTAGACTTTAGTGGGTAAAAATAATATTTGATTGGTGGATAGTGGAGTTAGTGGAATTTTCTAAAACTTTGTAAATTTTAAAAGTGAACACTTAATATGAGACGGATGAAGTATTATTTATCTGTAATACACTTTTCATATGATTCAAATATCTCTAATATTTATAAACCACCCATTCATTTTAATATCATTTACATGTAAAATTACAAAAAGTATAAAATAATTTAAACAAGTTATGACGTATTCTTTATGATGAGAGTTATTTTGCATACTAAATATTTCTTGCGTACGGAGGGACTCATGCTCACCATCTATCTAAAAAGAAATCAATAGATGAGATTAAAAGCATTTTAATATTTTGACATATTTTTTATAATTTAAATATGTTATGAACCGTTAATCGTCAGACAAAAAAAATTATGCCGTCATGACCAACATTTAATTTTCTTTTAGACAGACACTTTGATATACTTTCGACAAACTTTTTTTCATTTTTCATTTTTTTCACTTTTTTTACGTTTTTTCATTTTTTTTTCTTCGTTGTTGAAAATAGCATGAGAAATCATATGTGATTAAATACCAATTTGAATATTCTAGTAAAATCACATGTGATATTATAGATTATTGTAGTTTATTTATGAAAATCATATTTATTGAGATACGCGTTGGAAAAATTACATGTGATTTTATTAGCAATATTCAAATTAGTATTTAAACACATCTGATTTTTCATGCAAGTTTTAACAACGAGGAAAAAAACGTAAAAAAACAAAAAAAATCGTAAAAAAAGGTGAAAACAACAACAACAAAAAAAGTTTGGCGAAAGTATATCAAAGTGCATATCTATATAAAGATAATTAAATGCTTGTCGTGATGGTATATTTATTTTCGCTTAACGATTAACGGTTTAAAAGATATTAATATTTGAAAAAAAAAAAAAGAATGAAAATGAGTTTGTTAAAATGTTAGGTTTAATCTCATCCATTGGATCAAATAGAGATGGAGGTTGAGGATTTGTCCCTTGGTATATTAATAAAGTTTGGTATACAAATGATCTTAAATCATTCTTTATATGCATATAACTTTGAGATGTTTTTTATAGATAATTTTCCATAAATAACTTTAAAAATGCAATATACCAAAATACAGTCGTGATATAAATCATAATAAGTTTTATATTAGTTTTATGTTTTGTTGGGCCAAAAAATTGACCTAATTGTTTATGACAATATTTGAATATGAAAGAGTTTGAGTTAGTCAGTGATAAGAATCAGTGAGTGTGTTACTCATTGAAGAAACAATAAGTATGTTACTCACTGAAGAAGTAGTGAGCGTGTTACTCACTGAAGAATCAATGAGTAGTTTACTCCCTGATGAGAAGTCAATGAGTGTTGCATAAAGCTCGTACAACAACAAGCTTCAGGGATATCAAACCAACTGAATATACACTTTACCTCACTGAGCGGTATCAGTTAGTAAAGTACCTGAGCTATAAATAACATTTGAGTCACTGAGATCTGATAAAGTCTCCCTGACTCAATATACTCATTGAACAGGCTTGAAATACGGGCGGGAACTTCCTAAAAGCAAAAAAAAAAAAAAAAAAAAGGAAAAAAAAAAGGAAAAGAAAAAGGAAGTCGAACAAGTAAAAGAGTGCTTGCTAAAAAGGTGAATAGTTGAATTAACTATTCACAAAATTACTTGGGAAGTGAAGCTACATATAGAAACACTATGTGGAAAGATGTACTCTTCCACTAGATGGTTGACACGTAACCTACTACACACATGTAACTTCACTTTTACCCACCTATATAAATACAATTTCTGTAAAGAGGGTTGAAAATTTACAAATGTATTATAGTGATTGTACTTAGTTGTTAAATGAGTCTTGTGTAAAACTTGTTTTCAATTGTTTAACACATTCATGTTTTACCCAAATTTCGGGACCAACAAGTGGAATAAGAGTAGGTGGATTAATCTCAATAATCCAGATCTGCTTTGACTACTAATAACTTTCAAAAATTAATTTTTAAGAAAAAAATAAAAGAAATTGGTACCATTGGGCGGACTCAAGTTGAAAAACTTGAGTAAAAATGGTTAAAGTAAATTGTGTTGCATCTTGGATCAAAGAGTCCGGAAAGGTGGGTTTGGGTTTTGTTGCTCAAAATTATAATGGAGAAGTGTTATTATCAGGTGCTCGGGGAGAGTGTTTTGCGAGTTCTCCATTGGAAGCCGAGGTGAAAGCTATCATGTGGGCTGTGAGTCATGCTTGAAGTAGAAGTTACCCGAACTTTGTTTTCGAATCTTACTAGTTAATGCTCTACGTAGCGAATCTACTCTTTTACAAAATTGCCAACATGTTTTCACATATTTTATCTTTTTCTCTAGCTTTTAGTACGTGTCAATGGTCATTTGTTAAAAGAGAAGGGAATGAAGTTGCTGATAGTATAGCTACTTGGGCCGTAGAATGTAATGATGAGATTATTCTTGAGGGTAGAGTTCCGGATTGTGCTCTTGTATGAGCCATGGAAGATGTACTATTATCTTCTATTGAATAAATTTATCCCTCTTTTATCAAAAAAAAAAAAAAAAAGAAAAAAAGATCAATCAATCAAAGTGGGTTTACTTCAAAAATTGCTACTAACGTTGCAACTTTTAAAAGGAGAGAAAAACTTCGATAAACACTTTTGAATTAACTAGTTCATATAAACAAACCCTCCATATCAAAACCCCCAAACACAAACACACCCACAAACAAAAGCCCGCCCCCCCCCCCCCCAAAAAAAAAAAACTTTCACCAAAAAATCTAAACAAAAATCCTCACCACACCCTCCAAAAAAAAAAAAAAAAAAAAAACCTACACAAAAAGTCACACAAAACCCTCCACAAAAACCTAGACGAAAGATCCTCCACAGAAAAAACAACACAAAAACCGCACGCAAAACGCTCTAGAAAAACCTACACAAAAAACCTACATAAAGACCTCACACAAAACTCTCTAAAAAAAAAGTTAGATAGTGAAAACCTCGTAGGTGTAACTTTATTATTGATTGATATTTATAGATTACAACCATAATGGACCCTAACCCCACACCGGTCTTGGGCCATATTTATCACCTAATATTCCCTCGCAGTTCGAGCGGCGAAATCGCGAAAGCTCGGTCTGGAGTAGTAAAATAGAAAGAAAAGAAAAACAAAACATTAATGTAATAAAAGCATAACTTTAGTCGACTCGTAACAAAATCGTACCAATCGTCGACTTTAGTCGACTGGTACCAACGGTCGGCTAAGTCGACTGGTAACAAAACCGTACCAACGGTCGAGTTTAGGGACTGGTACCAACGGTCAACTTTAGTCGATAGGTAACAAAGCCGTACGAACAATCGAATAACAAACAAACAATAAAACATCTATAACTTCTTCTTTTTCTCAACAATAAAACAAAAACAAAAACTGAAACCCTCAATAAAGATTCTTAATCCTTAATAGCCATTAAACCATGACATTAGTACCTCGTCTAAACTATTATTCTTCTTTGTCGTTTTAATATTAACAACCACCACTTTGAGAAGAAGATTCTGAAGAGCGTCAATGAATTTAAGAGAAGCCTCCTGAGTATCCAATCCCTTTGGACTCGTAGTGAGCCACCATCTCCGTTGCGCTCGACAACTTCTTTATGTTCTTCTTCTCCACACTGTATTTTGATTCTCTACTGGTTTCTTGCATCTTGTTTGCGCTTGGTTGAGATTTTTAAACCCCAAACTGTTGAAGGATTTAGATCTGGAAAGGGTTTTGAGGATAAAGATTTAGTACGATAGAATTATTTTATTTATTATTTATTTTTTTATTTTTTTATTTATTTTTTTTTAATCGATAATTGAGGGGTTAAGGTTTGACGGGTGGTTTAGGGGAGGCGGCTCAACTTAGTTACCTAGTTCTGAGGTCTGAGGATCAGACCCGCTCCGATACCATGTTAGAACATTAAAACCCCGTAGGTGTAACTTTATTATCAATTGATATTTATAGATTATAACCCTATGGAACCTAACCCCACACCGAGCTTGTCCATATTTATCATCTAATAACAAATTCTCGAAAGCTCACACAAATCCTTTACACAAACTCTACAAATATCTTTATTCTACCGAATCCTCCAAGAAAAAGGAGGAAGGAGGTTAATGACAAAATTGTACTCCGTAATTTGTTAATGAAAATAAAAAATGGGAGGAAGGAGGTTAGTGACGCAAATTTTAGTTGAAATTTTGTCACTAAAATATAGTAATGTGGATTGGGAGAAAGGAAATTAGGGACACTGACCATCAAGGATCAGGGACGGCACTACACATGATATTTGTCCCAGATCATGAAGATGGAAAGGCCTGTGAACTGTTCAACAACCTCAACAACAAAGGATCAAACTTTACTGTTTTTATTTAATTCTTTGTTGTAATTCCAAATGTAAGAAGAAGTTCCCAACTAAAGACCAACTAAAGATACACTTTGAGCCATTTCAGTGCCCAATAGTCTCTGACTAGTATTTGAACATAACATAACCTAAGTGTAGAATTAGTCCTTAAGTGAATACACTAAGGAAATTGTCTTCAGAGTTCTCCATATAATAAAAGAAAGTCTTATCATTTCCTGAGGCGGAAAGTGAAGCCCTGAACCAAAGAAGATGATAACTCCGGCTATTTATCTATCAAATAGGGAGAGATTGTTGGGCCAAAAATTTGACCAAATTGTCTTTAACAATATTTGAATATAAAACAATGTGAGTTATTCACTGATGAGAATCAGTCAGTATGTTACTCATTGAAGAAGTAGTGAGTATGTTACTCACTGAAGAATTGGTGAGTGTGTTGCTCATTTAAAAATCAGTAGGCAATTTACTCCGTGATGAGAAGTCAATGAGTATTGTACACAGCTAGTTCAACAACAAGCTTTAGAGGCATCAAAGACCAACTAAAGATACACTTTACCGCACCGAGCGGTATCAGTGAGTAAGGTTCCTAAGCTACAAAAAACATTTGAGTCACTGAGATCTGACAAAATCTCACTGACTCAATATACTCTCTCAAATTCAAACTTGAAATATAGGTGAGATCTTCCTAAAAGCAAAAAGCAAAAAATGAAGTCAAACAAAAACAAGAGTGGTTGCTGAAAAGGGAAATAGTTGAATTAACTATTCAAGTACTTGAAAAGTGGTTGCTAAAATGACATTAAATTTTTGTTTCAATACCGATGTACAAAAATGGACCTAAATCTATTTATTTTAATCTATACCAAAATATAAGAATTTCGAGAGTCTAGTTTTTATTTTTATTTTTTTAAACTAAAATAATAGTTTTCTATTACATGATCTTTGGTTTGAAAGAAAAAAAAACTGAGTTTTAGTTGGCAAAAATTAACTTTCAAATTTTAGCAATAAGTTATAATACTAAATAATATTTTAACGTCTATCTTTTGGTATGCAATAATGGAATTTCCACAACACATGAAACAATTAAACTACCAATGTATCTTTTCATTTGCTTACAAGCTATGGTTTGTAATGACTGTTAGTACAAATCTTGGGCTCAATGCAAGACCTAGGTTAGACTAGCTTTTGGCAGGGGCGGGTCTTATGCTAAGTACTTCGTAAAGTTGCTAAGAAAAAGCACCACCGTTAGTCTTAGCGGAAGGGGGCTTTCGCGGTTGGCCTCCAGTGTAAGAGTAAGTATATTGTTTAGAGAGAGAAAGTGTATGTGCGGACTATGTGAGAGTAAATGCTATTAGTTGTGAGTAATAAATGAGGTGGGAGTATTTATACTACCCACACAAGTCCTGTAGCTGCATCGGGACTCTGCGAGCCGAATTGCGCCTCCCCTAGTAGGTAGGTGTCAGATCACGTGGGAGACATAATCCCAATAGATCTGGCTTTTGGCGGCGTGGCGGCGGCCGATGGTGTGTTCTGGCCCGCCCTGGCGATACCGAGGCTTGTTCTTGTCCGGCTTGGCAAGGATGGAGTCTATAATGTGCTCTTGTTCGTCTTGACTCTGCCGCGGTTTAAGTTGTGAGAATGCCCGACCCAGTATGTTGGGTCCGGGGGTACTATACACGATCAAGTCCCCCCAGTCTAGTATACTTGTTTGGTTTAAGAGCAAGTGTGCTAGACTTATTTGGAGTTCCGCGGCTAGAAATGCCGCGCCTTATTGAATAGACTCTTTTAACATCCGTGATTGATATTGCCGCGTGTTCCATGTTGCTGACTAGGTATTCCACTTTCCGCTTGTTTCGGTGGTGACAGCCTATCGTTGGTAGTCGCGAAACATTTTTTACCCACTTATTTACTGACTGACGTGACGTTTTGGCGGCTGACCGTTTGTTTTCTGCGACAATCATGACGGTTCATCTGGGTAGATCTTTAGCCGTCCAATAAGTATCCGGGGACGTGGCAACTCTGTGGCCTTTCGATTGAACTGCTGGCGCGTATGTGTGGCTATAAATACCAAGGGGTATGCCACTGTTATTCTTTTTTCACACACAGTAATTATTTCCCCCCTCTCCAGAAAAGAAAGACTTGCTCCGCATTTATTCTTGTTGCTTCCTTTACTCCCGGAATTAGATTTTCAGGTTAGGTTTCTTCTACATTTCGTTTTTTGATTACTTAGGATGGCACCCGATCATATAAGTAGTGTGACTTCTAAGCTTACTCAGGAGGATGTAAATGAATTTTGTAGGAAGTATAACATCCCTGGTCACTTTTTACCGGAGGCACCCGGGATACTATTAGGGATGCCCCGGAAGGGAAAATAAGTGTTTATACTAGATTCCACTGGTACAGATTTTGAGTTGGGAAATTTTAGAATTCCCCTTTCGCTGTTCTTGCTTCATGTTTTAGAGTACTTCCAGATCCACCTTTCGCAGTTGTCGGTCTTAGCTGCGTATAGGATTAGTCACTTTGAGATTCTCTGTCGCGTACACGGTGGTATTTCCACTGTTGACCTATTTAGGAAGTTTTATTATGCTGGTATCAACAACGGCTGGATGACCCTAGAGAAGAGAAAATGTCCTAAGTCTTTAGTCGTTCCTGTCTGTTACGCTGCCGCCCTTGATTCAGTCAAGAATTGGAAGAACCGTTTCTTTTTTGTAAAGAAAACCATTTTTCCTCTTTCCATTCCGTGGTATGAGAAGGTCTCAATAGACTGTGACCCTCCTCCTTCTGACGCGGGCTTGGATCAAGAGTTGTTGCGGCGCCTTGATACCCAGGGGGCCGCGTTTAAGAAATATTCGGAGGTCTTTTTGAATGTTATAGGGTTAAGCCAGACCTGGGACGATGATTCTAGCCGCCCGACCTTTTTATGGCCGGATGATACGGGTGGGTTGCTGGATCTGTTTTACTACTTCTTCTTATTTGTGTGCGTCCGCGTCTAACTTTATACTCTGATTTTTGCACAAATGGATTTTTTCTCCTTTATTACTCAACCGGATGTGTTCAAGGTGGCGACTGGGGAGCGCACCTTGAAGGAAGGTGAGCCTACGCTGAGCCAGAGATGGCCCCGCGTGTTGTTGAGCCATCGGAAGATGTGCTTAAGTTGGTGGATCGCACCGTTGTGGATGAGTTGGAGGCGGCTAAGGCCGACAAGAAGGCTGGGAAGAAGAGGGTGGTTATTAATGCGCCCGAGAAACCCAAGAAGAAGAAAAGGCTTGTTCGCAAGGAGACCGCGGTTGGATCAGGTATGACTCGCTGTTTTCTTCTCCTTTTTTTTGCCGCGTATATTTTTTGCATTAACATACGTTTTGTTGTCATCTGTTAGGTGGTCTTTCCGCGGGCGACATTCCTGTGCTTGAACTGCGAGACAGCGTTCTGGCCCTCATACGGATGCCAACATCATGAAGAACGCTACTGTTCTCACTTCTTCTTCTGCTACCCCTACCCACGAGGATTTTGAGGGCAAGGCTTTTGAGACTCCTAATCCGAACCCTACTGAGTCCGTCCACCTTGAGTCTTCGGGTCCATCTGTTGAGGTTCTGGGCCCAGATCATGCTGAAGGTGCATCTGGGCATGTTGAGGCCAAGGTTGAAGAGTTTGGTGATTCGGAGGATTTTTACCAGTCTGTTTCGATTGACACTGCTGAGGCCTCTGCAACCTATGTTCCAAAGTGGCTGCCCACAAACGGGTTCAAAATGGATGACCCTTGGATTTGCCGCATCATTGTTGATAATGTCGCTACCCCTGGGTATGTGTCTGTGTTGCGAAATATGGCCGCCGAAGACCTCTTGAACCAGTACAACATGCTCTCCTCCCAGCAGATATGTATGAATTTTGAGATTCGTCTGCGGCTGGAATATGAGCTGCTGCAGAATGACAAGCTTGGTAAAAGGTTGGAAAGCAAGGAGAAGCTGGTTTCTGATTTGAGAACCCGGGTTGATGAGTTGGAGGGTGAGTCTTTTGGGACTATTGCTCTTCGTGGCCGCATATCCGAATTGGAGGCGGCCGCGAAATTCAAGGACAAAGAGTTGGCTGAGCTCCATTCTGAATGTGAGAAGTTGTCTGCGTCGGTGGCCCAAGTTAGAGAGTATGGTAAGAAGAACGCTGAGTTGGCCACGAAGAATGTGGATGTGAGATCCTGTAAAAATCAATCGTAATAAATCTCACTGATTTATGATAATCTCAACTTACTATTTAATAAAACCCATTTTTTATGGGAAAATTTAAACTTTTCTCTTATTGCTATCGATACCACGTTATGTTTCGTGATATATATTAAATAGCAATAGTTACTCGAAACACAATTAAATCACGGGATTCCATTCAAACTAAATTCGAAACTTCACAAATAATGATAGTTGGTAATGATAAATCCCTACACAAAAATATATGCACTCTTCCTAATTACCCGTAATTATCACACTAATTAACACTAATCACTATTAAAAGTCTTCACTAATTCTCTTTACAAACCAAACGGGCTGCTACAACTTCCAGCCCATTATCATCAACCTTATACGATCCAAGCCCACACTCCAATTCAATTTTTAACTTATGATTTTATGTAAGACTCGACCAGCCAGCCCCTCCAAAACGCCTTTGTATTTTTCGATTCTCGAAAACGAGTAGTATATATTATGGTACCTCTTATTTACCCTCCCAGCCAACAAATAGGACGCCAAATATTAGCTCGAGATATGAACATTTGATATGTTTAAATGAGCCAAAGTGTTTGTCCCATTTTCATCAAATCGAACCATATATATTTTTGCAAACTCATCCGTTTTATCCGTGTTTGTTTTAATCCCATTCCAACATTTTTACTTGATCATTGTGATTTGTTAGGAGTGTTTAGTGTTAAGGATATCAAGTTGGACATTAAATCCAATTTGTTTACACACTAAATATACTTGTCGACATAAAATGAGTAACCCAACTTCCATTTAATCTCTTTTACTCTCCCACATGCCACTAAAGTCCTTCAATGTCAGTAGATTCATTTCAAATATTCAACACTTACTGACTTTCAATAATAGAGCAAGTGATTGTGGCTCGTTGGATCCATTTTGGAACTCGACAAAGGAAAACGTCCACATATGTATTTCCAAAAACATAAGACAAGATTACCTACTATCCCATACTTTCTAATGATTGCTAAGACAGAAGCATGCTAAAAATAATGATCATCCAAACAGTGACACTCCATGATTGAGTGTGAGAGTCTTTGAAGAAAACGTGTGAAATACCTCTATATATTTCACCCTCTCCTAGCAGTCCATATCACTCACTTCTCACTTATCTCATTCTCACTAAAAACCTTAAAAACCCAGAAGTAATTCTTGTCTCACAAAGGGAAGCAAATCGAGTAAAGGAAGTATACGAATGAAACGTATTCGTGCCTACAAACTCACTGTCTCACTCTTGTGCTTTGTTCGATAATCTCAGCCTCTTCACCACCTCAAGAAGGTGTAGTAAGTGTTCAACATTCTCTCGTACTTTCATTTCTTACACGTATAAATCGCCATGCATCACTTCATGCATTCGAACATATTATTTCTTTTGTGCTGGTACGTATAACAAAGATCACAACCCACATGTTTATAACTCTCAATGAACACAAGTTAAAAACCACACTAGTGCACGTTAGAATACATGCATGCACCCCTTTTGTTTTTCCACTCGAACGTATAAACATCTATATTTTGAAACACACGTCAACTTATTTTGAACCATGTCGAGCACTCTTTTGAGAGTCTCGATAGCTACCTCACACACACCATTCACACATTAACTTTTCGTTTCATGCATCATTCAAACGTATATAATCTTTATATCACACGTTAAGACTAAACTTGAGAACATTTGGATTTATTTTAAGAATCTTGTACACACAAAAACAGTTCCAAGTCGCTCCAGCTATGACACCATAACTCACGAATCGAATAAATAACCATGTCCTATTTTTTTATGACTCAATAGACTTCCCAACTAACTACCCTTTTCATATAAACATCTTATAAAAATATTCATGTTTCGACCCTCAAAAATCGCCAAAGTAAAATGTTGAAACCTGTTTTGAAAACAAACCAATTTAGCGACTTGGACTTTATAGTCCATTAAGCTGTTTTTATAAGCTATCAATAAGCTGACTTTTGGCACCTTAATATATGAAATGTAATGATAAAAGTGAGCTCATGAACATACCCAACTTGCTCCAAAAACCCACGAACCAAAAATGACTAATGGGCTTAGTGTTATGGCTCGTTAAGGGCCCAATGATGTAAAGATAAGCTACTAGCCGAATAAGCTGTCAAAATAAGCTTCATTTATCTTAAATATAACTCAGCAAAACACGCCCACATTGTCCCCCACCATTTTGACATTTTTGGACTGAAAATGTAACGCACTTTGACTATAAGGACTGAAACTGCCAAACTGTGAAACTTGTGGACTGAAGCTGTGAAAACAGATTATAAAGGACTTGGAATGACATATCATTGAACTCCAAGCCTTATATGGATATTTGGACTATTTATGGACTATTATTGGACTTTAGATTTAACGAAGGACTAACGACGTAACGCAAGCACAGTTAGGGTAAAAAGTGTAAAATCTGGAAAAGGAAAAGGACCAACTATTTTCCACTTAACATTCTTATTTCATCTTCCATTTTTCATCACTACATCACTTCATATGCATTTTTATACATTTTAGTTATGTATATTTAATTTTCGTTATTTATTAAACGATTTCACTTTGCATATCACTTCATCCTATTTTGAGGAGATAATATTTCAAGTCAAGTGACATAAGAATCAAGATAATATCATGTTCGATATTATATTTTCTTAACTTGAGGCATTTTAAGCATATCACACTCACATCATCAAATCGTTATACGATTTCTCATTTCACACTCATCGTTAGTTATAAGTCGAATCTTAGACTTCCCTCATACTCAGGTTTCGTATTGAAGACGTTCCCTTGATCGTTTCCATAATTCTTACTTGATCTTATAATTCCATCTTGTCAGATACACTCCAGGTGAGTCGTGGCCCCTACTTTTAATACTTGTTTTTTTTATAACTCTTTTGGGGGAGATACATGCTTCAACTGTTTTAAGTATTTTCATATTCTGAAAACTCTCATGATTTATTCAAAATCATCAACTATGTTTTGAATCACCCTTTGACGGGGATATATACTCGTTATACTTGCAAACTGCTTGCTTAGCTTAGATGTTATATTTGAAAAATAACATTTTCAAACTACTTGTTGTAACAAGATACTGAGACTCATTTTATTCATTCATATAACAACTGAATGTACTGTTAACTTTACTATGATATTTCTACATTTCAACAAGAAATAATTGCCAAAACTAAAGTACGCATATTCTATGAAACCCTGAACCCTATATTGCCTAAGTTTAACTATATTGCCATAAAGTCCCTCGATCATGAGCCATTAATCACTGCTGTGAGCGCGAATATAGTGGACAGCTTCGAAACCTGTAAAGGCTGATGACCTATCCCACTAAATACTGGATGGAATGCCTGATGGCTAGTCGTATTTAGTCGCGAAACACTATATTTGAGACATAATAGGATGAGGCAATCACCTATTACTTAGGGCAAAACCATCAGTAACCTGATGTGACTTCGCCGTTTCACGGTACTTTTGTTAACGTTTTGCGCGTCATGAGGCTTAGAGCAATATAACCTTATGAATATATATATGTTTTCCTATATATATTCGGATACAACTGTATTTATTTAACCACAACTCCCCACTGATAGACATCAGACTTTATACTATTGTTTTCACTAAGTGTTTGGATTATGTATCATGTACTTGGAACTTAACTGTTATCCTATGTGAGTAGTTGTGTTTTATGATAAAGACAACTCAATGCTTGGGATATTGTTACTTTTAAAAGTTAAATCATTATTTCATTGCAAGCATATAATAATGTAACTCATTTTCATTTAAACTTGAAAACTTATGATCATCTGATTTCATAAATGATTTACTCGTGGATTTTTACCAAATTGCAAACTTGCTACTTGATGCGTGCGTGCGTATGCTCTAATTTATACCCACGGTATGTCGTTGTGGTTTTAGCAGTATTCAAGTTTTAAATTTATATTTAGCCGACTTATCAATAACACACACACTTTAACGAGCAGTGTACCCGGTCAGTATGAATATAATGGTAAGTAGAGTGTCGATCACTAAGAGTGGAACGTATTATCTAGTTATCCTAATCAGTATTTTAATATCTTAAGTTAGCTATACAACCTAATCTAACGCAAGGGGGTTTCAGCCTGAGAGATTGGCACGATTTGGTTGCAATTAAATAATAAACTAAACTAATAGGCACGAATCAGCGAGTAGCACACACGTACACAGATAAATACTCGAGACAATAAGAAGACCTGTCCTGATGGTTAAGTAGCTTGTCACTTGTTTTATTGCTAGTTTTATATGAAGTGTATAGTTCGATGCAACGCACCGAGATTAAGTCCTTTCTCGTTGGTTCTAATCTTATCGGCGAGTAAACCCTTAATGATTACTTATGACTATCCTATTTATCTTTCTTCCTACTTTTCTACAGACGATAGAATGCATAGGCGATCTAATAAATAGGCGAGGGCAGAGGCATGGCGACCCGATCAACGCTCAGCTAGACACAGAGGTTATCAATGCACTAATAAAAGTCACCAAAGACATCAACATATAAACTTTAATTAATGGGAAAGCAGTTTTAAGGGAGTGCAACCTTTCCGTTGTCACATTACACAAGCCACCAATCCTGATGAATTAAAGTTTACTAACACAATAAAACAAAACTACTTAATGAATTGAATACATGCAGGACCTTCTTACAGCTCTTGTATCTTCGTTCAAGGTGTGTCTTGTGCTGCTACTTCGACTGAATTCGTCCTAGGGTTTCTGTCTTCTCGTACTTAGCTAAATGTCGAACCTTTTAAATTCGTCTGGTCTTGGGGTATTTATAGTTTCTGTCTGAGGGTAAGATGCGGCGCATCTAATGAGTAGATGCGGCGCATTGACTTAACTTCGCGTGGGGTCCAAGATTAATATATTCAGGAATATTCGTACACCGCCAGAAGATGCGGCGTAACTCCATTCTTAGATGCGGCGCATGTCCTTTACCGTCTTGGATAATATCTTGTGAAATCTTGATAGTGATGCGCCGTATGTAATAAGTAAGATGCGGCGTATCTGGAGCAGAATGTCTTGATCTTGTACATTTCAGTAGACTCTTAACTTCTTGCTTGTTTTGCTCCATAATTAGTCCAAAATCGCCAAGTTTCACATAATACTTGTTTTTACCTGAGAATTACAAAAGTAAACATTAACGTATCAATTCTCACAGATAATATAATAAAACAGGTCAAATAAATAGGATAAATGATAGTAATAAAATGTACTTATTTGAGTTCATCAAATATCCCCCCACTTGAACTTTACTTGTCCCCAAGTAAACCTTAGAATTAATCTTATGAAAATGTATCCTAAAAGATATTAGGATTTATTTTTATATTTAAGCATGTATTCATTTTTGTCATAATCACACAACCAAACACTTAACGAATTAGAAGTAAAATAAAATTATTTGATAAAAGCAAATCTAATCGTTTAACTGTCCAGTCGTGACGAATATTCTATCATAGGCTTGGCAAGTATACACATCTCCCCCACTAAAGCCAAGGAATAACAAGTCTAAAGCGGTAAAAAGGGTTTGTAGGTTAAGGGTTAATCATTCTCCTTAATCTCTATCGATCTCAAATTCCAGAAAAGGCGACAAAATCACAAATACATGATCGAATCCACGAACACGATACTTGCAATTGCTCAAATCCTTAACTCGAATAGGCTAAAGATAGGACCAAGTAATCTTCACCAATAATATTATATCAAAAAGGGCGACAAAATCATAAATACATAGCCGAATCCACGACTACGATACTTAAGATTGCTCAAATCCCTAATCTCAATAAATCAATGGTTTGGATAAAGAATAATATAGGGTATGGATAATATTTGGGATATAAATTGGTGTAAAATGAAAAATAAACAAAACAGATAAATTAAAATCCTAAGTGTGGTTAATCACTATCCCAACCATCCCATGAATAAGACTCATATCATAGAATAACTCACGCTTTAACACTTGAAACACACGCTTTAGGTAGACACGAATTATACTCAACAAGATCTCAATCAAAGAATAAACCTTAGTTGGCGTTCCCATAACGTTCAACTCCCATTCAATCCATAGATATAATATACAACAACTAGTGGTGATATCGACCACTTAATACAAAACTTTACATAAGTTGGTTAAAACAAACTTCCAACTTTTTTTTTTTTTTTTTTTTTTTTTTAACATAAACATAGATGTGTAAAATTTCACCACATCACTATAATGATAACTCTGGATAATTTTTCCATACTTTTCATGACTTCAGAAATAACGGTAATAGTGAAAGTAGTAAACACACGAAAAATAAACTCAAAGATATACAATATTTACTTTCACTCCAATTGCATTGTGCAATTTCCCGACCTAACCATAGATAATGAATTACGCACGCGAACACAGGTAATGTAAGGAAACACACTTTGCCTAAAGCAATTAACCAACCACGGATTTTAATCTACAGGGTAGGCTAAGGTGTAAGGGTGTAACGAAACATTATAACAAAGGTGTAAGAAACGAAAGGAATGGCTCTGAGTGTTTTTCTAGGGGTATCTTACTCTAAAAGTGAGAGTAACAAAAGGGTTTATACGGGGGTTAACTAACCAGTGTAGTTAGCTAATATCACATAAAATATAAAGGCTATTTGGGTGTAATCCTAGAAATTTACCAATTTAGACAAGTCATTCCAATTATAAAAAATAATACTTATTATGGTGGTCTCGAATAGTATACAAGCCAAGTTCTAAAGTTTACAAGTCACCGGCACACTCATAGATTTGTGAATTTTTTGAAAAATCACAATTTTTGAAAATAACGTCATGTGTGCAGCTATGCAACTTAGATCATAAACAAAAACATGCTAAAAAATTTTAAATTTTGATATATTAAGCACATTTTAAGCATATTTTGAAAAGTTTAGGACAAGTAAGTGTTCTAATTCTCCAATCCCCCCACTTAAGTTAAACAACGTCCTCGTTGTTTGTATCAAAGGTTAAAATACTGGAAAATAAAAGAATTAGAACAGAAAAAACTCCCCTGAGATTTGCTCGGTATGATCCTCCATTATTTGTATAAGAGCAAAAATCAACTTCTTGTGGATGAGAACGTTTAAGCTTCATAATTGATGTATCCACAGGAAATGCAAGAATCTATAATACCACCAAGACTTTAACACACCTAAATTAAGAAAGTTCAAACTTGCATAATATATTAGTAGTTAGTAAAAATAAAACATAAAAATTAAAATGAAAATCATCAGGTCTGTCGATGCGCCGTATCTTATGGAAGAAGATACGCCATATCGAGCCTGAAATAAATACGAACCAGAATAAAAGATGCGTCGCATCCTTAACCAGGGATGCGCCGCATTAAAATAAACTGACAAAATGTTTTAAAGTTAAAAATAAAAATACAGAAAATAAAATAAGATATGACCAGTGCAGGAGATGCGTCGTATCTAAGGATTGAGATGCGTCGTATCTGCTGCGGGCCTGACTGACTCGACACAGAATAGAATAGTAAAAATTCTCCGGGTTGTCTCCCGGTCAGCACTTGTCTTTATTCCAGAGTCTTCAAGTTAGACTCACGTTCAGCTCTTTATTAAGATCCATCGATCCCCATATATCTGTGCACGATGTAGTTGCGAATTACATCGTTACGAATATATTCCGGCCCCAATTCAAGTACACCCTTGTAGAATCCTTTCATCTTTTAATATGGGTACTCCATCCCTCTCTTCATGTCATCATTACCAATAAAAAAGAATGGGGAAAATTTGTAGCAGAACCTATTAGTAGCATGTTTAAACCCAGGGTGAGTTCGGGGCATCATATAAGTGATAACGTCGCTTCCACATTGAAAGGTGATCTTTCCTTCAAATCATTTTGCATTAATAGTGATCTCCCTACAAAATGGTTTTCCAACAATCACGTCACCCATATCGCTGTCACAATAGGCATTCATGTCTTCAACAATGGCGAACTCAGTAACAATAGTAAAACATCCAACGAAGACCGGGACATTAATGAAGGCTCCAACTACATTCTTTCCCTTATACTCCACTTTTTTTCTTATAATAGAATTGTAAAAGCTTCTTGACATGACATTGATCGGTAAAATAGGAAAGAAATTGGCGTCAATACACTTGTACCCAATCATGCATGGGAATTGTAAATTGTAAGCACAATCGGCGTGGATCCTTCTACCGTAATCCCAAGAACCATGATATCCCTCAAATTCATCGTAATTCCTAGTATTAATAACGTTGACTTTTGGACTATCCAGAATTTCTCCTTCTTCTAACTCAGATTCCGCATCATCCATGAACAGGTCATTGGATTCTAATGGTCCATCAAGGTCATTAAGTTCAATGTAGTCCCCATCGTAACGTTCGAGTGATTTATCTTGCATTAATATTCCATCCATAAATTTGGCTTCGAAGTCGAAGTCAATAAGTTCTCCGAATTCGACCATTTTCCTTCTGAAATAATCACGAAAGCATCAGTAGGGTATGTTCAAGAAAGTAATATATCAGAAAATCAACAACGAAAACGGAATACGAAAAATTAAAGTTACTGATATCTGCAGACGATGCGCCGTATCCAAAAAGTTGGATACGCCGTATCTTATAATCGTTAAAATTTAATCAGACTTTATTCAGAAAATAGATACGCCGCTTATAAATTAAGAATGCGCCGTATCAGTTTAATTATCAAAAATCGATATTTATTTAAAATTAAATGCGTCGTATTAACAAAAGTTAATGCGCCGTATTTTCGTTACGTTTCAAAATACAAGATTTTTTATTCAGAAGATGCGCCGTATCGATAGAAATCGATGCGTCGTATCCGTTTAATAATTCGAAAACTGTTTTTAATTAAAATAATAGATACGCCGTATCTGCAAAAACAGATGCGTCGTATGGCGTTAACGTTTAGAAATTTTTTTTTATTAAAAACAGAATACGTCGTATCTTGGGGAAAGATGCGTCGTATCGAATTAATTAAACGCATTGTATTTTATAAAAATTAAACGCAATACGCCGTATCTATGAAAATAGATGCGCCGTATCGTTTATATTAGCTCAGTACAACGATAGCAGTATGCAGAAAATACGAAAAATAAAAACAAATAAAAACAAACCAAAATAAACAAAAATTAAACACACAAAAACAGAAAATATGCAAATAATACAATGAATGCAATTTAACTAATATACAACAGAGTTAGCGGTTAGATTAAAAATTAAAAAGAAAAACCTAATTAAAATACTAATCAAATTAACAGATAATAACAATTCACTCCCCGGCAGCGGCGCCAAAAACTTGATGCGTGCGTGCGTATGCTCTAATTTATACCCACGGTATGTCGTTGTGGTTTTAGCAGTATTCAAGTTTTAAATTTATATTTAGCCGACTTATCAATAACACACACACTTTAACGAGCAGTGTACCCGGTCAGTATGAATATAATGGTAAGTAGAGTGTCGATCACTAAGAGTGGAACGTATTATCTAGTTATCCTAATCAGTATTTTAATATCTTAAGTTAGCTATACAGCCTAATCTAACGCAAGGGGGTTTCAGCCTGAGAGACTGGCACGATTTGGTTGCAATTAAATAATAAACTAAACTAATAGGCACGAATCAGCGAGTAGCACACACGTACACAGATAAATACTCGAGACAATAAGAAGACCTGTCCTGATGGTTAAGTAGCTTGTCACTTGTTTTATTGCTAGTTTTATATGAAGTGTATAGTTCGATGCAACGCACCGAGATTAAGTCCTTTCTCGTTGGTTCTAATCTTATCGGCGAGTAAACCCTTAATGATTACTTATGACTATCCTATTTATCTTTATTCCTACTTTTCTACAGACGATAGAATGCATAGGCGATCTAATAAATAGGCGAGGGCAGAGGCATGGCGACCCGATCAACGCTCAGCTAGACACAGAGGTTATCAATGCACAAATAAAAGTCACCAAAGACATCAACATATAAACTTTAATTAATGGGAAAGCAGTTTTAAGGGAGTGCAACCTTTCCGTTGTCACATTACACAAGCCACCAATCCTGATGAATTAAAGTTTACTAACACAATAAAACAAAACTACTTAATGAATTGAATACATGCAGGACCTTCTTACAGCTCTTGTATCTTCGTTCAAGGTGTGTCTTGTGTTGCTACTTCGACTGAATTCGTCCTAGGGTTTCTGTCTTCTCGTACTTAGCTAAATGTCGAACCTTTTAAATTCGTCTGGTCTTGGGGTATTTATAGTTTCTGTCTGAGGGTAAGATGCGGCACATCTAATGAGTAGATGCGGCGCATTGACTTAACTTCGCGTGGGGTCCAAGATTAATATATTCAGGAATATTCGTACACCGCCAGAAGATGCGGCGTAACTCCATTCTTAGATGCGGCGCATGTCCTTTACCGTCTTGGATAATATCTTGTGAAATCTTGATAGTGATGCGCCGTATGTAATAAGTAAGATGCGGCGTATCTGGAGCAGAATGTCTTGATCTTGTACATTTCAGTAGACTCTTAACTTCTTGCTTGTTTTGGTCCATAATTAGTCCAAAATCACCAAGTTTCACATAGTACTTGTTTTTACCTGAGAATTACAAAAGTAAACATTAACGTATCAATTCTCACAGATAATATTATAAAACAAGTCAAATAAATAGGATAAATGATAGTAATAAAATGTACTTATTTGAGTTCATCACTAGTTACTTCAAGAAGTACTAGTATTTATTTCAGCTATCACTGTACAAACTTTTGAATTCATTGAAAGAAAGCTATTTTCTGTCAAACTCCACGAACTCACCAACCATTGTGTTGACGTTTTAAGCATGTTTATCTCAGGTAATTAACGGAGCAGGACAAGACACGAAGCGGGCATTAAATACTCTGATAACTTAAATGGTGTGAAAATCAAATATGTCATTCTTTTCCAAATTACCATACTTTTGTGGGATTTTAAAATCAGATATTTCACCTTTGTACCAAAACAATTATTTTGAATGACATATAACTTTCAAAACGCCTTTTTCAAGCCGTTTTCTGAGAATTTTGACTTCGATCCTCAGTGTAACACCTAATTACTTTCCGCTGCCACAAAACCAAATTAGGGGGTGTTACAGATTGGCATCAGAGCCACAGGTTATAGAGAATCAAAAGTTTTCAAACATTGAACTGTAACTACACTTTCAAAATGAATGATTTTACACCATACCATTTTACGCCTTCCGTGTCTGCAGACTGCCGTGCTCAATATATTACCTACTAAGATTGTTTTGTACTAATCTTTACATGCTTAATGTTTACTCTTCACATATTACACACCGTATTATTTCACACTCAATGTTACACCTTAAACGTATGAATATTCATAATTGCTATTGCTACAGTACCATGTCTTCCAAACTAGTCGATATCACCAAGACTACCCCTCCTACTACACATGTATCACCTACCTACCAAATTGCACCAGATACTGAAGATCCTTATGTAAAAATGTCACAACCCCAGCATGACATAGAACTCACTCAGAAATCACCTCTGTCATCACCTACTTACTCACCTCCACGTCAGAAACTGAGAAGAACAACCGAATCCTATTCAGATGAAGATTTGAATGGTGGTCAACCAACATTTGAATCTGGATAGAGTTCATACCAAGAAATGACTTGGAAGAAGATCGAACTAAATTCTCCCTAGCCTAATATCTCAGATTTCTCCATGCCAGATATCCCAGAGAATGTATCCTCACCCAATTCTCCTGACTACAATGTAGACACCTGTGACTCCATATGGATTCGCCTTCACCAACACACCAGCATACTAGACACTCACTCTGAACAGCTAAAAGAGTTACAACCATTACGATTCGAATGGTATGACCGTAACATTGATACCCTGTTTAAGAGGACGGATGCTGAAAGACGAGAAGTGTTTGATCTAGGATTAAATGTTGGTAACATGAAGGACAATTACAAACAAGAACTTAGAAACTTGGATGCCAGAACCCGCTGTTTGGGTAGAGGCCACACTCAAACACACATTAGGATTGAGGACATTGAAAGAGCATTATGGTTAGCTAGAGACACAGCAAGAACCCAAAGCCAAAAGATTGCAGCCTTGGAAAACATGTTAGCTAATCAGATGAATGCATGCCAGGAACGCTTCTCAGCCATGGAAGCTGCACAACTGGATCTTGAGGCAGAAGTTAGACGTCTACGTCAGAGACGTAACTGATCTTAAGTATAGTTGTTGTGCTCAATAAACCAAATAGTTTTGGTTAGTATACCATGTATCTTTCAATAATTCTGTAACTCTCAGAATTTGTAATCGACTTTTAAGCTATGACAATCTATTTCCATTATATCTTTCTGTTGAAAACAAATTCATTCCACCAAGCTCTATTATAGTGCTATAAGTGCAAAGAGCCATGCAAAACCTCACCATTTGTTACTCTCTTAGGTAAACAAATGACTTTACGTGAATCAATGAGACATTAATAAAAGACCTTGTGTTGGTTGTTTTGCAAAAACCAATCAAACAAGTTATTAGAGTTATGTCCATATTGATGATTGTAACAGTGATTGTACATCAAATATACCACGACTAAACAATAAACCCTAGAAGTCCAAGAACAAATCTTCAAAAGACAACTTGATGAATGAAGAGAAAGTTGTTGAACTTCAGCTTTTGTAGATGAATTCGTTTGTTCCTTAGCAATCCCATGTCAAAGAGATAATTATTTTACGATGTTACCCAGACACATCGTATCTCTATGATCCCTAGTTAGTTTTGATTTTGTATTAAGATCACGTTGTTAGCAATAATATGCAAATACCTTATTATTTGAAATTATTCTAATGATAAAGTGAATACTAAATCAGTGTTTCTTGTTGTAGTCATTGAAGATGGCCAACATGAGCAACACCCATACCCCCTCAGCACTTACCACAACCCTGACTCTTAAAACCATCAAGGAATTTAAAAACAATATCGTTACAGTGGTACATGAAGTGACTACAATAGTTCACCCGAGAGATAACAACGTAGTAAGAAAAGAAAGAAGGAAGGCTATACCTTGTAAGCATAACTACGAAAGTTTCATGGGGTGTAAGCCAATTTACCTAAAGACTTCAAGGAAAAGGACTAAACCTATACGTACATGTGCCCAAAGAATTAAGCAAGATATTGCACTTAAGAAAAATAACCAAAAGCGAAAACATGAGGAGAAAAGATCCTTTATCCTCAACGAATGTGAGTTCCACAATGATGTTTGCATCCGCAATCATCTACAAGACCGCATTAACTATCTTAGCCAGCAAAGGCCCAAATCAGAAGTTGGAAGAAACTGCGTCACCACTTCTACTAAAAGAGACAACTACCATGGAAAGCAACCTCTGTGCCCAAGATGTAAGTTGCATCACACCGGACATTGCATTGATGCGGAAGGTGCCAGAAAACAGGCCACAAGACAAGAGATTGCAAAGCCATGGAAGGAAATGAGCAACCCTCATCTATAAAATGCCATGAATGTGGTGAAATGAATCATTACAAGAGTCATTGCCCGAACTACAAAGCCCATTAGGAGCCCATGATTTGTACAAAGGAATAAGAACTCGTCGAAGAATCTTAACTGTGTTGAAGAATGACCTCTATGTTAAGCAGATGAATGGATTCCTGCTGTAAAATAAATAAACTCTAGCCTAGAACTATCTAAATTATATTTTCGTTTGTATTTACCTTAGGTACGATGGATGTAACCTAAGTGTAACAGTTATTCTTTTACCATATGAGAACTTTACCTTGTAATATTTCCATGATTATAATCTACGTCTATTTCAATTTCTATTCCACCTCTCTACTCATAATCATTATGTAACAATACACTGATATTACCCTAAGGATTTAATTAACTCCATTTTGACCAAACCATAGGTTGATACCACATTTTAAGAAATCCTCACCTAAAAACTTAGGTCTATATCAAGAGTATCCAATTATCACTTTAAAAATTCCTGACTTATCCTCGGAGTATGAACAAAAATTTTCTAATCCTTTTGAAAATAATCAAAGGGTGACTGACTTTGTGACGAAACCATGATGATTGAACCATATAAAACTCTTTGAAGGAACATAAATATCATAATGACTGAACCAAGCGTTACATCATTTGGTCCTCAATTATACATAGCCTAGCTACCTATGTATAATTTAGGAAGAATCATGTCATAAATGGAACAGTTATCTTTTCAAAGTTTTTAATAACAATTTTCATTCCAAAAACAAAATTTCGAGACAAAATAAATTGTTCATAAACCGCACTTTTAACCAACCCCAGTAAGATCTACACTTATTACCCATTACCTTATTATAAGAAGTCGAGAAAAGTACGAAATTAGAAACTATAAGAATTCACAACAAGATGAGGAAAACACAAATAACATAAATTTTATTAGAACCCACGAAAATTAATACATAGCGAGACGATTAACATCGGAAGTGCTAATAATACAATAAACACAATAAAAGGCATAGAATCTTCGATAGGTTGGCCTACCATAGCAACAAAAACCACCACCAACCCAGCGATAGCAAGAGCCACCACAGGATGAATCACCTTGATTATTCTGCGTCGCAAATGCAACCAAACATTAAAAGCCGCAACGAGACTAAATCGTAACACATAAAAGTAAATGAGTTTTATTCCACACTTGTTAAAGGTTACATAGAAACACAACAAGGACCTATTACAATCGACACTAGTTTAAAATCTATTACCCCCAACACTTGTCCACCGCAACGGCTAGGATGGTGAGGGGTACGATAACCAGCAAATACCCGATCAGGTGGCCGAAATCTTCATCGGGAAGGAAAGCTAAACAGGCGGCGGCGAAGGCAATGAACACGGTAGCGAAAACATTGGCAAAAGGCGGCATTATTGTTTTTGTGAAAAGTAGAATGAAAGAGATGGAGTGAAAAGGTGAAGTGGGGAGGAAAAAGGGGAAAAGTAAATAGGGTATTAATAGGGGAAAACTATCCGTTATTTTACTATTCACGATCATTAAGTTTCAAAATCACTACCATTAAAAATCCATTATTCTCGATCACTAGAACACTGAACATTTAGTGTTAAATACTTCCTACTCTCGGCCGTTATTTTCACTATTCATAGCTTATGAATGCATTAGTTGACCAAACATTCAAATTTAATTCGTCTGGTACGAATAAATCCAAATTGGATCTTGTTTCCTCGATATTCAAATGAAAATCTCTCGATAACATTTTTTCCATAAACTCTCACCTCAGAACACCACATTTTCAACACCATCATAGACTGAACATTGAGGCGAAGTTCAAAATTTAGGGGTGGATATTGTGAGATCCTGTAAAAATCCATCGTAATAAATCTCACTGATTTATGATAATCTCAACTTACTGTTTAATAAAACCCATTTTTTTATGGGAAAATTTAAACTTTTCTCTTATTGCTATCGATACCATGATATGTTTCGTGATATATATTAAATAGCAACATTTACTCGAAACACAATTAAATCACGGGATTCCATTCTCACTAAATTCGAAACTTCACAAATAATGATAGTTGGTAATGATAAATCCCAACACAAAAATATATGCACTCTTCCTAATTACCCGTAATTATCACACTAATTAACACTAATCACTATTAAAAGTCTTCACTAATTCTCTTTACAAACCAAACGGGCTGCTACAACTTCCAGCCCATTATCATCAACCTTATACGATCCAAGCCCACACTCCAATTCAATTTTTAACTTATGATTTTATGTAAGACTCGACCAGCCAGCCCCTCCAAAACGCCTTTGTATTTTTCGATTCTCGAACACGACTAGTATATATTATGGTACCTCTTATTTACCCTCCCAGCCAACAAATAGGACGCCAAATATTAGCTCGAGATATGAACATTTGATATGTTTAAATGAGCCAAAGTGTTTGTCCCATTTTCATCAAATCGAACCATATATATTTTTGCAAACTCATCCGTTTTATCCGGGTTTGTTTTAATCCCATTCCAAGATTTTTACTTGATCATTGTGATTTTTTAGGAGTGTTTAGTGTTAAGGATATCGAGTTGGACATTAAATCCAATTCGTTTACACACTAAATATACTTGTCGACATAAAATGAGTAACCCAACTTCCATTTAATCTCTTTTACTCTCCCACATGCCACTAAAGTCCTTCAATGTCAGTAGATTCATTTCAAATATTCAACACTTACTGACTTTCAATAATAGAGCAAGTGATTGTGGCTCGTTGGATCCATTTTGGAACTCGACAAAGGAAAACGTCCACATATATATTTCCAAAAACATAAGACAAGATTACCTACTATCCCAAACTTTCTAATGATTGCTAAGACAGAAGCATGCTAAAAATAATGATCATCCAAACAGTGACACTCCATGATTGAGTGTGAGAGTCTTTGAAGAAAACGTGTGAAATACCTCTATATATTTCACCCTCTCCTAGCAGTCCATATCACTCACTTCTTACTTATCTCATTCTCACTAAAAACCTTAAAAACCCAGAAGTAATTCTTGTCTCACAAAGGGAAGAAAATCGAGTAAAGGAAGTATACGAATGAAACGTATTCGTGCCTACAAACTCACTGTCTCACTCTTGTGCTTTGTTCGATAATCTCAGCCTCTTCACCACCTCAAGAAGGTGTAGTAAGTGTTCAACATTCTCTCGTACTTTCATTTCTTACACGTATAAATCGCCATGCATCACTTCATGCATTCGAACATATTATTTCTTTTGTGCTGGTACGTATAACAAAGATCACAACCCACATGTTTATAACTCTCAATGAACACAAGTTAAAAACCACACTAGTGCACGTTAGAATACATGCATGCACCCCTTTTGTTTTTCCACTCGAACGTATAAACATCTATATTTTGAAACACACGTCAACTTATTTTGAACCATGTCGAGCACTCTTTTAAGAGTCTCGATAGTTACCTCACACACACCATTCACACGTTAAATTTTCGTTTCATGCATCATTCAAACGTATATAATCTTTATATCACACGTTAAGACTAAACTTGAGAACATTTGGATTTATTTTAAGAATCTTGTACACACAAAAACAGTTCCAAGCCGCTCCAACTATGACACCATAACTCACGAATCGAATAAATAACCATGTCCTATTTTTGCACGACTCAATAGACTTCCCAACTAACTACCCTTTTCATATAAACATCTTATAAAAATATTCATGTTTCGACCCTCAAAAATCGCCAAAGTAAAATGTTGAAACCTGTTTTGAAAACAAACCAATTTAGCGACTTGGACTTTATAGTCCATTAAGCTGTTTTTATAAGCTATCAATAAGCTAACTTTTGGCACCTTAATATATGAAATGTAATGATAAAAGTGAGCTCATGAACATACCCAACTAGCTCCAAAAACCCACGAACCAAAAATGACTAATGGGCTTAGTGTTATGGCTCGTTAAGGGCCCAATGATGTAAAGATAAGCTACTAGCCGAATAAGCTGTTAAAATAAGCTTCATTTATCTTAAATATAACTCAGCAAAACACGCCCACATTGTCCCCCACCATTTTGACATTTTTGGACTGAAAATGTAACGCACTTTGACTATAAGGACTGAAACTGCCAAACTGTGAAACTTGTGGACTGAATCTGTGAAAACATATTATAAAGGACTTGGAATGACATATCATTGAACTCCAAGCCTTATATGGATATTTGGACTATTTATGGACTATTATTGGACTTTAGATTTAACGAAGGACTAACGACGTAACGCAAGCACAGTTAGGGTAAAAAGTGTAAAATTTGGAAAAGGACAAGGACCAACTATTTTCCACTTAACATTCTTATTTCATCTTCCATTTTTCATCACTACATCACTTCATATGCATTTTTATACATTTTAGTTATGTATATTTAATTTTCGTTATTTATTAAACGATTTCACTTTGCATATCATTTCATCCTATTTTGAGGAGATAATATTTCGAGTCAAGTGACATAAGAATCAAGATAATATCATGTTCGATATTATATTTTCTTAACTTGAGGCATTTTAAGCATATCACACTCACATCATCAAATCGTTATACGATTTCTCATTTCACACTCATCGTTAGTTATAAGTCGAATCTTAGACTTCCCTCATACTTAGGTTTCGTATTGAAGATGTTCCCGTGATCATTTCCATAAGTCTTACTTGATCTTATAATTCCATCTTGTCAGATACACTCCAGGTGAGTCGTGGCCCCTACTTTTAATACTTTTTTTTTTTTTTTTTTTTTTTTTTTTTTTTTTTTTTTTTTTTTTTTTAATAACTCTTTTGGGGGAGATACATGCTTCAACTGTTTTAAGTATTTTCATATTCTGAAAACTCTCATGATTTATTCAAAATCATCAATTATGTTTTGAATCACCCTTTGACGGGGATATATACTCGTTATACTTGCAAACTGCTTGCTTAGCTTAAATGTTATATTTGAAAAATAACATTTTCAAACTACTTGTTGTAACAAGATATTGAGACTCATTTTATGCATTCATATAACAACTGAATGTACTGTTAACTTTACTATGATATTTCTACATTTCAACAAGAAATAATTGCCAAAACTAAAGTACGCATATTCTATGAAACCCTGAACCCTATATTGCCTAAGTTTAACTATATTGCCATAAAGTCCCTCGATCATGAGCCATTAATCACTGCGGTGAGCGCGAATATAGTGGACAGCTTCGAAAGCTGTAAAGGCTGACGACCTATCCCACTAAATACTGGATGGAATACCTGATGGCTAGTCGTATTTAGTCGCGATACACTATATTTGAGACATAATAGGATGAGGCAATCACCTATTACTTAGGGCAAAACCATCAGTAACCTGATGTGACTTCGCCGTTTTACGGTACTTTTGTTAATGTTTTGCGCGTCATGAGGCTTAGAGCAATATAACCTTATGAATATATATATGTTTTCCTATATATATTCGGATACAGCTGTATTTATTTAACCACAACTCCCCACTGATAGACATCAGACTTTATACTATTGTTTTCACTAAGTGTTTGGATTATGTATCATGTACTTGGAACTTAACTGTTATCCTATGTGAGTAGTTGTGTTTTATGATAAAGACAACTCAATGCTTGGCATATTGTTACTTTTAAAAGTTAAATCATTATTTCATTGCAAGCATATAACAACGTAGCTCATTTTCATTTAAACTTGAAAACTTATGATCATCTGAGTTCATAAATGATTTACTCGTGGATTTTTACCAAATTGGAAACTTGCTAGTTAGCTCAAGAAGTACTAGTATTTATTTCAGCTATCACTGTACAAACTCTTAAATTCATTGAAAGAAAGCTATTTTCTATCAAACTCCACGAACTCACCAACCATTGTGTTGACATTTTAAGCATGTTTATCTCAGGTAATTAACGGAGCAGGACAAGACACGGAGCGGGCATTAAATACTCTGATAACTTAAATGGTGTGAAAATCAAATATGTCATTCTTTTCCAAATTACCATACTTTTGTGGGATTTTAAAATCAGATATTTCACCTTTGTACCAAAACTATTATTTTGAATGACATATAACTTTCAAAACGCCTTTTTCAAGCCGTTTTCTGAGAATTTTGACTTCGATCCTCAGTGTAACACCTAATTACTTTCCGCTGCCACAAAACCAAATTAGGGGGTGTTACAGTGGAGTTGCTCGCGAAGAATGAGGAGTTGGGTCAAAGGGTGTCGGGTCTGGAGATAATATGCGGTACCTTGGAGCTGCAGGTTTAGAATCAGGTAGGAAAGCTTGTTGAGGAGACGGAGAGTGCTGTCCGCGCCAGCTTCGATGAACACATAGCCAAATTGGATAGGAAGTTGGACGCTCTGAATAAGGAGTTTGATACGGAACTTTTCCATCAGTAGTTGATGGCATATGAGGGTAAACGCTGGGTCATCGGCCATGGTTTTCGCTATGCTTTTCTGAAATTCAAGGAGTCATTTGAGCTGAAGACCAGGCTAGGCGGTTGTATTTCCGCGGCCATAGCGGAGGGGGTCTGTCAAGGGTTGGAGGTCGGGGTTGTCCATGGGTCAAAAGGAGTTAAACTTCAAGATGTGGAGGCTTACAACCCGAGGCTCAAAGGTGTTTTCAGGAAGCGGTGGAGAGGTTAGCGAATGTGCCCTTCCCGCTGCTAGAATACCTTGAGGCTTGTAAGGATGCACCGTTGGAGCTTTTGATGTCGCAGCTGGTGTTGGAGGAAGATCAGGCTCCGGGGGCTAAAGAGTTTTCATTCAAACCTCCTGTCGCGGAAGAGCGTATCCTTCCGGAGTCCGTGTTAAAATCTATTGCTCGCCCCAAGGCCATTGCTGCATACAAAGAGATAAAGAACATGAAGTACCAGACAGAGTTTGACTATAGCGATAAACCCCTTGCTGTCTCTGTTCCTGCTTCTACCTCCTCCAGGCCTTCTTCCAGTGCTAGTCCTGCGACTGCTGTGCCTTTGACCATTGTCGCTCTTTCAGGGCCGGTAACTGCTCCGACCGGGGATGATTGTGCCCAGCATGATGACATGTTTGATACTGCCGTCCTCGGTCAACTCGAGCCCAAGGAGTTCGGGAGTTAGTTGTTTTGTTTCTTCGGCTGTTCCTCGGGTGATATTTTGACTATATCTACCCTGCTATAAATCTGTGAAGCTTTTAACCTTTGATGATGTAATCCGGATGTATGCATCCGCGTATATTGTAATTGAATATGAATACAACTTAACCATTTTTTCTGTGTCTAACACTTGGTTGTTTATATCATGTATTTTTTCTTTTTTGCCGGGGCTTGTATGGCCGGACTTAGTTTACTATCTCTGTGTATCCGTACTTTTAGATTTTTGGGGATAGCTTGGTTTGGTCAATGGGTTTGCAATACCACTTATATGCCTTAGATAATTCAGAGGTGCATTGTCCTCATGCCGGGCTTGCAACACCTCTTACGCATTTTTGTAATTGCGGAATTGTTTTCCGGGTTATGCATGCATATGACAGAAGAAATAAAAGAAAGAAAAAATGACTAAGTAAATTTTAGAAAATCTACGGAGTTGATCGGACTCCGCATATCATTAATCAGAAAACAAAGTACATGAAAACGACTAGATATGCTGGGATAAGTTCTCGCTGCCGGTTTGAACCGCGATCAGCCACAAAAGATTGGAACACTTACATTTTAATTACAAGTAACATTTCTTGAGATTTCAGATATTCCATGTTCGGGGGAGGTCTTGTCCATCTTGGTTCCTGAGCGTGTATGCTCCTTTGCCCAATGCTTCCACGACCTCATATGGGCCTTCCCATTTGGGGCCCAGCTTTCTAGTGTCCTCAACCAGGCTAGCGTCATTGTTGCGGTAGACAAAATCCCCTGGCCTAAAGCTTTTGCCGCGGACCTTAGCGTTATAGTATTTTTCCATTCTGGCTTTACTTCTCGCTTCTTCAATGGCCGCGACTTCTCTTCTTTCTTCCACAAGATCCAAGTTCAGCTGTAGAGCCTCATCGTTTGCTATTGGGTCAAACAGAGCGCACCTCAGAGATGGCATTCCTATTTCTACGGGAATTACGGCCTCCGTCCCTTAGGTTAGGGAGAATGACGTGTCCCCATTACTGGACGTAATCATAGTCCGGTGCGCCCAGAGCACATGCGGCAGCTCTTCCAACCAGTCTCGGCTCCCATGGTCGATTCTCGCTTTAATTCCTTCTCCCAAGCTCCTGTTTGCCCTTTCGACTAATCCGTTTGCCTGCGGATGTTTGACCGATGCAAACCGCTACTTGATGTTGAGCTTCTCGCACCAATCTTTGAAGGGATTGTCCCTGAATTGCTTGGCGTTATCCGCCACAATTTCCCTCGGGAGACCGAACCTGCAAACGATATTATCTCATACAAACTTCTTGACTTGGTTCCCAGTAATGGTTGCGAGGGCTTTAGCTTCAATCCACTTTGTGAAGTAATCTATCCCCACTATTAAATACTTGATCCTCCCTGGAGCTTCTGAGAATGGGCCGCAGATGTCTAGGCCCCATTTATAAAACGACCAAGGAGAGGTGATAGGAGTCAACTTATGTTGAGGATTTCTGGGGACCGGCCGATGGACTTGGCAGTCATGGCACTTCTGGATCACTTCTCGTGCGTCCCTATGCATGGTGGGCCAATAATATCCAGATCTTATTGCTTTTGAAACAATAGCCCGTAGTCCAGAGTGCATGCTGCACGAACCTTCGTGGATTTCCCTGATCACAAGCCCCAGGAATACTCCTTCTTCTGCTCCGAAGGTACACTTTTTTGGGTTCAACTTCATGTTTATCTTTCGGAGTGTCATGAAGGTTTCTTCCACGTCCCTTAACATTTCCATCTCCGAATGGCTTTTAATGACCATGTCACAACTCGTAATTTTAGGTCATTTTCCAGACCCCGACAATTTACTATTCATGAGTTACTATTCATCAATCACTATTCACCGATCACTATTCATCGATTTTGAAGTCAGTTTGAGACTTTGAGAAGTCGTCAAAATTTTTGCTATTCACATGACACTATTCATTCCCAGAGGGAAATCACTATTCATGGGCATCATTCATCATGTCGTAAACTTGGTTTACAGGTATTCAAATGCGCGTAACCAGTTAGGTTTAGCTGCGTATTCATGCATCATCAGTAAAGGCACATCATACAGACTAGAGTAGTCTGCATATCATCAGTAACATCATTTTCATAACAGTTCATGCATGGGTTTGTGTGATTTTCATTAACGTATGCTTAATTGTTTAATTAACGTTACCACTCAGTCATTTCTATTAACATTATACCCAATACTCCCGACAATGATCCTAATACATTTTCAAGCTAATTTTAATGATATAGAGATTATATTATTACTTTACCCGGTGTTTTTAAACCAATCGCTATACTTTTCGTTTGACGCTTATAACTCCGTCGGTTTACGAAATTTCAATCCGATAATCATTCTAACACCCAATTCTTGCAAGGAACATGATTTTACAATTTTTACAACTTCGTCGTATCTCATTTCACCTCGTCACGAGTTATTTCTAGTTAACTCGGTACCCGATAACACTCAATGTATACACTAAACTAGCTAACTCTTAATTAAATGGGAGACAAAGCCTTACAATTACATCAAATCTCTTCCCCATTAGCCACATGTGCCGCCCCCCCTAACCCCCCATTTAGCTTGATGCTCCAATACTCATTAATGCATTATTTTTGATTTAATTTCCCATCCCACTAACTCTAACACATACACAAATAAACCAATTAGCTAAAAAAGATCAAAACCCCTCCCATCCCATCTTCCCCATTTGGCCAAGACCAAGAACACACCCATAATCCATAAATTTTTCAAGTTCAAGTCATAATCACACTCCATTTACCTTCCTAGTTATGATTTTGTAATTAAATCTCAAGTTTATAACTCATTTCTTACCAAAACTCATCAAATCATCAAGTAAGTTTCAAGAACACATTTTGATCATCTATTACTTTCATTTGATTCATATGTTTATGTATTTTCAAGTTATATTAGTTATTCATGCAAGTTATTTATGTTTTACATACTACTTTTGAACATAAACTATCTTAATCACTAGATCTATAAGTTTCACTAATGATCTCATGAAATCCACCAAGGTTGGTGATGTTTAGGACCCCATGACACCCTAAGAAGGTGTATGGTAGGATTTGCGAACTTGTGGAGTTGATTTGAGTTAGTATGATCAAGTTTAGAACCAAGAAAATGAGTTTTTAACAATCTAAAATAGCTACTGTCCAAAAACGTGTGAACTGGAAAACTCAGTAACTGTTGGTATATTTTGGTCTTCATATGCAGAAAGTTCTTTCAAAAACGAAACCGTGGCCGCAAGAATCACTAAAAACCGACTTATAAAGAAGGATATATGATTTTTCAAAGTTAGACGACGAAAACTAATTTTCTGAAAATTTAGTTGCTGATTGCCGAGATTCAAAGGACAAAACGAGGCGTTAGACATGATCTAGACGACCCGACCTACTGAGATTATGTTAGTTCATGTTTATACGAAGCCGTGGATGTAAAGAACGTAGAAAACGAGCTTATAACGGCCGAGTTATTCACGTTTGAAGCCCGACGTACCATGTTTATTTTGACAGCCATTATTAGAAAGTGTTTTAAGTATAAAAACTAGTGTTTTTGCGAAACGTAACATTGTTAGCCGATTTTCTAATTGATCAAGGCGTGTACAATCAAAAGTTAAATGAAACGACATTTATACATTGTTACAAGGTTTTCAAAAATGTCGAGTTTGATCAACTAACACATAACGTGCAATATTTCGCGACTAGTTTCACGAAGCCATTTTGGGCATATTTTCACAAGTTAAGGAAAATATTAAATTGCGATGAAAACGCTACATTTTGCCGATAGAACACCAAACGAGGATCGTGGAGTACCGTTTCAACATATTTACACGAAAAGTAGTTTATAACTTAACGAGACGTCAAAAGTGTATTTTTCGTCGATAAATGTTATTTTCGAAACTAACAAGTGGTATCGTTAATATACGTATTTGCATGTGTTGCATTGTATCATTGCTTAAATTGGATCACATCATTCATAATAGGTCGCGGCTAGAGACCGAGCTTTATTTCATCATATCCATCATTGTCATTGTTGCTATATCATATCAGGTGAGTTTTCATAGCCCCGTTTTAAATTTTTTATTGATTTTTAAACTCTCGGGGGAGAATACATTGCACCATTTTCATATGCGGACCAAAGTATCCAAACTCATTACATTGCTTAAGTTACATCATTGCCCAGATTAATGTCCCCTTTTATTATCATGAACCGTTAATTGTTAGCAAGCGAGAGTGAGTGAATAGATCTATTGAGGGTGACTCCTCCGTTCGGGTTGGTAGCACCAACTGGTCAAACAAACGCATTTCATTTCTGTCATATTTGAGTGATTGGCAAACACTCGGTTGGGGCATTTCATTCAGTCTAGCTTCGGGTTCATGAGCTTAGAGCTAATGTATCATTTTTATGTGGCATGGTTTTGTCATACACTTTATACTTGTGGTATCCGTACAACATTTCATTTACATAAACCTATGATCTCACCAACATTTTTGTTGACCATTTTTAGCAATGTATTTTCAGGTAATTAAGGTATCGCGTGTTGGCTTGCATATGGACATCATGGAGTCGCGGAGTCGACGCGTCTCACTTTATATTTTATGCACTTATCCATCATTTGAATTGTTTGAACTTGTTTTATGAAAACTTGTGTCGCCTTTTGGGACCTAGCTTTGAAACTCTGAACGTTTTTAAATAATCAAACGATGTATTTTCTAAACGACACTTTAGGTCGTTCAATATAACTGCAACTTTGGTGCTATGACAAGTCGTGCCCCTGAATGACTCAATCCGCTGCAAGTCATGAAATTTGGGGGTGTGATAGACCAGGTCATCCATATATACCTCCAGGTTCCTACCGATCTGTTTGTCAAAGGCTTTGTCCACTAGACGCTGGTATGTGGCTCATGCGTTTTTCAACCCAAAAGGCAATTTCTTGTAGCAAAAAATCCATTGGCTTGTGTGGAATGCTGTTTTTTCCTCATCTTCTGCGGCCATCTGTATCTGGTGGTATCCCTTGTACACATCCAAAAAGCATTTGAAGGTGTATCCGCAGAAGGATTTGACTTTCCAGTCGATCTCCGGAAGAGGGTAACAATCTTTCGGGCATGATTTGTTCAGATCTTTGAAGTCCACGCACATTCTCCCACTTCTGTTGCTTTTCTTGACCAGGACCGGGTTTGACAGCCAGTCGTGGTAGTGGACCTCCCTCATTATGCCGGCTTCTACCAATTTTGCCACATCATCGTTAATTGCTTTGTTCCTTTCCGGGGCCTGTCCCCGTTTCTTTTGTCTTACCGGGGCATATCCTTCCCGGATGTTTAGCTTGTGTTCTGCTACGCTTCGTGGCACTCCAGTCATGTTCGACGGTTGCCAGGCAAAGATGTCCAGATTGTTCTTTAACAACTCACACAAATCCTTCTTTCCTTAGTCTGTCAGGCTCCCTCCCACAACGACAGTCTGATTCGGAAATTCTGGATGTACTGCTACTTTAACTCCATCTTTTGCTGGAATTTCCTCGGAACTTTGCTGTGATTGTGGTTCCGCGACCATTTGGCATTCTACCGGAATGATTTTGTCACTATGTATGGTGACTACTCCGCCCTGGGTGGGGAATTTAATCATGCCGTGGGCCGTAGAAGGGATAATCTTGAGCTGTCGTATCCTCGGCCGACCTATTATGCCATTGTATTGAGAGGGTGACCTGACTACCAAGAAGTTCATCCAAGCGCTAGCTGAATTCTCGTCGTCTCCTAATGTAACTTCTAGCAGAATCTGCCCCAAGGGCCATGATAACTCACCACTGAAGCCGAGGAGTGGTGCGGTAGTTGGGATAATTCTTTTCCTGATTTTTGGGCTGAGGCGGTTAAAACATTGCTCTTAAAGGACCTCAGAGGCGCTTCCGTTGTCCACGTACATCCGATGTACGTGGTGCCCGCCTACTCCGGCCTTTATTACCAACGGATGGTCATCCCAATCGTCTTCCTCTATCGGAGGGAATGATATTTCCAAATTTGGCTCGGTATTGGATGATACCTTCTGTTTAACACTCCGTTGCCAAGTTTGTATCATGAATATGGCCGGGGCCTTATCCTTGGCTGTGGTTTCTTTCTTACTGCCTTTAGCCGCTTCGCCCTTCTGGCTCCCATTCTTGATTTTCTTTACCAAGTGTGCTAACTGGCCGGATCTGACCGCCTCCTCAATCTGCTTTCTTAACTGGAAACACTCATCCGTGTGGTGTCCCCTTTCGCTGTGAAAGTCACAGTACTTGTCCTTGTTTCTTGATTCGGCCGGACTTGCCATGGGCGGTGGGGATGTGAATTTGACTGAGTCAATTGCCAAAATCTCCTTCGGTGTTTTCGTGAGGGGCGTAAATCTGTCATTCAGCCTCCGATCTGCCCTGGAGCGCCCTTTGAACTCCGTTTTTCTTTCAAAGGCCTGACTATTGGATGCCCGGGACCCCCCTTCGTGAGATTTCCACGAAGAGCGGTCTTGCTTCTTTCTTGACAAATTAGCCGCAGCTGTTTCACCGCAGAGGAAAGCAGTGGTCACCTGCCACATTTCATCAACAGTTTTTGGGATTTTATCATTGAGCCTTCTGATCAGCTCCAGATTATTAATCCCATGTATAAAGCCTAAAACTCTCATGCACTCTGTGGCACCTTTCATATGCATGCTTTCCTCCTTGAAGCGGTCAACAAATGCTGCCGTTGTCTCCCCTTCTCTTTGCTTGATGAGGTGGAGTTCCACCGGATCCTTGGTATATCTCTTTTGTTAGAGGAAGTAGGACAAGAAACTTTTCCGGAGATCTTCAAAGCTGTCTATTCTTTCTGCTGGCGATTCATCGAACTACATCCGTGCATGGCCCATGAGAGTGGAGTTGAACATGTGACACCAGGTGGGCATGGCCCACCGTTCCACCTTGGCCGCGGTAAAAAAGTTCTTCAAATGGTCCTCTGGATCCCCTGTCCCGTCATAGGTTTTGATGTTCGTGGGCATCCGGGTGCTTTTTGGGAACTCGAAGTTCCTGATCCGTTGCGTGAAAGGGTCCTTGTCTTAAATATCGTACGGATGATAGAGATCATCTGCACCCCTTATGTTTTTTCCAGATCTGGCTTCCCAATACCCCCTGCACTATCTTCGCTTTCCACGTGTTAATACAAATATCGTCCTAAAAATGTTATTTATATTTTACGATCTTTGCTTTATTTTGTTAATGACAATTATAAGGTTTATCTTTAGCAAAGCATAAGTATATGTTAAAGTCTTTTACATTTTAGTAACAAGCTTTTTAAAACACATTTACATATCACATGATCACTAGGAATTACACATTACATACATATATACATTTACATGTTTATTTTTATTTCTTAAAAATGGAAATACACATGACATCATGACATGCATCATTTACATATCTTAATTGACTTTACAATATATTTTGGAAAGATCTTGAAGCTAAAGAGTTGAATTTGTAAGATCTTGACAAGACTTGACAAAATATGGAAAGATTTGGGAATATCTTAGCTGGCATGTTCCCACGGAACCAAACCATATAACTGGTGGACCCCAGATTTTGGTTCCGCCAAATCTGTGGTTTGTCTGCTCAGTTTTGCCTATAAATAGCAAACTGACCATTCAAGCACAATCATCACTCATATAGCCTAAATTATATATTCATTCATTTGTACATTATTAACCCATTACATTCATTCATTTCATTCTTAGTGATCTCTCTTTTGTAGCAAAGAAGATCAAGCATACAAGCTTCAACACACTGTTGTAAGTCATGATAGTTAGATACTGTGTGATTTGTTAGTGTTCACACATCATTGTCTATACCAGTCATTCAGTAGAGTTCGGTTAGTCTTTTAGTCCTCAAAACTTATAGAGTGTCGGGAGTGGTTGTACCCTTGTTTAAAGAACCAACGGGAGTGGTTGCACCCTTGTTAAAGAACCAACGGGAGTAGTTGTACCCTTGTAAAGAACTCGGTGTTTAGCTTAGTACCGGATAAAGAGTAAGCGACGTGTAAAGGTTTTCTCCGCCTAGAAGGGAGCTTGTTTCTTAGTGAAGAAAAACTCTCGAGTTAGAGGCTCGAGGAGTGGAGTAGGGCATGGAAGAGAGTCCTTGTAGCCGAACCGTTATGAACATCCGTGTTGTGTGGTTTGATCATTTCTTTCCTTACTTGCTTTATATATTGCTTGATTGTTTGCTTTACTTTGAAATCACGTTAAGTATACAAAGCGAAGAAAAGTTTAAAACGGTAAAAACTATTCAACCCCCTTCTAGTTTTCTACAATTGGCATCAGAGCTACGTTACTCAAGATTTTCAAATATATTCTATTTGAAAACTTGAAACGATCAATGGATTTTGAAAACTTCAAAAAGGGAAATCTATGCAAAGACCACCACTATTTGAACCAAATAGTTTTATATATTGGAAAAATCGCTTTGAAACTTATGTGAAGTCAAATGATATAGATTTGTGGTATATTATTGTAGAAGGTGATAATAAACCTATATCAAATATATCAGGTGGTCGGGATGATGATACTTCTCTTACTCGTCATAGTGATGAGCAAAAGAAGCTGATTGCCAAAAATAATGAAGCCAAAATGATGCTTTATAATGCCTTACCTAAGAAAGAATATGAAAGAGTTTTTATGTGTAAAACGGCTAAGGATATTTGGCAATCATTGATTATCACTCATCAAGGGAACTCACAAGTCAAAGATAACAAAATTGATCTTCTTGTTCAACAATATGAACAATTTGTTAGCTCTGAAGATGAGACCATTGATAGTGCTTTTGCTAGGTTTAATACTATAATTACTTCTCTTAAAGCACTTGACGAATCTTTTTCTAGTAAGAACTTTGTCAGGATATTTCTTAGAGCACTTCATCCAAAGTGGAGAGCAAAGGTGACGGCTATTGAAGAATCCAAGGATCTTTCAAGCATGACACTTGACGAGCTCTTCGGAAATCTCAAAGTTCACGAGATGGTGATGGAAAAAGACTCAGAAATAGTTAAAGGCAAAAAGGAGAAGATGAAGTCCATTGCCTTAAAAGCTAGAGTATAATCAAGTGATGAAGAGTCTAGTTCAGGTAACGAAGACGAAGAGTATGCCATGGCCATTAGAGATTTCAAAAAGTTCTTTAGGAGACGAGGAAAGTTCGTAAGACAACCTCGTAAAGAAAAGAAATCCTTCCGGAAAGACCGTGATGATAGGAAAGGAAAAGTAGATAGGAAGTGTTTTAGGTGCGGGGATTCAGGTCACCTAATAGGAGAATGTCCAAAGCCTCTAAAGATCAAGTCTAAAAAAGCATTTGTTAGTGGAGCCTGGAGCGACAGTGAAGGTGATGACGACGAGCCTAAGAACGACGAAGTTGCTCTCATGGCTCATGACTCAGAAGAGGTACATTCTGACTCGTCATACTCCTCTATTGATGATGAAACCTTAGAAGTAGAATATAACAAACTGTGTGATATTACTCTAAAAATCATAAACAAAAACAAGTTCTTAAAAACCAAAACGACACTTTTAGAAAACGAAGTCTATTGGTTAAAAGAAAAAGAAATACGATTAAAAAAATGGTAAAAGTGTTGAAGAAACATGTGTCTCATGTCAGAAACTCAAACTAGAATTAGAAACACTTAAAACTACACAGGAAGATCTTATCAAACAAAACTCTAAGTTTAAAAGGTTTGATAAAAAAATTTGCTTAGCAGATGAGATAATGCAAATTCAAAAGTTGCCTCATGATAAAACCGGACTAGGTTTTATGAAACTAGGAAACTTAAATGACTTTAAGAAACAAATAGTGAAAGTACAAGAACCTGTTCCAACAAAGTCAGACACCCACGGATCTGGCGGACCCAAAAATTTGGTTCCGCCAGTAGTGACCAAAGGGTCCGCGGGTACTGTTGATAAACATAAGCTTTGTACTTTAGACCGTACTGAGTTCGTTAAAGTTACTAGAAAACCTAGCACTAGAACAACTGTTAACAAACAAAAACCAGCAGTTACTATAGGAAAAGGTCAAGTTAAAAATGAGTTCAGGACTAAAACGGTTCAACAGAGACCTAAAATTAGTTTTCCCAAACACCCCTTTCCTAAGAGTAACCTTAACTTACAACATCATCATCAAAATAGTTGGAACCAAAACATGTCTAGGAACTTTCAAGGTCCTAACTACATGCCATGGAACCCTTGTCACCATTTGCATACATGAACCATGATAATGTAATGTTTAACCCAAATGGACCCATGAGATATTGGGGACCAAACGCTTGAGTTTTTCTTTAACTTAGGTGTGCTTGAAAGTCGGGTTAGAATCGAACGAGTGGATCACAGATAGTAGATGTTCAAGAAACATGACGGGAAACAAAAGCCTTTTCTCAACCTACCAAGTGTATGATGGAGGTAATGTCACATTCGGTAGCAAGCTTAAAAGTAAAATCATCGGAAAAGGTACAATCTCTCATGACTCTCTCACTATTGAAGATGTTGCTCATGTAGATAACTTAGGATTTAACTTGCTTAGTATTAGTCAATTATGCCGTAAAAAGTATAACGTCCTTTTCAGTGAAAATGAAAGTAAAATACTTAAAGACGGTATAACCGTAGGAAAAGGTGTTTTAAAGAATAACGTATACGTTATGAAATTAGACAAAACACCTAAAGAAAAACTTTGTCTCACCTCTTTGGACGAAAACTCAACTCTATGGCATAGACGCTTAGGTCACACCAATATGAGGCTAATCCAATCCTTATCATCTAAGGAACTCGTTAGGAACCTACCCAAGTTGAAATACGACCAACACTTTTGTGATGCTTGCAAAATTGAGAAACAAGTTCATAATAGCCATAAGACTAAAAACATGGTGTCTACATCTAGGTGTCTAGAATTGTTGCATATGGATTTTTTTGGTCCATCCGCTATACAAAGTTATGGGAGAAACTTCTATACTTTGGTAATAGTTGATGATTACTCTAGGTATACTTGGACTAAGTTTTTGAAAACTAAAAACGAGGCATTTGATAATTTTGAAATTCTAAGTAAAAAAATTCAAAATCAAATAGGAAATAACATTGTGTCTATTAGAACCGACCATGGTCGTGAATTTGATAACGAAACCCAATTCGGAGCTTTTTATGATGCAATTGGCATAACACATAATTTCTCGACTCCTCGAACTCCTCAATCTAATGGTGTAGTAGAACGTAAGAATAGAACACTTCAAGAAATGAGTCGAACAATGTTAAATGAGCAAAACATACCCCAAAAGTTTTGGTGTAACGCCGTTGACACATCTACTTACATCCTAAATAGAGTCCTAATTAGACCATTCTTGAATAAAACACCATATGAGCTTTATAGAGGCAAAAAGCCTACACTAGGATATTTTAGAGTTTTTGGAAGCAAGTGCTTCATTTTAAATACTAAGGATTACCTCAAAAAATTCGACCCAAAGTCTTATGAAGGTGTATTCCTAGGATATTCACAGAATAGTAAAGCATACATTGTTTTCAACAAAGAAACCTCAAGAGTCGAGGAATCGTTGAACGTAACATTCGACGAAAGTCCACCTCCCTCTAAGATATCACCTTTGGTAGATGATGACTTAGTTGAAAGTCAAATGGTTGAAAACCAAGAAAACTTAGAAAATGACAAAGAAGACGAACAAGTAAAAAGAGAAATAGTCAATATAAAAGAACCTAGAAGTCATCCATTAGATAACGTCATAGGTGAAATTAATGAAAGAACATTAAGATCAAAAGTATAAAACCAAAGTAATTTCTTTTGTTTTGTTTCAACTATTGAGCCTAAAAATATAAATGAGGCCATAAAAGATGAATCTTGGGTAGTAGCAATGCAAGAAGAATTAAATCAGTTTATTAGGAATGACGTTTGGACATTAGTTCCTCAACCTAAAAATCAAACCATAATAGGAATAAAATGGGTGTTTAGGAACAAAATGGATGAAAATGGAGTAGTTTCTAGAAACAAAGCTAGGCTAGTAGCTCAAGGCTACAATCAACAAGAAGATATAGATTACGACGAGACATTTGCACCTGTCGCTAGGCCTGAGTCAATTAGAATATTACTTGCATATGCATGTGCACACGACTTTAAACTATTCCAAATGGATGTTAAAAGTGTATTTCTAAATGGTTTTATAAATGAGGAAGTGTATGTTGCACAACCTCCTGGCTGTGCCGACTTTGAAAAACCTAATTATGTCTACAAACTTAAGAAGGCTTTATACGGACTTATGCAAGCACCAAAAGCTTGGTATGATCGACTTAAGACTTTCCTAGTTGACCATAAGTATACCATGGGCCTAGTAGACAACACTCTTTTCACCAAGAAAAAGGGATCACATATTATCATAGTCCAGATATATGTGGATGACATTATATTTGGTTCAACTTGTCAAGAGTTATGCGATGAATTTTTGAAAATCATGCATGATGAGTTAGAAATGAGTATGATGGGGGAACTAAACTTTTTCTTAGGTCTCCAAATAAAACAATTAGAAGATGGGATATTCTTCAACCAATCTAAGTATATAAGGGATATGCTTAAGAAATTTTGTCTTGAAGACTCTAAACCTATGAAAACACCAATGTCTTCCAAAACCAAACTCACCAAGGATGAAGGAAGTGAATCCGTAGATAGCACTAAATATAGAGGAATGATTGGTAGTTTACTCTACCTCACGGCTAATAGACCGGACATTATGTTTAGTGTTTGTCTATGTGTACGCTTTCAAGAAGATCCCAAAACATCCCATCTTGAAGCCGTTAAACGAATCTTTAGATATATTAAAGGTACTACACATTTAGGATTATGGTATCCCAAAGGAACGGGAATGGAAACCATAGTGTATGCCGAATCAGATCATGCCGGTGACTATGTCGATAGAAAAAGTACAAGTGGTATTTGTACTTTTGTTGGGCATTGTCTCACCTCATGGTTTGCCAAGAAACAAACGGCCCTAGCAATATCAACAACTGAAGCCGAGTAGATGTCTGCAGGAAAGGCGTGTCAACAAGCACTGTGGATGAAACAAGCTCTCGTCGACTATGGAATTGAACTCAATGACATTCCCATTCTTTGCGACAACAAAGGAGCTATCGACCTTGTTAGTGCAAATATTACGATATTTAAAGTAAACGGTTTCTTCGGTTTTAATAATGACAAACATGTAACTTGTAATACATAACATAAAATGTGAAAGTTACTTGTAAACACAAATCATCAATGCATACTTACATCAACACCTCCCGACGTCTCAAGTATGCTTCAACGAAGTCGTAGATTTCCATCCCGACGTAAATCACTCAAGGTTTGGAAAAACAAATCTACTACTTGGCAAATGATCAAAGGATTATATTTTTCTAAACTTCACATTTTTAATGTGACACAACATTTTTTAAAAATATATTTTACAAATTATTTTTGAATTAAAAAGAGATGTTTTATTTTGAAAAATAAGTTTAAAAATTCCCAACAGTCATTTCCCCCCCCCCCCCAAACAGCTCCAAACATTCCCAAATAAACCTTCTCCACTAAAAACAAACGGAGGAGCGTCCACGGTAGCACTAAAGTACCGACGGCTCCACTAAATTTATTGGAGCCGTCTGACAATTAGTGGAGTCGTGCCTCTTTAACAGCTAGTTTTCCCCTTGCCTGTAAATAGTGGACCATTTTGCACTTCCAACTTGATTTTTCCGGTCAGTTTTCTCTGGTCTAATCCCTCCTCACTTAGAACACTTTCTTTGATCTTTTAGAGAGTCTTAGTTTTTTTAAGAGTGATCCTTTTTTCCCACCAAGAGATCCTCTTCATTCCTCTTCAAGTGCAAGAGAAGAACACAAGGTATCCAAGTAGATACAAAGTGTTATCATTCCTTTTCAAGTGCAAGAGAAGAACACAAGGTATCCAAGTAGATACAAAGTGTTATAGTTGTAGGTAGAAGCACTTGTAACATTTGTTACACTCTTGATTGTATCATAGCATACATCAAGATCAATTTTCTATTGAGAGTTTGTGAGGGAAGATCATTGTGATCTTATAGAGATATTGAATATCTCTAGTAGCCATTGGGCTAGTGTGTTGATCAAGTTGATCAAAGGTAGATAGGATAGATTGAGTCAACTGAGGGTTGATCATTGTGATCTTGTCGAGATCTTGGAGATCTCTTGAAGCTTGTGGGCTTGTGTGATTGATCAAGAAGATCAAGGGTAGATTGGGTAGATCGAGTCAAGTGGGAGTAGATCATTGTGATCTTGTTGAGATCTTGGAGATCTCTTGAAGCCATTGGGCTTGTGTATTGATCAAGTGGATCAAGGGTAGATCGGGTAGATCGTGGTAGATTGGTGCTAGCTAAGATTAGCACTCGACATCTAGCTTAGTGTCGGAAATAGGATAAGCGACGTGTATGGTTTTCTTCGCCTGAAGGGAGTTTGTTGGTTACTGAAGTAACTCTCGAGTTGGGTACTCGGGGAGTGGAGTAGGGTGAAGAGGAGCTTCGTGACCGAACCACTATAAATCACCGTGTCTAGTTTGCGCCTTCTTACTTATCTCTTTACTTTCATCTCATTCTTTATCGCTTTATATTTATATTTGCATTGCGTTTATGTTTGTGTGGCTAGTTGCTTATGTTATGTTGATTAAGTATGTGTCATGATTTGATTGTGCTTGTGTTGTAGTTTACTATATTTATCTCTAGATGTTGCATGACCATAGTTGACACTTTTCATATTACGTCACACTTGATCGGGTGTTTGATACAAAAAGTTTTTAAGTTTTAAATGGAAACGTATTCAACCCCCCCCCTCTACGGTTTCCACAGACTTTAGCAAAAATCCAGTCCAACAGGCTAGAACCAAACACATAGAAATACGTCACCATTTCCTATGCGACAATGTTCAGAAGGGAAACATCTCAATCGAGAAAGTTTCCTCAGAAGACAACATTGCCGACATTCTCACTAAACCTCTTAAGAGAGCACTCTTTAACTTTCTTAGACTTGGTTTAGGACTAATGGAACCTAGTGAGTAGATTAAACCTTAGCTTGAACCTTAGATTAACCAAAAACCAAAAACCTGAGCCTGATCCACGAAACCAATCGACAACAAGGGCGGACCCCTTGTTTTGGTTCTGACAGATCCGCGGCACCTGAGTCAGTTTTTTAGTATATTAAATAAACACCATGTACTGTACATCACAACTCCCAAAAACATATCACCTACTGGAACTCGACTCAAAATCAACCAAACTTACAATTTAGGTCATCTCCTTCCACCAATTTGTGCTCTAATCATCTCTGTAAGTATCCTAATCACGTCTACATTCCTGATCTGAGTCTAGGATTTCTATTTCATGCACAAAATCAAAACTTGGGGTTTATGCATATTTTTAGTAAAATCATGAAGCATATTTACTAAATTGCATAACAAATAATGTTTTCCTTAGTTAGGAATTGCATCTTATAAGGCATTATCATAATTCATCAAACCCATGAGAAATTTTTCTCAAAATCTTCTCACGACTAGGAAAAACGGTTTTTGAACATTGTTCATACAAATACAAAACGTTATGTTTTACACATCACTTGCATAATGTCTCTTGAATGCTAAAGGGAATACATAAGTAATATGTATTTTTGGGTACATTCAATCGTAGATACATTGAAGTAGGAGCGTTTGGGTTATCTCTAATTTTGCTATAAAACTTGCATTAACAAAATTTTCATGCATCAAAAGGAGTCAAGATAACCGCACCTCCACATTGTCCCCATATAGGCACACACTAGAAATCTATATACGTATTTTCAATAGTTTTAACTAAACTATGTAATTTTCGTGTCTAGGATAATCATGCCTTCCGCGACTTAATATGATCACAAAGCAACCGTCAAATACCTACCTCCACACCATAAAATCAAAGGACTCACCGAGGAACAAGTTGAAATCTTTAAAGCCTTAGAAAAATGCTATGTACATGAGGGTAGAACCGTAGACCCCTCATTCCTAGAAGGAACCATTCTTAGATAATAACTTGCTGCAATCCAATTCGATTGTCTCCTAGATATTGATGAACCCATAATCCCTAGATTCATACTTGAATTCTATGCAACTGTAGGTCTTAGCACAAATGATTATGGTTACATGAACATACATTTCAAAGTAAGCCAAACTCAATTCAACATCCCTCTAAACCAATTTGGAGAAGTCTTAGGTGTTCCTAGTCAAGGAACTTGCTTCTATTCGGACAAATGGTCATTGTCCATTCTTGATTCCAACCTTGATCGTACACTACCATATGACACACCCCTAACTCCAAAAGAAACCATTCGTGAGCATCTTTTTGTAGAAAGAACCTCCCACACTAGGACTAGTCGAGGAAAAGAGGTAGCTCGTGATCCGTTTGGCATGGAGCTAAACGAACTTAGGCCCCAATTCAAGAAGCTAGAGGAAGTTCTTAGGGAAAACGTGATTAGCACCATAGGAAATAGAGACCATGTCAACGCAATCCTTTGCTATATGCTCTATTGTGTATCTAACCACCAACCATTCAACCTCGCTTACTATATCGCCAAAAGAATGGCCGATATTCCAGTTCAAGGCACCACCGCCATGCCCTACGGGATGCTTCTCACCCGTCTTTATTGAGCTTTTGCACCCATTCCTCGAAACGCTAGAGGTTTTGTTCCCGACTACACCGAGATTAAACACACTTTTTGTTCCACTTAGTGATCATAGGGTAGCCGTAACAAAGGGAAAACGAGCTCATACTCCCACCTCATCATCATCATCATCATCGATTAGCGAGGATGATGGTTTACCAAATTCTAGGATTCCTCCACCCGAGTATATGAGTCAACTACATCCCATCGACAACCAATCTGAGGAGTTTCATCAAACTCGAGGAATGATGAAGAATCTTGGACGGTGGGTCATGAAGCTCCACAAAAAGCTTAGCAAGAAGTAAGGGCTAGGGAATGTTTGGTATAAGACAATCTTGAGACAATGATGTGTTGAATTCTTGTATTATTAGAATATTATGTTGGTATGATACATTACTGTGAACTAACAAAACTTTTCAGGACGATAACACGTGTTGTTATCAATTTTCATGTTTAAGCCACCATTTGGCTTAACACCCTTTTATGGTAAGTTCAATTTCATAAGTTTGATCTATGTGTTCTCATGTGTTAAAACCTGTGTTTTTGTTTCTAAACAATCACAGCTAATTAATTACATATGATTTAGGATAACTTTCAGGATCTCAACGGGTTTCGGGTAGTTTAAAATGCCCACTGTTAAGGAATTTCGTCTGGCGGATATGGCGGAACCAATTTCTGGGTTCCGTCTTTTGTATATCTTGGCTCCGCCAATTTTCACCCTGCGGATTTTTGGTTCCGCAGTTGTTGTCGTTTGGATCCGCTAATTCCACAGTAACTTTTTCAAATTTCCCGACTAATTCCGATCCTTAGATTGTTGATTCTAGTTTTTAGGATTATCCTATTGATCATTAGGCATATTAGGATGATTTAGAAACACTTAGAATCATAAAAAATCCATTTCCCACCAAAATTTGAAAATTCAAATTTTCCATCAAGTTACCTTTTTATAACAAGCAAGGAACCCTCAATTTGGTTCCTTGCAATCCGTGGAAACATCACATCAATAGATTTCCCACTCAAACCTTGCATTAACTGCATATCCTCAATACTTTACTCAACTCCATCTCTATGGGTTGACTTAGATGATGTGACTAGCACAATTTTTTGTTCCAAATCATTAGGAACCTCAATCCTTCTATAGATGAATATCAAATCCAAACACCAATTTCTATAATCCTTCCTGCCTATAAATTGGAACCTTTAGTTGATCAAAACTCACACCTTCACCATCAACTCTAAGTATCATCTCTGTACTTGTTTGCAATCCTTCCCATTTTAACCATGACAAAATCCAACAACTCTTCCACCAACAGACCACCACGCAGGACTGCTCGCATAAGTGTTAAACATCGTTGTTTTGTAAACTTAGCAACTTCATCAGAGGAGTCATCACCTCTCAACATCTCTTCACCCATAGCCGATGAGAATTTTCTCACACTCTCCACTCCCACACAATCAAATGTAGTCATCCATACTCCACCACCAACAATCACTCCAATAGCCACCACACCACCACCCGCTCCATTACAGCCTGCTAGATCACCATCACCATCACACTCACCCAAACTACAACCAATGGAGTTAATTGCTACTCCTCCAACCTCACCACACCCATATCTTGAAACTTTGGAAGACCTTCCAACAAGAACTACCAATCCTCCTCCTATAACCTTTGAAGGTCAACAACCTCTCTTCTTCCATCCCATTTATCGGGATATCCACGGTCCTCTATACCATGACCAAGAGCAACCACAACCACAACCTCAACAACCCTCACCAACATCCACACTCAATCCCATTGATGAGACAATGTGGAACAACCAACCCCAATCTCAACAAGAAATCAACGAGGAGTTAGATCGCCTCTATGCTTTCTCAAATATGGTGGATTCCCACCTCCATGAGGCTATGGACTTCCAATCCACTTTGATGGCCTCCATTATGTCCCCAAACTACATTCCACCACCTCCACCATCAAACTCCCAACCCCCACCACCTCCAACTCATGAACCAACCCTTCCACCTCCAAGACATGATTGTATCATGTGTGAGAGGAATGCTTATTTGGTTCAACGAACCAACATCTCGGTTCTTGAATTGGAAAACGAAATGCAATTTATTTTGAACCACATTCTCGAGCGCCTTAATGCGCTTTCTCATCCTCCACAATAGGAGCTTTTAGTTTCTTCCTAGTTTCCTTTTATAGGAACTTTTAGGATTTTTTAGGACTTGTTTAAGTTGCTTTCTTTTTTATGTTGTAACATCATGTTTTGTGACTTTTGTCACAAACAAATTTTCAATTAATGGATGTTATATTTATGCTTATGGGTGATCAATATTTGGCATAATATTTTGGTTGATTTGCATCATTATATATATGGTTGGTTAAAGTATCTTTGTTTGATCTTTGTGATTGGTTTGGACATTTTTACTTAGTTGACTTCTTTAAGTCAAATGGGTTGAACTACATGTTTGGTTGAACCTTTACATATGCGTTATGCTACTTGGTTGGATTGATTCACAACTAACATTTTTTTTGTAGTTTTTCTCAACCTTGAATCTTATATGTTGGTACCCTAGCAACGGGGAGTATAGATCAAAGGGGAGTATATGACAGAATCACCTTCAAAGATTAAAGCTAGAATTTTAAGTAACCAAGCAAATCTCTCTCATTCCAAATATTTGATTGACGGTTTCTATATTATGAAAGTATAATTTATATAAATAGATTAAACGCTCCTTTGTTATTGTTCGGGTATTCAGGTGGAAACCGAATAGGAAATATTGAACCCAAAGCCGAACCATAAAACCGTATATTATTTCGGGTGCACCCAAAAATCCGAACCAAACCCAACTAAGCCAAACCCATTTTGCCCAATGTCATTTGGATCGGTCGGTTTTTCGGGTCAAAGTGTTTAATGAACACCCCTACCACCACATCGTCTATCTCTAACATGATTTTAAATAATAATCTTGACAATAACTTATATAATTTAAGAGTATTCAAAATACAATGACCATACAAGTTGCAATCACAAAGTAGGAATTACCATGGGCCCAACTTACATTTGGGTAAAAGGGAATTCCACCTTGGTAAAATATATTTAAAAAAAAAACCATTTAAAGTACAGTGGAATGTGGCTGAAACGCCACATTAACCTCAAGTAACCGCTTGAACAACCACTAGATCATTTATGACATGCCATAAATGAACAACTAGCTACCAACAACTAGAACAACCACTAAAAACATAAAAAGACATGCAAAACAAATAAACAAGTCCAAATAAAAGATTAACTTCCTCGAACAGCCTTGAAGCTTGAAATCAAACTGATTGTTAAATTCCTCAAATTGCCTAGGTAAGTCATATACCTGGGCCGCATAATCATCAGAAAGATAGCCTTCAAGCTCGTTATGTCCTCCTGCTGATGAAAAGTAACTGTCCATAGGATCATTTGGCTCAAACACCTCATCATCACTATCTGAATCAACCACTTCACCCACCTTAGAGAATGGGTTGCCCTTGCTTTTACCATCAGCCATCAGAATAGGTTCACCATTATCATCCACAAGGGTGGCTTTCCCATCAATAATAAGCTTTTCAAGCTTCCCAATTTTCTCAACAATAGGAGTGTTCTTTATAGGTGATGGAGAAGTAGTTTTGGAAGAACTAGAAATAACTTCAGGGGTACACGTAGTGCCAATCATAGGTTCCAAAACCGAATCTTTTTCCTTAAGAGCCTCAAAATTGTTCTTCAAATCAACAAGGTTGATATCCTCCACCCAATTATTATTCTTACCTAGGTCATCCCAGGGAGGAGCTATACTACTAGTAGGATCAGTAGTAGGTTCGTTACAAGTAGAACCTACATTAACCGTTGGAGAACCTGTATTCGATTGGACACAAGGCTTAGAGGTTGATGCTCCTCCATTCTTTGGCTTAGTAACCGGCCTATAGTAATACGAAACTTTAGGCTTTTGAAAACGAATCCCATCAACCTGAAAATGAGTACCCTGAAGCTTACATTTACTTTTCTTCTTATAAGCTTCAACGAAACCCTCTTTATCAACCAACGATTTATCTTTCACAATCGGTTTCACTCCCTTAGGACATCCATCATCATTGTGATCATATACTTTACATGTGTCAGATCTTGGCGGCTTCCACTCATATTTAATATTATTTTTTTCAAATGAATGACCTGACCCATTAGGGTAGGGGATAGCAACCACAATAGAGTCAAGTAAGGCTTCCTTTGACGACACTTCCACAAGTGCCCTAGCATAGGAATTACGACCCCATGACTTAAGGCACATCGTACTCATGTAGGAATCAAGCATGATAGGACGACCAATTTGCGTTGTAATCAAACTAAGACCAACCTCAAAATACGCAACAAACGGAATATTATGAAGTTTAACCCAAACAGGAGCTAAAGTTATATCATCTTTTGTAAGTTTAGTGTTCGGAGTCTAAATATTCAAAAAGATAGGAATCAATCGTATCAACCATGGACCTTCTTCCAACACCCTTTCCATACCCTCTTTGGTTTCAAATTGGAAAAGGAAAAAACCATTATTAAGCATGACCCTTTGTAAACAAAACTTTGCCCAAGTATTTCTAACGTAATTTTCAACTACCGGGAAAGCAAGTCTCTTACCAAAGAAATAACCGTACAACGTATTATCGAATCTAGAGCGTACCTCATTGACAGCTTCCAAAGGGATGGTGACATTAGCACCAGCCACACAATTTTCGTTTCGCATCTCCAAATCCTAACGGTCTTCTTAGGTGTTTTCTCCATAAGCATATCCGCAAAAGATATAGGAGTAGAACCTGATTGAGTCTTTGGCACATTCGTATAACATGTACCCGGACCAGACTTACCATCATCATGAGCCTCCTTGTGTTGTGTCGACTCGCTATCAATGTTAATAGGAGTTGTTTCAGTCATACCTGTGTTATTCAATATAGGCGCTTCTACCAACCGCGAAGAGTTATCATTGATTGACCCATTGGTTGTGTTAACAATCGGCCCTTTTGAATCACTAATTTGATTATCACCAATAGATTAATTTTTGCTTATGACCTGAATAGGAATTTGTTGGATATTTTAGTGTAATTGGATAAACTTGTTTGACCAATTTAGTCATAATATGACATCATTTAGGCTTGGAGGTGCAGAGTGCACGCCTATTTGAATTTATTATGATCTTAGGGGTGAAGCCCCTAAGGGACAGGTGTCCGGGGGCAGCGCCCCCCGGAGCGGGGTCCAAGGGGCTGGGGTCGAGCTAATTTTGACAACTTTGAAACCTTTGGAAAAATTGCCTAAAAGACAGTTAGTACCCTAATCCCTGATTTTTATTCATACGTATTTTTTCTTTGTCATTAATTTTCCTCTGGTTCATCAATCTCAAACACAAGCATTCAAAACGTTCCCAATCTCTAAATTGTATCCGATTGAATAATTCGAGAGAACCACCAAATTGATTCGATCTAAAAGTGTTCACATGCCTTTCTGAGATTCAAATAATATCCAGTTTTGTTCTTTTATACTGTTTATCCCCTACAAAGATCGAATCAATAATTGAAGATGACGAACCCTGATTCTGTGAAGGATATGAATAAGAAATTTGAGAAATTGGATAATTTTTTTAGGCAGGATTTTCGTAGATGGCAGAAGAAGATGCACTTCTATCTCACGAATTTGAAAGTGGTATATAGTCTGAGTAACCCATGCCCCGTGGTTGTTGAGAATGAAACCCTGGAACAGACTATTAATCGTTCAAAGTGGGAAAACGGAGACTACATATGTCGTGGTCACATTCTTAACGGTATGTATGATTCCTTGTTTGATGTTTATCAAAACGTAGAGTCTGCAAAAGAATTATGGGATTCCCTTGAGGCCAAGTATATGGCAGAAGATGCGTCTAGTAAGAAATTTCTGGTTGGTAATTTTATTGATGCGTGGTTTTGCGACCTTACAACAGGTTTTACCTGTCGAGGGATCTCAAGAGGCTTGCAATCCCCACCAGGCAGTGTACCTGACCGATGTAGTATAGTGAAGTGGCAAGTACCGGGGGATTGATCGTTCTCTAGGGGAATAGTGTCGTTAGGATTGAAAAACTACTCTAATAGGTCTAAGGGTGAGGGAAGATTGTTTTTGTATTTTTATAATTTTTTATAAAAGCAAGTAAAATCTCGGGTTTGAAAGAGTGGGCGAAATTAGTTGCTAGTCAACTAACCCAAATAACTACAAATGCAAATAAAATAAAATAACTGAAAATGAAAAGGTTGTGAAACTTATATGGAGAGAAATGTGTTTACTTAGATTTCCTTACTCCCTAACTATCTTTTACCGGTTGATTAGTGTGTATTAATTGCGTGGATGACGGGTGTATTCCTTAATACCAATCGTGGGGTGGCGTACGTACTTCCCCAACTCTACAAGCTCCTACTTCACTCCTATGTCGAGCCGGCTAAGAAGCTCCTAACATGGGATCACTAGAATTCGCTCATGCATTAAATACAACCATAAAAACCTTAGTACGCATTGGTTCATGTATAGGAGGTTAGCCAGTTTTCTTAAGCCTAACATCGATAAACAATCATCCAATACAATTAATAACACACTAATAACCAATAATCAATAGTTAGGTTTCATTAGATCTAAGCAAACACAAGATAAATCTAGCCTAGCATGTTAATTAAAAGACAAGAACAAGATATAATCAAACAACACATAGACATATTGAATGATTAAATGATTACTTATCTTCAATTAAACATGGGAGATCCAAGGGTATAAAAACCCTTAAAAATGGCAGAAATTCGTCTTAGGGTTTCTCCTCACAAAGTTGCACACTATGAATAAAAATTGCAAAACTATATATAGAGTTTAGTGGCTGACGGCGTCACGTTGTAGGAGGTGACGCCGTCACCTCGCCGTGGCTAGGGTTCCCGGATGGTCTTCCTGACGCCGTCCCTCTTTAATCCTCCAAAATCATCCCTGGCTTATCAAGGCTTGACGACCTTCTTGACGCCGTCCCCCTTTAATCTTCCAAAATTTCTCTGGCTTATCAAGGGCTGACGGCGTCACAATAGAGCTTGACACCATCACATGTACTTTCCAGCATATTTTTGAGACTTTGTCATTTTCTTCACTTTTATGCTCCAAAAACGTCCAAAATGCTTCCTTTTCCAGATTTCTTCTCCAAAGTACCTAAAATGACAAAAGGAACGATTTAGGGCAATATTTGATCAAATAAATACGATTTAGGGCTTAAATGACCCCCTAAAAGCGGTACACTTTTCGCTTCATCAAATACCCTTACACTTGAGATTTGCTTGTCCTCAAGCAAATGCGCTTTTATTCTAATCAAAATACAAGTTAGGGGTCATTTAATGCTAATATAAAAGTAATTACAACAAATAGTCGTTCCACTTTAATCATAATAAGCACGGAGATTACAAACTAGCACCTCACAAGTAGTGTTTAGATACTCACATCTCTCAGGTGTCATAAAAGTATATCTCATAAATGAAAACGGATAATATCTCTCACTACCTGTCATAGCAAATAGATTACCATAGGCTTGGGAAATGATCAAAAACCTTCTCCACTAGGCGTAAGCACCTAAGATAAACTATCAAAGAGGGCTTTTAAACGGGTTATAACGTTAGGTGTAGGGATATGATAAACACGGATTTGTTGGATAAGGGATATTTTACTGGTGGCGAGTTAAAGATCTTGATTAATTACATGTACAATATGGCGTTGCTAAGCCAAGACTAGACTCGACTTAAGCTAAAAACAAAATAACAAAAACATAAAATAAACATAAAATGAAACGGGATGGTAGTCCGTATGTTTTTTCTACTTGTCTTTTTCTCATTTTTTTTTATTTTTCTTGATTTTTTCCATTTTTTTTTTCATACACTCTTGCCCTACCATCCAAAATAATACATCATAGGGGCGTTGCATTCCCCTTACACTTGAACTTTTACATAACTTTACAAATAACTATTCTAATGACTCGAATTAAGATAATCGAAACACTTGGAGTACTTTTAAAATATTTAGCACATATGGGGGTAATAATGTTGTTCTTCCCCATTACTCCATTACACTAGTACTTTACCCATGAGTCCCAATCGTCCCAAAACAATATGTACAAGGATATGACTCGACTTAGCAACCATGTAATCAATTAGATAATTAACTTGGGGTTTAAACAAATGTTGTCACAATAATGCACTAAAAATGAGTGCATACAAGGTAGGCTAAGGCGATTTGGGTGTACATTTAAGTGGGGTGTAAACAAATTCTTACTTTAAGTAAAATGCTTAAAGTTAGAAACGAAAAGATAGGCTCTGAGGGGTGTACTAGGGGTATCGTGTACTAAAAATGAGTACAACGCAAAGGGTGTGGGAGAATTACTTGACCAATGTAGCCAATGTAATTATAACAAAAACACAGGTGTAAAACAATGGGTTAATCCTAATGCCTCTTATCATGTAGTAAATCTAACTACACGAATGTAGTCTCACTTGTGGCCTCGGAATGGTCCTAACGCAAGTTCTAGAATCTAAGTGCTATCGGTACACACATCATAGCATAAATGCTTTTCCTACCAATTCTAGGGGCGAACCTCACATATTTGGGGGTGGAAAATTTTTTAGTAGTACGGTTTTGTGCTAGTCATATAACTCCTATCCATGAGACGCTCATTAAGATCAAAGTTTCACTCCTATATGTTGTAAAAAAATTTAAATTTGGCACTAAAATTGTCCTAACAGGTATTTCTCTCAGTTTTATTACACATCTACCATTAAACAAACAAAAATCAAGTGCACTTGTATTCTCTAAAGTATCGTATTTTACCCCCCCTTACACTTAAGATGAACATTGTCCCCAATGTTCAAATAACAAGATGTAAAAGTAAATAAGGTAAAAGAATGAAAACAAATACTCCCCTGATTCGTTTGGTGGATAAAGAGGTAACATGGTTAGATCTTCTTCCAATAAAATGTAGAAGCTCCAAGACTAAAGCATCGCCAAAAGCTTGATTCCACATACATTTCCTTGTCCAAAATAACCTGTTAAACCTGAGAAAACAAACACGAAAACCTGCATAACAACGGCGGGATAAATTCTATATAAGGATATAATGCTTGTGGAATGATAATTTTGCAGATTCCTGGAGTTTATAAGTTAGAGATTTAATAAAAACTTTTTATGAAAACAAAACTTTCAAAAATTTCAGAAAATTAAAACCTGACGCCGTCAGGTTGTAAGGCCTGACGACGTCAGAAATGATCTGACAGAATTCTCATGTTAAGTTTCTGGAAAATTTCTGGAAAAACGTATACCTTACTTCCTGGAAATCCTGCAAAACATCATTATGACTCGATACAAGCATTTGACTCAAACAATTACTAATATGTATGTTAATTTAATATTGTTATGATTCATGTTCATTTGTTCTAATAAACCGATTTGGATTTCCCTTACACTTAACTTTTGCAAAATACCTTTATATGTAGTTAAGACGAAGTTAAAAACAAGATAAAGCATTTTCACAATTTAGTTTTGAACATGAATCAATAATAATCAAAATTAAACATACATACGGAAGCAAATAAAATCAAGCAAACAAACAAATAAACACACAAAGCAAATAAAGCTTGGGTTGCCTCCCAAGAAGCGCTTTTCTTTATTAACGAGTCTTGTAGCTAGACTCAAAGTCCTTCTACCCTATGTAAGTGAGTTCGTCATCGAGGACGTCTTTAGGGTTAAGCTTGGATTGAAGTTTCCTATTGGTCCGCTTAGTACAATATATCTTTTCAAACTTCTCTCCATCCGGGTCATGCAATGTCATCTTAATATGCCATGACCCATCTCCATCTTTGGGTGGTTTGTCCCAATCCCACTTATGATCATCGTCCTCACAAGTCCACTTATTCATCCCTAGGTTAATTGGCAAAACTCCTAGGAACTCAATCATCTTCCTAAAAACTAGAGGGTCTTCAAATGGATCCAATTCGGTGTCCCTAGCCAAGAGTTGCTCTACCGTATGTGTTCGGTTCACAAAGTCCTCTTCTAGGTAAAATGGGCTTTGGGGTCCTATGAAGTCTCTATCGATCCAAGGTCCATATCTAGATGGTCTCCTATTTAATTCTAACCAATGGGGTGTTGGTTCCTCACTAGTGTCATTGGCATGTTTCTTCACATCATAGACTGACCAAGTATCACCTTCTCCTACCGCTATCTTAGATTCCTTACAATCAATCATAGCACTAGTGGTCGCCAAAAATCCTCTACCTATCAACAAGGGGCATGTAGGGTCGCTAACCATATCAAGGACGTGGAAATTGGCTAAAATGGTTAGTTTTCCAATGTGTACTAACACGTCTTTGACTACTCCAATCGGGTAAGCAACACTCCCATCCGCTAAGCCTATTATCACCTCGGTTTCTTCAAGTTTTCCTAGTTTTAGAGAGGTGTAGAGAGGTAACAGAAGTAGGTTAAGGCTTGATCCAAGACCGGCTAATGTGTTATAAGCCTCCGAATTACCGATCTTGCAAGGGAGAACAAATAAGCCCGGATCATCTAACTTCTTAGGTAGCTTGTTTTGAACGAAGGCGGTCCCTTTTTCGCCTAACTTGAGCTTCTTCTCATCCAACACATCAATTACCGGACTTTCAAGGTGGATCTCCTTGAATTCATTGTCAAGGTTTTGAGTGGGAGGTGTTTCAACTATGTTGTTGACCAATTTGGATATCATAACTTCTTGGTCATTTTGAACGACTTGGGTTTGTTTGAAACACGTGCTCATGGAATTGACCGAATAATATTGTGGACAAGAACTAGGAGACAAAACTGACGAGATGGCGTTGACGTTCAGTTTCGGGTTCTTGACTGTGTTGCTAGGGAGTGCTCCCATTTCTCGGTCATTGAGGGCTTTCAACAAAGTGTCAATCTTATTGGTCATCTCGCTTTATTTTTGTTTGAAATCGGCTTCAAACTTGGCCAAACGAGCTTCTTGAGATGCCATAAATTGGGACATCAATCCTTCAAAGTTATTGGTACTACCATAGTTGGAAGGATTGTTGTTGAAAGTACGGTTCGAGGATGAACCGCTTGATTGGAAACGATTAGGTGGGTTGGAAGAATTGGTTTGTTGTGCGTTTTGGTTTTGTTTCCACCTAAGGTTTGGGTGATTTTTCCATGAGGGGTTGTATGAATCACCGTAGGGGTTTGGCTCGGGTTTGAAAGTGTACCACTTGTCTCCCGCTCCGTCGGTACGCGAGGATGCGTAGTCCGCAAAAGCTTGTTCGGGGAGTTCCATGCAATCACGAGTGTCGTGGGGACCACTACATAATTCACATGAAGAAGTGATTTTGTTCACTTGGCTTGAAGGTTTAGGAGCCTCGTAGGATTTCATAAGAAACTTAACTTGGTCTTCAAGTTCTATGATCCTACGGTCGGAAGTGCTTGAATTGTTCGAAGGCAAAGATATTGCCTTGACCGTTTTATTCAAATCACGGGGATCACTCCAACTTTCGTTGTCATATAGAGCAAGATCTTCTAGGAGAGCCCATGATTGTTCCGCACTTAGATCACGTAGCTTACCACCAGCCGATTGGTCAATGGTTTGCCTCGTGGAGAGATTGATGTGGTCATAGAAGATTTGGACTTGGAGCCAAAGTTCTATGCCATGGTGAGGGACTTTTTGGAGTAAGTCCTTGAATCGAGTCCATGCCTCGTAGAGGGTTTTGCCTTGACGTTTTTGAAACATCAAGATATCATTCCTTAGCTTGGTAGTTCTTCCTGGTGGGAAAAACTGAGCGAGGAAATGAGTGGTGAGATCATCCCAAGAGGTAATGGATCCTGCGGGTAGACGCTCTAGCCATTGACTAGCTTGGTCCCACAGAGAGAATTGAAAGAGACGCAGTCGGGTCGTCTCTCGAGTGGCAACATCAAGGTCTATGGAATCAACGATTTTGAGAAAGTCCTTGAGATGTTGGTTAGGATCTTCGGAACGAAGTCCACGGAATGCGCATCCGCTTTGCACCAACCGGATGGCGTCGGATCGCAAGGGAGTGACATTGGCTCCTTGAGTGAGCTCAATGGTGTTTCGATAGCCATGGTGGCTAGGACGAGAGTAGTCTCCTAAGGTACGGGCTCTAAGATGTGGGTGTTGTTGTGGTGGTGGGTTGTTGGGATCGAGGATATTACCACCTTCCATGATGTCGGATGGTAATGGTTACGAACAAAGAAACGAAGAAAAAAGATAGACTAAAGAAAACCTAGAAAAATAAAATAAAAATCTCACTAGAAAGGAATCTAGTGAGTAGACCTAATAAAATAAAAATTCAACCTAAACAATAACTATTCCCCGGCAGCGGCGCTAAAACTTGATGCGTGGTTTTGCGACCTTACAACAGGTTTTACCTCTCGAGGGATCTCAAGAGGCTTGGAATCCCCACCAGGCAGTGTACCTGACCGATGTAGTATAGTGAAGTGGCAAGTACTGGGGGATTGATCGTTCTCTAGGGGAATAGTGTCGTTAGGATTGAAAAACTACTCTAATAGGTCTAAGGGTGAGGGAAGATTCTTTTTGTATTTTTATAATTTTTTATAAAAGCAAGTAAAATCTCGGTTTTGAAAGAGTGGGCGGAATTAGTTGCTAGTCAACTAACCTAAATGACTACAAATGCAAATAAAATAAAATAACTGAAAATGAAAAGGTTGTGAAACTTATATGGAGAGAAATGTGTTTACTTAGATTTCCTTACTCCCTAACTATCTTTTACCGGTTGATTAGTGTGTATTAATTGCGTGGATGACGGGTGTATTCCTTAATACCAATCGTGGGGTGGCGTACGTACTTCCCTAACTCTACAAGCTCCTACTTCACTCCTATGTCGAGCCGGCTAAGAAGCTCCTAACATGGGATCACTAGAATTCGCTCATGCATTAAATACAACCATAATAACCTTAGTACGCATTGGTTCATGTTTCTTAAGACGTTCAAGCAAGTTACCGTATAGGAGGTTAGCCAGTTTTCTTAAGCCTAACATCGATAAACAATCATCCAATACAATTAATAACACACTAATAACCAATAATCAATAGTTAGGTTTCATTAGATCTAAGCAAACACAAGATAAATCTAGCCTAGCATGTTAATCAAAAGACAAGAACAAGATATAATCAAACAACACATAGACATATTGAATGATTAAATGATTACTTATCTTCAATTAAACATGGGAGATCCAAGGGTATAAAAACCCTTAAAAATGGCAGAAATTCGTCTTAGGGTTTCTCCTCACAAAGTTGCACACTATGAATAAAAATTGCAAAACTATATATAGAGTTTAGTGGCTGACGGCGTCACGTTGTAGGAGGTGACGCCGTCACCTCGCCGCGGCTAGGGTTCCCGGATGGTCTTCCTGACGCCGTCCCTCTTTAATCCTCCAAAATCATCCCTGGCTTATCAAGGCTTGACGACCTTCTTGACGCCGTCCCCCTTTAATCTTCCAAAATTTCTCTGGCTTATCAAGGGCTGACGGCGTCACAATAGAGCTTGACGCCGTCACATGTACTTTCCAGCATATTTTTGAGACTTTGTCGTTTTCTTCACTTTTATGCTCCAAAAACGTCCAAAATGCTTCCTTTTCCAGATTTCTTCTCCAAAGTACCTAAAATGACAAAAGGAACGATTTAGGGCAATATTTGATCAAATAAATATGATTTAGGGCTTAAATAACCCCCTAAAAGCGGTATACTTTTCGCTTCATCATTTATAAACTATAAAATGGTAGACACTAGGCCTGTCATAGAACAGTATCACGAATTTCAAAGGGTATTAGGACAGTTTGCTCAATATGGTATGAAAATGGATGAATCAATTTCTATTTCTAGTATCATAGATAAACTGCCCCCCTCTTGGAAAGATTTTAAAAACAATCTGAAACATAAGAAAGAGGAATTGAATCTGGTTGAACTTGGAAGTCATTTCTAAATTTAACAATCCATACGTGATATGGAAAAGGGTCTGTTGGTGGTACTAAAACCATGACTGGTTCTTCTGTTAACATGGTGGAGGAGGGCGAATCCTCCAAGGTTGGTAAAGGGTAGCGAAAATCTCAAGGCAGTAACAATAAAGGTTCTGATAAGAAACAAAAAATGGCCTATTGGAAGTGTGGGAAACCTGGACACTTCAAGAAACAGTGCAGGTCTGGGAAGGGTTCTGGAAAAGGCAAAAATGAGGCTGGTACAAGTGGATCTAAGGATCCGGAAAAGAAATCAGGTTTGTTTTTGGTACCCACTGATCATTTTGTTGAGAATTATTATGTATCAATAATCTCTGAAGCATTTTATGTGCAGGATGATGACATTTCGTGGTGGGTGTATTCGGGAGCAACATGTCATGTGTGCAAAAATCATTAAGGGTTCAAGGACTTCAAGCCAATTGAAGATGGATCTTTGTTAAAGATGGGCAATGTTGCTACTGAACCAATTAAAGGACTAGGATATGTTAATCTAGTCTTTACTTCTGGAAACTCTTTACTTTTAAACAATGTTGTGTATGTACCTAGAATTCGAAAGAATATAGTATCTGGTATTGTATTAAATAATTGTGGCTACAAGCAAGTCTTGGAAAGTGACAAGTATATCTTGTCAAGATATGGAAACTTTATTGGCTTTGGATATTTGAATGGCATGTTTAAATTAAATTTGGATGTTTCATTTGTTAATAATTCTGTTTGCATGGCTTCTACTAGTTCTAGCAATAATTGTGGTAAATCTGAATTATGGCATGCTTGACTAGGACATGTACATTACAAGAGATTGATAGACATTTCAAAATTGAATCTAATACCATCTTTTGAATTGAATGGTGAAAAGTGTAAAACTTGTATGTTGACTAAGATTACTAGACAACCTTTCGCCAAAAATGTCATTAGAGATACAAAGGTATTAGAACTTGTACACAGTGACTTGTGTGATTTTCATTCAACTCCATCACTTGGTAATAAAAAGTATGTAGTTACTTTTATTGATGATGCTACTAGATACTGCTATGTTTACTTGTGCCATACAAAAGATGAAGCTCTTGATAAATTTAAAATATATAAAGAGGAAGTAGAGCTTCATCATGGTGTGAAGATTAAAATACTTCGGATTGATAGGGGAGGTGAGTATTATGATCCATTGTATTTCCAATCTACTGGTATAATACATCAGACCACTGCTCCATATACACCACAACAAAATGGTGTATCTGAAAGAAAGAACAGGACATTAAAAGAAATGGTTAATTCAATGTTATGCTATTCTGGCCTAAGTGACGGATTTTGGGGTGAGGCTATGTTGACAGCCTGTTATTTATTGAATAGAGTTCCTAATAAAAGGAACAAGATGACCCCTTATGAACTTTGGCATAAAAAGGTACCAAAACTGAGTTATCTCAGAGTTTGGGGTTGTAGAACTGTGGCAAGATTGACTGACCCTAAAATAAATAATATAGGTCAAAGAGGTATAGATTGTGTATTCATTGGCTATCCTGAGAATTCTACTTGCTATAGGTTCTATGTCATAGAACCTAATGATTATGTATCCGTGCACTCTGTTATTGATTCACGAGATGTTGAGTTTGGCAATGAGGATAGATTTACATCTTTACCTAAACCTGCAGACATGATTGCAAGTTCTAGTAACTCTGGTACATCTGACCAAGTGACTGATATCCCTCCTGAGCCTTCCGAGCCTAGGAGGAGTGTAAGAGCAAGAAAAGCCAAATCTTTTGTTGATGATTTCCAACTATATTTGGTTAAAGGATCAAGGAATGAAATTAACTTTCAATATCAATATTGTTTTAATGTTGATGATGATCCGAGGACCTACAGTGAAGCTATGGCTTCAAGGGATGCTGCATTTTGGAAAGAGGCAATCCAAGATGAGATTGACTCTATTATGCACAATAATACTTGGAAATTGGCTGATTTACCACCTGGGTGTAAACCATTGGGTAGTAAATGGATCTTCAAAAGGAAGATGAAGGTAGATGGAAGCATAGACAAGTATAAAGCCAGATTGGTTATCCAAGGCTTTAGACAAAAGGAAGGCATTGATTTCTTTGATACCTATGCTCCTGTTGCTAGGATTACCACCATTAGATTATTGTTAGCACTTGCAGCTATACATAATCTTGTAATTCACCAAATGGATGTTAAATAGCCTTTCTGAATGGTGAATTGGATGAAGATAAGGTTTGTCATGCCTGGTAATGAAGATAAGGTTTGTAAATTGGTTAAGTCTCTTTATGGTTTGAAGCAAGCCCCCAAGCAGTGGCATTAGAAGTTTGATGATGTTGTTTTGTCTAATGGTTTTGCATTAAATCAAGCAGACAAGTGTGTATACAGCAAGTTTGATGCTTCTGGTAAAGGAGTAATCATTTGCTTGTATATAGATGACATGTTGATCTTCGGTACTGACCAAGATCAAGTTGATACAAATAAGGAATTCTTGTCCTCTAAATTTGATATGAAAGACATGGGGGAGGCTGATGTGATTATTGGCATTAAGATCATACGTGGAGAACATGGCATTACTATCTCTCAATCACATTATATTGAGAAGATGTTAGATAAATTTAATCAAAAGGATTGTTCTCCAATAGGTACTCCTATGGATCCCACTGTAAAACTTGTGCCTAATAAAGGAGTTGCTGTGAATCAACTTGAATATTCAAAGGCTATTAGATCTCTCATGTATGCCATGATTAGTACTAGACTTGATATAGCCTTTGCTATTGGAAAGCTGAGTAGATATACTCACAATCCAAGTTTAATCCATTGGCAAGTAATTAATCAAGTATTTAAGTACTTGAAAGGAACAATGGATTATGGTTTGACTTATACTGGATTTCCTTCTGTTCTTGAAGGTTATTCATATGCAAGTTGGATTACCAATATAGAAGATCATTCTTCCACAAGTGGTTTGGTATTCCTACTTTCAGGTGGTGTCATATGTTGGGCATCAAAGAAGCAAACGTGCATCACTGATTCAACAATGGAATATGAGTTTGTAGCATTAGCAGCAGCTGGTAAAGAAGCTGAATGGCTAAGGAATTTAATTTATGAAATTCCATTATGGCCTAAACCGATATCACCCATTTCTATTAGATGTGATAGTGCAGCTACGTTGGCTAAGGCATACAGTCAAGTGTATAATGGAAAGTCTAGACACTTAGGTGTTAGACACAGCATGATACGTGAGCTTATCACGGATGGTGTGATATCTGCGGTGTTTGTAAAAACACAACACAATTTAGCCGATCATTTAATCAAAGGGTTGTGTAGAGATCTCGTGGAAAAGTCGGCTATAGGGATGGGATTAAAGTCCACCATAAGTCTCTGATATTAAGATACCCAATTCCCACCTAGTATGATGATGGGTGCTGAATTCAATGTGGAAGGCTTAATATTTAGAGATTGGAACACATTAGAAGAATCATCCCAAGGTATGTGTTCAGACCTGCAAGTTAGGGAGGTTGAATGGATATATATTCTTAATAGCTCTTTTGACAAATTGCATTGCATGTGCAAGACTAAAAGAGCTACCTATATGAGCATGAAGTTTAGCCGCTTCAAGAAGCTGGGACTTGGCTTTGACGTGCTTATGAAGGATAAGGACATAGGCTAGTAAAACATGTGTCAAGATAGAACTACTATGTATGTAAACTTTTTTGTACATTATCTTCGTGTATTCAAAATGAATTCCCAGGGTTCAATCCTATGCGACACCCTGGTATTCGAATATTCGGAATGTGTAATGTACTAATGTGAAATTCAATTGTCACGACATTTCATTTATGCAAAAGTTTGATTGTTTGAGATAATTTGTTTTAGTTAAATCAAGGATTTCACTAAAATAGGGGAGGCATGTTGGATAGTTTAGTGTAATTGGATTAACTTGTTTGACCAATTTAGTCATAATAAGACATCATTTAGGCTTGGAGGTGCGGAGTGCACGCCTATTTGAATTTATTATGATCTTAGGGGTGAAGCCCCTAAGGGATGGGGGTTCGGGGGCAGCGCCCCCAGGAGCGGGGTCCAAGGTGCCGCAGCCCCTGGCTGGTAAAAGTTCCTCAGAAAATTAAATTTTGGAAAATTAAGGAACTAATTTTGACAACTTTGAAACCCTTGGAAAAACTGCCTAAAAGGCAGTTAATGCCCTAATCCCTGATTTATATTCATACATACTTTTTCTTGGTCATTAATTTTCCTCTGGTTCATCAATTTCAAACTCAAGCATTCAAAACGTTCTCAATCTCTAAATTGTATCTGAATGAATAATTCGGGAGAACCACCGAATTGATTCGATCTGAAAGTGTTCACACGCCTTTCAGAAATTCAAATAATATCCAGTTTTGTTCGTTTATTCTATTTATCCCCTACAGAATTCCATCCGTACCCATAGTTACACCATCAATGGTTTTAACAGATTTAAGACCAATGTCGTGATCTAAAGTCCCTCCTCCTTTATCCCTCTCTCTCATTACCCCCGTCATGAACTAAACCAAGTAATCGACCCTCAAAACCCCCAATATGTGTAATCCACAAATGAAAAAATTAATGTATAATGAACGTTAATAAATAAAGCAGCCCCAGACCAGTCCCTTTACATGTAATATGAAACCTTAGCAATCAAATAAGTAGCAAATATATGAATTAAGCACCGACCCATTAATGATTAATATAATAAATGTTAGGAATTAAATGTTGAAGACTTAGTTTTGACTTAGTACTGCTGAAGATAAAACTAACAGTACAAACTGCTAGCGTAAGTTCAAGACTGTTGAAGACAACAAACAGTACAAACTGCTAAGTTAGTACTGCTAGTATGGAAGACTGCTGCATGAAGATACTGCTCTAGAAGATGTGTAGAAGGATAAGTATAGAAAAGATAGTATGCATATCTTATTTAGCTAGAATTATACGGATAGATACTTATCTTGTAAAGGACTCCTTGTGCTATAAAAGGAGGTCTTAGATTAGATGTTGATATACGTTTTTGTTAAGATTCAAGGTTTTGTAACCCTAGTGATATCAGAGATCACTCGTATTATCTCTAATAATATTGAATTTTTTGGATTTATATTCATTGTTCATACAAACATTGCATTATTGTTACATCAAACCAATCTTCTAAGTATCATCAAGTAGATTCCGCATACTTGTTGATATAAACTCAAAGTATCCTTAACACATTCTAAGTGTTTAGATCCTCTTAAGTGGTATCAGAGCTCAGACTGATACTTTGATTTAGAAGAAAAACTATTTATTCCTTTTAAAGAGAATGGACATGGAGACGACACAGACCAACATGGCTGCAAAGTTACATATGCTGAAGCAGAATTATTTTGAGATGTGGAGGCTTCGGATAGAACGGTACTTCCAAGTGCAGGACTATGCACTCTGGGAAATCATTGAAGATGTGAACTCCTTCAAACCATCAACAACTGTAACAACAGTTGATGGTGAGGAAATGACTATTGTGAATACCTCTCCAATTACTGCAGAAGAGAAGCTGCAAAAGAAGAATGATGTCAAAACTAGGAGTTTATTGATGATGACCATCCCCAATGATCAACTCTTAACATTCAACAAATTCAAGGATGCCAAATCCTTGTTTAAAGCAATCACTACCAGGTTTGGTGGCAATGAAGCCACCAAGAAGACCCAAAAGACCTTACTGAAGCAGAACTTTGAGAATTTTAGTGCTACCAGTAATGAGTCTCTTGATCACATGTTTAATAGGTTGCAGAAGATAATGAACCAACTGGCTGTACTAGGAGTTGAGATTCCTCAAGAAGACTTGAATTCCAAATTCTTAAGGAGTTTACCTGTTGAATGGTATACTCATGTGGTGGTCTGGAAGAATAAGCCAGAAATCAAAACTATGAGCCTCAATGATCTATACAACAATTTTAATATTGTTGAACAGGAAGTGAAGAAAGCTGGAAGTGCAAGTTCAAGCTCTGCGAACATGGCATTTGTGTCATCTCCCAGCAACACCAGTCCAGAAAAGGTGAAAGTGGCTTCAGGAGTTAGTACTGCTAACCCTAGTGTTAGTACTGCTAGCTCATCAACTAGTACTGCTAGTATTAGTGATACTACCTTTTATGCATTCCTGACCAGCCAATCCAATGGGTCTATGCTTTCACATGAAGATCTTAAACAGATTAATGATGATGATCTGGATGAGATGGACCTAAAGTGGCAGGTTGCACTTATTAGCATGAGGGCTAAGAAATTCTTTCAGAGAACTGGGAAAAAATCAACATCAGTGGTAATGATACTGCTGGTTTTGATAAGTCTAAGGTGGAGTGCTTTAACTATCACAAGTTGGGGCATTTTGCTAGAGAGTGTAGAAAACCCAGGCAGCAGGATAGCAAAAGCAAGGGATATGGAATCAAGCCAAAGGAAGTGGAAGAGGAAGAGACATCCTCAAAGGCTATGGTTGCCATTGATGGTATGGGTTATGACTGAAGCTTCTTGGCTGATGAGGAGGAAGCACTAGCTAAGATGTCACTTATGGCTTTTTTGACTCAGAGGTACACTCAGTGAAAAATTGTTCTAAATCCTGTTCTGCTCTTAAAGAATATGAAACATTAAAGAAACATTATGATGAGCAGAGAATAGATTTAAACCAAACAAACTATAATTTATCCAATCATAAAAGAGGTTTAGCAGTCTTAGAAGAATTTTTTTTGCATTATAAGAAAAATGAGTCGGTCTTTACTGAGGATATAGCTGTACTTAAAAGAGATTTGACTCTTAAAAGTGCTGAGATTAGTATGCTTAAAGCTGAGTTAGATAAGATCAAAAAGGAAAAAGATAATATTCAATTAACTGTAGACACTCTAGAGTATGCTTCAAAGGGAGTCAATAAAATTATAGAGTGTCAAATGGTTAATAAGGCTAAGTCAGGGTTAGGTGATAAAACATGTCCACCTCCTCATAGAGGAGTGCATGCACCCCCAGGAATTGACTTAGAACACACAGGTTTAGTTGAGTTTCAAGAGCTAAAATTAGAATATGGTTGTAAGGCTAAAGAAAATGTTAATGTTAATAAACCTGATGTGTTGAATGAGCCTTTTGAGAGTGCTAGTGACACCTCTCTAGCTGAGGACAAGGTGTCAGAAGATAAGAACTCAGATGCTCCCATTATTGAAGATTGGGAATCTGATAATGAGGATCAGGTTGTAACTTAACCTGATGTAGAAGAGCAAAAAGGAACTGTTGTTCCTAAGGTGGTTAAAACTGAAGCTGTTAAACCTAGAACAAATGTAAAACAAGCTAGGAAAATAGTTAGATATTCTGAGATGTATAGGTCCACAAACAAGCCTAGGGGAAACAAGAGGAACTGGAATAACCTCAAGTCCCATCAATTAGGAACTGACTTTGTCATGTACAACAAGGCTTGCTTTTCTTGTTGTAGCTTTAACCGCCTACAGACCTTTTGTAATAACCATCAAGGGAAAAAGATGGTTACATGGAATAAAAGGGTTCATGGGAAGACAATTGAAAGGGTGAACTCAAACAGGTTTCAATATCACCCTAATGTTAACAGAATGAATCCCAGGGAAATTTTAATGAAGTCTGGCCTCAAACCAGTTAGTACTGCTCGACCAGCAGTTAGTACTGCCAGACCAATTAAGACTGTTTACCCTAAACCAACAGTTTCAAGTGCAAAACCAATTTCTAAAAATGCACAACAAACTGTTCACATGCCTTTTCACAAGATAGCAGTGTTTCAAAATAAATTTTGGAACTCAAAAGTTAAAACTGCCAGGCCAGTAGTTAATACTGCTAGACTAGCAGTTAGTACTGGTAGGCCTAAAAACCCTGCTAGGGATAAGGGAGTTAAAGTTGTTAAGGTCTCAGCATGTTGGGTATGAAGACCAATCAAACCCAATGGTGCATCAATCACATTAAAGAGATTTGATTATATTGATGCACGAGGCAAACCCAAGTCAGTAATGGCTTGGGTACCCCAAGGAAACTAATTTCCTTTCTTTTATGTACAGGGACATCTACAAGATGATTAAGAAGATCAAGGTTATGCAGATAGTGGATGCTCTAGGCACATGACAGGGAACATGTCCTATCTTTCTGACTTTACACCAATGAATGGAGGATATGTCACCTTTAGGGGAGGAATTGGTGGAAGGATTACTGGTAAAGGTACTTTGAAAACCGGTAAACTTGAAATTGAAGATGTGTATTTTGTGCAGGAGCAAAAGTATAATCTCTTTAGTGTCTCACAGATGTGTGACAAAAAGAACAAAGTTCTTTTTACTGACACTGAATGTCTTGTGCTTTCTCCAGACTTTAAGTTACCTGATGAAAGTCAAGTACTACTTAAAGTTCCAAGAAAGGGCAATATGTACAGTGTTGATATGAAGAAAATTTTTCCTAAAGAGGCTCTCACTTGTCTTGTTTCAAAAGCCACATTAGATGAGTCAATGCTATGGCATAGAAGACTTGGTCATGTCAATTTTAAAACCATAAATAAAATTGGTAAAGATGGTTTGGTAAGAGGCTTGCCTCAAAAACATTTTGAAAATGACCAAACTTGTATTGCATGTCTCAAAGGCAAACAACACAAGGCTTCTTGTAAGCCCAAGACCCAGAAATCTATTACTCAACCATTATTTATGTTGCATATGAACTTGTTTGGTCCTACATCTGTGAGTAGTATTCAACATAAGAAATACTGTCTTGTAGTTGTTGGAGTATGCTCTTGTCATAATGACTAATTATATGGCTAGACATATGTGAGCCTATGGGGTCACACACATATACAATGAGGTGCAATTTTATATGTCGTGTTTATTGTATTTACGATATATAAATAACCGTAAGTAACCAAGAACCGCTATTGGGCTTCTAATGAATAAGTAATGGACTTATTGCATTGGACTAGAAAAACAAATGGGAAGCCCATTTGGCCCATGGTGAAGCCGGCCTAGGAGTAACTTCCAAGGGAAGTTTGGTTTGAATTTGGTCAAGATTATTATGAGTAATTATCTCCTAATTAATACATAACAATAACCATCATTCTCTCCCTCCCCCTCTCTCCTTTGGTGTACGGCAACAACAAGAAAAAAAACCCTATGGTTTTGCTTTTCTTGATCTTTTCTTTGTATCTTGTTTATTCAAAGAACACAAGAAAGGTTACGGTGGTTACGGGTTAAAGACTAGCATCAATTGGCATACAAGGAAGTGTAGTGTGGATACACATAGAGGTGACCTCCATTGATCACTTGGGTTTCTCATCTAGTCAAATCATAAGTCTTGTTGGTGACTCCCGAATCACGCTACAAAGGTATAACTTATGTGTTTATTTTATTTGATTGATCATATGGCACTATGGATCCTGTTATGGTGATGTTCTTCCGCTGCATGTATTTATTTAATATGTTTTATATTGCTAAATCACCTATAGTGGTATCACGAGCCATCATATGTTGTCATATGATCATCTTGTATGCGTAAAAATGGCTAAAAACGTGTTTTTTTTAATGGATTTAAAAGTATAATCTTAAAACAGCCCCCAGGGCTTATATATTCTGAATATGTCGACCTTAAAGAGGTCTTAAGATCTGGACTTTTTGATCCTATGGCCATTTGTTATGCATACTTTAATTGTTTACTTGATCGGTACCCGTAAAATGGCCTAAAAACGTGTTTTTTAAGAGATTTTTAACCCAATTTCAAATCAGCCCATGAGGCTTATTTTTCTGTGGTAAAATGGTGTTAAGAAGGTCCTAATATTAGTGGGTTATGAGTCTATGGCCATTTGTCATGCGTACCATTCGGGGTTTTAATTCTTGTTAATTATTTCTTCGATTTGTTGGCTAACAATTTAATTCTTGTTATTTACTTTGTTATCCATGGCAAATACATGCATGTTTGTCCATGGAGTTAGCCAACACCTTGTAATGATGATAATTTTAATGTATTATTATGTGTATATGCAAAGCCGGTGAAAACCTAGACCACTTATGCATTGTGATGTTGTGATTGTTGTTTGTTTTTATCGTTTTGGGGTTTGCCACTGTTTCGGCACTTTTGTAATGTATTTCATTTTGGTTTTGCCATTTTTTGGGCATTTTTACAGTAGATACAAAGTAGATTAGATGTATTTAACTTTATATATATTGTAACCGAAAGCTTGGAAGCAAATGGCGAAAGAATGAAGTGTTGTAAACCAAAAGTAGCTGCTGGACACCTGTTGGGAAAATGCGATTTCCTATTGATTGGTATGGTATTTTTGGCTAAATTTTTTGGTGCAGGTCCACAAGACATAGGGATACAACTTTGTCAACTGGGCCGAATCATGAGGAGGTGATCTTCTAGGGCATTTGGGCCTTGCAAAACAGAAAAACTGGGCTGACAGAATCTGAAGTTCATGTGCATTATGGGCTTTTTACTTGCTCATGATTGTCTTGGGGCAAGTGGGTGCCCTCCATGTGGTTGTGATATTTGTCCCTAGTTGACTCTTGGTTCTTGTGATGGCTCACAAGACCAAGCATAGGATTTTCATCGGTTGAGGCTTTGCATATTGTGGTTGTATGTTTGTTTGGTTGTTTTTTGTATGGTTGTGACTACATGAAAAACGAAAATTGTTTTCATAAAACTTGAAACAAAACATAAACCATTTTGAACTAAGTCTTATGATTTAGTTTAACTAAGTTTAAATATGATTTGAAACTTAAAAATCATTATTTTCTAAATAAACACTTAAACAAGTTAAGGTTGTTTATTCATTAATTGTATTGTCCAAACTTAATAATCCACTTAGGATTTATATTAGTCTTGAAAATGGACAACTTGACACACGTAAACTAAAACAATGATTAGACTTAAGTTAAGAAAAGTTTTAACTTGTGCTACGAAGAATGAATGCATGCTTTTTTCGTACACGTTTTTTATTCACATCAGAACACTTTACCCGTCAAAATTTAAGTCATTGCCGTCCAATTATGAGAACACTTGCAATTACCTTTTAGCATCTGGTCAGACCTAGGCTAAATTGTAACCCAAGGTGACTATTCTCCGTGTGTCAGACCTAGGATTATTCTCACACGTTTTCAAATTGGATAACTTAATCGAGTATTGTGGTCAGACCCTTGCCCGAGGCAAAGATGGGACTAAACATGCCAGCTTGACACTAGTTACTTGATCACTAGTGCCATGAGTCCCATAAAGTTCTAAGAGTTGCACATGTAATGCAATTGGTCGACGTTACCTACCTATTGAATCAACCATTTCTAGTAGATCAACAGCATTAATGGTCGAACCTCAATGAGGATCTTAGCCTTTTCGTAAAATTAATTGGTTTAATATGCTTAAACTTGGGTAGTTAATTTTAAAAAGGATAAATTATCGAAAATACTAAAATTGAACTTTGTAAATTCAATTAATGCAATGCAAGCTGTAAACAAGAGTTTGTTCTTTTCTTGTTAAAAGGACGAACTAAGTCGATCTTTCCTTGTAAGAAAGAGACTTATTCCTATCCTTTTTCTTTATGAGGAAAAGCCATAATAGGAATATTTGAATTTTCCTAATTCTAATCAACCTCAAGGAAAACCTACTCTAGAAATCGTGATGTCTTGTAAAAGTCAAAACGGTTAAGTATGGTTACACATCTTATTCTTTCAAGATTGTTTCATAACCCTAGTTTCGGTTTTGAAACCTCTAAGAATATAAAGATATTTGGATAACTAGAGAACACGTACATTTGACTTGACCTCTTTGGTCAGACCTTAGGGCCATTTCAACCCATGGCGAATTTTGCTCATTGGTCAGACTTTTGGCGATATTTGCATGTTCTTGCTTGGTCGACCTTTTTCGTACTAGCTACCATTCTAAAATGAGTTCAAATAATTAGAAGACGGAAATATCAATAAACCGCAAAGTGGTAAAGGCAATTACTAGCATGATTACCTAGCAGTTTGTCATAACCCAATAAACCCACTATGGTCCTACATACCCTTGTGGTGAAGTAGACCAATTATGGAGGAAATGCATGCCTATTTTCAAGTTAAAATAGCAATGATGGCTAGCCCATCATCTATATGTTAGAACTTGATGCACTTTCTTGAATACCTAAGTACATGTTTACTAGTCAAAGTGACTCACATTAGCAATAATGTGTAGATATTCAAAGAAAGATGGAAAGTATCCAATCGCCACTCACTCTCCACTGGTGACGTAACACATTAAAATGTTGTCTAATCCAGTGGGAGCTACGTGACTATATTACTGGTGACGAAACACATGTAATGTTGTCTAATCCAGTGGGAGTTGTAAGTTTCAATACCTTACAACTTGCCCATCTTATTTCCAGATTGTCTTGAAATAATACATTACTTTCCACATGTTAAGCATCATAGTATATATAAGAACCATTGCATAAATTTTATTAGATAACTTGTCGCGTTCCTGATGTTGCTTCCTGAAATGTTATCTATAAAATCGTTATGCATGATTCATTATTAAAACGATAAAGTTCTACATATCTATATTTTGATTTTGACTAAAAATCATATGTTATCTTAGACATTGTCATATTGCTCTCATGATGTTGTGCCATGCACAAGTGGGAGAAATCTTAATTGTGTGCAAGGTACAACATATAACAATATGACTAATAGCTTTTCTTGACTGAAAGGTAAGAAACCAAGATTCTACTAGGACTTCTACACATAAAATGTAGGTTGCCCTAATTAGAACAAATATCAAGATAACATGAAAAACAACTTCAACATATTCACTGAATTGTTTAGTAAATATGATTATGTCTTCTTGTAAAGTCATAATCATGAAGTATGAAATTAACTTGAAATTACTATTGAGGCCAAGTGTCGGCGCTCGTAATTACTTTAATTGAATATGTTTAGGTCTCTTGTAAAGACACAAACATCAATTCAGTTAATTGTTGAAAGACAAATAACGTAAAGTAAGACGTTGATTTGTTATGTCTTCTTGTTAATACATGCACACTTACGACGTATAATATTAAATGTTTGTGTTTTCAAGTCAAAACATACACATGAAGTAAAGTATGCAATAGGCTAAAATTACTATTGATGTCATCTGGTTTGACCTGGTTGGCAGATATGTAAGCCAAAAGTATAAGTTCATCTAATGAGTTGTGTGATAGTCTCACAACATCAGTCCTCATGGAATACCACAACTTTATGGTATGTCCATCATGGAAAATCAAACACTATTTATATTGTTTGATCCTTGATGACTTAAACTGTTTTACCTCCAAAGCTATCAAGGTTAGAAAATTGGATGTGCCATGTGTACACTCAATATGATTCCAACCCAGAAGGAATTTAAGACACCATTGTATTATGGCATGGGATGAATCTTATTATGTCTTGATTGAAGTTCTGAATTTGTTAACTACCTAAGAGTAAGTAATTAACAAACTAGAGTCAAGAACTAACGATGTATTTTAGATGTCCCACTTGAAAACAATTCATTGTTACTCAAGATGCTGAGTATCTAGAGATTAGTCTCTACATACAAAAGCAAGTAGGAGCACCTTTAGATCTTGAAGTTATTCAAAAGCAACCTTCTAAGTACACTTGCTAATGTCATACTAAGGTTGAACATGCATATGTTAAACCATAGATTGATATCTCTCATTCATAAATCTGCAAGGATTTCTTTTGCACCTGAATGATATAGTTTTTATATTAATGCTAAGGGACAAAAGTTAGAGGATCATAGTGAGCCTGCTAACTACTGAGATGCATTATCAGATATTATATCTGATGAGTAGCTCAAAACTATGAATGTTAAGATGCAGTCCTAGAAAGACAATCACTCATGGAGTTTGATTGGTCTCTTACCAATCAGTTAGACTGTGAGGTCAAGAATGAGTTTCTTGAAGAGAAAACTCAAAAGGACAAACTTGTACACGCATTTAATGCACGCGTAGTAAAAAGAGTTTACTCATACTCAGAATTTGACTATGATTAAATCTTCCTATCTACAAACATTAAATGTATAAAGATTAATTGTCATACTTGTTTTCATTTAAATGAAATATGACAATCGGATATCAAAACACCTTTCTTGTTGATTATCTTTGCGAGGACGATGAGTAATCAAAAGGGTTTATGAATCCATATAATCTTTATTATGTATACAAGATAAAATAATCCATGTGTGGATTAGATCATGCATCTAGGAGCAAAGATCTTGAGTTAATTATAAAATCATTAATTTGATTTTGATTAATAAGATTACTCCTAAGTACACTAAGAGCAAGTTGGAGCACGGTATTTATTTTCTTAAATCTCATATGTCATTAACATATTAGAAACAATATTCCATCTAAGCTAGACTTTAATCCTTAGCTTGGAATGAAGTTTCTCTTGAGGGATTTATAAAATAAGACATACAACCTTGTTATGTATATGTTTATTAGAATAAACATAAGCGGTTATTAAGTCTAAACATAATATGACATGTTATTGAGGGGAGTCTCAATGATCAATCTCACTTGATGAGATTGAACACATGAGGGGAAATCATAAGTTCGACTAAAGGATTCATCATGTAAGTCATATTACGCATTGGGCTATGTTTATCATTTGCATGAATGCAAGATGAGTTGATAACAAATATCTAAGTAAACGTCATTAGATAATTGTTAAAGGAACATTATAATGGACCTACGAAGGACCAAAGATATGTTCAAACGTTTACGGATATTTGAGGAGCTCTGTTTTGTTTGCATACGTTAATGCTTATTTAACTGAGATGATACTCAACCCCAGTCGTGGTCATCATGAATGATGACATTGATGACTAGATGTGCTCGACTGAGAGCATTAATGCGTTATACATTAAAAGAATAAAAATACTTTATAGTTTGAGAAACTATTCAGATGACTGCCTGAAGTAGGTGTTTTGCTAGCTTCAAACACCCTATGGAATGTATTGTTACAGTACTCGTCTTGTACTTGAATGCACACATACAAAGGACAATCATCATTTAAACCTTTTATGAGTTTTAAAATAAGTATTCTCAAAGTTTACTCAGATGACTACTTGTTGTCTTGTACAACATGATTCGATCATGGTGGGAACATCGGATTCCAACCTATGAGTAGTCTTATGCATATCTGTTTTTAGTATTTGGATAATGGAACTGTAAGCAGTCGTATTATGCAATGAATTGATATACCTGGTATGATCGTCTTCATTTATACTACTGTGTTATATATTTGCATGTTTAATCCATGAATAATTTATTTATTCTAAAATTGTCCATTGCCAGTTGACGATACGGGAGTATCATCAAATTAAGGCAAATGTGAGCGTGTTGGTGATTCATTTGCCAAACTCAGATGTTGTTCATTGTGATGAACATTGGATTGACCCAACCTACGAGAATTCACTACATGGATCGTCGTCAATAGTGAATCTCGCAAGAGGTTTTGTCTCTTATCCTTAGACTTAAGATGCAAGCAGGTCTTGCATATGTGGAATTTCATTCCTTGATATGGTTAAACGCTGTCCTGAATAAGGTAGTTATAAAGGCCATTATCAGGAGTGATATGAAGCATGTGAATGACACGTGTAGTCAAAACAGGATTTGTTCCTCCACATGTTATGGAGTTAGATACTATTGGGCCCCTCGATGAATTGAACAGATGTTTGTGTGGCCGTACCCAAATGAGATTAAGATGAATCTTAATTCACTTGGTAATCTTGTTCAATATCTATATCGAGAAACATAATAGTTGAACTATTAGAATGACTTTTGATCCATGTCTAATATTCAACACGGTATCTCTAACAAAAGGATAGATGACATATAAACCATCTGAAAAGAGACGTTTAAGAAACTGCCCTCACATATTTCTAGGGGCATTGGCGTGTTGCTAGACGCTAACCCTTGTATAATTACTTGATTATTATGACGTCGCAAGTGGGAGCTGTTGGAGTATGCTCTTGTTATAATGACTAATTATATGGCTAGACATATGTGAGCCTATGGGGTCACACACATATACACTGAGGTGCCATTTTATATGTCGTGTTTATTGTATTTACGATATATAAATAACCGTAAGTAACCAAGAACCGCTATTGGGCTTCTAATGAATAAGTAATGGACTTATTGCATTGGACTAGAAAAATAAATGGGAAGCCCATTTGGCCCATGGTGAAGCCGGCCTAGGAGTAACTTCCAAGGGAAGTTTGGTTTGAATTTGGTCAAGATTATTATGAGTAATTATCTCCTAATTAATACATAACAATAACCATAATTCTCTCCCTCCCCCTCTCTCCTTTGGTGTACGGCAACAACAAGAAAAAAAAACCCTAGGGTTTTGCTTTTCTTGATCTTTTCTTTGTATCTTGTTTATTCAAAGAACACAAGAAGGGTAACGGTGGTTACGGGTTAAAGACTAGCATCAATTGGCATACAAGGAAGTGTAGTGTGGATACACATAGAGGTGATCTCCATTGATCACTCGGGTTTCTCATCTAGTCGAATCATAAGTCTTGTTGGTGACTCCCGGATCACGCTACAAAGGTATAACTTATATGTTTATTTTATTTGATTGATCATATGACACTATGGATCCTGTTATGGTGATGTTCTTCCGCTGCGTGTATTTATTTAATATGTTTTATATTGCTACATCACCTATAGTAGTAACTGATGATTTTAGTAGATTCACATGGGTTTTCTTTCTAGGATCTAAAGATGAGACACCTAGCATTCTTAAGACTTTTATAACTGAAATAGAAAACCTAGTTGATAAGAATGTAAAAATCATCAGGTGTGACAATGGGACAGAGTTTAAGAATAGAGTTATGGATGATTTCTATAGGGAAAAAGGTATTAAGAGAGAGATTAGTGTAGCTAGAACTCCTCAGCAGGATGGGGTTGCTGAAAGGAGGAATAGGACACTAATTGAGGCTGCTAGGACCATGTTAGCTGACTTTAAACTGCCCATCACTTTTTGGGCTGAAGCAGTTAATACTGCTTGTTATGTGTAGAATAGGGTTTTAGTAGTCAAACCTCACAACAAGACACCATATGAACTATTTAGAGGTAGAACACCTGGTTTAGGTTTTCTAAGACCATTTGGGTGTCATGTCACTATTCTTAATACCTTAGACCGTTTGGGAAAATTTGATGGTAAATCTGATGAGGGTTTCTTGGTTGGGTACTCATTGAACAACAAAGCCTTTAGGGTATACAACACAAGAACCAGGAAAGTAGAGGAAAATCTGCATGTTTAGTTTCTAGAGAATAAGTCTAATGTTGCAGGTGATGGTCCAAAATGGCTGTTTGATCTTGATACTCTAACACAGTCTATGAACTATGTACCAGTTGTTGCAGAAGCATTTTCTAATGATATTTCAGGTTTAGAAGATGGTGTTGAAACAGGTGAACCAAGCTTGGAGAAAGAGACAGATCAAGATCATATTTTGATGCCTATTTGGAATAGTGTTGATTCATCTTCAAAGGATGTTGGCCCTTCTTCTGATGCAAACAAAGAAGGTTATGAAGATGGAAACAATACAGGCGGTTTTGACGAACCAGAGAATCATGAAAATAGTACAAATGGAGATTGTACTGCTGAGCCTCATGTTAGGACTGCTGGGAAAAATGTTCATACTGCTGGCCCATCAGGTATTACTACTGATGATTTCTCAGAAGATGAAGTAGATATCAACAACATGCCACTCACCTATTAAGTTCCCACAACTCCACACACAAGAATACACAAATATCACTAACTTGAGAATGTGATTGGAGACATACAGTCTGGTGTGAAGACAAGAAGGCAGACTTTGAATTCAGATCAAAAAGGCTTTCTTAGTGCTGTTTATGAAGAGATGAAATATAAAGATGCCAACACATGTCTGTTTTTGTGTTTCCTTTCACAAGAAGAACCCAAGAATATACTTAATGCCTTACAAGACTCAAGCTGGGTGGAAGCTATGCAAGAGGAGCTTCTACAGTTCAAGATTCAAAAGGTCTGGGTGCTAGTTGATTTACCCAAGAGTATGAGGGTTATTGGTACTAAATGGATATTCAGAAACAATAAAGATGAAAGGGGGATAGTGATCAGAAATAAGGCAAGACTTGTAGCCCAGGGGTATACACAAGAAGAAGGAATAGACTATGAAGAGGTTTTTGCACCTGTAGCTAGGATTGAAGCCATAAGATTATTCTCAGCTTATGCTTCTTTCATGGGGTTTATGGTTTACCAGATGGATGTCAAGAGTGCATTTCTCTATGGTACTATTGAAGAAGAGTTTTATGTTTCTCAACCTCCAGGCTTTGTAGATCCTGAACATCCAGACAAGGTGTACAAGGTGGTGAAAGCTCTTTATGGATTGCATCAAGCTCGTAGAGCCTGTTATGGAACATTGACTACTTATCTGTTAGAGAATGGGTTCCAGAGAGGCAAGTATGATTAGACTCTATTTATCAAGAAGAACAAGGGGGATATCTTGTTGGTACATGTCTATGTGGATGATATCATATTTGGATCCACAAAGAAGGAGATGTGCATAGAATTTGAGAAACTTATGCATAATAGGTTTCAAATGAGTTCCATGGGTGAACTTACCTTCTTTTTAGGGCTGCAAGTGAAGCAATCAGCTGAAGGCATATTTATCAGTCAAGATAAGTATGTAACTGAGATATTAAGGAAGTTTCAATTTACTGATGCTAAAGTGGCAAGCACACCTTTTGATCCAGAGAAACCTTTGCTTAAAGATGCAGATGGAGAAAGTGTTGATGTACACACCTACAGGTCCATGATTGGATCCTAGATGTATCTCACTTCATCAAGATCAGATATTATGTTTGTTGTGTGTGCATGTGCAAGGTTTCAAGTCAATCCCAAGGCTTTACATTTAGTTGCTGTGAAGAGGATCTTTAGGTACCTAAAGGGTCAACCTAAGTTGGGTCTATGGTATCCTAGGGAATCTCCTTTTGATCTGGTGGCATACTCAGATAGTGACTATGCTAGAGCAAGTCTGGATAGGAAATCAACAACATGTCGTTGTCAGTTCCTAGGTTGCAAACTTATATTATGGCAATGAAAGAAGCAGACAATTGTGGCAACTTCTACAACTAAAGCTGAGTATGTAGCTGCTGCAAGTTACTGTGTTCAAGTTCTATGGATTCAGAATCAGCTGCTTAACTATGGGTACAATTTTATGAATACCATGATATATATTGACAATAGCAGTACAATATGCATTATTAAAAATCCAGTGCAACATTCTAAAACAAAACACATAGAAATTAGGAATCATTTTATAAGAGACTGCAATGAGAAAAAGTTAGTTCAGGTTGTTAAAATTCATACTGATCAAAATTTTGCAGATCTTCTCACTAAAGCTTTTGATGTCGGAAGGTTCCAATACTTGGTAGCAAGTATTGGATTGCTTAATCCTTAAAGTTTCTAAATCTTTGTGTTTTTGTACATAAAATTGGATTTGTACTGCTAGTTATGTCAATTAGTAATGTTGTTTATAGTTTGTACTGCTAGTACAAATTAGGACTGTTATGTTTGAACTGTTAGTCATAGTTTATACTGCTATGAAGCAAATGCTTTGCATTTTGTTTTCTTGGTTTTGGACTAACATTTACGGGTATGGAGCTTAAGCACAAGGGATTTACTACTGCATTGTGTGAGCAGTAAATGGTGGATTGGTTGCTGACATAATAGATTGATGATGGACATAATTTAGGTATCCCTTGACAAAGGTTCTACACCAAATTTGGGAGATTCTTTAAAATTTCTTTCTTGAAATCATATTATGATGTTTTTGCATATGTATTGATGGCATAGTTAGTCAGATAGTAACTGATCTAACTCACTCTCTGCCATTTTATACTTTTATTAGTATAATGTGTTATTCCAAGGACATTTGGTAGAGAGAACAGCGAGCAAAAGTGAATTTAACACATTTATGTTAGAGGCAACACCTGTCACGAGCTAGAAACCCTGTCAAGAAAGCTCTTTGAATGAGTTTATCTTATCACAGGCATTTATTTATAACTGAAAATATTGGTTCTCACACAACCAGAGGTTACATTAAACCAAAAATTTGATTAAGTGTCTTCCTTTACACTTAATCCCTTCAAAATGGTTGTATGCAGTATTGTTTTAAATCAAAATTGAGTTAATACTGCTAAGTCAAAGTTTTTCCAAAACTTAGTACTGCTTGGCAAGAGTTAGTACTGCTAGGCTAAAGTTTATACTGCTGGATAGCCGTTTGTACTGATGAGTAATAACCACTTTTTGAATATAGCCGTTGAGAAGTTGTTGATATTTTTACTGGTCAAAATCTTTACTTAAGGGTTTCCTTTTTGGATATTTTCACTTTTAATCTATTATATTCACTTTTATTCAATCTAAATTTATCTTTTAATTGAATTCGGTCCTCTAGAAACCCTAACAAATCTTATAAAATATCTCAATTCACTTACCTCAACCTACTTTCTAACCTAATTACTCAAATCCCAGCAGTCAAATCACAATTTTACTGACAGTCATGTCCTCTTTAACTTTTGTCGACAAGCTCAATATGGTGGCCTTTTTGGAGAAAACTGAGGAAGGTGAACAATTTCATCAAATAGTAGATTTCCTGAATGCTTCTCATATAAGGTATTTCTTAACTTTAAACCCTACTATCTATGTCTCCCAAATCAAGCAGTTTTGGCAGACTGTAACTGTCAGAACTATTGAAACTGGAGACAAAGAACTTAATGCAACAGTAGATGGCAAAACCATCACTCTTAATGAATCATCAGTTAGGAGGCATCTCCACCTAGCTGATGACAATGGTATTAATGCCTTGCCAAATACTAAAAATTTTCAAACTTTAACCAGAATGGGGTATAACATCACATCTCAATCTTTAACTTTTCAAAAAGGTTGTTTTGCCCCACAATGGAGGTTTTTAATTCATACCATCCTTCATTGTTTAAGTCCTAAGAAAACTTCATGGGAACAGTTCAGTAGCAATATTGCAACTGCTCTCATTTTCTTATCAACCAATAGGACTTTCAATTTTTCAAAACTTATTTTTGAAGGAATGGTAAAGAATGTGGACAGTAAATCAAAAATTTTGATGTATCCAAGGTTCATTCAAACAATTTTGAACATGAGGAAAAGTCAGCTTCTACCTCACCAAACTGTTTATCAAAAACCAACACTTACCCAAAAACTTTGTAGTAATATGAGGATGGCCTCAAAAGGGTATAGTGGGGTAGAAGTGCCTTTGTTTGATTCTATGTTACAGGTACAGGGTGAAGGGTCAACAACCCCAGTTGACTCCCAACACACACCCACATGTTTATCACAATCAGCCTCACAACCAACTTCATCACCCACTAGGAGTTTATCCAGAGAGGGCTCTGTTGTTCCTCAGCACAGAGTTCCTACTACTTCCCTAGATGCAGATGAGGCTGACAATGTTAGTGTAGGCAGGGCTGCCACTACTATCACAGGCTTAGAAGCTGGGCAGAAAAGGGGTAACATAAGAAAGACCCAACCTATGGCAACATATACAGTACCCAGTTCTTTTGAACCAAGTACTAGTGGTGGAATCCCAAGCCAATTGGCAATTGGAACAATTGGGTGGCTCAGATGCTCACCATGTGGTGGAGTCTGATTCTATGCCCCATGATGGACCTTTCCCTGAAGGTCACACATCAGGAAGTGCTGAGGGCAGTCAGAAACTCAATGAATTGTTGGATTTATGTACATAATTGATAGTTGAAGTTACTAGCTTGGAGGATGAGCTCTCAACATACAAGAAAGTCTTTGGAAAAGTCTACACCAAACTTGTATTGAAGGTGAAGAAGTTGTAGCAGAAAGTAAAGACTCTTCAAAGAAAAAGATCAGCTCACATGGTGGAATCATTTACTTCTTCCAGTTCAGATGATGATCAAGATGAAGACAAGGGTGAGGAGTCTTCCAAACAGGGGAGGAAGATAGCTGAGATAGATGAAGACCCCAATGTCTCATTGGTTCAAGAGGGATCTGACACTTAGGGGAGGTCAGATGATCCTATGGAAGAAACTGCTCAAGGTTAACAAGGTACCGCTCTTGATCAAGAAGGTACTGCTAGTGAAGAAAAATGTACTGCTGGAGCAGGGATTAGTACTGCTGGTGCAGTATACATGAGAAGAAAAAGACCAGACAAGGGCAAAGGTGTGATGATTAAAGAAAAGCCATCCAAGAAGATAAGTCAGAAATCTCAAACTCAAATTGCTCATGATGAAGAGCTTGCTCAAAGACTTCATGCTGAAGAAGTAGCAAGAGCAGCTGAAGAAGAAAGAATTGCTCAGTTCATGGTTGAACAGAAGCTACTCAGAGAAGAACAAGAAAAAGCTGCTCAAGAACAAGCTGATAGGGAATTAGCTGCAAGGATGCAAGAGGAGGAAAGGTCACAGTTCATAACTGAAGAACAAGAACAAGCAATCCGTGATCTATTGGAGCAGATAAGAAAGAGTCAAAGCAAGAAGCAAGCTGCACAGAAGAAACCTCCTACAAGCGCTCAACAACTAAGGTACATGAAAGATTATCTGAAGCATCAAGACTATTGGAAAGAACAACATTTCAAAGGAAGGTCTTATGAAGAAATAGAGAAGTCATACTTCAGTGCTTATAGAAGAATTCAGAATTTCTTAAGAGGAGATGCAGAAACAGTTGAGACAAGTAAAGGTGAAAAGACATCCGGTGAGCAATTAGAATCAGATGAGTCAAAGAAGCAAAGGACTGAGGAAGAAAAAGAAAAAGAAACAGTTGAAGAAGAAGAAGTATTGACTGGTGAACAACTCCAAAGTATGATGGTGATAGTTCCAGAAGTACTCAATGTGGATCCCATTCAAGCAAAGCATCCCATTATTGACTGGGAAGTTTATTCAGATGGAGTAATTCAAGGCTGGAAAATCATCAGGGTAGCAGAACAATCAGAAGTGTATAAATATTTTGAAAATCTGATCAAGTCAGTTGATAGATAAGATTTGGACAAGCTGTGGAGTTTAGTTCAAGAAAGATTTAGATCAAAAGACCCTACTGAAGACAAAGACAAGGAGCTATAGGTGGAGCTGAAGTGGCTATATGAGCCTGACTCAGAAGATATTCTATGAAGATTTCAAGCCCATGACTTGGCTACTACTTGGAGACTGTTTGACAACTATGGTGTTCATCAGGTATCTACTAAAGCAGGAGTGGATGTCTACATACTAGTTGAGAGAGACTTTCCATTGAGAGAAGGAATTTTAAATGTCATGTTAGCAGTTAAGCTCAGAGTTGATGAAGACTCAGAAATGGCTAGAGAGTTGGTGAGAAAAATATATCAGCAAGCAGAAGAAATGAAGGCTAGAACACTAAGACTAAGACTAACATTATAATGTTTGGAAGAATCCTCACAAGGTAATCATTTAATTCAAAAACTTGTTGATTTAGGGTAAATAACAAGTTTAGGGGAGGATTGTTAGGAATTAAATGTTGAAGTATTAGTACTGCTGAAGATAACACTAACAGTACAAACTGCTAGTGTAAGTTCAAGACTGTTGAAGACAACTAACAATTCAAACAGCTAAGTTAGTACTGCTAGTATAGAAGACTGCTGCATGAAGATACTGCTCTAGAAGACGTGTAGAAGGATAAGTAGAAAAGATAGTATGTATATCTTATTTAGTTAGAATTATACAGATAGATACTTATCTTGTAAAGGACTCCTTGTGCTATAAAAGGCGTTCCTAGATTAGATGTTGATATACTTTTTTGTTAAGATTCAAGGTTTTGTAACCCTAGTGATATTAGAGATCACTCGTATTATATCTAATAATATTGAATCATTTGGAGTTATATTCATTGTTCATTGTTCATATAAACATTGCATTACTGTTACATCAAACCAATCTTCTAAGTTTCATCAAGTAGATCCCGCATACTTGTTGATATAAACTCAAAGTATCCTTAACACATTCTAAGTGTTTAGATCCTCTCAATAAAGAATTAAATCAACCAATATGTTATGCCAGTAAGATATAATAAAGCACGATTGAGTGATAATATATGTACCCTACACCGCCCACTATTGATCAATATAATAAGAATTAGATCAACCAATATGTTAAGTCGGTTGGATACAAAGAAGAGTTAATATCACGTTGATGATTGATGAAGAAAAAGAATGATTGGAACGATCGTATGTTTTTTCTTCAAAAAAATCGCCTGAGAGAGTACTAACAGATTGAGGATTCGAACCTTGGGTTTTGCTCAACTTACTTTAATTATCCATGTTTAGTTTTTTTGCCATGTGCCCAACTTACTTTAATTACTTCACTAATACTGCAATAAAATGATAATTTTTTCCGGCGTACTCACTCTATCTGAATATTATTGCGTTTTATACAAAACACACTAAGAAAAATGGATTATTTACAGTCTTTTTCGGGTAAAAAGGGGTCGCAAGGGAGACACATTGGTGTCGGATCGCAAGGGAGACACATTAGCTCTTTGGGGTAGCTCAATGGTGTTTCGATAGCCTTGGTGGCTGGGTCTTGGTTAATTGGTGGGTCTTGGTGTGGTTTTTTTTGTTGGTTTGGTGGAGCTTGGTGTTGTTGGTTGATAGGTTCAAAGATGACTTCACCCACCATGATGGCGAATGAAGGGATACGAACAAAGGGAACAAAGAAAAGATAGACTAAAGAAAGCTAATAAAAAGAAAATAAAAATCTCACTTGATAGGAATCTAGTGATTAGACCTAAACGAGATAGAAATTGAACCTAAACAATAACTATTCCCCGACAGCGGCGCCAAAAACTTGATGCGAGGATTGCGTCCACGCAAAAGGTTTTACTTCTCAAGGGATCTTGAGAAGCTTGCAATCCTTCAGGCAGTGTACATGATCGTTGTAGTGTAGTATAGGTAGGTCCGGGGGATTGGTCGTTCTCTAGGAGAATAGGGTCATTATGTCAAGATGTATGACGAGATAGGTCTAGAGGTGAGGGAAGATTCTTTTTGTATTTTTATATTTTTTAGAAAGCAAATAAAATTTTAGTTTTGAAGGAGTGGGCGGAATTAGTTTTTAATCAACTAACCCAAAATCTAATTATAAAATTAAAATTAAACTTAAAACAAGAAAAAAATAAATTGGTGAACTTCTTATGATAGGAAAGGCGTGTTTACTTAAATTTAATTACTCCCTAGTATCTCCTATTGATTCGTTGAATTTTCACGTCCTTGTTTTAGTTGAAGCATCGTATTCCTTATTATTGGTCATGGGGAGGTGCCGAAGTCCCCAACTCTATGAATATTAGTCTCCCCTAAATCCCTTAACATCCATTAAGTTTTTTAGGATCTACAAGCCGCAATTCACGCAATAAATACAATGAACAAAACCAATAGTGCACTCTACGGTCGCGTTTTTAAGACGTTCAAGCTAGTTACATATAAGAGGTCAGCCAGTTTTCTTAATCTAACACGATAACAATCAACTAAACAAGAGACAACAAATCAATATTCAATAACTAGGTTTTATTAGATTTAAGCAAACACAAGCAAACTTAAGCTAGCATGATAGATAGAAGAAAAGATAAACAATTAATCAAACAACACATAGACATATTGAATGATTAAACGAATAACTTATCTTTAATAAAGCATAAGGTTTAAGGGTTGAAAAACCCTTACAAAGCTGCTGAAATTCGACTAGGGTTTATTCTCCAAAGATGTCACACTTAACAATAAAAGCATGCGAAAATATATATAGGAATACAGTTCTGACAACGTTAGGTTATAGCCTCTGACGCCGTCAACTCGCTGTGGTTTAGGGTTTCATCTGTCAGAAAGGGATCTGAGGCCGTCACTTGTAAAATCCTTTTGAGCCGTCTCTTGTTAACTTAAAGCGTGACGTCCATCTTCTTTTAAAACCTGACGGCGTCAGGTTATAAAGTCTTCAAAACTCTCTGAGGCGTCACTTGTTAGCTTAACACTAGAAAATCCATCTTGAATTGCAAAGGACGGCGTCACGTTGTAGCATGTGATGCCATCAGAAACTGTTGTCTGACAGGTTTTTCGCGACTTCTTCGTTTTCTTCACTTTTTCATCCAAATATGCTCCAAAAGTGCCGATTCCCAGAATTCTCGTCCCAAGTACCTACAATACAAAAAGAAACGATTTGAGGCAATATTTGATCATATTTACTCGATTTTAGGCTTAAATGACCCCTTAAAAAGGTAAATAATAAATCCTTATCAGCCATACTTGGCAGTCTCGGGATTTATTACCTTTCTATCTTCAAAGTCCCCGAATATGTTTTAAAGGCTTTGGAAAGAATTCATGCTATGTTATTTTCTATTCCATTTTTTTTGTGGGGGTGGGGGTGGGGGGGGCTCCTAAGATTCAAAAAAAATTGCTGGGATAAAACGGTCTAATATCTTATCCTCGTTCGATAAAGGCGGCTTGGGTATAGGCAGTTTAAAGTTGTTTAATATTTCATTTCTCCAAAAGTTGTGTTAGAGATTTATCTCTAATCCGAAACTTCTATGGGTGAAAGCTATTAATGCCTTGCATGGGTAAGAGGGTAGTTTCGACCATCATGAGTCTAATACAAACGGTGTTTGGGGCAAAATTGTGGGGACTTCTAATTATTTACGTTCGAGTGCCATTCTTTCTGATTACTCGTTATGCTTCCAGGTGGGTTGTAGTATTCTCATTCGATTTTGGAAAGATACGTGGCTTGGTAACTCCCCGTTATATCTCTGATTCAATACACTTTTTCGGTTTGAGCAAGATAAGGATTGTTTGGTTGTAGATCGTATTTCAAATGGCCATTGGTGTTGGAATTGGTCTAGATCGGATTTGGGTGTTCGTAACGAGGCTTATCTTATAGACATGTTGAACAAAATTAGCCAAGTTGATATCCTCACTAATTCAGACACTTGTGTTTGGTCTATTGCACATGATGGCGTTTTCTCGGTAGGAGTGACTCGTAGGCACATTGATGCTCATCTTTTGCCCTCTTTGGATCATCCTACTACATGGGATAAGTCTCTTCCTCGCAAAGTGAACAACTTCATGTGGTGTTTATTGCTTGACAAGCTTCCACATCGTCTCAATCTCTCGTCTCGAGGTATCGAAATCCCAGAGATCTTTTGTCCTTCTTGTAATGGTAATGTGGAGTCTAACCTCCATATCTTCTTATAATGGTATTTGGAGGCTCATTCGTACTTGGTGTGCGCCTCCATGCCTTTATTCGTATCTCACATTGATGAAGCGAAAAGTGTACCGCTTTTAAGGGGTCATTTAAGCCCTAAATCGTATTTATTTGATCAAATATTGCCCTAAATTGTTCCTTTTGTCATTTTAGGTACTTTTGAGGAGAAATCTGGAAAAGGAGGCATTTTGGACGTTTTTGGAGCATAAAAGTGAAGAAAACGACAAAGTCTCAAAAATCGGCTAAAAGTTACCTTTGACGGCGTCAGATTTTACTCTGGACGGCGTCATGCCTTGGCAAGAAAAGGTGGACGTGAAATTTACTCATGATAAGCCAGTGAAAATTGCATGTGAATTCTGACGGCGTCACGCTTTAACCTGATCAAGGGCGTCACGGCTTAATTCAAAGAGGGACGGCGTCACGTTCAAGGTCTGACGGCGTCAAGCCTTGATAAGCCAGAACGGATTTTGGAGAGCTAAAGAGGGACGGCGTCAAGAAGGCCATCCGGGAACCCTAGAAGCGGCGAGGTGACGGCGTCACACTTCATAAGGTGACGCCGTCAGATGTAAAAATCTATATATAGTTTTGCAATTCTTTGTCAAAAGGGAGAGCTTAGTGTGGAATTCTTGGGAGAAAACCCTAAGACGATTTTAGCATCTTTTTCAAGGCTTTTTGCCTTGAGATCTTCCATGTTACATTGAAAGATAAGTTATCAATTAATCATTCAATATGTCTATGTGTTGTTTGATTCTATCTTGTTCTTGTCTTTTGTTTAACATGTTAGGCTAGATTTATCTTGTGTTTGCTTAGATCTAATGAAACCAAGCTATTGATTATTGGTTATTAGTGTGTTATTAGTTGTATTGGATGATTGTTTATCTATGTTAGGCTTAAGAAAACTGGCTAACTTCCTATTCGGTAACTTGCTTGAAGGTCTTAAGAAACATGAACCAAATGCGTACTAAAGGTTTTTATGGTTGTATTTAATGCACAAGCGAATTCTAGTGATCCCATGTTAGGAGCTTCCTAGCCGGCTCGACATAGGAGTGAAGTAGGAGCTTGTAGAGTTGGGGAAGTACGTACGCCACCCCACGATTGGTATTAAGGAATACACCCGTCATCCACGCAACTAATACACACTAATCAACCGGTAAAAGATAGTTAGGGAGTAAGGAAATCTAAGTGAACACATTTCTCTACACATAAGTTCTCACCAACATTTTATTTTCAGTTATTTATTTTATTTGCATTTGTAGTTATTTGGGTTAGTTGACTAGCAACTAATTCCGCCCACTCTTTCAAACCCGAGATTTTACTTGCTTTCATAAAATTATAAAAAAAAATACAAAAAGAATCTTCTTCAACCCTTAGACCTATTAGAGTAGTCTTTCATACCTAACGAACACTATTCCCTGTGGAGAACGATCAATCCCCCGTACTTACCACTACACTATACTACATCGGTCAGGTACACTGCCTGGTGGGGTTGTAAGCCTCTTGAGATCCCTCGAGAGGTAAAACCTGTTGTAAGGTTGCAAAACCACGCATCAAGTTTTTGGCGCCGCTGCCGGGGAATAGTTATTGTTTAGGTTGAATTTTTATTTCTATTAGGTCTACTCACTAGATTCCTTTCTAGTGGGATTTTTATTTTATTTTTCTAGGTTTTCTTTAGTCTATCTTTTTTTTCTTTGTGCTTTTGTTCGTAACAGATTTTCATTGACTATTCAGTTTGCCATTATGGAAAACGCGAATCCACCCCTTACACCTGGCGAAGTAGCTTCGTTGCGTAGCCAACTTGAGAATGAGATTAGTGAGCTCAGGGAGCTCAGTAGAATGATTGATATAGAGCTTGATTATGCCTTGAACAACTTAGGGACCGCCATATACTCAGATAATTACTTAGAACGTAATAATCTTACGGTTGATAAGTTGATTGAGAAAATTGAGGAAGTGAAGGTAGATCCTAGGTTGGATGATTGTTTCAATGAATACCCCACTAAGGAGGAGATTGCTTACTATAACAACCTAGTTGATAACCCTCGACCACCTTTTGTTAGAATTGACCCAAAGATTAAGAGAGGTGATCCCGGGAATGTGAAGATACCATGTATGATTGGGTACCAATACGTTGAGCATGCTTACATTGACTGTGAATCCCCAATCAACGTTATGTCCTCAGGCCTTTATAGCCAAATCATAAACACACCACTTGAGCCTAGGATGGAACCCAAGTGTCCAGGCGGAGTTTGCAACTTCGTTGGAAGGATTAAGGATATACATATCCTTGTTGGGAATTTTACCTTTGTCACCAACTTCATGATCTTAGAAGATTTGGCAAGTGTTGTTGACTGCCGCCTATCTCGCGTGGTGTTAGGTAAGCCATTTATTGAAGCATCCAATTTAAGGTATGATCATTTGAAAGGCACGGTTCAGTTTTCTAATCACATAGATAGGATCACATATAGAATGCCTTATCGGGTAAATGAATTTCGTTTTGTGCCTCGATTTGACAAGGACAACATTGGTGCGATTGAGGACATCAATGAAGAGGATAAAGAAAAAGGCATGGACTATGTTTGGAATAAGAGAAGCCTTTATTATAAAGATTGCTTAAACCTTGGACCTAAATACAAAATTGATATGGAGGTTGTTAGGATGGTTAGAAGGGCAATTGAGAAGCATAACGGAAAAACGTAGAACCCGTGACTTTGAGTCTAGCTACAAGACTCGTTAATAAAGAAAAGCGCTTCTTGGGAGGCAACCCAAGCTTTATTTTATTTATTTGCTTTGTGTGTTTATTTGTTTGTTTGTTTGTTTTTATTTGTTTCCGTATGTGTGTTTAATTTTTATTCTTATTGATTCATGTTCAAAAGTAATTTGTGAAAATGCTTTATTTTGTTTTTAACTTCGTCTTAACTACATATAAAGGTATTTTGCAAAAGATAAGTGTAAGGGAAATCTAAATTGGTTTATTAGAACACATATGAACATGAATCGTAATAATATTAAATGAACATACATATTAGTATTTGTTTGAGTCAAATGCTTGTATCGAGTCATAATGATGTTTTGCAGGATTTCCAGGAAGTAAGGTAAAGGTTTTTTCCAGAAATTTTCCGGAAACTTAAAATGAAAATTTTTGTCAGGTCATTTCTGACGGCGTCAGGGTTTATAACCTGACAGCGTCAGATTTAATTTTCAGAAATTTTTGAAAGTTTTGTTTTCATAAAAAGTTTTTATTAAAATCTCCAACTTATAATCTCCAGGAATCTGCAAAGTTATCATTCCACAAGCATTATATCCCTATATATAGATTTTATCCCACCGATGTTATGCAGGTTTTCGTGTTTGTTTTCTCAGGTTTAACAGGTTATTTTGGACAAGGAAATGTTTTGAATCAAGCTTATGGCGATGCATTAGTCATGGAGCTTCAACATTACTTTGGAAGAAGATTTAACCGTGTTACTTCATTATCCACCGAGCGAATCAGGGGAGTATTTGATTTCATTCTTTTACTTTATGCTTTTACGTCTTGTTATTTGAACATTGGGGACAATGTTCATCTTAAGTGTAAGGGGAGGGTAAAAGTACGATTTTAGAGAATGCTATTACGCTTGATTTTTGTTTGTTTGATGGTAGATGTGTAATAAAACTGAGAGAAATACTTGTTAAGGTAATTTTAGTGCCAAATTTAAAATTTTTTACAACATATAGGAGTGAAACTTTGATCTTAATGAGCGTCTCACGGATAGGAGTTATATGACTAGCACAAAAACCGTACCACTAAAAAATTTTCCACCCCCAAATATGTGAGGTTCGCCCCTAGAATTGGTAGGAAAAGCATTTATGCTATGATGTGTGTACCGGTAGCACTTAGATTCTAGAACTTGCGTTAGGACCATTCCGAGGCCACAAGTGAGACTACATTCGTGTAGTTAGATTTACTACATGATAAGAGGCATTAGGATTAACCCATTGTTTTACACCTGTGTTTTTGTTATAATTACTTTGGCTACATTGGTCAAGTAATTCTCCCACACCCTTTGCGTTGTACTCATTTTTAGTACACGATACCCCTAGTACACCCCTCAGAGCCTATCTTTTCGTTTCGACCTTTAAGCATTTTACTTAAAGGAAGAATTTGTTACACCCCACTTAAATGTACACCCAAATCGCCTTAGCCTACCTTGTATGCACTCATTTTTAGTGCATTATTGTTACAACATTTGTTTAAACCCAAGTTAATTATCTAGTTGATTACATGGTTGCTAAGTCGAGTCATATCCTTGTACATATTGTTTTGGGACGATTGAGACTCATGGGTAAAGTACTAGTGTAATGGAGTAATGGGGAAGAACATCATTTATTACCCCCATATGTGCTAAATATTTTAAAAGTACTCCAAGTGTTTCGATTATCTTAATTCGAGTCATTAGAATAGTTATTTGTAAAGTTATGTAAAAGTTCAAGTGTAAGGGGAATGCAACGCCCCTATGATGTATTATTTTGGATGGTAGGGCAAGAGTGTATGCAAAAAAAAAAAAAAATAAATAAATAAAAATAAAAAAAAAAAAAAAAAAAAAAATCGAAAAAATCAAGAAAAATACAAAAAAATGAGAAAAAGAAAAGTAGAAAAAAACATACGGACTACCATCCCGTTTCATTTTATGTTTATTTTTATGTTTTTGTTATTTTGTTATTTTGTTTCTAGCTTAAGATTGAGTCGAGTCTTGGCTTAGCAACATTGTATAGTACATGTAATTGATCAAGATCTTTAACTCGCCACCAGTAAACTATCCTTTATCCAACAAAACCGTGTTTTCCTTTTCCCTACACCTAACGTTATAACCCATTTAAAAGCCCTCTTTGATAGTTTATCTTAGGTGCTTACGCCTAGTGGAGGAGGTTTTCGATCCTTTCCCAAGCCTATGGTAATCTATTTGCTATGACAGGTAGTGAGAGATATTATCCGTTTTCATTTATGAGATTTATTTTGATGACACTTGAGAGATGTGAGTATCTAAACACTACTTGTGAGGTGCTAGTTTATAATCTCCGTGCTTATTATGATTGAAGTGGAACGATTATTTGTTGTAATTACTTTTATGTTTGCATTAAATGACCCCTAACCTGTATTTTGATTAGAATAAAAGCGCATTTGCTTGAGGACAAGCAAATCTCAAGTGTAAGGGTATTTGATGAAGCGAAAAGTGTGCCGCTTTTAAGGGGTCATTTAAGCCCTAAATCGTATTTATTTGATCAAATATTGCCCTAAATCGTTCCTTTTGTCATTTTAGGTACTTTTGAGGAGAAATCTGGAAAAGGAGGCATTTTGGACGATTTTGGAGCATAAAAGTGAAGAAAACGACAAAGTCTCAAAAATCGGCTAAAAGTTACCTTTGACGGCGTCAGATTTTACTCTGGACGGCGTCATGCCTTGGCAAGAAAAGGTGGACGTGAAATTTACTCATGATAAGCCAGTGAAAATTGCATGTGAATTCTGACGGCGTCACGCTTTAAACCTGATCAAGGGCGTCACGGCTTAATTCAAAGAGGGACGGCGTCACGTTCAAGGTCTGACGGCGTCAAGCCTTGATAAGCCAGAACGGATTTTGGAGAGCTAAAGAGGGACGGCGTCAAGAAGGCCATCCGGGAACCCTAGAAGCGGCGAGGTGACGGCGTCACACTTCATAAGGTGACGCCGTCAGATGTAAAAATCTATATATAGTTTTGCAATTCTTTGTCAAAAGGGAGAGCTTAGTGTGGAATTCTTGGGAGAAAACCCTAAGACGATTTTAGCATCTTTTTCAAGGCTTTTTGCCTTGAGATCTTCCATGTTACATTGAAAGATAAGTTATCAATTAATCATTCAATATGTCTATGTGTTGTTTGATTCTATCTTGTTCTTGTCTTTTGTTTAACATGTTAGGCTAGATTTATCTTGTGTTTGCTTAGATCTAATGAAACCTAGCTATTGATTATTGGTTATTAGTGTGTTATTAGTTGTATTGGATGATTGTTTATCTATGTTAGGCTTAAGAAAACTGGCTAACTTCCTATTCGGTAACTTGCTTGAACGTCTTAAGAAACATGAACCAAATGCATACTAAAGGTTTTTATGGTTGTATTTAATGCACAAGCGAATTCTAGTGATCCCATGTTAGGAGCTTCCTAGCCGGCTCGACATAGGAGTGAAGTAGGAGCTTGTAGAGTTGGGGAAGTACGTACGCCACCCCACGATTGGTATTAAGGAATACACCCGTCATCCACGCAACTAATACACACTAATCAACCGGTAAAAGATAGTTAGGGAGTAAGGAAATCTAAGTGAACACATTTCTCTACACATAAGTTCTCACCAACATTTTATTTTCAGTTATTTATTTTATTTGCATTTGTAGTTATTTGGGTTAGTTGACTAGCAACTAATTCCGCCCACTCTTTCAAACCCGAGATTTTACTTGCTTTCATAAAATTATAAAAAAAATACAAAAAGAATCTTCTTCAACCCTTAGACCTATTAGAGTAGTCTTTCATACCTAACGAACACTATTCCCTGTGGAGAACGATCAATCCCCCGTACTTACCACTACACTATACTACATCGGTCAGGTACACTGCCTGGTGGGGTTGTAAGCCTCTTGAGATCCCTCGAGAGGTAAAACCTGTTGTAAGGTTGCAAAACCACGCATCATTCGTACTTGGTGTGCGCCTCCATGCCTTTATTCGTATCTCACATCCATTGGAGACATTGGTTGAGCTATTGGCACGTTTCTAAAGAGAAGATTCATTGTATGTATTTCATCATCGCGACTTCTTTATGGTGGATTTGATTGTTTCGTAATAATGTCACTTTTAACTCTCACTTTATGAGGAAAAGTGACATTTTTGATAATAATAGTCTATAGGTCGTATGCTTTATAGTTGCATGTAATTGCTAGCTTCTTGCTAGTTTTCTTTTTAATGAAATGCCGTCGTTAAAAAAATGCTTTTACTTTAAGGTAAGAGGTAAACACTTCTTTAAGGAATACTGTTAAAAACTAAAGCTTCTTAATACCAACTATTAAAAATGTGCTGACTCCCATGAAGATTTGCTTTATCCACTTTTGCTTTCAGGTTTTTCGCGCCTCTTGACTTTTGGATACCTAGATAACTTTCGAAGTATCTTTGTTTCAGAGAGAACAAACATCGGTAAGTGGGTATTGTTAAACCTCACTTACCTGAACATTTTTTTTGGATCTTGTACTTTAGCTGATGAAACACCCCATTGCTAAAGTGTATACTTTTTGTTTTCAAAGAACTCAAAAAAGGTTACACTAAGTATTTTACTCATCGAATACTTTTATTACTTATGTTATTTTATGTTCAAATCTAATCACAGACCATTAGACTTATTACTTATGTTATTTTATGTTCAAATCTAATCACAGACCATTAGACACTGAAATTGGCCCAACACGACTCGATAAACCCAACCTCCATCCCTATACTACTCCTTTTGGTACATCATATGCCGTAATTAATTAACACATAATAACAGTGACAATTGAAACTACGACGCACATAAAATATAGAATACATGATTTACGTGGTATAATCAATTAGTGTTGTCGTCCAAGTCCACAGGCACACTAGCGACTCTATCTTACTAATTTCATTAGGTTGTATAAATACACTGTAGATACATATCGAGGCAGAACTAGATTAAATTCACATATGTTCCGGTAGAGCCGCCTCTGTATTCCAGCGCCGTTGTGGCGTTTTGTCCATAATTATCTCCTCACCTCAACACAAAAGCTCAAAGCAATATATGCATAAACATATCATCAAGCGAAAATTACTGTGGTACCCATATACACGACCCTTTGTCCTGCGGAGCCCAAGATTTTCAAACATTACAAATTTACCCAAGCATGTCACGTATGTATTTACCCTATACTACCCTACATGTGGCAGAATCTAATTGGTCGAAGAAAAAAAAACTATTTCACGTACATATCTACACAACACTACCCGACATCAACTATTAAAGTAATGCTAACTATGTAAAATTAAAAAACTTACAAAAACCACCCTTTAACTTTTAACAATTACAACTTTTTTATATAACAAACTTTATTCGTCAAATATTTATTAAATATCTATCGAATTCTTTAATGAAAAAAATATCGTTGCGAAGAGCTCTAAATTACGAACAAAACAAGCCCAATATTAACATGCTTTTGACGTATGTACGATTTTATAAAAAATGTTGAAGTTTGATATAAATATATATATTAAAAAAAAAAAAAAAAAAAAAAAAAAAAAAAAAAAAACTCAAAACAAACCCTTAAACCATAGGGGCCAAAGACGTACAAAATTTTATAAAATAGGAATATCGTTTAGAAATAAAAACGTAAAATTTATAAACTAAAAAAGGTGTCCTTTTTAATCATAAAACAAAAATTGGCAACTTTTTTTTATATAAACCAAAATATTTATTCATAAATTAACAACATTACATATGAAATATAAAACGTAAACGTACGAAATAAAAATATAAACATTCATAAACTTTTTATAAGATTTTTATAGAACTAGACGAGACTAGCCCTAGGTTGAAATGTACGAAATTCATAAACTTTTTATTTCGTACATTTACGTTTTATATTTTCTATGTAATGTTTTAATTTATGAAAAAAAAAAAATTTAATTGTATATAAAAAAAAGTTAGTGTTTTTAGTTTTATGAATAAAAGGATACCATTTTTAATTTACGAATGTTTACGTTTTTATTTCTAAACGATATTCCAATTTTATAGAATTTTGTACGTCTTTGCCCCTGTGGTTTAAGTGTGTGTTTTGAAAGTTTTTAAAATATATATATATATATATATATATATATATATATATATATATATATATATATATATATATATATATATACATACACACACTAGCTTCATAACCCGCCCTATGGGCGGGTTAGCTTCATAATAACCCGCCCGATGGGCGGGTTAGCTTCATAATATTATTTTATGAATTCTAAGTGGACATACATAAATAAAAAATAACGCCATACATGTATTCTAAGAAGATAATGATAATGAATACATAAAAAGTTGACCTAGTAGAAACTATTTTCAACACATTTAGTTATTTCATATAAAAGCAATACTTCATGAGTCTCATTTGTAAAATGATGAAATGTAATATTGTATCTGCATAAGTATATGTCAAGTATCTTTAAACCGCTTAATGCAGAATTTGTGTTTTACTCGAAAATTAGCATCCTTCGAGCTCCTCTTCCTTGGCCCGTTATGGCTCCCATGGTTTATCGAAAGGGTAACCGCTGCTTGCACATTAATAACAAAATACATGATCAATACAACAAAAGTAATCATTCTATTACAAATAGTTGCTTGTATTTACATGTTAAGCTGCAAAGTTAAACCACTTAAGACCACGATTATGACTACAACATAACCACTAAACTTCATTATTGTCCAATATAACGGTCCTTAATAGAATGCAACAAACGAATACATTTATTCGGCGAATTGGGCGGGTTCGCTTTATAATATGTAATTGAAGGGATCAAGTATGAAAAGAAATAAATGTTCATCCAATATGAGAAAATAAGAGTTATATTACTTGTATTGCAAAAAAGTATGCAACATTAATAAGAAAGGAGAGTGCTAATATAACCTTACAAAAATAAATGGCTAATAATCCCGATATATGAGATACTTCAATGTAAAAACGATCCACTAACAAACACAGTTCTTGATAATGAATGGTTGCAATTATGTTTTGTTCTAAACACCTATATATCATTAAGACTTATGGTGTCATACTCATAAGGTGCAACAAATTCATACTTCAAGTGAGCCAAACAAATCGACTTCTTCCCCACATTGAGACCAAGCAGCCTCCCTGGTTTCGGTGGATGCAGATTCTTCACCATCTTGTACTACATAAATGACTCGAAGATCTTCATCTATTAATCACATATTTTCAAAATTAGTACTTTAGAGGCACCATTTCCAATAATTATGTAAGACTCAAAACTCATTTCATTATTTAGAAACTGTACCAAATGTACGACACTTTCCAAAAACCCATTATAAATCATCATGTTTCTACTCAGCCTAAAATAATACTATAAAGTGTATGCAACTTGCTCATATTTTTTATAACTTTCGATCAAATAATATATAGATACATTCATACATAACAAAAAGACAAACAAAATAAAAAATGTAATGCAAAGGTATGCTTAAATATGATTTTAGTCAAATTTTAAATAAAAAATGTAATGAAAAGGTATGCAATGGAAATGAATGGATAACTGAATATCTTACTTTATCGTCTTGTAAGACCGATGTATCCAGCATCTGAAGGTGTTTCAGCATTTGAATCAACTTAGTTTTTTTGACAGCTTATCTCTTACAATATTTTCATATAAGACCGATGTATCCATCATTTGAACATGCTTCAGCTTTTGAATCAACTCGGTTCAGGGCGGATGGGCTATAGTCAAAAGTGTAGAAGTCACGGAGAGCTGAAATAGATTCATTGCAGTCGGAAATTTAAGATAGATATTAGCAACAAATGTGAAAAAATAAACTAAATTACTTACCGTCCCAATACTTAACATTCCCTAACTGTAGTACGAAAACCACATGTCCCATTGTCTCACGCTTGCTCGCATACTTATTCCACAACTTAGCCCAGTTGTCCCAAAATGTACAGTCCAAGCGAATTCCCCTGGAAATATACAAATTAATAGTTGACATAGTACACTTAAAGTGTGTATAATATTTATTTTAATATCTCTATTAGTATTGTATTTGTATACTTACTCAATATCCTCAACGACAACCGTCCTACAAATTTTAGGACCAGCAGCAGACTGAACTGGGACAATATCCCCAATTGTGATCACAGACTCAATGACATGTATACAAATAATGTTTGTTAATAAATCTTCGTTGTATGAAATTAAATTTTAGAATAGCGTTTTTAGAACACGTACCAACGGAGTCATGATCATGGTAATGACGGTTCCCGACGAATAAACCGTTGAATGGCTCACGAATGAAGGGATTCCCGTTGTTATCAAAAGGGTCCACATTAGTCACTTGGGTCACTCTGAAAAACTGAGCTTATACTTTTGAGGGTAGCCTACCACTGTTTTCAGCAATTCCAAAGTTTGAAATAACGTAACACTGCCCCTCTTCAACAATGGTTCAAAACGGAACATCAAATCTTTTTTGATGTAGATCTGAATCATGTCATTCTGAAATACAAATGATAGTTATTATTAGTAAAGAATATTTGCAGTTTAAAGTTAAATTAAGAAATCAGGTACTATACATACCTTGGCATCTTGAAGAACCAAGTCAAGACTATAGGGATTGCGCGCTTCATTAAGCTTATGCGAATGCCAAATAGAGATACATCTACCTTGAACAGAGATGTTGTCCAACATAGGATCATTATCGCTGATCAAAGCAATTTCCTTTGCCATATTTAGCAATGCCTGCAAGGAAGGCAATACAACAAATAAAGATAAAACCAAGGTTCCGAAGAATCTTATCTGGTTGACTGGTTCCCGGTATGGCGGCATCATGGCTAAAATATGGGATTCTAGAACTTCTATTATTAGTATAAAAGTTCTGGTAAAATCTTGTAGTTATTTCTAAGTTGTTCACATGAGAAATAATTAGCAGTGATGAAGACACAAAATTGCACAATATATTGAGCCAAAATATCCTATTGAAATAAACATTATCGACTAAACTTGAGAACGTAAAGGAGTTGATGGAGATAACCTGGATCTCAAGTTCAGTGACAGCAAGTTCACTTTTAAACTGAGAAATAGCATCCTCCCTTGCTAGCAACTGCAGATAAATTCAAATTTGCTTATCAATCAAAAGAGCTCCTTTGCAACAAGTTCTAGTGAAAAAATTCTATCTTGTTTCCAACAACTTCTATTGATAAAAATTTCCGTGTAAAAGAAGTAAACTTTAGCTTAAGCAAACTTAAAGAGATTGAGAGATGCAACAAAGAATGCAATGATACAAGGGATAGAAAGTGTCTGCAGTCTCCATTTTAAAAATGTCACCTAAATAGTAGTTACGGACCTGACGCTTGAGATACCGGTTGTGCCGATTGGCCTCACTCAACTTCTTTAAGAGCTTTGCCCTCTCAGCATCAGCAAGAAGTGACTTCACCTATTCATAAAAAAAAATAAAAATACATGTAGCATCAAGAAAAAAGTACCAGATTGCAAACAAAAAGGAATAAGATATGCTACTGAACACCTGCAAGATTATGCCAAACAGTATAATCCAATTACGTATATAACAGTATACCTGATTGTTATCAACCAATTCAGGAACGTCTTCTGAGGATACGTCCGAAGCGTACTCATCACCTTTTAAGTAATTATTTGACTGCATTATTGCAGGAAATTGTGTGGATTCTGTTAAACATTGTTTAAGATTCTCATTTGATCAATATAGGATTGTTGACACTTGACAGTCTATATCACATACAATCATAGATGCGACATAATGGGCACAAAAACAGCTATATATTGGGCACTAAATGGATCAACTAATAACCTGGCCAAACTTTTTTTTAATCCTTTTTCACATTTACTTTTAATAATTAATTTGCTAAATACGATTGCTTGAAGTCAATTATATGTTGTAAGCCAATACAATAAGCTGATAAGCTTTACTTAGCCAGAAAACTTATAAGGTACTTACTACATTTTTTAGTAAACACAGTAAGAAGATAGAGATGTTTAATAGAGCAACCACTTACATACAATTCCCATTTGTACAAATACATACCTTGTGTGTTTGGAGAACCGGATCATTCACCATCAGCCCAGTTGTTTCTTCATAAACTGAAATACATAAAATAGTTTTATGAATATTGAGAGGCTGAAGAAATGGCTCAACAACTCAAAGACAGTTCAAGTTTTCGTCCTGATCATTTTTTTGTGTATAAATGAATTTATAGAAGCATGTCAAATCAATTCAAGAAGTTGCATATTTAAAAAATAAACATGAAAATCACATAGCAAGAATACGTGATGCATTAGCCTCGTTACCATGGTCATGACCATTTGGCTGTATATGTGATCTACCTAAACTGACATGTAAAATAAAGTATACCTCCCAATTCCACTTCCCGACAGATTATATTGTGATGCATTTATCCGTGACCATTATTTGCCACTTCACCAAAATCCCAACCTTCACCATACCTGAAACGACAGCAAATTTACTGAACATACTGATATTTATATATGTCTAAATAGCAAAAATAAATTTGTGATTTTACTGAACATACTGATATTTCAAATTTAAACAACATTCAATTTAAAACAGTATATGGTAGCAAGATAGAAACAATGTATGCATCGAGGAGAAGTTCCTGAAACGCTACGCTCCAAACTTGCACGTGTTTAACCATGAACTTGTACTGATTTTCCATGTCGTTTAATGGCCAGCCCGTGTATTCTTTCCAACCAAGCGTACCTCGGCTCTGCAACGTAATACTTCACAAAAACCCGATCACCAATCTGTATAGCACAAGTTAAAGTCCAAAAGTACATAGCAGTAGAAGATGAACCTGCCAGTGATGATAAAGTCAAAGTGTTGGAGCCAATCGAGACTCAAAGAGGAACTTCCATGAATTACCCGCTCCCTGAATACATAATTCATCACCACATTTGTGTAATCCCAAAGGCTACATCAAATTAACAGGCAATAACTATAAAGAACTGGAAGAATGCTATATTTATAACTAAACTGAGGTTGCAAGTAGTCCTACTATATTTCTAACATCAAAGAACTGGAAGCATGCTCAGCTAATAACATTATCTCCATTAACATGACTAACGCATATGAAGATGATATCTATTCTCAGTTTTTTAATATTACATGATTCAGTGCAAGTCTTTCGGTATAAATGAAATGCATTCCTTGAAGACTTCTTAACTTCTTTTTTTCAACATAACTAATAACTATATCAGATATGCCAAGCTAAGAAATCAAAATAATGTTTAATAACTTTAAATTTTAAGGCTGTTACATTTTAAATAACCAATCTGTTATATTACTCCATCTGATGATCATTTGAATTCAACTAATATTACCTAACCAAACCCAATACAACCCATCTTTTAAACTAATTGGTCAAGTGAACCAATCTGCATATAAGGGTTGGCTTTTTCAACCCCTCATATATGTGTAACAGGTGCATTTAAAGAATACAGACCTGTTTGTCACCAAGAATACAGCATGACCAGAAGTTTTAAACATTTTAAGCATTGGAACAATAGAATTGTCCTCATTGATATACCTGATCATGGAACAATTATAAGGATACAGTTAATAGAAAAGAGCTACTGACTTGAAAAGAAATGTACATACAGGTATGTGTGTGGTTTGCGCAATAAGTAATCGATGGTGGCTTTTCTTGATTGTAAAAGAATATGTTCTTACGTAAAAGGGGTATCGTCACTACCGCCAACATCTAGTGAAAAGGAGTTGTCACAGGTAGCTTATTCACACCTGCATCACCAAATATGAACAGGTTAAAGTGGTATTAAAGGAGCCAAAACATCATAATACTATCATATAGAGGTAATACAACGCTTCATGGATTCTCACTGCACAATGTTTCTTAACAAACGTAAAATGCATATAGTGTATGCATAAAATCTTACAACGACACTCTCATCTTATTGTTCATTTGTGCTATATACTTATAGTCAAGTTCCAATATAGATGATATCGTGCTAAGATTGAATTTGACGAAATATAATACAAAGCCTTTCAACCAACTAAATAAGTTATGAAATACCTTGAGTGAGCTTCTATCACTTCATCTGAAATACCTATATGGAACAACAGACACAACGCATTAATTTAAGCAGCGACAACTTAATAAGGTTATGAAGATATCTTAATTAAGGTCAAGTAAAAACTTAAAAAGTTTCACCACTTTCAGCAACCACGGTTTCACTTGACTAATGGTGTCGCTTGAGAAAAGGGACATCATCTGCAATAAGGAAAAGGTAATAAAACTGATAAATGGTAGAAACCCATCCAATCTTAACAGTATATAGAAGTGGATTTATTTTGCTACCAGAAGTTGCGATCACGAGGTAGCGCTTGATCATGGATTCCTTAAACTTGTCATATGTTATGCCTGTTAGATAAGCCAAAATGTGATTTCAATTCAACTTGTTAATAGGTACGACCAGCAGTAGTTTATATATTTAGCCAGTGAACAAATAGCAGATTAAGGAGAAGAAGAAGCAGTAGCACTCACGAGTAGCAGGGTCCAAGATCATGAACACTACGTCGTCAAGTCCAAGAACCATGGATCCAACGTGCTGGAAACAATTTAGAATCTGGTTATTCCATAGCAAGCCACAACGTGCATTTCATCGAACACTTGGAGAACTTTTCCTCAAACCTGTGATAACTAAGTCAAACAGAAATCAATAATTCAACATATTGATATAAATTACTTTCTTTATTAGTTTTTCATTAAACTTGATGTACAAAATAAAGAAACATCGCAAATTGACATCATAAACAGGAAAAAAGATCTTCCTTTACGAATTTATCAAACCCATGGTAACTGGAATCAAATTGAATAGATCAAAATTAAACATTCATAATTATTCAAACACTTTAATTAATTCTTGAAAGAAACAAATTAATAAACATCGCTATAAATTGTATGAAAAAACAATTGTCAACACATACCTTTATCAAAAGCATCCGTGATCATCATGGGTGCATTATTTTGTGGGATGAAAAATAAGGGATTTCTAAAATGAATACATTTGAAAATGAGGTAATATAATTGATTTGGTGTGATATTGTTTACATAATTTTAGCTCTGAAATGAATACGTTTGAAAATGAAGTAATAGAATTGATTTGGTGTGATATTGTTTACATAATTTTAGCTATACCAGATAATAGGCAGCATTGTCAATTCGAATCTCCAATTCAAACACCTGCTTTCAAAAGCACATAATAGATCATCAGTAACTCATAATCAAAATTGAAATTATTACCTTTGATTATATAACAACTGGTGAGCGCTTCTCCAAACACTATAGGTTTCCTATATATCTACGGTCATAAACAAAGAAACATGATTACTCGAAGAAACATGACTAAAAAACACATTATATAACAAACAGAAAAGTAGGTTATTACCTTCATTTAGTCATAATCAATCTCCTAAAGACCTCAATTTTAGCGAATTGAAAACAATGACTTGATAATCAAAACCCTAAATGGAAGACTTGATTTAAGGTTTAGGTTTGAATGGATGAAATGAGGGATTTGAAATATTTAGGGTTGTGTGTGTTTTGTGTGAATGATTGAGGAGGGTTAATTTCAATCAGACGTTTCAGATAATGTAGGATCTCGAATTTGAATTGCATTTTTTTAGCTAAGAAACTTTCCGCCTTTACTATGAAATTAAATGCTATTGATAAGCCATTTGTTTTGAATTGCCTATAATTAGGGAGTAGATTATTGAAGCATGACATATTTGTTTTCCAATCTCTATCACAAAAACATAGTTGCTCCAGTGGTTGGAGTGTTGGTTGTGGGGATAGTGACCAGGGTTCGAATCTAAGCAATGTCAAAAAATTTTAAATAATTTCAGGGCGTGTGGAAAATTGCCAAGTGGCATTGAGGTGACATTGATGTGGCATTGAGGTGGCAATGATGTGGCATTTTCTAGCAGCATGCTTAGACCCATATATATGTTATATATATATATATATATATATATATATATATATATATATATATATATATATATATATATATATATATATAATATATATATATATATATATACTAGCTTCATAACCCGCCCGATTGGGCGGGTTCGCTTCAAAATGACCCGCCCAATGGGCGGGTTAGCTTTAAAAAACTGTTTTCCAAAAATAATTTCAACATAAAATATGTTATAAACATACCAAAATAATCATATTGAATGCAACATTAAGAATGAAAAAAAAAAATAGACGTTTATCGAACATGAAAAAAATAGTTACAAAGTGGTAGGCAATAGCAAAGCATACAACCAAACAAAAAATTTGTATTAAATCCTCAAATCCTCAAACTTTCATTATTTTCCGTCTATAACACATAATTTTTTTTATCACTTTCATCCAGTGATCCAAGTTGTATCTTAGTACTGAAATAAAACAATATTTACATTAAGGAGATAGAGTACATGTGAGTTTGTCTTCATAGTATGTCTTCATATCAAGTGATAAGAGCACATCAATGTCCCATCTTTCAACACTACACAACATTAGAAGTTCAGATACCACTCTAGAGAATATGATAAACATAAAAGTATAGAAAAATATTACGAAGATGATAAGCATGTAAAATTGGAAAGCAGTTATACTGCTACTGTTTACTAATAACCAAATTATCCAAAATCTGATAACATTGACTCCAAGTGGTCTAAATATTAGAATATTATGAGTGTGTACCAAAGCTGTACAGCCCGTGATGAAGTGATACATGGTTTGAGCAAGGTTTATCTTGCTCACTGGTGGAAGCACCTATTGTTTTAGAATTTGGAGATCTTGTGTATAAAATTCAAGAAAGCTCAATCCAAGTTTTCCATCATATGCGATTGATTTAGCCATCATGGCATTCGAAAACGGTAAAGATTGCTTACTTGGACTACGCACTGGCTCAATTAGAGAACTCAAAGATACAGTTAATATAGTAAAAGAGTGTCCCACAATACACCTATTCATTACCATTTCCTTGAGCATGAAGTGAGCTCTAGTTCGAACATAATGTCCAATTGTCCAGTTCAAAACCAAAAAGTACAAATGAAATGAACAGACACAAAATGTCAACAAATGAGGTGAGGCACAGATGCAAAATTTGCCAAAAAGGTTCATGTTGAAAGTGGTTGTATTTAGGTACACGTAAAATAGTCACGTTGGGTTGACCCGGTTACACTTTTTTGTCCCTATTCTATAAATAATTGTTGCCTTTCTTATTATTAAAGTAAAGTACTATCGGAATGATAATATAATTGAGCAGAAATAGAGTAAAGATAGAGTAACAGGAAATGTACCAGAGATTAATATATAGTTGCATCTTTTCAGCACCTTCTGAATGGCATCAAGAAGATCTGAATGTTCTATAAATGCAGACAATCTGCCCATACTTAAAACTACCTGAACCACACTTAGATCATCATCGTAAAGCCGGCGCAACAGTGCATCATGTACAGTTTGAAACTTCTAAAAAAAATTAAAGAGAAATTGATAAAAAAACAGAAAAAGAATTAGCATATTGCTTGTTGAATTACAGTGTTCAACATTCTAAACTATATACCTAAAATTCGAGAAATTATACTGCTTGTAGAAATTAAAATATCACATGTGAATTAACGGACTTGTCTCCAAGACTAAAATCCGCATCCAAACTAATAACCATAGCACGCCGAACCCTGGCATGTGATATCATGCGGACAAAATAAATAATAGAAAAAGAGAAAGAACTTTAAGTAGACCATTCCTCTGAAAGTAGCATACTATATATACCTTAGGAAACCAAAATTTTGAATCAGATAATGCAGATGATGAGTCCACACCTCCATCTAATGTCTTACAAAGGATTTGATAGGCCAAATTATCTTTCTTGGATAGGCCTTCAATGCCCTAAAAAAGTTAGATAGACACTGAATTTAAGATCAAACTTGAAATAGCAAAAGTAAAAGAGAAGGAGAAGTAGACAAACAAAAGAAACCACGAATGTGTATACATCAAGACAACAAACAACAAACCTCTAGAAAACTGTGAACTGCTTCGCGTAATGCCAGTGGATAATGTTCATTAATGCAGACCAAAATTTGTTTCGCTTTGTTTCCTGTTATATTTATTCCAAAACAACAACAATGAGCAAACATACAAAATCAAGCACCTTGTACATCGTAACTGGTTCTCATACTCAGTTTTTTCTTTTTGTCAAGCAAGGTGACTATAAAAATAAATTATAATCAACATGATGCTAAAAATGCTAGTTTTCTTTTCTTTATTTTTTTTCTTGGCTAGCCATCTTGCTGTACTTTAGAATTCTTTTAGTGTTGTGTCATCAATGTCAACGTCAACATCAGTGGAACCAAGCAGAGAAAAAAGATGATGTTGCATCAATATTTTCCATGGTTAGCACAATGCAATAAATATATAAGTGAGATGCACATCAAGAAGGGTATAGTTGCAATTCAATATACGATTCTAAAACTAAGCACCCAAATAATCAGAGTGAAAAAGATTGTCTACTTTCTACACATCCCATATCCTTACATCAAGGCATTTTCCCAGGCAAATCCTTAACACCTAACTTAATTAACACCAAAATTTGTACGCAGCTAGCAGATGCAAGTACAAATGAGCAGAAATAGAGTAGAGATAGAGTAACAGGAAACGTAACAGAGATTAATATATAGTTGCATCTTTTCAGCACCTTCTGAATGGTATCAAGAAGATCTGAATATTCTATAAATGCAGACAATCTGCCCATACTTAAAATTGCCTGAACCACACTTAGATCATCATCGTAAATCCGGCGCAACAGTGCATCATGTACAGTTTGAAACTTCTGGAAAAAAAATTAAAGAGAAATTGACAAAAAAAAACAGAAAAAGAATTAGCATATTGCTTGTTGAATTACGGTGTTCAACATTCTAAACTATAAACCTAAAATCCGAGAAATTATACTGCTTGTAGAAATTAACATATCACCTGTGAATTAACGGACTTGTCTCCAAGACTAAAATCCACATCGAAACTAATAACCATAGCATGCCGAACCCTGTCCTGTGATATCATGCAGACAAAATAAATAATAGAAAAAGAGAAAGAACTTTAAGTAGACCATTCCTCTGAAAGTAGCATACTATATATACCTTAGGATATGATGTTCCAGTCCAAAACAAATTTTTGAATCAGATAATGTAGATGATGAGTCCACACCTCCATCTAATGTCTTACAAAGGATTTCATATGCCAAATTATCTTTCTTGGATAGGCCTTCAATACCCTAAAAAAGTTAGATACACACTGAATTTAACATCAAACTTGAAATAGCAAAACTAAAAGAGAAGGAGAAGTAGTCAAACAAAAGAAACCACGAATGTGTATACATCAAGACAACAAACCTCTAGAAAAATGTGAACTGCTTCGCGTAATGCCAGTGTATAATGTTCATTAATGCAGACCAAAATTTGTTTCGCTTTGTTTCCTGTTATATTTATTCCAAAACAACAACAATGAGCAAACATACAAAATCAAGTTGTTACTGATGTAACTTGAATAGAGGTGACAACTTCAACCCATTTACTAAAAATTAGACTGATTCAGCTGTGTTATATTTCAACAATAATCATGAAAGAAATGATCGAAAAAGTAGCAAAAATCTTGAAAGAATGAGTATAATGAATGGAAAAGAAAAAAAGATCGTGTGTGTGATAATGAGAAGAATGAGTGATAGCTACGAAGCAAATATTACATTAAACAACTACTATGTATATGTCAAACACTATCATGCTGAACATCTTGTTAAACATGTTATTCCATATCCGGTGATACTTTTGAAATATTATGCGTAGAGTTATCTTTACATGATAAATAGTAAATCAGTTAAAATGCTTTAAAGGATTAAATAGTAATCATGATGATAACCACAACACATGCAAGATTTTTTATGGATCAGGATTAACATACCCTATAGTAAGTCTTTTTTACAGTCTACGTCCTTATTGAATATGTAGCAAAGTAGACATTGGATGCGATGATTGTCCCAACCAACTTTTTAGATATACATAGTCAATGTCGAGTATTGATTGATTAAAGTATGATTTGCCATGCTTTAATCTAAATACCTGAACAGTGAACATGGACTTGGGTGGGATTTTCATATAATGCCCAAGCTTAAAATCAGTGAGAAACTGTAAGGCTTGCCTCATGCTGTTATCACTGTAAGTTTTGAACACCCCGTTGGCTAGTGGTCTCCCTGGATACATATACCCTATGATCAGCTCTGTGATAACATTTAGTCCCACTCCCTGCAAATATTAAAACAGATTATTAATCACGGCCAATATGTTAAGTTAAATACATGGACACTAATACACAACAACAGACAGTCACCTGGTTTGTGGTTGCTACAATAACACCAATAGGCAGTGTAAAGATCAAAACCAAAGAGTTAAAACACCTATCATATAACGTCAACTATCTAATACAATAGAGATAACACAAAAAACGGAGTTAAAATCTGACATGATGAGAGCATGACTAAGGCCGACATAAGAAACATATAGTCATAAGACTCGCATGATCCATACTGCAGATAACATGTATCACAAAATACATTAAATACTACTTGACAGCAATAGAACATTACCAGAAATTGTGTATAACAAAAAGGATGACGAATTCGATTCAATTATAACAAAAATAAAAAAGTAAATTACTTTAGAAGCAGATAATTAAGAAAGTACCTACGATTTGTGGATGATATAACTGGATCTTGTGTGTATTTTTTCGAATATCTCTCAAAAAATTTCAACTGAAATTAGTTAAATCCCTACTGAACGGCCAAATCACCCTAATCGGCACAACACAAAAACAAATAAAACTGAAATCATATCATAATACAAACAAAAAAAACAAATTAAATATTTGCATACCTTGAACAAACTAATTGATTGGATTAATTTAAACCTTCGAAACATAAAATCATATCATAATACAAACATAAAAATGAATTAAAAACGATTAATTTGTTGATGGAACCCTAATTTTAATTTTGAATCATGAAATGAATTGACTGCGAGTGGAAAATTGCCAAGTGGCATAGAGGTGGCAATGATGTGGCATTTTCTAGCAGCACGCTTAGACCCATATATATGTTATATATATATATATATATATATATATATATATATATATATATATATATATATATATATAATATATATATATATATATATATATATATACTAGACTTCAAAGCCCGCCCAAGGGCTGGCATGACTTTTAATTATAATTTGGATGGTTTTAGTTAACTTAAAATTATGTTTTAAGTTTGTTATATTAAATACAATAAAATAGAGCCAATTATATATGACTAAAAAATTGTAGCCCGCCCGATAGGCGAGCATGACTTGTAATTATAATTTGCATGATTTTAGTTATTCTAAAATTATTTTTAAGGACGTTTGTTTTATTTGGCTTGATGGTTTTAATTAACTTAAAATTATGTTTTAAGTTTGTTATATTAAATGCAATAAAATAGAGCCAATTGCATGTTACTATAAATTCAAAGCCCGCCCTACAGGCGGGCATGACTTGTTATTATAATTTGGATGGTTTTAGTTATTCTAAAATTATTTTTAAGGGCGTTTGTTTTATTTTAATTTTTAATAGCATAATTATTACCGCTGAGTGCGGTAAAAAAACTCCACACCAATCCTTGCATAAAAGGTATCTATTTTTTTTTTCATTTATGTTGGCCTATTTTTCTATAGCGAAAGAAGGGTGGTAAATGACTTGTATATAAATATCGTTGTTGTGGGTTGTTTGCTTCATAATTACGCAGAAAGAAAACCCAATCAGTGTTGACAAAATTTTCATACCTAAAAGTTATTATTATCAAGAACTCATATTTTATAATTAAAATCATATTTTATAATTTTAATCCAGACGTATATTTTAATTATAATCAAAAAAGAAGAGCCCCAAGGCTTTTGAATCATTCTACCTTCATGTGGTGAGGCGAACACCTGTTTAAAAACCAATAAGCTAATAAATATTTAAACTACTTCGAAAAGTCAAATATTATCTTGAATTCCTTGATTCATATATGTACATCGTCCTTTAGTGAAATTGATCCTATATTCCTACTTTCTTGAATCCATTGTTACTTCTTGGTGGTCTATGCGAAATTGATCCGGGCTTTAACTTGGAAGCCTCATATCTAGCAAGTTCAGGAGGCACTGAACATTGGTTCTGCGAAAGCATCTTCTTACGATTATAAGACCCATCGGAATCCTGAAGATTCAAGAAAGTAGTTGTAGTTCCAGTCTTCCCTACACGCCCAGTACGTCCTATACAATGAGTATGATGTTCCGAAGCATATCATACTCTATAACATGAGCCACATCAGGTATATCAATGCCACGCCTTGCAACATCAGTAGCAACTAACACATTCAATCTTTTAGTCTTGAAACCGTCTTGAGTAACCTCACTTTGCTCATGTGACTTCGCACCATGCAAAGTGATCACACGATAACCTAATTTCTCCAATGTTTTATATACGAAATCAGCAATATTTTTAGTGTTGATAAACACAATGGTCGTCTTATCCCCAAGATCATCAAGCAACTTCTCCAACCAAGGCATGTTTTTAGATTCTTTCACCATGACTTATGTGAAGCATAAAATTAGGCAGCTAAGCTATATGATGGTATCACTTTATGCAAACAGCTAAGAGAGCTACAATCTAATTTCTATCAAAATTTCTAGATTTTACTTCTTTAAATAAACTAAATATACATATACATTGTATAAAAAGGGATTCAATAGAACTTCAAGAGATTGAAAGTTGTAGCCATAGCATGTTGTAGTACAAACCTCTATTCGAGATACAACCCCCTTGGTCACTGATATTGTGTCTCCACCAAGTGGATATACCCCACTACAATTACTGGATCATGTAGACAAAAAGTTTATTATTACAAACACATATAACAAAAAAAAACATATATCTGTTCGTTTATTCGGTTTCATATTTAATTCGGTGACTTCAGTCAATTTCTAGACAGTGGCGGCAATTGAAAATTTCATCACAACAAGGTGTCTTGATCTTGCACCTCCTTTTATAATGTTTGCAACTAAACAACCAAAAGTAAAAAGTATAAATCCCTCATGAATCTTGTTTTTTTCATCACAACATGGTGTCTTGGTCATAACGCAAAGAAAATTAAGGTTACCGGTTTCTAATGAACAACCTCTTTAGAAATCGGTGATGTGCATGATGATGACGAAGGACCTCCTCATATTTGTCTTGTATTGTAAGACTTGTATTTTTCACATTTATGCCCGATTATATGGAACTGGACGTTTGATATTTTCTCACAGTCATTTCATAGTATCCACACTTGACTCATAAACAAACACAAAACACAGTTTCATTTTCCATACGGTTCTTTAATTATGCGAACAGACGTAACATGGTTTTTATTCAGAATGAAATCTTACCATTTTGTCTTTAAATGTTTGCGGCATTGATCCCGTGCAGTCAGTGAGTTTTAGAACTTGAACTATCTTGAACTATCTGTGTCAGTTGTTTGTTTCCAGCTTTTAGCATTGCAGATTGATCATCTCCATGGTCCATTCCTCCAAAGTCCTTGCGTATGCCAGCAGCATAATTAACTGTATTTTTCAGAAGAAGAAAAAAAGACAGGTAACACAAAATAAATTAACATATAACTTATACTTCAAGCACCTGTTTGTAAGTAATAGATCTCTAGTTCATCATATTCCCGCAATGAGTCTTCGTATAGATGAGCAATTAGCATAATTAACTGTATTTTTCAGAAGAAGAAAAAAAGACAGTTAACACAAAGTAAATTAACATATAACTTATACTTCAAGCACATGTTTGTACATATAGATGAGCCATTTCAAACATGAATGCAAGGCTTTCCTGCACATAGAATTAATAATTAACTGAAAGGCCATCTCAAACATAAATTTTATCCTAACAAAGTCTTATTAACACAAATATCTTTAATTCTGAAAGCTGTGCACGACCTAGAATCATTACAAACATAAATTTTATCCTAACAAAGTCTTATTATCAAAAATATCTTTAATTCTGAAAGCTGTACACGACCTAGAATCATTACAAACATAGCCTAACATGTTATAAAGAACAGACACAATAATAATATCTAAAGGTTAAGAGTTTCTTGAAACAATAATCAAACTCCAATTAATTATATTAACTTAGATATTTCAAGGAGAACTACTCGTGTAAGATTAAACTAAATGTACACACAACTTTGTAACCTTTAATGCTTCGGGAGAGTCACGTAGGAAATCTTCTAAACTATCACCATCGTCATCCAGTTCATCCCCACGCACCTGTGAATACTACTATCATGCAATCATAAATTTTTCTTTCAAAATTGATCACGATGTTGACTGCTTGAATTTCTATACCTCTGCTAAATAAATCTGGGCCAAGGAAAAATAGATTATACATTGGTCAATAAGGTATCAGCTATTAGAATGAATTATATTACAAAGCAAACACCCAGAAGTATACTAGTACAGACAAGGTTAGATTGGTTGATTTGTAGCTTTAAATGAAACTTCAAATAAATAAAGATTGTTTACTATCTAACTAAACAATTTCTAATAAAAAAACAGATTCCAAAATTTGACCTAACATTGGAGAAGAGTGTATTGATTTTCAACCTAAAGGAACATAAATTACCTGGTCAACATTGAATTTCCACTTATAAATTGCAATAGCCCCCATTGTCCCTACTAAATTCCCATGGTAAACAATTCCCAACGTTATAGTGCCTTGACACCTGGTTTACGATTGTGTAATTGTCACTGGTTTAATCTGTAAGTTGAGATTTAATCAATTCAAATGTGTACCAAGAGCATGTTTTAAGAGGTGTTTGGGTTAGCTTATGTAAAAGTGCTTATGCCTCTTGGCTTATAAGCTCACCCCTATATAATACCTGTAAAAAAGAATCCATCCTGGCTTCCTTAAAACAACTACCCTTCACACTCGTAACCGTACTCCCTGGTTTGGTCACAACACACCCATCTGAATCAAGCTCCAACTGCCCAAATTACAATAAATCTTATCGAAGATAACCTGCAATGAACAACAGTAAAAGTGAACCATATACCAATTACTTAATTGAAGGTGACTCTAAACTGCAATGAACTGTTATTCACTTTTAAAATGAACTGCAATGAACAGCAGTAAAAGTGAGCCATATATCAATTACTTAAAAGTGAGCCATTCTTTTAAAAGTCAAATACTTTAACATGCTTAGACTCAATAAAGTCAAAATCTTGCCTTCCTCCTCATATAAGTTGATCACTTTTAAAGTCAAATACTCGAAGATAACCTGCAATGAATAAAAAATATATAGACGTTTAGAAAAATTAGCAACGAAAATCCACTAAAAAAGTAGCAACTATCATTATATACCATCGTTTCCAATAGTCGCGATATACTCCCCTTCTTTTGAAAATGCAATGCTGTTTATTGAACCTTGACATATATCCCATCGTTTCCAGTAGTTGATTAGCTCCCTAATTGGGATATGTGATAGCTGGATCTTTGTTTTGACCAAGAAGTGAAGAAACTAGGTACATGTCTGTTCCCATTCCAAGCTTGCGATCTGTTTCCTTGCGAATAGCTAGTTGATCACCGGTAATCAACTTAACAATGACTCCAAGGTGTACGTGAGATCTGATTGTAGAAATTATGTTAATTAAATCATGATCTAATATTTAGAATAACTTTAAACTAAGAGAGTGAAATTAATATGATACCTCTCATTGAAATAATTTTCATCTTCCTTCTCTAGGTGACCCACACCATTTGGTTTGTTGCATGCTCATGGCCTGCAAGATTCACATTGTATAAAAAAAATATCAAATGCATAAGCATATTCCTAGTTTAGATGAGCATAAAGAAAAAAACATGATCATATCTAACTTTGAGAGACTGAATGGAAGATAAACTATCAAATTTCACCAACTGATTTGAGAAGGTTTTGTCTAAATATTTTACGAATATCTTCAAATTTTCCTATACATGAAATATAAATTGGTTCAAGTACGATGTTTTATAACATTAGAATCACAACGACTTACTTATTTAAAGTGTGCAGACTATCGAAAGGGGACATTTTTAAATTTCCTTGTCTTGTTATGGGGAGTGTGGTATTTCAGAATCACACATTATGTTGGCTTGTCGTGAGTCGTGACATGAGCATATCCAAATATCCTCTTAGCATCTATTTCCTTCAGACAATCTGCATCCCAATAACAACGTTTCACAGCCAAAATCAAGAGTCTGAGACATAAATAATGCTAATTAATTTGTATATTTAGAAATCTAATCTATGTATACACCTAAGTTAAGTTATTGTTATCATTTAAAAAAGTCTCATAAAGTTTTCTTTAATCGAGAAAGAAACACGACAGAGCAAACTAAGTGAAATCAAAGCTTATTGCCTTTCATGAATACAAGTTAAGATCGGACAAATACAAAGGAAAACAATGCAGTAAGCAACATGTATGGTTTCCTGTTTTTCTTGAGGTAAATGGAAACAGTCTGTTAATCAGAGGATTTATTCTCAGTGCGGCTTTGTTAAAATTTAAGACAAAAACTATATTAATACTAAACCTATTTCAGAATACAAAAAATAAATAACCATTTGCAGAGTTTAAGCCAAATAAACTGAGAAAATGGTAGCCAATGTTTTTGGTGTGTAAGTTTTAAGGCGGACACAACGCTCTTCTAAAGTGTTATTGTGTGTTTGCATGTGTATCCAGTCACTTATCATGTTCACATGTGTATCCAATCACTGTGCTTTAAATTTAATCAGTTTTAGTTCTTTATCTATAAGCCTTGGTAGCACATTATAGGGGGGAATGCAATCACATGAAACTCTTGTGCTGCACAAAATAAAAACTAAAAATACTTATAAAAAAGTATCAACAAAAGGGAACATGGTGTCATAAATAAAAGGGACTCATATAATGATGCTCCAATGTTACCTCTAAATGATGTCTACTTAAGAGGGTTGAAATCCAGAGCAGTGACTCAATTCGAGTAGCCTCGTGCTCATTAGATAGCTGCCTGATAGATTGAGAGGATAAAACAATATTCAAGAACATATATTCGGTAGAGACACGGAGTATATAACTTCTAAATACAAAAATACCAATTATCATACTGTAAGCCAACAACGACACTCCTTAAGGTGACTTTACACTGATTCTTGTTTTCAATATAAAATGAACAAAGCGTATGTACCGAATATGTAGATTACTGTAAGTTACTTCTAAAACATACCATTAGTGCAGCATCAAGCTGCGGTTGGCCTAAAAAGGCTCTCACCTGCCAACAAAAACAAATAATTGATAATGAAAATGCATAACGCATCTGTATTAAAGGCTTAAGATTGTAATTTAGTAGAAAGTTACTACACCTCCAGTATCCATGTGGCTAATATCAGCTGTGACACCAGGAGAGTTGACAACATCATAGAGGTGAAGAACTGAAACCAATGGGTTCATCTTCATTAGCATATCTAAAGGTTAACCTATCAATCCAACAACACCCAAGATAGCAACTTTGAACCCAGGTGCACCCCCTTTTGCTTTGCAGTTTGCTCGTTCCAGCTGCGCTGTACGTTGATGCTTTATTTTCATAGCCAACATAATCACTACAGTAGAATCATATCATAAATAAGCAACAAAATGAAGAAATAAACCATCAAATAATGTTAAAAACAAAAATATACTGAATCACGTTACTTGTAAGATGGAGCATTATTCCAATTCGTGTTAGTTGCCGCAGCTCCATACGAAGGTGCAGATGATTGTGTGTAAGAACTCGTTCCATAAGAGCTTGATCCATAAGAACTTGTTCCATTCTCCCTCTTAGGTTTTCCATTATAACCACCAGACTCTGAAAAAGAAACACCCCAACCAGCTTGTTTGGACATCTTCATAGCTTCAATGCTCTCAGTCACAGATCCAATTTGGTTAACCTAAGATTAAACAACAAACGGGAATAATTTAATTATGACTTTTTGCAATAACCTCATATTCTAGTATGATCTGTGGAGTACCTTGAGTAGAAGGGCGTTACATGTCTTCTCATCTATTGCCTTCTTAACTCGCTGTAAAGATAGTTGAAGAGTAGAAATAACTTAAATTTTTAGAAGATAGTTAGAAACAACAATAAAAGTAAATACAGGAAGAAGGCTGCTATCTTCCATTGTTTGGATGCTATTTGCCATTGTTTTGTACAAAAGGAGGAGCTGCTATTTTCAACAATTGATGAAGAAGGAGGAGCTGTTTTTTTCTTCTACAAAAAAAGGAGGAGCCGCTATTTTCCACTACAATTGATGAAGAGGGCTGCAAGTTGTTCTTCAGTTACCTAAATCCAACAAACCAAATAAAATAAATACATATCAAAACTTGTAGAAGATAGTTAGAAACAACAATAAAAGCAAAGATTTATGTAGCTTTATACATGGTGAGATATCCGGCTTAATCATCTGCCAAGTTACATGCATACAATTAGTGAATTATTGATAACCATAAAAAGTAACAGACATTTACCTTATAAAAATAATTGATCATTATGCAAGAGATGAATGAATGATATTAGGGTTTGAAAAAAACGTAGGTATGAATGATATTTAGGGTTTGAGAAAAAGTAGGTATGAATGATATTTAGGTTAATGTTTATAATTCTGTAAAACTATAATTAAGGAATGCAGTAGTTACTAAAGCATGTCTTTATTGTTTTCAATTATCAATCACAAAAACTCATGTGCTCCACTGGTTGACATGCTTGTGTGTGGATGCCTAGACCTAGGTTCGAATCCTACACCATAAATTTTTACACAAATAAAATTCGGATTTATAAAAAAATGAAATTTTATTAAAATCTTGCTTAGGTGGCAAAAAAAATTCGAAATTTTAATGAAATCTGGCATTATTGGGCAATCAAGCATTTAATGACGTCATACGCATCTTGTTATATATAATATGTAGATATATATATATACATATATATATATATATATATATATATATAATATATATATATATATATATATATATATATATATATATCAAACTTCAACATTTAAAAAAAAATCATATGTACGTCAAAAACATGTTAATATTGGGTTTGTTTTGTTCGTAATTTAGAGCTCTTCGCAACGATATTTTTTTCATTAAAGAATTCGATAGATATTTACTAAATATTTGACGAATAAAGTTTGTTATATAAAAAAGTTGTAATTATTAAAAAGTTAAAGGGTGATTTTTGTAAGTTTTTTAATTTACAAAGTTAGCACTACTTTAATAGTTGATGTCGGGTAGTGTTGTGTACATATGTACGCGACATAGTTTTTTTTTTCCTTCTTCTTCGACCAATCAGATTCTGCCACGTCATGTCGGGTAGTATAGGGTAAATTCATACATGACATGCTTGGGTATATTTGTAATGTTGGAAAATCTTGGGCTCTGCAGGACAAAAGGTCGTGTATATGGGTACCACAGTAATTTTCGGTATCATCTATATGTGTCCTTAGCCAAGCTGCAGCATTGTTATGCTGTAAAACCGTCACATGTTGTTGCTAAAGGCAAACACAAATAGATTATTTAACTAAAAACATAAAAAATCAAATTGTAAAGCAAAAAGATAATGACAGATTCATTAAGATAATAAAACAAGATATGATTAAAGATAAAAGTATAGCCAAAACAAGTGTATTTATGGTTTATCACAGCTAAATATAGCCACCCACAATATTCTATTCATTAATGTAGTTATTAATCCATGTAGGCTCCATTCAAAAGTGTATTTAGGGTGGCCGCGCACCTTGTTGGCCGCTTACCTACCACGTAAATCCTTAAATCCTTGTTTTATATTATAATATATTAATTTTATATCAAAAATATTAGTTGATTGTTGTGCTTATGTGAATCAGCGAACTTTGCTAATTATATATGCTTCCACACGCAAAATCAGACTTATGAAACACACCATCATCTGAAAATGGACTGTTCATCAACATCCCAAAAACAAAGTATTGAGTATTCACCAGATGAAGATGTCACGAACGCAGAAAGAAAAGATAAAGGTGAGAAGATGAAGCAATACATCGGTGTTCGAAGGAGACCATGGGGAAAGTTTGCCGCCGAGATTAGGGACTCAACGAGAAATGGGAAGAGGGTGTGGCTCGGAACATTTGATACTGCTGAAGAGGCAGCATTGGCATATGATCAAGCATTGTATTCAATGAGAGGTTCTTCATCTGTACTCAACTTCTCAGAGGAAACTGTGAAAGAGTCTTTGAAAGGAACCGATTGCTGGAATAATAAGGATGGTGGTTCTCCTGCAGCCGCTATAAAGGAAATGCATAGGCTTCGAAGAACGTCTTCAACGTCGAATTCAAGAGAAAGAAATAAGCAACATAAAAACTTAGTTGTGTTGGAAGATCTAGGTTCTGAGTTGCTAGATGAGCTCTTGAGCTCATGATGATTTTGGCAAATTTGAAAAAGCAAACTAAGTCATGCATCTATATATGCGTCAGATATTCTAATTCACATCCAAAGGCTTTGAAAAACAAAAAACAATATCTGAATTTATGATTATTGATTTATATTTCAGATCGATTATGTTCCATTTCAATATCTTCATCCCTTTATTTTGTTCTTGTTTCTTCATACATATTCTTGTTGCGAAGTGAATAATGAAGGTGTTGTATTGATTAACATGCTTGGACCTCTCCACTCATGTTCTTCAATGGTAAAACATAGGTAAGTAACCAAATAAAATTTGCGTACTCACAAGAGTTAACTGATGCGGTGCAAGAGTTAATAGATACTTGGACGGAGCAATGGGAAAAACGGGGCGGAAAGCAGCCCAACTTAAAAGGACCGTAACTTGGGATCCGTTTGGATTTCGCTAATTTTGACTTTTTGTCCCTTATTTTCGAATTTGCCCTAAATTGAGCTACTATCCGTTTTTAGTTTGATTGTTTAATTATTGTAATTTACGTGAACTAAGGGATTTACCCTAATCTCCCAATGTACGTCTTAGTTGGAGTCTAGTCATTTTCTTCTGTCAATTTTAATTTTTGTGATTTTCAGCACCTGCCAAAAATAGCCTCACCCTTTATAATGGGCTATTGTGTAAGGATAAAATCATTCAATAACCACTACAAGAAAACATCCCTTCGGCAACTAGATTAGTGATACACCAATGAAGGTCGCACATTGCAACACGTTTTGGGTTTACCGGGGAGAATCACTTGTGTTGGTTGAGTCAGGTATCCACCAGTATTGCACATGTAAAACTAGGGCTAGATTCTATGCACAGTTGGAATATAGGAAGTTGATCCAATCCGGCAGATTAGATGGAAAGGTGGGGGAGGATTTTCGAGAAGTTATGAGGTTCTATTTTAGGATGCCTTGTATTTTTGGGCACCTAAGGACATTTTTAATACAACTAGAACTCTAATTATTCGTATGTACATAAATTTGACAACTTGTCAAACCTAATCCCTCTCTATGACTTATGGTACTCGGTTGATCTACATAACCCCTAGGGTTTGTGGTTTTGCCTTTTATGTACACAATATATTTATCCCGGATAAATATATACGTCATAGATAATTACTATTTCACCCGTCGATGAAAATATTTCATATTCTCATTTCCTCACAATCACTATTTTATTTTGTGTCTCTTTTCTCATGCCAACTTGCGTGTTCTGTTTAGTGTGCACCGGTGTGACCAATCGACATCTCTCTGAGTAATAGTTGTGAAACTCGTTATTCTTAGGCACACAAATCCTACTGTTTTACCTTTAGAATTAAGCTATTGGTGTACATACAGTTGAAAGTCTTTCTAGTCCAATGTGTATAAATAGGTGTGTTTGGGCGAACGTTGTTGGTAAAAACAAGTAAGCTTTTTCGCAATCAAAACATGAAATAATAAATAATAAATCACGATCGAGAAAAAAAAAAAAAAGTTGCATAGGTTACTGCACTCTACTTTTAATTGGACATCCGTATTCCTAATTGTATCCAATATTCTTTAGCAAAAAATACAAAAAAATAAAATAATAATAATAATAATAATAAAAAAAATAATAATAATAATAATAATAATAATAATAATAATAATAATAAATAAAAAAAAAAAATAAAAAAACTGAATAATGATAAAAAGTTAAGAATGACTTGTATTCAATCAAAAAAGAACTACAAAAATACACAAGATCATATAAACTTGAAGAACAAAAGATTTACATGCTACTTAATCATAATTGATGAAAAAATCTTCAAGAAATCTATGTTTTGCGACAATAGATTCGTCAAGTCTCTTCAACTGCTTAATACATTCTTCTAACAATGACGCATCACCACCCATATCATCATACAAAAACGCGACAACTTCCTTTCAATATTTTGCGCGACAATAGTCGTACTCGTGTTGTCCGATCTCCTTGATCTTTGCATTTTTCTCTTTTATAGACACCTCTAGAGTAGAGACGTTATAGAGTAGTCCGTTCCTAAAACTATTATCCTTCACAAGAAAATTTATAACAAACACGCTTGTTTCTCAACGAAACGAGAATCTCATTGAACCAATTTGGAAAAATGTGATATGAGACTCCCATCTTTTGCGGATAACATTCATGTAGCTAGAAATTCTTCTAGATGATATAAAGTGGATGAGTATATGGGTTGATCATATTTTTTGGCAACAGGTTTACAATTAACTCCATCTCCATGCTTTCAACCTTATTTGATGAAAAATATCAAACTCTCTTAGCGAATAGAAATAGTGGTGCTAATGCCAAATATGTGTTATCTTTGACAAAATAGAGTGACACAATATTTGATAGTCACTAGTACAATCAGAAAGTTTACCGACGACCAAAACAAATTCGTGCCGACGACATGACGTCAGCACGTAGTGGATGCCGACGACATGACGTCGGCCGGTGATAGTCGAGAATGCCCCGTCAGGACTTACTGTCCTAACGACATTTGCCGATGCTCGTGTGGGACCCACAACCATTTTCAGTCAAAGAAATTGGCCATTCGAAAAATATTGTACCGACGACATGTCGTCGGTACGTTAAAGTTAATTAATTGCTTAATTAACAAACCGGTCAACGAAGTCAAATGAAATGGCCTTCAATTTATACCGACGACATGTCGCCGGTAATAAAATATATTAATTAAATATAAATTTAATGTACCGACGACATGTCGCCGGTACTAAAACACATTAATTAAATAGAAACTTATAAGTACCGATGACATGTCGTCGGTACTTATAAGTGCTGCTGCTGCACAACAGCCTGCACAGCAGCAGTTTTTCAGATTTTTTCTGAAAATTTTTCCGGAAAAAATCTACGCAACCCAAACCTGTACACCACCAATACCAACATGCCAATATTCCAAAACAAGTTATAACGGCTAAAACACTGATACATAATCGCTAAACACCCTCAAAAACATTAAAACATTTCAAATTCTACAAAACGGGTGTTATAATCTACGGATCAAGGTGCCAATACCACAAAAGTTGCTATATCCGCAATGTTCAAGTCGCCAAAATGTTAAAGTGTACAATAATAACATACGGATGAGTCAAATAGCATACGAATGGACAAAGTCAAGGTGTTAAAGTGTTAAAGTGTACAAAATACGGATGAGGATCAGTAGCATACGGATGGAGAAAATGTTAAAGTGTACAAAATAACCCATAGATATATACCTCACTGCCCCTCGTCATCATCGGAAACGCCATCATCCTCGAGCTCGAGATCGCCACTGCCCGAGCCGCTTGCCTCGCCGGCGCCACTCCCACTGCCCGAGCCTGCCTCGCCTCCACCACGCCCACTGCCCGAGCCAACCTCGGTTTGAGAAGGTAGCTGGCTCATCAACTGGCCCCATAGCTCGGGGTTAGTCTGTAACACATTCATAGTTGCAGTGAGTTGGCGCTTAGTGGCCTTAGCATCTTCTTCAACTTCTTTGATCTTCTTCTCATTCTCGGCCATCATCCTGTCAATCTCGGGCCCACTGTACGAACCGGAAGGCGGCATGGGTAACTTTGTCTTGCCACTGCCTGCTAACACCCTACCCCTACTGGCTATATAACCCCGCTGATTGCCCTTTAAAACCCGAACAAGTATCTCTTCCTCTGTGTAGGCTATCCCAGTAGGCGTGTTAGTTCCCAGATCCCGCAGTTCGCACATCTCTTCCTGTGTAGTTGAAAAAAAAATGAAAAAATTAATATATTACTCGGGTTACTACATTAAGTTTCAATAAATCATTAAAGTGCGTGTAAAAAAATAAAAAATAAAATAAAATAAAATAAAAAATAAAACGGTACTTATGTATTGAACACGAGTCTCGTCATGCAACCGTACACCGTCCTTGAAACGCTGGTCGTGGAAGCTCTGTATTAGGGGCTGGTACTGACAGTTCTCACTCCTCTCAAACTGTATATATATATACACACATGCATATAAGGTGAAAGAAATTAAAAATGACAAATCAAACACCATATATATGATGAACAATATGTAAAATAATCATAATGTGTCTTACGTATTCGTGTCGAGATGCGGCCAACGATCGAGATTCATGGCGGCTAGTGGACTGCGGCCCTTTTGGCGCTCTTCTCATTGAGGTAGAACTGAATATGCTTCTCCCACACAGACGGCTCCATGTTCGGAGGAAGGTTTCTAACATAATAACAAAAACAGAAAATTAACATATATCAATTGCTAACATATTAAAAAAAATTAACAAATATCAAAAAATTAACAAAAATAAAAAATTTACCTTCGTATCTCATCCACCTTGTCAGCCCCACCTGGTATAGTCCAGTAATCTCGCTTCATGTCGTGCTTGTTGTCCCTGTAGCGAGTTGCGTGATAATCTTTGATGCCATCTTTGATGGTCTCCCACCGGGGTGAACGCATGTGGGTCCTCGATTCAAACATTTCCTTCAATCAAATACAACTAAAATAAATTTAAATAAATAAACAAATTTTTTATTTTTGTTAATTTTTTGATATTTGTTAATTTTTTTAATATGTTAGCTAATATATATATTTGTTAACTAATATATACTGATAAATAAATAAACAAATTTGTTAACTAATTTTTTGATATTTGTTAACTAATATATATAGATAAATAAATAAACAAATTTAAATAAATATACACATTAAAATATATAAACACGATAACAAAATAATATAAAAGGAAAATGAAATAACTGACCCCGAGTCGAGGAAAGATATGCACCTTCTTTTCGGCTTCGATTGTGTGCCAGGAATCATAGCACATCGGGAACTCCTTAATCAACTCACCAACGTAGTTACTGAACCACTTAGCATTGTCGCCAACATGAGTGATTGTCCCCTGATCATTGAAGTCAAAGTCAATATGAATGCGTATAACTGATTTACTATTTGAGAAAATTTCGGCAGCATTTTCCCACAAGTCCCCAAATATGTACAATAAAGACATATTTATAGGAGTAAAGGAGAAACACTGTCGAAATCATCTCAAATAGTAAATCAGTTATACGTATCCATATCCAAAATGAGACAAAACATTCAAAAAGCAGTCCCAAACAGGGGAATTTCCGAAATTAATTTCTAATAAATTAATTCCAGACACATTTTCTATAGGATGATTAACTTCGGGTAGAGACTGAAAATCGGGTGTTTGTGGTTCGGGCGGCCTAGGTTGGCTGTTAAAGATGAAGGTGTTCATCTTAGAGAGAGAGTAGTGAGAGGGTGGAGAGAATACTGGTCAAATGTTTGCTTTATTAAAAGAAACAAATGAAATGAAACAATACTCCCACACACCCACATGGAGAGTCATGTGGGTATATATAGGCCCTTTTACATCACTAGTTTGCCTATTACACATAAGTAGTCCCTGTGTGAGCTACTTAATACAAACCTAGTCCAATTCACGTGAGTGACGACATCTTATTAAAAAAGCGAGTCTAACAATCTCCCTCCAAGATGTCGTCACAAGTGAATGGTTACAATGAGACCTATAAACAATACAAAGTAAATTGCAATAATAAACTTTTCCATAAGTGCAGAGTCTCTGTAGTCTAGATCCTGAGACAGACTTGAAGTTCTCTCTATTCCGAAAGATCGCAGCTTCGATCTTTGGTGCTGACGGCACACATCCTTGTAGCTCTGAACTTCACCTGTAATGTACTAGTTAGGTTATTACTCCCTCCTAACTAGTGAGCCCTTTATTCTTTTCTGCTCCCTCCTGAATCGACAACTTTCTTTAGCCTTTAAGCACGCAGCGGAGACTGTAGCGCAATGGCTGTCGTTCGGGAGCATTAACATATCTCACAAAGTAATTGCATCAAAGTAGGTAATAAGCCGTACTTCTCTCTCCATTTCCTTTTCCCTCCTAAGGGCGTACTTCTCCCTCCTGATGATTGCGAGTCATCGTAATCATCATATAATAATGTACATGGCTTGGAGTACCTTGATCTTGAAGCAATACTAAATCCATGATAGCACGTCGACAACCCGTCGAGGCTTAATTATTGTGAGAATATGTTAAAAAAATACTCTCAATACGTCTCTCAAACCAACCGTAAAATTCACCGGCTTCTAATAAATGACTACATGTAGAGATAACCCGATATGACCAACTTGAACAAGAAGTAAACACCTCCCCTCAAATGTGACTTAATCTTGTACGATAATGTGACTAAGAACCTATACTGAGCACTACAACGTAACTCCTTAAAGCATAGGTCGTTTCATATACCCATCCATCCTTCCTTAATAGTATATGAACATCTCTTGAACTATCCACATCTTTGTGTGTCACTGAGTACTCCATCTCAGTTTTGATAGTTAACTAGGTCTTCGTCCATCCTCCCCTTGACCTATGAAAACTAGATAATCCAAGACTTAATCACTACACCCATGAGAGCCCAAACAAGTATCTCAACAAGTCATGCATCCAACCAACCTCTAGACTTTGAGATAAATAAGTACACATGCACGAAAAATGTCACTTCAAAATCAAATCAATAATACCATTCTTCTCCCGTAGTCATTCTTCTTAACCATATTAGCCGTGAATGATGTATCCCCGTGATTGTTGCGATGGTAACCCTATATCCCTCCTCTCTTTTTTTTTTTTTTTTTTTTTTTTTTTTTTTTTTTTTTTTTTTTTTTTTTTGACATAATTTGAAATACACAAGGAAATGCCGTTACAAGAAGGCTAGAAAAATTTGAGTATAACAGATTTTGACGTCAATTTTCACCTAAAAAATTCGAATTTTGACAAAAAAATTTGAATTTTGGGCCAAAATTTTCACTATTATACCAAAATTTGAATCTCGCGTAAAAATTGAACGTTTAATCACCTGAAAAAATTAAATTTTACTCGCGTTTTCCCGCCAAATGGAAATTCGAATTTTTTTTTTTTTTTTTTTTTTTTTTTTTTTTGGGAAGGGATACTAAGTTGAAGGGTATGAAAATGGAAATGTTATAATCGGACATATTTCACAATTTCAAAAGAACTGAATCGCGATAACATCCCAAACGAGATAACACCCCAAATGCGATAACCCCAAATGCGATAACCCCAACTGCGATAACTCTAACTGAGATAACCCCAACTGCGATAACCCCAACTGCGATAATCCCAACTGCGATAAATCCCATTCGCGATAAATCTCAAGTGCGATAACAGCCCAAATGCGATAAGCTCAAGTGCGATAAACCTCAATTGCGATAAATCCCAACTGCGATAATTCCCAATCGAGATAAAATTCAAATGCGATAAAATGGCAAATGCGATAAAAGTCAACTCCTTTATCGCATTTGCAGCAATAATTGAGTCCAATAATTGAGGTCCACTGTTCATTTTCCGACCATTTTCCGACCATCTTTTTCTGCCTAGATCTGACCATAAAACCCATTTTGAGCATAAAACTCAACCGTATATCCATCAGATCTATCACATATCATGGATTTAGAGGACAAAAACGAGCTCAAGCAAACCTTTAAGCTAGAACTGTTACCAGATCCAACCTCGTATGACCATGGATTTGAGATGTTTTTGACCAGTAAAGATACATAAGACCAGTGATAGGACTGTTTTTATCGTATGACACGGAAATAAATTCCGATGACCGGAAAAAAATAATTCCGATGACTAAAAAGGAGATAAAAACGCAGCCTAAAACACATAAACGAACCACAAAAATCAGTAAACTCACCAAGAATCTCCCCCGGTTAGCTCTGATACCAATTGTAGAGACTGAAAATCGGGTGTTTGTGGTTCGGGCGGCCTTGGTTGGCTGTGAAAGATGAAGGTGTTCATCTTAGAGAGAGAGTAGTGAGAGGGTGGAGAGAATATTGGTCAAATGTTTGCTTTATTAAAAGAAACAAATGAAATGAAACAATACTCCCACACACCCACATGGAGAGTCATGTGGGTATATATAGGCCCTTTTACATCACTAGTTTGCCTATTACACATAAGTAGTCCCTGTGTGAGCTACTTAATACAAACCTAGTCCAATTCACGTGAGTGACGACATCTTATTAAAAAAGCGAGTCTAACAATGATTAACTTCGGATGGGGACTTTCCGAAATTAATCTATGAAAACGTAGAGGGGGGTGAATACGTTCCCGTTTTAAAAACTTAAAACTTGTTGTATCAAATTTTCAATTTAGCTTGTTCTAATATGAAAGATGTCAATTGTAGTTTATGACTAGCATAAACTAAAACATGTTATCACATAAGTATAATCACTAAGTCACAACACAATCAATCATATAATGCAAATATAAAAGTAAAGATGTAAGTAAAAGAAAACGCAAACCGAACACGATGATTTATAGCGGTTCGGTCACGAAGCTCCTCTCCGCCCTACTCCACTCCCCGAGTACCCAACTCAAGAGTTACTTCACTAGATCAACAAGCTCCCTTATTGGCGGAGAAAACCTTACAATCTGTAGAGGTATAGATTCACATACGGGAGGTGGAGGAAACACCATAAACACGAACTAAAGATTAAACATTATAAATTTTGGTTTATTGATTGGGAGGTGTGTGTGTTATTTCTAGAGAGAGGAAATGAAAAACACACACACCTCAAACAATAACTGTGAATCCTCAACCTTCCTAGTGTTGACTAGGAAGGTATTTATGCTAAGAATACAAAGCCTAACTTAGCTAGAATGACTAAACTAGTCCTTTTACAAAGAAAGAAGTGCAATTCCCACATATGACAAAACTTTAAGGCTAACAATCTCTCCCCAAAGTGAAGTCATATGGGAATTGCTTACAATGTTCCCTACAAGTAAAATATAAACCATAAGCACAGAGAATAGTCTTCAAACGTCGTTACTTTGTTCAGCTTGCAGAATCTTCTCAGCTTTCATTTCTTTACTTGCAGACGAACCATGTGAGCAAATCTAATTAGGGTTTAATACAGCGTGCCCTGAGTGCTCTCCCCTAATTAGTGCTCTCCCCCAAACTGACAACCTTTCTGATGATTGCCCTGTATCTGAAGAAGTCTTTTGATAATTAAATGCATTTTGTCTTTAGTCTTCTAACATGCAGTGGAAAATGTAGAACAGACTGTAGACTCGACCTTCTTCAAGATTATCCATTTGGGGGAACAGGGTATCAACATCTTCATCTCACCAAATGCATCCCAGTTATCTTTCATTTGAAAAATCAGCCCATAACTTACACATGAAATGATAACATCAAAGTAACAAGTTGAACCACTGATCATCTTGATTTTGTTGCTCGAAATTGTTGAAGGTGGAAAAGGTAGAAGTACGAAGAATATGATTAGTGGAGGATAAGACATAGAATCAACCAATCTCCGACACAAATCATTTCATAAATCATTAAGCCCGATCACGTGAACTTGTTCTCGATGTACACATTTCTCTCCCCTGCTGGTTACGATTTATCGGAATCAGCATAATGTTGTGTACGTGAAGTATTAACCGGAAGCACTTTATCATTAAACCCAGTCAGCCTGTAAGAAGATGTCGATGAACCCAATCTAACCTCCAGTATAAAAAACAATAGCTTCATGTAGTGACTACAGATGGAGAAAACACTATGACGAACTTCAGACTGAAGTAGAATCGCCCAGATTTGTGACTTAAGCTTGTACTATCCTTGTGACTAAGAACGGTGTACCCGATACCCTTAACAGAAGTATTAGTACAAAACCTCTTGACATATCCTCAACTACGTGAGACACTGAGCACTACAACGTAACTCCTTAAAGTGATAGCTACTTTGTGAGAATAGAGAGAGAATCACAAAAGTAACTAGATATCCAAGTCTTGTCACCATTAATATATGCCCAAACAAGTCATCTTCGCGGTAGGGTAGAAAGAAAGAAGATGAAATAAGTACACGCGTCCGTAAAACCTTACTTCAAACCCAAATAAATAATAACGAATCATCCCCGTAGTCACCGCTAATAATTTAACCATTGTCATTTGATTGTGAATCTTGATCAGGATCTTTTTGGCTATACGTGGTGATTTTGAAGGTGCAGTCCGATAATATCATTTGTGATTTTGTTGTGAAAAATGCCATAAAATGCAAGTCTAATGATGCCGGAAAATTTTGAGTTTAAGAAATTTTTTACGCCGAAAATTCCCGAAAAATTCGAATTTTGACCAAAAAATTTGAATTTTAGGCCAAAATTTTCACACTTGTACCAGAATTTGAATCTCGTGTAAAAATGGACCGTTAAGTCTCCTGTGAAAATTAAATTTTACTCAAGTTTGCAAATGCGATAAGGTTGTCCGATATCAGAAATGTAGTGTTGTCTGATATCGCATTTTGTACAAAGTTGTCGGATAGAACTGCGATAGAGTTGAACTGCGATAGAGCTGAACTGCGATACGTCTGTTGAGTTGCAAATGCGATAAGATCAAATGTGATAAGAACTGCGATACGTCTGTTGAGTTGAATCGCGATAAGTCAATTGCGATAAACTTATCTGAGGCAACTGCGATAGAAGTTTGTCTGAGTTCGAATTGCGATAACATCTGACAGAGTTGCAACTGCGATAGAACTTGTCAAATGCGATAAAGCGCTGCTGAAGCACGGAAATGCGATAAAACAGCACTTTTACCAACTTCTTTAACTTTTTGTGTCACTTGCCCACTTGACCTTATCTTGCAAGATAATATCACTGACAACTTTCACCCACTGCTACCAACTTGGACCAATAATTCACACCTTTCACCCACTTGTTCCAATTATAATATTCACAAACAAATCTTATACAAGATTTTTTATGAACTTCGATCTATGAACCAAGAACAAACACAAAAGTTTGATCTTCCAAGCCAAGATATGAGTGAAGAACGAGTGAACTTTCACAGCCCAAGTTGATATATCACAAAACAAATGCAACCTTATCTTCAATAATTAGTGTTCGATTCTAAGAACAACACTACAAACTGCCACGATTTTTAGAGAGAAAAAAAAACGCAACAGTGGGTTTTTAAAAAAAACACAAATCGAACACAATATAGCACTAAACTCGGCTGATGAAGAAGATAAAGAAGAACCGAGATAGATCACAACATAAATCACATTAGTTACCTCAAAAACACCACGAATGGCCACCCGGTTAGCTCATGATACCAATTGTAGAGGTATAGATTCACATACGGGAGGTGGAGGAAACACCATAAACACGAACTAAAGATTAAACATTATAAATTTCGGTTTATTGATTGGGAGGTGTGTGTGTTATTTCTAGAGAGAGGAAATGAAACACACACACACCTCAAACAATAGCTGTGAATCCTCAACCTTCCTAGTGTTGACTAGGAAGGTATTTATGCTAACAATACAAATCCTAACTTAGCTAGAATGACTAAACTAGTCCTTGTACAAAGAAAGAAGTGCAATTCCCACATATGACAAAACTTTAAGGCTAACACAATCGTCGCTTACACTTTTTTCGGTACAAAGCTAAATACCGGGTTCTAGTTCGAGGTAGAACCAACCTGACGTCGCCTATATAATTTCTGACACTAAGCTAGATGTCGAGTTCTTTTACAAGGGTACAACCACTCCCGATATGTTTTATGGCCCAACATAGAAACCTTGTGTTTTATGGCACAAACACATAAACCACCTAATCTAGTTTGGTGTTTAGATTGTGATGCAATGATGTTTACAACTATGATCCATGACATAAATGTCCACTGGATATGAATACCTAATCTATATGAACTTTCATTGATTGGAAGCCTTCAATGGATGAAGATCACAAGCTCCCTAAACCTTTTGTGATGGATCTTCATATATGCATGTGAAATCTACATGAACTTCTTGAATAAGAAGTATTCAATCATTGAGGATGTCAAGTGCCCTTGAATCTTCATATGTTGGTATGCTTTGATAAATGATGACTTCAAGATCTTCTAACCTTCTTGGTGGATCAGGAAGTATGCTATGCTTGTGACTCATGATCTCTGAGCTTGCTTCACAGGATCATTACGAGTGTATGCTAACAACATAATGAAAGTTAGTAACATTATGATCATTATGAAAAGGGTGATTAATGTGTGTTTCTACATGGTTTACTACTGATCTAAATGTATGCAAAGGGTATAGGGAATGTGTGTTCTTGTGGGTTAAAACAATGGGTAAACAATGGGCTACTATTTATAGGAAAACGGTTCCTACAGGCCACGGATTTGGCGGACCCAAATCCTGGGGTCCGTCCATTGAACCATTTGGTTCCGCCAGTGGATGACAGCTAAGATCTTCACAAATCTTTCCATATCTTACACAATCTAACAAAGTCAACTCCTTTGCTTCAAGATCTTTCTAAAATATATTTCAAATCTTTCAAGATCTTTCCATATCTAACCAAGATCTTACACAATCTAATCTTATGCTTGAAGATCTTTCCAAGATATTCAAATCTTTCAAGATCTTTACATATCTAACCAAGATCTTACACAATCTAATCTTATGCTTCAAGATCTTTCCAAAATATTTACTAAATCTATAAGATATCCTAAAGATATCCAAATGATGTATGCAATGATGTCATGAACATATTTCCATTTTAAGAATTAAAATGTAAATAATGTAAATGTATAAATGTATGTCCTATGTATATACTAGCTTAACTAATATATGTTTACCAATTTGTATCATGTTAGTTTGACACCTAAAGTGTACTTATCCTATTAATCTTAGGAAACATGGTGTACAAGTAAAAGTACTTGTATATGCAAAATGTGAAATAAGGTTCTAAGTAGAATGGTTATCCTTTTTTTTTAAATACATAATGACCTAGCCGTATTTTAAACATTCTAAATGGTTTGTTAAGGGTTTGATCATAATGCCACATAGCAAACATGTACGAACCTGTGTTGTATCATACGAGTACTCGAGAGGTGTTGGATGTATGTTGAGACAAGATATGATTACAAGTAACTTGTACATTTTACGTTATGTATCAAGTTACATGTTTGTCATCAATCAAAACAAACGAGACTGCTTGCACTAACAATCTCCCCCTTTTTTATGATGACAAAATATGTAAACGTGATAGAAAGTAAAATGTAAAAAGTTACTTGCGTTCGTACTACCTTTAACATTACATTCTGTGTTTACGCTCTTCTCTCCTATTACTTTCTCCGTTTACACCTTTCTCCCCCTTTTGTCGAAACAAAAAGGGTGTGTCCTTGGAGTTAACTTCATTTCTCCCCGAAATGGCGAGCTTGCATCATCCCTAGTGAAGTTAAGTAGACTACTCCATTCTCGTATGGTTGTTGCGTCCCCTAGGTTGTTAGCGGATCCATGGATCAAATTAAGACTCTTAACCTACATCAAGGTTAGTGTTGTGCAACAAAAATATATGAAAAATGCATGATGACTGTAATGCATATAGCCAACGATACACGAGGGTATGCTATGTTGGACTATCTCCTCCTTTTTGTCGAAACACAAAGGTGTGTCGAAGAGTGAGAATAATTAAGAATGCGTGCATGTTGCCCCTTGACTGTAGCTCCCCCTTGATCAATACTCCCCATTGCTAGGGTATCAACGTATATGATGCAAGGATGAAGAATGCTACAAAATAAAGGTTAGTGTAGAACAATGCGTGTATATGATGCATTCTGTAAGTGCTTGACGGAAGCTCCCCTTGCTCTAGGGCATCAAGATGAACCTATGGAACAAAAATTAGTACACTAGAAGCTATGTCTTAAGACATAATTGTCATATACGACTAAGTGTATAGACGATGCAATATGAGTGCTTGATAGATATTCCTCCTGGTTTGAGGACGTCAAGAAGCACCTACAATAAAAGAAAGAAAATAATAGATGCAAACTTCATCCTATGATGAGTATGCTAAATACGATCGAGCGTATATGATGAACCTACAATGAAAGGATTAGTGCACTATATTTCATTTCAAAGAAAAATAAGATGTATATATATGATGCAATAAATCAAAGATATAATCACAATCAACTTAAGACAGAGAACTTATGATCAATTAGCAAACCATGTCATAATGTGTAATCTTCTAATTACAATCACAGGAATATAATATGATAAAATCCTACAAAACAATGCCTAGAAGGAAGACATGAAGTGAAGTTGAAATGCTTAAAGTGAGTGGTGCTAATGTTGGTGTTGGTTTACTAGTAAGTTTTTCGCTAATCCATGGGGTTGATGATTAGTGAACGATGTAATGGAATGCAATGAATTCAGAAACTCTAATGTACAGCAAATGCTATAAGAGTATTGAAGACGGTTGAGGTTATGACATTATCATCTACCAAAGATGATGTAATGTACCATAATATATGCTTGAATGGAGTTAAGATGAAGTGAAGATAATGATCACTTAGGAATAAAAATTCCATATGCAACAATTTGAAATACTAGATACCTATATGAGGATGAAATCATAAGATGCGAGAGTGTTGGTTAGACAAACGTGTTGAGAATGACGATTTTGATAAATCGTTTGCACTGACAATGACGTGCTTGATATGTATCAAAGATGAAAAAGGAAGAGATCCTATGATAGTGTTCTAGACAATGAAGATGTTCTAGATAATGAAGTTGTGAAAGAAAATCCTAGACTCGGTTATGAGAGGGTTCTTTGTTTTGAATGGTTAAAAACTGAACCAGGTACCCGTGGATTGTGCGGAACCAAAACTTTGGTTTCGTCCGTCTTATCGAAAGGTACCGTGGGACTAGAAATGATTTGGTCATGTTTTTTCATTTTTGATCAAATGACGGTTCAAGCTAAGGTCTATTTACTTATAACTACTGATTTGGTTTTCACTAATCCTAGTCAAAGTCTAAGGAGACTTAATGCTTCTCATTTAAGAGGTTTGTCAAACACATGATGTGTTTTTCACTTGATGAGGTATACTGTGATGTTGAAACACTTGTGATTTAGTGAGCTTATTATAATTGAATGGTGTGAACCTATGAGTAAGTATTTTTAGATACAAAAAAACAATTATGTGAATGATTTTCTCTCCCCCTTAATCGGTGGACATCCAACATAATGTGTAATGTATTGACTGAAGAATGACAATGCAAGCGATGAGCTTAGCAACATTTTTGCGGATGTTGGTTAGCATACAAAGAACTTCATCCTTGAAGTCACGTAGCTCTTCTCTAACAATGAGATGATCGCATGACGAGGCATGTGGTTTCCTCATGGGAGGTGTATTGCTATAACTAAAAAATGATGGTGATGTTGTTAGGAAAAACGGAAGCAATAATGCGGTTTGAAAAGAGCTCGATTGAAAGATACGCAAACACAAATTTCAAACCTTTGAAACTTAATCCTATTAAAAACAATATGCAAGTGAATGGGTCCCATAAACATATTACTAATATATGTAGCAATAAAGGGATTACAATTATGCAAAATAGGAATAACAAAGTGAGATAACAAGTAATTTGTTATCAACCTACAAATATGCTAATGACAAAAGATGTGATAATGATGATAACATCTTATAAAAACAAATACAAATATTCAACAACTAGACAAGGAGCTACAAAATAGCATCAAGACAAATAATCATATTGCAAGAAAGCATGACATGATTGAGATACTACATAGTGAAATTGTTTTGATGTAATACTTAGTCACTTAAGCATACTTACTCATTAATTAACACAATAGAACGACTTCTAAATGTTTATCATACCAAAAGTACTTAGATGTATTATAGGTGCACACATAACAAACAAATAGTGTGACAAGGTCACAAAAGAAGTGAGACGACAGATTCATGCAAACCATTTTAACATTTTTGGAGCATGCATCATTTTAGACTATCCTACGAAAAAGCTCAATGAATGTCAACTAAAGACAAAAGCTATCTAATACCATGTATTAAAAATGACATATCGTGAGTTAACAAGAACCATGTTAATCTTGTGAAATATCATATGACAAGAATCATGCATATCATCTTACCATCTAGTAGCATGAAACATATATAAGCATGCAAACAAAACCTTTCCAAGGTTTACACATTTGACTATCAAATAATGATAATGTCAAGATACTAAATCATATCAAATAAATAACATGTAATCAACACATGTATATGTAATGCAAGTGATTTTACTAAGAAAAATCACATCTACTACTTGATAGATTAATATTACTAAGACAAGATAAATTATCTTATTTTAACACTTACTTTAGGCAAGTATAGGAATACAGATTTTTCAAGTTGGAGAATGAATATGAGACTATTACTAGCGGTGCTCAATTCAGGCTAAACACGACCATTTTTACGGGTGATTCCACATACCCAACTTCTCTGCTGGAAGCAATTTAACCGTTAGGTTAAATTGAGTTTCTAGTGCAATATGTTCTCCAGTAGTCATTCTCATGTCTGAAAGATAGGAATTCCTATTTTTGCTTATCGAAGTATAAAAGAAGATAATTCACCAATACATGACTTAATGAAACTCAACTATTTCTAAGGTTATGAAGATGTCATGATATACACGGGAATTTGACAAATATGTGTCAACAGATTTTAATCTTTGTGTTTGGAATCTAAGGTTGAATGATCTAAAGGGTGACATCTTTTATGTTGAGTTTAAGTATGTGTTATGCAAGTGATTTGATCATCTAAGATCAAGAGATGTGTTTGTGTGTGATAATGAAATATGTTAAGAACGTTCTCAAGAAAGTTCTTTGGAACAAGTATCTAAATAAAGTTACCAAATTTAATAGATCTTGTGTATGCTTCAGAGATGTGGATATGCACAAGATTTGACCAAGGTTTGGTTATGATGTACGCTTGAAGGGAAATAGATACATAAAGTATCTTTCAACAAAAAAGATTATCTCATAGGATAATGTTATCATGCTTGAGGGAGATGTGCTAGTTCATAGAACTTGCAGATATTTGTTTAAGATCATTTAGCCAATGAGGTGTGATTAAATTTCTTGTAACACGACCGTTCATGTTGCAAGGAGAGAATGATGCATAGGATATATGTTATCCTTTTAACAAGATGAAAACTAAACGCATGATTTCTTAGGCATAATGTTTTCCGAAACATCATGTTTCCCTAAAAGAAGATATTAATCCTAAGTGTTTAGATAGACCTATCCTAAATAAACTTGCTCTCAATATTATGATAACTAGATGATGACAAGATAAACTCACTTGAGTTTCTTATGTATAATCCTCAAGATTCATTGTCACTTGGGTTGCATGAGGTTATCTTTGGGATTGCATTTTAACATATGTTGCTAAAATGTTGATTTAAGGTTTAATGAAACTTATGCATAAGTTTAATGACAAAGTATTACCAATACTTTGATAACTTGTGAAAGTGGTACTACTTAAACCTAGTGGAAATTGATAAACAATGAATGTGAGCATCATGCTCATCTGATGGTGAAGGTTCTAATCCTATAGGTGATAAAGTATGGTTGAGTTGATTCAACGTGCATTTGATTTGGTATGAGTGTTGGACAAAGGGCTTTTTGAGAAATGCACTCAATGGTATGGATTATGGTGTTATAGGGGTTTGTTGTACTAATGATGTTGAAGACAACAAGGACGGAAACTAATTCTTGTGATTCATTGGTTGGTATAACTAGTGGGTGATTTGAAGCTTAAGGCCTGAGACATATCACAGAAGTGAATGTGATGGGATGATGGTGAAAGTACACATGTACTTAGGTTATAGGATAAGTGTTTCAACATATGTTGTTAAAATACTTGGGTGTTGATTCTTTCGGATATGACTTTTAATGACTACAATCGTAAGTCAAGTTATACTTGAATATTTTAGATGAAATACTTAAGTTTTCAATCCTACTTTGAGAAAAGAATAGCAAGACTTGATAATTATATCTATAACCTAAGTGTGAGTTATGACTCGATGTAAATCGTCTTGAAGGATGACATGTTAACCAAGTGAGGCAACATACAAGATAATATCCACAGTCATGAGTTGGGCTTGTAATCTATGATATCTTTGCACACAGTGAGTCTGGTTTAGTTAGGAAGTTGTTAATTTACAAATCAAGTTAATGGATAAGTAAAGGACAGGTGGATGCAGTGAATGTGTGTAATGATCACAAATGCTCAGTGGTCCTCGGATTGCAAGGAATCAATTTCAGGGTTCCTTCCTTTATGGAGAAAGGTACCTTGGAGCATTTTCGTGAAATTTGAAAGTATGGTTAGAGATGATTATCCTATAGGTGCAAATGAGAATCCTAGTGATGAAAGTGAGTGATCTTGAGTGCGGGATTTAAACAAAAGTTTGAAAAATCTAACTGTTTGTCTGGCGGAACCAAACATTATCAAAGGCGGAGCCCGATTTTTGGTTTCGCGGAATCCGTGGGACTTATTTTGGTAGAGGCAAAATTTTCAACAAACGGAACCCGAATTTTGGTTCCGCCAATTCCGCCAGATGAAATTTCTTAACAGAGAGTATGTCAAAATTCCCGAAACCCGTTCAATTCACGAAAATTGTCCTAAAACATATGTAACTACTTAGTTGTGATAGATTAAAACCAAAATCACAGATTCTAACACATGCTAACATAAAGATCAAACCGAGGATTTTGAACTTACTAAAAATGGATGTTTAGCCAAACAGTGACTTAAACATGGAAAATTTGATAACATCAAAATGTTATCATCCTGTATGACACGGTTAGTTCACATGATCATTCAAAGATAAGTTTCTATCCTATGACAAGACAAATACTTTAAACATCATGATTAAAAGCAAATGTACCAATCATCATTTTCAAGGATACTACATGTTTACACATTTTAACACTTGAAATTAAGTGAGGGTTTGTGCAAGACAATACTTTTCAAGACACTAAACTAGTTTCACTTAGTTCTTATTCCTAAGTAAGTTATGCAAGGTTTTCACATAACATATTCAAACAAAAATATCTAAGTCTATAAGTGAAACAAACACAGTTTATCAACTTAGTGCACAAGATCTAGCAAATGTCCTATTGTTTATAAACAAGAAATTGACAAACAAGCAAATAAAAATCATGGAAAGATACTTATGTATCACAAACACACAAATCTAGTCACAAAATTCAACAAGCAAACAACATGTATGCACATAACTAAAACAAGTAGCATCGCATAAAGAAAATATAATTTTCGTCACTTTGTGTTTAAATATGACGATGTATGCCAAGCTTGATTTGTTTCCTTTATATAAATAAATATCATCACATTCTTTAGTTTCAAAAGAAATCCTATCAGTGTTCAAAGGATACCAACTTACATTGCCCGACTCAAAAGTTTAAGTTACTATGTCAAAATGAAACTTAATATTTTGGATAGGTTGTAGCATTTGATTTGTTTTACCTACTTCAATTTAGATTTAGGCCATGAGATTATTTTTAAATGAAAGTAGACTTAATTCCCATTAAAATGATACGTGGCGCGACTCCTACAAACTTATGGTTAATTAGTTATGAATTTTTGAAGTTGGACAAAAACTGTATAATATACAGACGGATTTCAAGGAACCATTTTAAGGGTTCCGTCCTTTGAAGAGAAAGGTTCCACGGGTCTCTGTACCAGATTCAACAAAACTCGTATTTTGACATAGAGAAAATGTGTGGGACTTGCCAGATTAGATAGTAAAGTTACAATGTACTTATTTAACTTTATATCTACTAATGTGACTTATCTAAACATTTATGTAGGTGATTTTTCAACTAAATTAATAGTTATCCCAAACACTACTTTCAAAACCGTATTTTTCGTAAATTTGCTTTAAGCACACAATTTGACATTTGATTCTTTTAAGAAATCTTTTCTTTTGATTTTCCAAAGACATCTTCAAGCTTGTATACAAAGTAACATTTAACAACAAAATTTCTAAGTACACTTAGCAAAACATTTTTCATATTATATTCTGCTTCAATGGTAATTTGATACATGGATCGTACTCCATTTTAAAAACCATTTTTTTTGAAAATAAGAGCCACGAGGCTCTGATACCAATTGTGAAAACGTAGAGGGGGTGAATACGTTCCCATTTTAAAAACTTAAAACTTGTTGTATCAAATTTCCAATTTAGCTTGTTCTAATATGAAAGATGTCAATTGTAGTTTATGACTAGCATAAACTAAAACATGTTATCACATAAGTATAATCACTAAGTCACAACACAAGCAATCATATAATGCAAATATAAAAGTAAAGATGTAAGTAAAAGAAAACGCAAACTGAACACGATGATTTATAGTGGTTCGGTCACGGAGCTCCTCTCCGCCCTACTCCACTCCCTGAGTACCCAACTCGAGAGTTACTTCACTAGATCAACAAGCTCCCTTCTCGGCGGAGAAAACCATACAATTTTCGCTTACACTTTTTCTGGTACAAAGCTAAATACCGGGTTCTAGTTCGAGGTAGAACCAACCTGACGTCGCCTATACAATTTTTGACACTAAGCTAGATGTTGAGTTCTTTTACAAAGGGTACAACCACTCCCGATATGTTTTATGGCCCAACATAGAAACCTTGTGTTTTATGGCACAAACACATAAACCACCTAATCTAGTTTGGTGTTTAGATTGTGATGCAATGATGTTTACAACTATGATCCATGACATAAATGTCCACTGGATATGAATGCCTAATCTATATGAACTTCCATTGATCGAAAGCCTTCAATGGATGAAGATCACAAGCTCCCTAAATTTTTTGTGATGGATCTTCATATATGCATGTGAAATCTACATGAACTTCTTGAATAAGAAGTCTTCAATCATTGAGGATGTCAAGTGCCCTTAAATCTTCATATATTGGTATGCTTTGATGATTTATGACTTCAAGATCTTCTAACCTTCTTGGTGGATCAGGAATTATGCTATGCTTGTGACTCATGATCTCTGAGCTTGCTTCACAGGATCATTACGAGTGTAAGCTTACAACATAATGAAAGTTAGTAACATTATGATTATTATGAAAAGGGTGATTAATGTGTGTTTCTACATGGTTTACTACTGATCTAAATGTATGCAAAGGGTATAGGGAATGTGTATTCTTGTAGGTTAAAACAATGGGTAAACAATGGGCTACTATTTATAGGAAAACTGTTCCTACAGGCCAAGGATTTGGCGGACCCAAATCCTGGGGTCCATCCATTGAACCATTTGGTTCCGCCAGTGGATGACAGCTAAGATCTTCACAAATCTTTCCATATCTTACACAATCTAACAAAGTCTACTCCTTTGCTTCAAGATCTTTCTAAAATATATTTCAAATCTTTCAAGATCTTTCCATATCTAACCAAGATCTTACACAATCTAATCTTATGCTTTAAGATCTTTCCAAGATATTCAAATCTTTCAAGATCTTTCCATATCTAACCAAGATCTTACACAATCTAATCTTATGCTTCAAGATCTTTCCAAAATATTTACTAAATCTATAAGATATCCTAAAGATATCCAAATGATGTATGCAATGATGTCATGAACATATTTCCATTTTAAGAATTAAAATGTAAATAATGTAAATGTATAAATGTATGTCCTATGTATATACTAGCTTAACTAATATATGTTTACCAATTTGTATCATGTTAGTTTGACACCTAAAGTGTACTTATCCTATTAATCTTAGGAAACATGGTGTACAAGTAAAAGTACTTGTATATGCAAAATGTGAAATAAGGTTCTAAGTAGAATGGTTATCCTTTTTTTATAAATACATAATGACCTAGCCGTATTTTAAACATTCTAAATGGTTTGTTAAGGGTTTGATCATAATGCCACATAGCAAACATGTACGAACCTGTGTTGTATCATACGAGGACTCGAGAGGTGTTGGATGTATGTTGAGACAAGATATGATTACAAGTAACTTGTACATTTTATGTTATGTATCAAGTTACATGTTTGTCATCAATCAAAACAAACGAGACTGCTTGCACTAACATAATCACTAAAATCCTAAATTTTGTTGATTAATTAAATGCATAATCACTTTCACATAACAAATACATACAAACCAAACGCATAACATATCAGCAATCATATAACTATTTATTAACTAACTAACCAAGCGCAACCATATAACCAAACACACATATACTAGTTTCATAAGCCCCAAATAAGCTCATAAGCTACATATAAGCTTAAAAGACTACTAAGTTGTTAGACAATATAATGCCTTAACCTGCTTTTTCAATAAACATTAAGCACTTTCAATAAACATTAATCAGAAACTAAACTTATTGTTCCCTAATTAAACCTTAAATAATGCCTTAACCTGCTTTTTCAAAACAATATTTTTTCTGTAACAAAACTCAAATAATCACATTTATCAAACTAGTATGCCATACTAACCAAACGCAAACTAACATTTAACAAATATATTAAAACCTGTCTATTCCATATAGCCCGACTATATAATACGTATAGCGTTACATTAAACAAAATTCATATTCTATAACAAACGAGAGGACATACTGTGGTCTCGATCGGCTGCTCTACGTGGTTAGGGCTCCGGTCTAGGCTATACGTGTTCTCGGCTGCTCTACGTGGTCTCGGCTGCTCTACGTTGTCTAGGCTCAGGTCTCGGCTGAGAAATCATTATCGGTTGCTTAAACCAAGAGCATAAACTTTTGACGACGACATGTCCTCGGGGATACCAAAAGGCTACTAAAAATTAAATACCACGGTAAAACATTACCTTCGGCTTTGTCTCGGATATCTCGACTCTCGACTGTAGTCCCGGCTGTATCAAAAAAATTAAAAAATTGCAAAAAAAAAAGAAAACACATAACAAAAAAACTTTAACTGTCTGGGTTTTAACAAAAATAACAAAATAACAAAAAATTAACAAAAATTAAAAAATATTACCTTCGGCTGCTCTTTAACAAAAACTTTAACTATTTGGGTGGAAGAAGAAGAATTAAACGAGAGAGGGGAGGAGGATAGAATTAAACATGAGAGGAGAGGAGGAGGAGGAAACGCGCGTGCACAGTGATGCGAGTGTTGGTGAAGATTAATGGTGGTGTTGGTGTCAGATGTGGTAATGTTGGTGTCGGAGGTGGTGGTGTTGGGTTCCGATGAAGGTGGTGGTGTTGGTGTCGAAGGTGCTGGTGTTGGGTTCCGGTGAAGGTGGTGGTGTTGGTGTCGGATGTGGTGGTGTAATGGTGGTTTATTGTCGCCGGCGAGACAATAATTGAGATAGATCGATTATAATTTTTCTAAGTGTTTGACCAGATCTAGTTTTGTGTACTTTTTAATATAGCTATGAATTGTCCCAACGACATGTTGTCGAGACCTATAAAGTATTTTTGTCGATTGTGGTTTGGCGGGAAAATGAAAATTTTGGGGGGTAACTGAAATATTTAGTTTTATGTTACCAACGACATGACATCGGTATTTAGTTTATACTTATTTATTTATTATAAATACATTTATTTAATATATAATTGAAATTAAATACTTTATATTTAAAATTAAATACTTTTATAAGGTTAAAAAAATTTATTTATTATAAATACTTTAATTTAATATATAATTAAAATTAAATAAAATAACTAGTCAAATTTTTAAGTGTCCCGGTAAATTTTCTAACATAGAAATAAAAAATCCTGCCAAAATCCTCAACGTAACATGTTAAACGGATTAAAAAAAACATCTCACGGAGTAACTTATTGTCACATCTATCAGTATTTTTAACTTGAGGCGGTAACAATAAAAAAAATAATAAAAAAAAAAGTTCTTATATTAGTTTACGATGTGGCTTCTCCGATGGTTTACGACTAGGAGGTACAAGGTTTCTTGGTCCAGTAGAAAGGTCGTATGAATGAGTCAAGATGTTATGAATATATACATAATATGTTAAATGAATGAGTCGATATGTTATAGATATACATAACATGTTAAACGGATGAGTCGAGGTGTTATGGATATACATCTCATGTTAAACGGATGAGTCAAGATGTTATAGATATACATAATATGTTAAACGAATGAGTTGATATGTTATAGATATACATAACATGTTAAACGGATGAGTCGAGGTGTTATAGATATACATCCCATGTTAAACGGATGAGTCAAGATGTTATGAATATACATAATATGTTAAACGAATGAGTCGATATGTTATAGATATATATAACATGTTAAACGGATGGGTCGAGGTGTTAAACGGATGAATCAAGATGTTATGGATATACATAATATGTTAAACGAATAAGTCGATATGTTATAGATATACATAACATGTTAAACGGATAAGTCGAGGTGTTATGGATATATATCACATGTTAAACGGATGAGTCAAGATGTTATGGATATACATAATATGTTAAACGAATGAGTCGATGGTTGTGGATCGATTAAAAAGCAGGCTTTTTTAAAAAGTATAAAAAACACTCCTAGGCCTCCACGTGTCCCCCTTCCCATATTGTCAGCTTCTTTTCTTTTTCTCTAATAGTTTTATCAAATGGGCAATTTAGTCATTTTACTCATTTTTTCTTTTCACCCTCGAACTTAAAGCGCATATAACTCACAAACGACAAACTTTTAGAGAAAACCGATTTCACCAAAAAATTTAAAATTTAATCCTCTTTAACTTGGTATAATTTTTATTTTTTTTTAAATTTTGAAAATTTTTTTTAAATATCAAATGGGTTTTAATTTTCTTTATTTTTTAAAGCATTTTTGACCCTATTTTTTACCCTCATAAATGTCGAATGGTGAAAAACTTAAAACATGAATGTTATAGATTTTCGTTCACTATTTACCCATAAATTTGAATCACTCAAATCTGAAATGATACGAGTGAGATATCGCACATTAAAAATAGCGTTTTAGTCATATTTGTTGCACACAAGGTGTTTGATGAAATGTCTAGCTTATATTTTTAGCATTAAAATTGCGTTAAATACACTAAATATTGTACCACAATTCACCGTTAATCATTTTTTAAATGTAAGATTCAAAAAATGATGTTTTTTTAATTGTTAATTTAAAAAAAAAGAAAAAAAAACTGATGAACCAAAACAATAACTGAAAGTAATCGATGAACAAAAAAAACTAATGCTAAACAATATTTGATGATAAAAAACATGATGAATAATAACTGACAATAATTGATGAACAAAACAATAACCGATGAACAATAACATGTTGAAAAACAACCGACACTAACTGATGAACAAAAATATGTTGAAAAATAACCGACATTAACTGATGAACAAAACAACCTAATAATGAATAAAAACTGATGAACGATAACTGATGAACATACTTTTTGCTGAACAAAATACATGTTGAAAAACAACCGACCCTAACTGATGAACAAAAGCATGTTGAAAACAACCAACACTGACTGATGAACATAAAAACATGTTGAAAAGCAACCAACACTAACTAATGAACAAAACCGACACTAACTGATGAACAAAAACATGTCGAAAAAAAACCGACACTAACTGATGAACAAAAACATGTTGAAAAACAACCGACACAAACTGATGAACAAAACGACCTAATAATGAATAAAAACTGGTGAGAACGATAACTGATGAACATACTTTTTGCTGAACAAAAAACATGTTGAAAAACAACTGACACTAACTGATGAACATAACATATTGACAATGTTCATCAGTTATGGTCACAATGTTCACCAGTTTATCAGTTAGTTGTTGTTCATCAGTTAGCCTGTTCATCATTTAGTTGTTGTTATCAGTTAAAAAAAGCTAAAAATGAAAAAAAAATAACAAAAGATGTATTGTGGTACACCAGTTAGTGCATTTAAATATTCTTTTATAAGAAAAAATCTCTTTTAGGCATTTTATCAAACACTTTGTGTGCACTAAATATGACTAAGACGTCATCTTTAACGTGTGATATCTCACTCATATCATTATCGGATTTGAGTGATTCAAATTTCTGGGTATATAATGGCCAAAAAGATACAACTTTCGTGTTTTAAGTTTTACATAAATCGGCCTTTAAACTAGACAAAATTAGTTGCGAAAATGCCAAAAATTTCAAGAAAATCAACACCCACATTAAAAGTTGAAAAAAAAAGTTTGATTTATATATCAAAATGCATACCAAATTAATGAGAATTAAATTTTAAAAATTAGAGTGAAATCGGTTTTTCGTAAAAGTTTGTCGTTTAAAAGTTATAGGCGTTTGAAAATTGAGGGTGAAATTAAAAAACGAGCTAAATGACAGAATTATCCCTTTGACAAAAAAAAATTGTTTTATAGGCTCTTGCTCATTAGATCAAGGAAGGTGAGATCAATGGTGGAGAACCCCTTTTTAGACTTTCTATTATTTAGTCACTTTGCAAAGGATCGTGACTCATGAGTCGATATGTTATAGATATACATAACATGTTAAACGGATGAGTCGAGGTGTTATGGATATACATCCCATGTTAAACGGATGAGTCAAGATGTTATGGATATACATAACATGTTAAACGAATGAGTCGATATGTTATAGATATACATAACATGTTAAACGGATGAGTCGATATGTTATAGATATACATAACAGGTTAAACGGATGAGTCGAGGTGTTATGGATATACATCCCATGTTAAACGGATGAGTCAAGATGTTATGGATATACATAACATGTTAAACAAATGAGTCGATATGTTATAGATATAAATAACATGTTAAACGAATGAGTCGATATGTTATAGATATACATAACATGTTAAACGGTTGAGTCGATATGTTATAGATATACATAACATGTTAAACGGATGAGTCGAGGTGTTATGCATATACATCCCATGTTAAACGGATGAGTCAAGATGTTATGGATATCCATAACATGTTAAACGAAGGAGTCGATATGTTATAGATATACATAACATGTTAAACGAATGAGTCGATATGTTATAGATATACATAACATGTTAAACGAATGAGTCGATACGTTATAGATATACATAACATGTTAAACGGATGAGTTGGTATGTTATAGATATACATAACATGTTAAACGGATGAGTCGAGGTGTTATGGATATACATCCCATGTTAAACGGATGAGTCAAGATGTTATGGATATACCTAGCATGTTAAACGGATGAATCGATATGTTATAGATATACATAACATGTTAAACGGATGAGTCAAGGTGCACCAAACACTTCTTGCCAAAACTTCCCACTAAACACTTCCCGCCAAAACACTTCCCACCAAAACTTCCCACCAAAATATTGGCACCAAAACGTTTGAATAAAATATCTACTCTATCCTCACAAACACATTATATACACTCTTATCCTCGAAACCTCACAACCTCTTATCTTTACACCAATTTCAGAACCTAAGATGCAACGATATAATCCTTTTATGTATTCTTATAGAACAGGAAATATAAAACTAAGAACATCACATCAAGAAGATACATTTAGATGGGAGTATTATGCATGTCCTCGTTCGAAGGTGAACAATCATACATTTCTTATTTATGTGAATATACAAATAATTGGGTTGTAATCTCTTATAATTTCCTTATTATGTAACAGCCAAGACAAAAATATCATGGATGTGGATATTTTATGTGGAAGAGTCAGTTTGATGACCAGTTAAGAGTAATCTCTTCTACTTCAACATCTCAAGGTTCAGGATCTGCACCAACAGAGTGCTCAAACTGTAATGCCAAAGATCTTAGGATAAACATGCTGGAATTAATAATACAGGTACTAGAGACAAGAGTAAGGATGCTGAAGGTAAGACTTGAAATGGCAAGGAATCCCGACGATCACGACCACGCATGTCAGTCGGGTGCAATATTCCGTGAGCTGTTAGGTGTCATGGAAAATCTTCGTATGTAGTGTTGTCGTTGTGGTGTTGTTGTTGTTTAATAAAATGTTGTTGTTGTTGTTGTGAAAAGATAGAAATGATGAAGTTGTCGAACATGACATACACCCGTCTTTTGGTGGGTCGAACCACACCCAAAACATTCCCAATGCTTCCCATCAAACGCATCTTGAAACCTCAAAGCACCTTATGGATTTCTAAAGTTGACCAGGTTCTGAGTTAACCAGATTATGGTACCTAAACACCCCTTTAAACAACAGGGTATTTCAAATATACAATTTCCCAACACTAATTTACATATGCATAAAGAATGAAACTGAAGGAACAATTTCACAATTAACATACACAAAGGCAAACCTTTTATTTAAAACACGCAAGAGTTCTCAACCACATACATTTCATACAGACTCAAACGAAACAACTCGACAAGCAAACGAAACAACTCAAATGAAACAACTCGACAAGCAAATGAAACAACTCGACAAGGAAATGAAACAACTCGACAAGCAAACGAAACAACTCAAACGAAACAACTCGACAAGCAAACGAAACACACGACATATACCATAACAAACGTCGTCCATTCATTTTTTTTGCTTCTACTTCCCACTTTGCTAGAGCCTGCACCATCTTTTCCCTTCCTTGTTTTCCTTTGCTTGATGAAATGTTCAAATATAGCTTCAATATTTTTTATCCTATTTCCCAGATCATCAATTTTGGTTTCCAACGTGCTTTCTCCTCCAACAACATCAGCTTGAGCGTCCAACATCTCTCTATAGTACGGCTTTTTCCTCAACCATTCCAGAATTTTGTCTCTCATCCACGGGCTAATGTTCTTATAAGAACCATATTCATCATAAATTTCGTAGCCATATGTATTAAAAACTTCATTAAAGAGACCCTCCGACGATAAAACCTTTGACCACTCCTCTTCCGGCGTGTAACTAGCCATTGTTATGTGTGTTTTGTGAGAATTGACGATTGGGTTATGTGCGTTTTGCCGAGTTGAGGATGATTGGTTATATATAAGTAAAATATTGGCGGGGCAAAGGTAAAATGAGGCGGGAAGATAATCCCGGCGACATGTCGTCGGTACAAAACAGGCGGGAAAAAATCCCGCCCAATTATTCGCTATTATTCACAAGCGGGGGAAGCAAAAAAATTGCTCTAAATATGTCCTGACGACAATTACACTACTGACAAAACTAAACGCTAATCAAACGCTAATTATTAAAAAAAATTTAGTTTATACGTTACCGACGATATGACGTCGGTAACATCTTGGCGGGTCATATTCCCGCCCAATTATTCGCTATTATTGAGAGGCGGGGGAGAAGTCAAATTTGACCAATATGGGCCTGACGACATGTCATCGGGATTTTAACATCCTAAAAATTCAACGCAAGCTGGCCACGGTCAAACGATTTTTCTATCTTTTAGCGTTTAATACCAATGACATTGTGTCGCCATTATTTTCTTAGTCGCCAGTTCTTGTTAATCTTGTAGTGAGTAGCTTTGTCAATGTTCTTCTGTATTTTATGGCTTGATGAGTTTTTGCTGAAAAATAAAGACAATGAAAATATGAAGTATGTTTCTTACTTAGGACAAGAGCATGGTGTTTTTTCTCTTCTTTAGCTATGAAGAGATAAAGACTAAATGTGCATGAATACCTATCTTACAGCAGCTTTGACAAAATCCAATGAAGCACAACATGAGATAGAGCAGATAACACCGAAACAATGGGTCACACCGAAGTCAATGAAGCAAAACACCAAAATCTCCGAAGTCTATGAATCTTGGATATTTCGTAGTATTTTATCTAGAAGCTATTTGTTGTAAAATTCAATTTATTATGATAGTGACATCTATATTATCTAATAAACGAAAATACTTTACAAGCGCTATAAGCACACTCTGCAATCAATTCTCTGACGTTTCGTGATTCCTATTAGCTGTGTATTAATGTCGTACAAGTCCTGATCTGCAGCAGTGTTGAAAGGATCGTATTTTGGGTAAGTAATTATGTTATTGAATACCATTGTTAAGTCAAAACGCGTGTATTTAATTGTATCAATTCGAAAGTTTTGCTTGAATATTTTGGGTAAGTAATCAATTGATTGTTAATTTGACGAGATATCAAATCAAAGCCATTATCGAATTCCTGTGTTTTTTTTATCATTTTTCTAATAATTTTTTTGTGTATATGTTTTTAATTTAATGATTATACAATTTAGGGCTAATAATGTTTATGTATAGATCGTGCAATGTTCAATTTGGTTGTTTGTATAGATTATCACTAAGCTATGAATTAGTTTTTTTTTTTTTTTTTGATTTAGCTGCATATATTTTCTTTGATTCAGTTCATTTAAATTTGGGGGAACGTTATTTTTGGAAAACAGTGTTTTTTTGTTTAATTTTTGGAAAACAGCGTTTTAGTGATTTGATTGTAATTGTATCACGGTATTGAATAGCTTCTAAAATTTTTTTTGCCCTAATTTTAGGAATTTAGCTCTATAATGTGGAACAATTTTGGCCTAAATGTACACATCCTTCTTCCCAAACCAAAAGTTATGTATCATTTAAAACAATGGCTTAAATCATTAATGGGTACATCAACGATCTTTCTGCTGTTAGAGACAATATCAAACTCCGTGTTCGAGTTCTGCGAACTTGGATGCAACCTGTATTTGGGAAACCAAATGTCAGTAATATGGAGCTTCTAGTCATGGATGAACAGGCAAGTCATTATGTTTTCTCTGTAAAATTTAAAACAGATTATGAACTATGTTGGCATATAGAATATGTAATGATAGATGTCTCTTAAACAGGCTACCAGAGTTCAAGTTCAAATCCGTCAGAAATTGGTTAACCAATACAAACATCAGCTAGAAGAGGGAAACGCTGTCATGCTTCAGCGTTACTCTCTTGGCGAGATACAACCAAAGTATCAAATCATAAAAAAAGGCCTATGCCTATCATTCTTATCGAACACAATTGTTGAAAAGTGTGTTGACTTTTCTGGATCTATGTATGGTTTCGACTTTCGTCATTTTAACACCATAACTAATCTTACAGTTGAAGAGGACGGACAGTTTGGTAAGTGTTGACGTGTCTTATACTAAATTCTTTAAGTATTGTTAATACTAATAATTATCCTAACCAATACAACAATCACTAGATAAGATCAAAGAATTAAGAGTGGAACATGTAATATTAGCTTTGATTAAATCACACACTTACTTTGATACAAACCTTAAATGACTACAATACCTTAAGCACACTTCAAGAACACCAACCTCTCAAGTGAGGATGGGAGGTTCTATTTATACTATTTGGAGATGGATGGGCTTGGACTTGGATGGGCTTTTACATGGGCCATTTTAATACAATACTTAACATATAAGCTTAAGTCCAAGCCCTATTGACTAAATATACTAATTACACAACGACACGTTTAATACAATAAATATCGACAATGACCATCGCTTTTTATAAATCCTAACAATCTCCCCCTAAGGGATGGTCATTCAAATGTTGCTAGGAGTGAGTTGGTCTTTTGTCTTCATTTCCATGTGCTTCGTGTGTCGTTGTATAATAGTCTTTGTTCTTGTTCCTTCATGCTATGTGATCTTCAAAGAATCGTCTTTGTGGATGTTCTTGCCTTCAATCAGTATCTTCATGTGATTGTGACGTCGTGACCTTCAACATACTCATACCTCTTCTCCTTATGCTAACAATCTCCCCATAATCTTTCATCATGAACTTGTCCTTGACATCTTGATTAGCCTCTTGACTTTGTTGTTATACTTGGTCGTTAACTTGATCTCCTTGTCTTGAACTTTTAACATTTGAGCTTTGATGAGGAATGTTCTTCATAAGTATGAGTAAGCTGAGGTGAAGATGCTTGATGTATGTGGTGATGGTTAATGGATGTTTATAGGTAGCTGCATAAAACCGTTAGTAATAATCATCCAGCACTTATGGGTTAGGACTTCGAGATCGTCAACAGCATAGTGTGTAGACTTTCTCTAATCTCCCCCAGGCCGTTCTGAACCGGATACCCCCGAGAGGGCTTACACGGACATACCGAAGTACACCCACGATTCAGTGAGTCGCTGGAGATCACCCCACGACTGTAGACCGTTTAAAGCACGTAACCATCAATGATATGAATGGCAAGATCCTTGGATCTCATTAAGACTCTTACAACTTGTGTCCTTTTTGGCGAACACAAGTGTATCATATTGGAAGTGTTCCTAACGAGATATTTTGATGAATCTCATGGCTCTAGACTCTATTGTGCGTTTTGGTTTTTAGTCGTCGGAGGCATGGAGCAGAGTGCCACCTTTTCAATATCAACACATCTCGGAATGAGAGGCCGATAGATTATGTAGTGTTCTCCGTGAGAAATGAAACAAATATCTTTTGAGAGATATCTGAGTGGCTAGGAGGGGTGGTGCAGTGCGTCACTGGGTCCATGACGTCTTGTCTTCAATATCAGTATCACCTTAGTGAGTACCGATAGCAGATGTATTGACCCGGTTTCTGCCCTAAGTTTTCATGGAGGGCTATTTCTTTTCACCCTTTCAATCATCTTTTCTTTTTCATTCTTCAACCCCTTCTGTCCCTTTCTCATTTACTCCCTTTTTTTTTTCAATCTTACCTAAGGACTTCTAATTCTAATCTATTGGAATTGTCCTTGGGTAGATCCCTCCGGCTCTGGCGGATCATAGGACGGTTTTCCTAACCTTAGTCACCTTATAACTCCATGACTATCCTAGATTTGCCATAAAACCTTTTGAAAAATCTCTCAAAGTGTTTAAGAGTAAACACATTTAGTTAGCACTTTGAGAGTTTTATATTTATGAAATACTCCCCCTTCACATGTGCTCATGCATTTTTAATTAAAATTGCACATGTTGGGTAGAGTTCGCACATTTTGAATTGATCGACTTTCAATGAACATGACCTTTGCGAGACACGCTTACATCACTAGTTAGACTAGCTTGAAATTATTACCCGTCCCGGTCACATTCAAAGATCATCTCTCGAATTGGTACATTCTACTCAGACAAGTCCTTTGCGAGACACGTTTACATCACTGGAAAACCAGCTTGAAATTATTACCCGTCCCGGACAAGTCTTTTCGATAACGGACATCAAGTTTCGTCAATTCGAGGGTTAGAACTGAGTTTGTCTGGTGAGCATACTTTGAGATTCCACGAACTTTGATCACATTTTAATCACGTCCTCTCCCCCTCAAAAATAGCATTGATATTTTTGATATCAACTGATTAAAATGAAAGAGTTTTTGGAGAGAGACGGATTTTTAGCATGAACATGGAACATTTTTGCATTTTTTAATTTTTTATACTCCCCCTTAAAGAAAGCATATTATAAAACATTTGAGTTTCAAGAGGGAGTTTCTTGAGCACAGAATTTGAGAAAGATTTTGAAAAATCTTTTTGAAAAATCTTGATCATGTGCTCAAGATTCGTTTTGATTTGCCATTAACATTGCGAGTCCTGATCGGAAATAATCAGAAATCATCAATGTAGCGTTTATTTGAAACCTTTTCCGGCATACCCGAGCTACATTTAAAAGATTTCACGTTTAAGAAAGGGTTCCGTACTGAAATGCACGAAAGCCATCATGAAGAAAGTTTTGAGATCGACATGTTTTAGAAAATGTTTGAATGAACTCTCGCTCAAGCATCTGTACATGCCCGTATCATTGTTGAATGACATTTCTAGGTACGTACAGAATATTGATTTATACAAGAGACATGTCGTGAGAAGAATATTTTTGAATTTTGTATTTTATATTTTTTATGTCTTTTTGAAATTTTATATTTTTATATTTTGTTTTTCAAAAATATTTACATGCGAAGCATTTGGAAATAAATTCAAGAAGATTCGAGAAGACTTTCTAACTCTTCGGGAGTTAGGCTTCGCATTCCAATTCGACGAACTAAGTATTCAAACCGCTCTTTTGGGAGGGCTTTAGTAAATAGATCGGCGAGTTGGTATTCAGTCTTCACGAAAAATAATTCAACAGTACCCTCTTCGACGTGTTCCTTGATAAAGTGGTAGCGGACTCTAATATGCTTGGTCTTGGAGTGCTGAACTGGATTGCACGAGATGGCTATGGCACTTTTCGAGTCACAATACATAGGTATGTGGTCGAAAGAGTAGCCATAATCTGTGAGTTGTGTCCTCATCCATAGAACTTGGGCACAACACGCAGATAGAGACACATACTCGGCTTCTGCGGTTGAAAGCGCTGTGCAGTCTTGTTTCCTTGATGACCAGCCTACTAGCTTCTCTCCCAGAAATTGTGCTCCTCCGGATGTACTTTTTGCAGTGACTTGGCAACCAGCATGATCGGCATCTGCAAAGGCTGTTAGATTGAACTCTGAATCCTTCGGATACCAAAGTCCCATGTTAATGGTTCTTCGTAGGTACCGGAAGATCCGTTTAACCTCTTTGAGGTGAAGTTCGGTAGGCCTTGCCTGAAACCGTGCTAATAAACAAACAGCAAATTGTATATCGGGTCGGCTAGCAGTTAAGTACATGAGAGACCCAATCATGCTCCGATATTTCTTCGGATCAATGGGTTTCCCATATAGGTCAGCACCAATTTTGGGTGAGGTGACCATCGGAGTACCAACAGAGTCACAATTTTCCATTCCATGTTTCTTTAAAATCTCAATTGTATATTTTGCTTGATTAATAAAAATACCATGATGGGATTGATGGATTTGAAGTCCAAGGAAGAATTTTAATTCGCCCATCATAGACATTTCAAATTTACTTTTCATGAGATTTGCAAAATGTTTTGAATGTTTCGGATTAGTGGACCCAAAGATTATGTCGTCCACATAAATCTGAACAATCAAAATGTCATCTTTAAACTTTTTGGTAAACAAGGTCTGGTCAATTGTTCCTTTGGAGAAATGATTTAACAGCAAGAAAGATGAGAGTTCATCGTACCATGCCCTTGGGGCTTGTTTTAGACCATAGATAGCCTTTTTGAGCTTGTAGACGTAGTCGGGATGATCTTTGTCAACGAATCCATCTGGCTGACTCACGTACACCTCTTCCTTCAGAGTTCCATTCAAGAAAGCCGTCTTGATATCCATCTGATAGACCGTGATGTTCTTGTGAGCCGCGTATGCTAAGAAAATCCTGACCGCTTCAAGTCTAGCTACTGGTGCGAATGACTCATCAAAATCGATTCCCTCTTCCTGTCTAAATCCCTTGGCCACGAGACGAGCTTTGTTGCGAATTACAGTCATCTCTTCATCCTTTTTATTCTTCCATATCCACTTAAGATCAATGACAAGTTTGTCAAGAGGTCTTGGCACTAAGTCCCAAGTGTCATGAAGTCGATATTGGAGAAGTTCTTCCTGCATTGCTTCAATCCATGCATCATCTGACATTGCTTCTCGAATGTTCTTTGGCTCTTTTAAACTAACTGAGCAGGCAAAAATGCACATATCACAATCGGTTGCAAGTTGTCTTCTCGTTTGTACTGGCCTTGATGGTTCACCAATGACATGTTCTATTGGATGGTTTTTAGTCCACTTTAACGTTGAAGGGTACCTTGGATCTAACGAATGCGTGTGTGATGGTTCATATAACCGAGAAGAAGATTCAGCAGATTCCGTAGCAAATGGGTTTTCAAATGGTTCTTCTTCTTCTAACACAGCATCGTTTTGGTATGGTTCTTCTTGATTTGGTGTTGTTGGGTTTTGCTCATCAACTGTAGGTAAAACAGTCTCAATTACTGGAGTGGCAGGAGTAGATGTAGATGATATTGACGTGGAGGGAGTTGGTGCTTCAGCTTCAATTGTAGTAGATGCATCTTGTGGTGGTAGTGATGGTTGTTGTTGAGCGGGTGCAGCGGAACGATGTTGTGATGTATCTATTGAAGCTCCACCATAGTATTCATCATACATAAACTCGAAGAAATTATCCAGTTCTTGATTTGTAGGTTTATCATTGTTAGTTGACTGAGCTCCTTGGGGTGTGAGTTCTGAACTGATGTGTCCAGAAGTTTGAATTTGTGGTGCGGGTCCTAATCCAATACGATTAGAAGCCATTGGGTTAAGCGCGGGTTCTAGAGCGAGTCTCTCAGAAGCCATCTGTGAAATTTCATCAAACTTTACATTCATCGTCTCCATAACTCTTTTAGTTCTCCTGTTATACACCCTGAATGCCCTCGAGTTTTCTGAATAACCAATGAAGATACCAATATCACCCTTGGCTTTCAGCTTCCCCAAATCCTCTCTGTCATTTGTAGGATAGCACAAAGCGCCAAATACATGAAGATAAGAGATATCGGGTTTTCTGTTGTTCACTAGTTTGTATGGGGTTTTATTGAATCTTGGATGGATTAGGGATCGGTTTTGAGTGAAACAAGCAGTGGAAATAGCATCAGCCCATAAGAATAACGGTGCACTGGAATAGATCAGCATTGTGCGAGCAGCTTCCACAAGAGTTCTGTTTCTTCTTTCAACTACCCCATTTTGCTGTGGAGTTCTAACTACGGATGTCTGGTGAGTAATTCCAGTTTCTTCAAAATATGTTCTTAACTCCTGATTCACAAATTCCGTGCCATTGTCAGTTCTTACTATCCTAACTTGAGATTGAAGTAAGACTTGAATCCGCTTCAGAAAGGTGATGATGATTTCTGGTGCTTCGTCTTTTGACCTTAAAAACTTTACCCATGTATATCTTGAGTAATCATCGACAATCACAAGAATATACTTCTTCCCTTTGATACTCTCAACTCTCATTGGGCCACATAAGTCCATGTGCAACAAATGTAACTTATCCACCGAACTGGGTACGGTTTTGGGTTTATAAGTTGCCTTTTTGCTCTTGCCTTGTTCACATGATGGACATAAGTGTTCTTTGGTGTATTTGAATTTAGGGAGACCAGTGACGATGTTTTCTTTGGCAAGCTTAGTAATGGTGTCAAAGTTAAGATGGGATAGACGTCTGTGCCACAACCAGGACTTAGTTTCGTCAGCTCTTGTCATAAGACAAATTGGTGATGACGAGGCCATTTGGTTTATGTCGATAGCATAGAGATTGGTTCCACGATTTCCGGTTAAGAGATCATCACCAACCAAATTCCTAACGAAACATGTATTCCTTCTAAATGCAACCTCTAAATCTGCGTCACAGAACTGCCCAACTGAAAACAGGTTGTGTCCCAATCCTTCGACATAGTAAACCCGAGTGATTAAAAAATTCCCAAACTGTAGATCTCCATAACCCAGAATAGCTGCTACATGATCATTTCCAAACCTAACTGTTCCCATGAACTTCCATACAAAGTTGATCAGCAGCTTCAGATTCCCGGTCATGTGCTTGGAGCAACCCGAGTCGACGATCCAAAGACATATCTCGATAACCTGCCAATACCAGATGATTGTACATTTGGAAACCGTTTATCATTTGGTTCCATGGGGTTAGGGATAACAAAGGAATCACACTCATAGAAGATTTCTAATTGCTCTTTTGGAGCCGCTCTTAAGTTAACATTCTCTAGAGTAAACTTCCTACCCGTTGGTTTCCAAGCACACATTGTAAGGTAGTTCCTAGGCAGCAGACTACTAGTGGTTTTCTTAGACTTTGCAATAAGTCTTTGAATGTATTTAGTCTTAGCACTAGATCCTGAAGGAACATCTTTCTTAGCAGGCTTATCATTCATATGCACAGAATTAGAAACAATATCATCACAACCATTTTTAGACAACGATTTCTTGTTCATTAAACAAACAGAGTCATTACATGCAATAGAATCATTAGTCTTAACATTACATTCAGATGACAAATGTTTCTTCTTGGAAAGCGATAAAATCCTAGGGTGTTCTTCTACTTCTTCCGTTTTATTCTTGTTTTCACTCTTAGATGCAGTTGAGACTCTATTCCTTGTATTGCTCCTAGGCTTTGGTCTGCTGCTCTTATAGGTACTTTCTACTCCTGTAGAAGGTAAGGCACACTCATTAGGATTTATCTTGTTGTCCTTTGAATCAGTGTTAGCATTCCTAGTCTCTTTTGGATTTTCCTTAACACTTTTGCCAATCGCCCTATATGTTTTAGATGTAGAGGTAGATGCAATAGTGGTACTAATCCTATAAAGTCCAGGTGCTATCACATTAGGTGTTTTGACAACTACTTTCTCTTTTCCTTTTTCATTGGGCAAGGGTGAAGGAGCACTTTGTGAAATTGACATTTTTGGTTTTGCATTAATTTCTTCACCCTTCCCTTTTTGACATTCAAGCTGAGACTTCAAAAGATCAATTTGTTTTTGCATTTCTTTGTAAGAACGTTCATACGACAGTTTATCATACTTGCATTCTTCCTTTTTTCGATCCAGTTGTTTAAAATATGTAACATTTTCTTTTTCAAGCTTTGCAAATGCATTTTCATATTTTGAAACAATTTCTGAAGTCTCGGCTCGAATTCTTTCATCATCCTCAACAGAATACATTTGATAAATAATGGACATAATATCAGTTGAAAGAGCTTCTTCAGAGAGTGCGTCATTTTGTTTTTCCAAAACTTTGATTTTTTCAATGTTTTCATTGGCTTCAAGTACCAAGGATGTGTGGTCCTTGACAAATTCAGTTACTTCTTTGATAATTGCGTTCTCAACATGAATTGCTCTTGCATGTATGCCAGATACAATGGGAGTAATTTCTGTTTCGAACATCTTTTTCTGTTCAGTTTGAAAACTTGAAAACCAATCATTGATTTTGGTATTTGTTTTGGTTGCCACAACATCTTGAAGCATTTCAACTCTCCTTTTAAGATCGGCCAAAAGTATTCTAGCTTCACTTGCGGAAGTGTCGGTAGAGTACATTTGTTCGATGTTAGAAAGGTGTTTTGAAACAACTTTTCGTTTTGGGACAGCCACTGGTTTTTTGAAAAACATTGGTGACTCTTTTTTAACAAGATGAACTCCAGCAAGTTTGTTTGCTTCATTATAATCAATTGGTTTTATTACTGGGTTCTTTTGACTCATTTTGACACGCGTCTCTTTGGAAAGCTCAATCGTTTCATAAGTATCCCAAACATCGGGAGGGTCATGATTGTCATTTAGCACATTACCATTATACAATACATTCTGATCTTTCTGAGCTTTCTTGAGATAACAAGGGTTTTCACATCCGAGAGCTATTTTCTTTCTTGTATGTAAAATCGGGTTTTTGTCGTTAATTAACATATTAATCGTTTGAGTTGAATGACCCGTTTTTACAAGCAATTCTTCCAACTTTTTAATAGTTTCCTGTTTGTCAAGTACTTCATCAAGAAGTTCATCTTCTCGTTTTGAAAACTTTAAATGCAACTCTTTCTTTTCTTTTTCAAGATCAGAACAAGTTGATTTTTGTTTAGAAAGTTGGTTGGTTAAATCAGAAATTTCTGCTTTTAGGGATTTAATTTGCATGTTCAATTTAACATCAAGAGTGTCGTATTTGATTTGCAAATGTTTCTCCCTTGAAACAGAATCATTGTAACCATTTTCAAGTTCTGACAGTCGTTTGTGGTGAAATTCAAAAGCTTTTTCGTTCACCTTGTATCTCTCAAGCTCAGTGGTCAATTTTTCATTAGCGGCCTTAACATCGCTATTGATCTTTTTGACCTTTTCAATTTCAATACCACAATTTTGCAATAATGATTCAAATAAAGCACGTGTTTCCTCTTCATTCTCAGTATGTTGTGACTCGAAGCCTCCATTAGGATCCATATCTGGAGTAGCCAAATTAGTATTACTATAACTTGGGGAGTCCATATATGTATCGTAAATGGGATTAGGAGTCGCAGGATGCTGTTCATGTTGAGGTGACATATCAAACATTTCATTATTGTGACATGTAGTATATGTTGGTACCTCAGATATCACATTGGCATCATAAACAGGAGGTGCTTCAGAATCCGTGTCATATTTAACCTCCTGAAGATTTGCCATGAAGATGCAGTTGGCATCGATATCCTCCAACTCCTCTGTGTCATCCATCAATGCCATGAAATCATGTTCCTCAGCACTCAACTGAAACCCTGCCTTGTCTTTCTGAGCTATGAGCAAAGCTTTCTGAAGGTATTCGGGATCTTTCTTTTTCGGCTTGGAGGGACAGTTTCTTGCCATATGACCAGTACCATTACAGTTAAAACACTTCAACACATTCCCTTGATTCATATTCCCAGCATTCCCAGCAACTGGAGCAGCAACATTATTCCCAAACTGATTTCCCATATTCTGACCTCTTCTGTTTCCAACAACTTGACCCATCTGATTCTGATTACCCATATTCTGACCCATCTGATTTCCCATCTGAGGAGCATACCCTTGTTGATTTCCATATCCTCCAACCATTTGTCCTTGTTGACCCAAGTTGAAACCCGGTTGAGCAAACTGCCTGTAGCGAATGTTCGATGCAATCCTTTGATTGTTGTTGGTAGGTGTGGAATAGCGTCCTTGGACAACTTTTGATAGAAGGGTGAATGCTTAAGATAGTGCAGACATGTCATCATTAGGATTGTATGGTGATTCTGGGTATTGTTGTTGTGGGATGACTTGTTGTTCATGAGGAAAGAATTGTTGTTGTGGGAAGATAGCAGTTTGTGGAGTGTATTCATGTGGCATATAGTTCTGAGTGGGAGTTGATGATGATGTAAGTGTGTTGACTGTTGACTGAGCAATGAATGCTAAAGGATCATGTTTTTTAGCAAGCATTTCTTTCCTAACCTCATCTGCTTCTTTCTGGTTTTGTTTCAAGAAATCATAGAGCTGATCGTAATTCACTTCATGAAGGTTCTTTGTCTGATTAACAATCGTAACATATCGTCCCCATTCCTCTGGAAGATTGTTAAGGAATTTGATGTTTTGGACAATCTGTCTTGGAGTTAACTGAGTCCTTATGAGCTCATTCATGAGAGTGCAAAACCTTGTGTAGTAGATTTCAATTGGTTCAGCTGGAGTTGAAGTAAATTTTTTCCCATTCCGTTAGAAGCTTGTTCTCAATGTCTTGTTGACCAATTTCTGTTCCATGACATAGCCTCTTAACTCGTTCCCACATATCATACGCAGTTTCACAACTGTTAACAGCACAAAAGATCTCTTGTGGTAAACCAAGTTGAATTAGGTGCATGGCTAAGTCATCAGCTTCAATCTGTTTCCAATCTTCTGCAGTGTATTCTTCTTCTTTTTGTGCACGAAAGGTTGGTGGAAGAGGAGGTGTTTGATTTGGATCAGCAGCTTCTTGAATCTGTCGAGGTTTGAATGGTCCATTTTTGATGGAGTTGATCAGGAGTTTGCCTTGTCCATTAGGTTTTGTTTTCAAGTAACGAAGCATACGGCTTGTCCATGGAAGATAACTGCCTTTTTCTAGCATTGGAGGACGGTTTTCGGCACCGGCTGCGTGGATGTCTTGTTGAGTAGTCATTGTTGATGTTGTTGTAAGGTTAAGATGGTATTGGATCGGTTAAAGAACTAGGATACGTTTGGTTACTGTTCACGAGTTGTGATTGGAATAAGTCCCTTTTTCGTTGTCCTTGAAGAATCGTTGAGAATTTGATAAAACAAGTTATTAAAATCAACTAATTGGAACTTTAAAGCATATAGAAGCAAGTTATTAAAAGCAAAACACACCAAAAACAAAGTTAATGCCTCATATGCAAACTTTCATGCAAACAAAAGCAAGATATACTTAAAATCACATGCAAACATAAAACACATCAAAAGCAATTATGAAACATGCAACACGTCAACATCAATATATAAAAAACAAGTATTCAAATGCAATGTCAGTATCTCAAAAGCAAAACCACACGTCTAACTTAAAACACGTATATGATTGTTGCGTACACGTCTATCTTTAAACAGAACAATATAATACTATCACTACGTGACTCATGCAACTTTTCAACTTATATAATATAACACAATTAACGCAAACTCAACTTCGAAAGCAAAAGAAAACTTTTCAAGCAACCCACTTATAGTTATGACACTCTTCAAAGAACAAATACACATCCAAGCAAGCAAACCACCCACTTAAACTTCAACAAGCTTACTAGCGAACTGAAGACGCAACATGAGAAGAACACAAACAAACCAAGCACGAGAAGACTACAAGGTCGTTGCTAGATGAAGGTCCTTCTTCGACTTCCTAGGTGCACGATCAGGTTACTAGTTCGATAAAGTGAGCTTTACGAACAAGTTGGTTCAACAAAAGATGTGGTTCGACAACAAATTGTTGCTTGTTCGACAAAAAATTGTGGTTCGACAAAAAAAATTGTGGTTCGACAGAAGTTACTTGACTGAGGTATGATTAGGTGCTGGTTCGACAAAACAAAAAAATTGTTGCTTGTTCGACAAAGTGATCAGGTTACTAGTTCGATTAACTTGTTGGTTCGATGACACTTATGGTTCGATTAGGTTGTGTTCGATCAGACAGCTCCTTCGACAAGCTTGGTCCTTCGACACACTTGGTCCTTCGATAAGATGGTTTGTTCGATAGGTGAGTTCCTTCGACAGTCTTGCTAGTTCGATGAGTTGTATTGTTCGATAACCTTGTTCCTTCCTCCTTCGATAAGCCTTGTATGTTCGATAGAAAAAGTCCTTCGATAGAAAATGTTCGATATCAACTTGTTCGATAGCAAACGTTCGATCAAGGAAACTTCGTTCGATCAAATTTCACGTTCGATCAGTTTGTTCGTTCGATCAAATTTGTTCGTTCGATCAGATTTGATTGTTCGATCAAATGTGATGGTTCGATCAAATTTTATCGTTCGATCAAAGTGTTCGTTCGATCAGTTTGGTCGTTCGATAGATTGGAGGAATAAGTCTAACTCGACTATCCCTTTTCTCGTTCGGTTGAAATCTCCTTCGATACCCTTGCTCGTTCGACTAAAGAACTCTTTGTTCGATGTTTTGACGTTCGATGACTATTAGTTGCTCGTTCGATGACAATGTTGGTTCGACAGAATATAACTTGTTCGATTATATTTTTGAAATAATGAAAGTTAGTTCGACTGAATATAACTTGTTCGATCACTAATATATTTTGATGAAAGTTGATGCGTGAGAACAGTAGAGATAAAGTTGAACAGAAGGTGACAAAAAAACAAAACAAATTCTTAATAAACCAACACAAGTGACACAGTAACGTGAAAAAAATAGTATATAATCCTAGATCTTTAAGTATTATGCTCTTGATACCACTTGTTAATCACTAATAATTATCCTAACCAATACAACAATCACTAGATAAGATCAAAGAATTAAGAGTGGAACATGTAATATTAGCTTTGATTAAATCACACACTTACTTTGATACAAACCTTAAATGACTACAATACCTTAAGCACACTTCAAGAACACCAACCTCTCAAGTGAGGATGGGAGGTTCTATTTATACTATTTGGAGATGGATGGGCTTGGACTTGGATGGGCTTTTACATGGGCCATTTTAATACAATACTTAACATATAAGCTTAAGTCCAAGCCCTATTGACTAAATATACTAATTACACAACGACACGTTTAATACAATAAATATCGACAATGACCATCGCTTTTTATAAATCCTAACAAGTATGTACCACTCATTCAAGAGTGATGTATAACATTTGGTATGTTTGTTTTAACGTGTGCAGATGTGATAGGCCAGGTTGTCGCTTGCGATGATCTCGACTGTTTTGATAAGAATGTCAAATCTTGAAAGAAGAAACCTCTCACCCTTCTTGATGCAGAGTAAGTGAGAATTATAGATTAGCCAGCTTGATATAAATGCTCACTTTAAATATAACTTACAACCACAGCTGTTTGTCATTGCAGAGGCAACGAAATGAGGTGCACTCTATGGGGAGAATTTGCTCAGCAGTTTTCAGACTTTTTGAATCAATGTGCTGATCATACCAGGATAATTGCAGTTCTTCATCTTGGGATGATGAAGATGTGGGATGGTAAGTTTGTCTGCCTTTAAGAAAGGTGATCACATAATGTATTTGAATTATCATATCACATCTAACCATCTAAATATTTGATTTCCACAGGGAAAATAGGAGTACAGAATGGCTATAATGCCACAAAGTTATTCCTTTTTAACGGAAAAGAAAGTATATCAGCATCAGAATTGTCTGACGTTGAGGAGTTTAGGCAAAGGTGTGCACAAAATTCTTAACCGATAAACTCCCATGCCAAATGTGACCCAGTTCAAGCAGATTTATTGTTCTTTATTCGGCATATCAATGCATGTATATGTCTGCACAACATTTTTAGATATCATGTTTGTTTATCTGTCTGCAAAACCTTTTTTAGTATGTTGTATCAAACTCCTTAATCTGTCTACAAAACCTTTTTATCAGCATCATGTTGTATCAAACTCTTTACCTGAGGCATATCAATTATTGTTCTGTATTAGGCATAGCAATTCGTTTATCTGTCACACCCCCAAAATCGGGTCCAGCGGAAGCTTACACATTGCTGGGGTGCAACTCAATTGGTATCACAACACAAGTGCAAAGAACGGTTTTCATTTCAATTATTTAGAACAACATTGTTTAACAAAAATGTTGAATTTACATTGTTAAAAGTAGTGCGGAAATAGGCCCCTTTAAAATAGGTAGAACGGTCCCAAATGTTTGTCAGAGTCTTCTATGACCATGCCATGCCCTGCCAAGAGCCTTCAGTAGCGTGCTATTGCTTTATACCTGAAAATACATGCTAAAAAGTGTCAACACGAGGTTGGTGAGTTCATAGAGTTTAGTGCAAAATGTATAGCCTTTGAATGAAGATTTCCCAGCAAAGGCATTGTAAATCCACCCAGTTCCAAGTCCCGCCCATAACAAGACTTGCAACCTGTGTGTTTACAACCCATTGCCAAATATGATTTGGATTATGTGAACGTCAAATGATTTATGAACCACAAAATGTAATGTTAAGTGTGACAATGTTTCAATGAAAAATATGTAAGTGTGATAATATAGCCATGACAATGTCGTCATAAGATAAAGTCTAACAATGACGTCATGTAAATGAATCTGGCAATGTCGCCTATGACAATGTCGTCATATAAATGAATCTGGCAATGTCGCCTATGACAATATCGTCATATAACCAAAATAATATGAAATTAACAGTCCATAACATAGACAATATGAAATAGCTTAATGTACTAGTGTCCATAACGAAATGATCAAGGGTGAACAATGTAAACACAAAATACTTCCGAGCAACGACTCAAGTATTTTAACCAATGAATAATGTTTGAAAGACAACTCACGTCTAAAGCAAAATGAGCATGAAGTTTAAATGTAAAATGAGCATAGTGTTTAATGAAAAACGAGCATGTATTCTCCCCCAAAACAGTTACAAAACAAGTAAAAGGAGGGGCTATGGAACTCACCTGATGCGGTAGCAACAATGATAATAATGAATATGCTGAAATGAGGCTCGGTCTCTAACCGCGACCTAATATGAGGATATGATCTAATATAAGCAAATAAAGTGATGCTACACATGCAAATACGTACGTCAACGATACCACTCGTTAATTTTGAAAATAATGTTTATCGTCGAAAAATACATTTTTGACGTCTCGTTAAGTCATAAACTACTTTTCGTGTAAATATGTTGAAATGATACTCTATGATCCTCGTTTGGTGTTTTATGGCCAAATATAATGTTTTTCTCGCAAAATACCACTTTTCATACTTTGTGAAATATGCCCAAATGGCCTCGTAAAACTAGTCGTGAAATATTGTACATTAAGTGTTACCGGTAAAACTCGACGTTTTTGAAAACCTTGTAACATGATCTTAATGCCGTCTCATTTGAGTTTTGGTCATACGTGCCTCGATCATAAAGAAAATCGGCTATGAATATAGTGTCTTGCAAAACAATTTCTATACTTAGAAATATTTCCTTACAATGGTGGTTTTCGGAGATATTCGGAAAATCATATCTTACTCGTTATAGGTCCGATCAACGAACGGTTGATTGATTTGGAAAATAGGCCAGGTGTACTTCATTTTAATTACTGATGAAAATTTCTCAAAACTGACTCGATCAACGGGAAAATAGCTCGCAACATGGTGACTTGAAAGAAAAACTGTTTTACACTTGTAATATATTTTGCTATTAGAAGCTGTCAAAATTAAATAAGTTTCGTCGGGTTTTCAAACTTGTATATCTTGGTCGTTACAAGTCTGTTTTCAACGTTCTTTATATCCACGGAATTGTGGGACAACATACTAATATATTTTTGATAATTCGGGTCGGATAGATTACGGCTAATGCCTCATTTTGTCCGTTGAAATTCGTGCAACAGCACGTATTATTTTCAGAAAATAGTTTTTCGTCGTTAAACTTTGAAAAATCATATCTCCTTCGTTATAGACTCGTTTTTGTTCATTCCAGCGGCCATAGTTTCGTTTTTGAAAGTATTTTCTGAATATTTAGCCCAATGTTACCCAGAAACCCCTGAGGTTTCCACGTTTTGCAAAAATGGACAGCAACTTTCTATTAGTGTCTAAAAATGAATTTTCTAGTTTATAACTTGTCCAAGTCTACTCCAATCAACTTCAAAACAACCCTTAATCTACCATACACCTTCTTAGGGTGTCATGGGTCCTAAACATTGCAAAATATTGTAGGATTTCAAGGGAATGATCATAGGCTTTATATATACTCATAAAAACCATAAAACTTGTAAAGTGGTATAAATAACATATGTAACTTGCATGTTTAACCAATATATCTTGAAAATACATCATGTTACTAGTTAAATGAAAGTATTAGATGATGAAAAATATCACTTGAAGCTTACTTATGATGTGTGATGAGATTGAAGAGATTTGGATGATAACTTTGGGGTTTTTATTGCAAAACCCTAACAAAGATCATGTAAGGAACTAGATAAGCACTTGTTCTTGAAAAGTTTTTGGTTCTTCCTTGTTCTTTTGCTTGAGCCGTGGGTATGGAGAGACAAGAAGGAGAGTTTGATCTTGTTTTTGTGATAAAAATGAGCTAGTTTAGGCTTTATATAGTCCAAGGGTAGTTTGGTAATTTCAATGAAAGGGTATAATGGTAATTTCACTATATTTTCGAAATATCTAGATATTTTTGAGAAAATATCTAGATATTTTAGGTTGGATATTTATCTTTGACTTACGGAGTAGGTTTTGGTCCCGTTAATCGCTAACCGTAAACAGTTAAGTCACGAAACGAAAAACCGGGAATCGTAAAAATACGAAACTTGCAAGAATGATTAAACTCATCATTATACTCCATAATAAAATATAAAATGAGTGATAAGTTCAATCGGGTTGCTCAAACCCAGATAAAGCTGGAAACGCGGGTCTAAAACGCGTAATTCGCGTAAAACGCTGAACTGGAAAACGCAAAATTCCAAAACTTTTAGAATTGTCGTAAAATGAGAGAAAATCATATTTCTATTGTTTGTGGACATATCGGGATGTTGGAATGACGTTTAAACCTAAACGTAAATCTCAGACACGGTTTCGTGATTTTTGCAGAAATGATCCGACGAGTGTCAAACTCTCGGATTATCATTAAAAGAGTTTAACTTACGAGAATATGAAATAAAATTTTTGGAAATGAATAGTGAAAATGAATAGTAATAGTGAATAGTAACCCATGAATAGTAATTTCCCGAGATGAATAGTAAAATTTGAAGCTTGAAAAAGGACCTGAAATTACGAGTTGTGACAGTCTTCCCCTCTAAAAGGAACTTCGTCCCGAAGTTCAGTTTGTGTTGGTCTCTGAAGTAGACTTGGTGAAAAGATGATGATATTTGAGCATGATTCTTCAAAACAAGAAAAGAAGAGTGAAACGTAAATAAGACATTTCCGAAAGGTAGGTGTTCTAAGTGGCTTGCCATAAAATGAAAGCTTGAAGTTGAGTTATGATTAGCCGACATGCTTTTGGGCGGTGTTTCACGAGGTGATGTGGATGTGAATGTTCTTGCAACGATTGAGTACACACATATGAATTTTGAAACTTTTGGAAATCGAGTAGGAATGCAACCCGGACATAATTCTATTATAACTGTTCTCAGTATTGCAAAATTCATCTCTGAGTCGGGCATAGGTGGTCAGCCTATGTCCCACTGTCCCGGGTCGAATATAGATGACCAGTCTATATTCTACCGAGGTTCAATGAGTTTTGAAATACTCAGCTCAGTTATACTAATACTATGTCCTTCACATTTGAAAAGGCGTTCTGAAAGACTAAGGCAAGCGACCAAACTCGAGGTCAAATGATGAAACTACGCAAGGAAAAGGCGTAACGCTGAGACGTGTATGACATGTGAGCATGCTTATATGAAAGACAACTATAGTAATCAATGAGAATAAGTAGGTATAAATGATTTGATAATAAGACACAAATCTCATTAAATATGTCAGCAACAAACCACAAATGAGGCATCAGCTTGGCCGGCAGGCACGTGGCGGTCATAGGGTTATGTTTTTGTAAATGTAGCTATAGTCTAGGTTTTAAAATCACCCAGTTCTCTATAGCCAAGGCTCTGATACCAATCTGTCACACCCCCAAAATCGGGTCCAGCGGAAGCTTACACATCGTTGGGGTGCAACTCAATTGGTATCACAACACAAGTGCAAAGAACGGTTTTCATTTCAATTATTTAGAACAACATTGTTTAACAAAAATGTTGAATTTACATTGTTAAAAGTAGTGCGGAAATAGGCCCCTTTAAAATAGGTAGAACGGTCCCAAATGTTTGTCAGAGTCTTCTATGACCATGCCATGCCCTGCCAAGAGCCTTCAGTAGCGTGCTATTGCTTTATACCTGAAAATACATGCTAAAAAGTGTCAACACGAGGATGGTGAGTTCATAGAGTTTAGTGCAAAATGTATAGCCTTTGAATGAAGATTTCCCAGCAAAGGCATTGTAAATCCACCCAGTTCCAAGTCCCGCCCATAACAAGACTTGCAACCTGTGTGTTTACAACCCATTGCCAAATATGATTTGGATTATGTGAACGTCAAATGATTTATGAACCACAAAATGTAATGTTAAGTGTGACAATGTTTCAATGAAAAATATGTAAGTGTGATAATATAGCCATGACAATGTCGTCATAAGATAAAGTCTAACAATGACGTCATGTAAATGAATCTAGCAATGTCGCCTATGACAATGTCGTCATATAAATGAATCTGGCAATGTCGCCTATGACAATGTCGTCATATAACCAAAATAATATGAAATTAACAGTCCATAACATAGACAATATGAAATAGCTTAATGTACTAGTGTCCATAATGAAATGATCAAGGGAGAACAATGTAAACACAAAATACTTCCGAGCAACGACTCAAGTATTTTAACCAATGAATAATGTTTGAAAGACAACTCACGTCTAAAAGCAAAATGAGCATGAAGTTTAAATGTAAAATGAGCATAGAGTTTAATGAAAAACGAGCATGTATTCTCCCCCAAAACAGTTACAAAACAAGTAAAAGGAGGGGCTATGGAACTCACCTGATGCGGTAGCAACAATGATAATAATGAATATGCTGAAATGAGGCTCGGTCTCTAACCGCGACCTAATATGAGGATATGATCTAATATAAGCAAATGAAGTGATGCTACACATGCAAATATGTATGTCAACGATACCACTCGTTAATTTTGAAAATAATGTTTATCGTCGAAAAATACATTTTTGACGTCTCGTTAAGTCATAAACTACTTTTCGTGTAAATATGTTGAAATGATACTCTATGATCCTCGTTTGGTGTTTTATGGCCAAATATAATGTTTTTCTCGCAAAATACCACTTTTCATACATTGTGAAATATGCCCAAATGGCCTCGTAAAACTAGTCGTGAAATATTGTACGTTAAGTGTTAGCGGTAAAACTCGACGTTTTTGAAAACCTTGTAACATGATCTTAATGCCGTCTCATTTGAGTTTTGGTCATACGTGCCTCGATCATAAATAAAATCGGCTATGAATATAGTGTCTTGCAAAACAATTTCTATACTTAGAAATATTTCCTTACAATGGTGGTTTTCGGAGATATTCGGAAAATCATATCTTACTCGTTATAAGTCCGATCAACGAACGGTTGATTGATTTGGAAAATAGGCCAGGTGTACTTCATTTTAGTTAGTGATGAAAATTTCTCAAAACTGACTCGATCAACGGGAAAATAGCTCGCAACATGGTGACTTGAAAGAAAAACTGTTTTACACTTGTAATATATTTTGCTATTAGAAGCTGTCAAAATTAAATAAGTTTCGTCGGGTTTTCAAACTTGTATATCTTGGTCGTTACAAGTCTGTTTTCAACGTTCTTTATATCCACGGAATCGTGGGACAACATACTAAAATATTTTTGATAATTCGGGTCGGATAGATTACGGCTAATGCCTCATTTTGTCCGTTGAAATTCGTGCAACAGCACGTATTATTTTCAGAAAATAGTTTTTCGTCGTTAAACTTTGAAAAATCATATCTCCTTCGTTATAGACTCGTTTTTGTTCATTCCAGCGGCCATAGTTTCGTTTTTGAAAGTATTTTCTGAATATTTAGCCCAATGTTACCCAGAAACCCCTGAGGTTTCCACGTTTTGCAAAAATGGACAGCAACTTTCTATTAGTGTCTAAAAATGAATTTTCTAGTTTATAACTTGTCCAAGTCTACTCCAATCAACTTCAAAACAACCCTTAATCTACCATACACCTTCTTAGGGTGTCATGGGTCCTAAACATTGCAAAATATTGTAGGATTTCAAGGGAATGATCATAGGCTTTATATATACTCATAAAAACCATAAAACTTGTAAAGTGGTATAAATAACATATGTAACTTGCATGTTTAACCAATATATCTTGAAAATACATCATGTTACTAGTTAAATGAAAGTATTAGATGATGAAAAATATCACTTGAAGCTTACTTACGATGTGTGATGAGATTGAAGAGATTTGGATGATAACTTTGGGGTTTTTATTGCAAAACCCTAACAAAGATCATGTAAGGAACTAGATAAGCACTTGTTCTTGAAAAGTTTTTGGTTCTTCCTTGTTCTTTTGCTTGAGCCGTGGGTATGGAGAGACAAGAAGGAGAGTTTGATCTTGTTTTTGTGATAAAAATGAGCTAGTTTAGGCTTTATATAGTCCAAGGGTAGTTTGGTAATTTCAATGAAAGGGTATAATGGTAATTTCACTATATTTTCGAAATATCTAGATATTTTTGAGAAAATATCTAGATATTTTAGGTTGGATATTTATCTTTGACTTACGGAGTAGGTTTTGGTCCCGTTAATCACTAACCGTAAACAGTTAAGTCACGAAACGAAAAACCGGGAATCGTAAAAATACGAAACTTGCAAGAATGATTAAACTCATCATTATACTCCATAATAAAATATAAAATGAGTGATAAGTTCAATCGGGTTGCTCAAACCCAGATAAAGCTGGAAACGCGGGTCTAAAACGCGTAATTCGCGTAAAACGCTGAACTGGAAAACGCAAAATTCCAAAACTTTTAGAATTTTCGTAAAATGAGAGAAAATCATATTTCTATTGTTTATGGACATATCGGGATGTTGGAATGACGTTTAAACCTTAACGTAAATCTCAGACACGGTTTCGTGATTTTTGTAGAAATGATCCGACGAGTGTCAAACTCTCGGATTATCATTAAAAGAGTTCAACTTACGAGAATATGAAATAAAAATTTTGGAAATGAATAGTGAAATGAATAGTAATAGTGAATAGTAACCCATGAATAGTAATTTCCCAAGATGAATAGTAAAATTTGAAGCTTGAAAAAGGACCTGAAATTACGAGTTGTGACATTATCTGTCTGCAAAACCTTTTTATCAGCATTATGTGAAAGAAACTAAGCAAATGCGTATCCATTTTAAAATCGTGTCTGCGTATTCAAGCTGAATTTACCTATAATTCGCGTAGTTAGATACACATAAGAAGGTTCTCTTTATGTGAAATTACGCATATAATAATAGCAATGTATGTCTAATTTTAGTATGTTGTATCAAACTCCTAAACCGATAATATACTATTGATTCGTTAACTGTGTGTTATAAGTGATATGGTTTCCCATAACCATGTGTCCAAATTACAAATACCTATTACATAACTTTTCATGTACAGCTTGCTTGGTGTCCAGACAGAGGACAAGTCTGAACATACTGCCTCACGTATCTCGACTACCTCAAGATACTCTACGAAGGATGATTTCGTAACCAAATATCCAATGAGACAAATTGCCGAACTATTGGATGTTAAACAGGTACGACGTACATAAGCCATTAGACTACTATCATTTAAATTGTTATCCAAATATAGAATGGAATCTTATGAACGGTAGAATTAAAACAGATGATATGTAACTGTTGTTGGTCAGCATCCTTACATGGTTTAATTTTTTTGTTTTAAGGTGAGTTGTCTGTCATCGTTGGCACTATATGTGCAATAATTGAAGAAGATGGGTGGTGGTACCTTGGTTGTGGTAAATGCAAAAAGAAGGTTGTTAAGACAAGTGATATCGTGGATCTGGAAGCTGAAACAATGCAAAAACCAGTCGGTGGGCAGACCGAATGGTATTGCACTAAATGCTGCGTTGTTTGTACCACCCTCAAAACTCAGTGAGTTTTCCTGACTAAACCGTATGTATAAATTACATTAGGTCACATCCTAAACAGTCTTATAAGTTGTAACCATTGCGTCTGTTTTTTAGGTTCTGTGTGCAAATACGTGTACAGGATTCAATGGGGACATGCTCTTTGTCCCTATTTAATGATGAAGTGCAAGCATATGTCGATAGATCAGCATACCAGCTGTGTGACAAATACGGGAATGTAACGTTCAAAATTACAAGATAATTTTTAATATTGGTAGACAGCTGTGTGAGAGAAAGTAACACATTTTAATTTTTGCACCTTAACAGAGTGATAATAGTAGTGTGCCACCTGAGATTTCAAATATGATCGGTACCAAATAAGCCTTCAAGGTGTTCATGGATAAGTTCAATGCAACAAAGTTGTTGCCTGTGTTTAATGTCTTGCGTATGTCTTCTGATCCTGAAATTATTGAATCGCTTCAAGCGTCTGCTACACCAGTAAAGGTAGTAACTCAATTGTTGTGCACCAATGGATTTATTTATTTTGTTCTGAATTATTACGGATGGTAGCTTACACATTCATTTCTATGTTTTAGCAGGCAGACAATGAAGCCACAAGTGTCAGTTTACCAGTTGTCACACCATTTGTGAGTTTAATTACTTATAAAATGTAACAACCTTTTTTTTTTGCAATGTTAAATAAATCTTCTATGCTGACTATGTGTTTCAATGTGTCAAGGATTTGGAATCTCAGACGGATGACAACACCTCTCCAACAAATGCAGACAAAATTGGTGGTAAGAACAAGCGTCCAGCAGACGATGAAGCGGATGGAAGCATGTCTTCTAATGGTAAAAAGGCATCTGTGTAAATCAAGGTAGAGAAAGAGTAATGAATGAGTTCATTGCATTGTTGATGTCTTTTGGATAATTTTGTTTTTAAATAAATATGTTTGGACAACGTTTGTTAACTCTTTATCATTGGGGAGTCCCAACCAAATTTACATTGTTATTTGTTACGAATAAATATTATCGGACAATATTCATGAATTGTCACTCCCTTCATTTTGAATAGTCATTCAGTTAGTTGGATGTTTATTAATGTGTGTTTTAACAAATGTTTATGCCAAAAAGTACCATTTATGTTTTTTATTTTTTGTTTGCTTATTTGGCCTTTTCCAACTTACTTCTTTACTTTTTGAAGGCCTTGATATCGAAGACATGGGTAGTGCCAGCAAAAACTCTTATAATAACATCCCTTAATGGTATTGTTTTGTTGAAGGCCTTAACTGCCAGCAAGGTAAAATAAACCATCTGTGTGAAGATTGACAGATTATGGAAGGAATGGTCGAAACAAAACATTCTAACAAGCTTGGAGTTTATCCTAATGGATAAAGATGTACATTCTTTCTTCATCTGTTGAAACTTTATTTTAACCAACCAATTCTCATTCTTCTATATATGTTTGTTATTATGTGTCTTTATTAATAGGGTGATAGAATACATGGATCTGTTGCGAGTCAATTAATCAATCATTTTGACAAAATCGTTGATGAAGGTGCTTATGTTTATGTATCCAATTTCGGTGTTGATGAGTACCATGGACCATTTAAGTACACAGGTCACGCTTACAAAATTAACTTTTACCAAAACACCGAAGTCCGGAATTGCAATAGTTTTGAAGTATCCTTAAATCGATTCCATTTTGTTCCCTTCGATACGATACTAAATAACCATTTGGTTGCTAATGAATGTGTTGGTAAGTTTTATTTAACATACAAATTTATTACACAAACTATAATCTTCTTCTCCATATTATTGTTATAACTAAACATATTTTACATCTAAGTGCAGACGTGATAGGTTTTATCACAGGATGTGATGATCTTCAAGATATTGAATTCAATGGCTATCCTAGAATGTTGCTAGAGTTCTCTATCGCAGATTTAAAGTATGTTGTTTGTATAGACCCGTGATCATTTTCTATATAAACTTTTATTTATAAAAAGTTCATAACTAATATCATCACTTCCTATAGTCATAATCGATTGCACTACAATTTCCATGGAGACTATGCTTGGCGGTTAAACAAGTATGTTAGTAGCGATGATAACTATGAACAACCAAGTATCGTCATCATCGTGCAATATGGTCGTTATCAAACATGTGAGTACTAATAATCAATATAAATGTATTTTAGGGAATGACTTTAAATAAACAGATAATCATTTGCAAACTTATTTATGTTAGTCAATAATACGGTCCATTATTTATTTTACAAATAATCAAAGTGTCCACAACGATTTTCATTCTACCCGTTTGTTGATAAACTCAGATATCCCTGAAATCAAGCAATTCAGACACAAGTATGTGAAACATGTTTATCATATCAAACGTATTTTATCAAACAAGATTTCTTTTTTCAATAACGCATTTTATTCGTTTTAATTCAGGTTGATGCTTCAGGATCATGAACAGGAAATTGCTTCTAGGATATCTTATAACTCTGAAAAGTACAACTCATCTTACATTGATGATATCTTGCACTGCTTTCCCTTTTGTTTCATACAAGATATGCGCGATTCAAAAAAGGTTTCATGTTAGACTCTTTTTAACAATGACAAACTAAATTTGGATATAAGGTAGCATATAACTTTTTTATAATACTTCCTTTGACAGCCCGAACATGCTATTGAATTGGCAACTATCGTATGTTTGGAGACTGATAATTCTTGGTTCTACTTTAGCTGCTCTGAATGTAACATGAATGTTACATATTTCAATTATGCCATTGAACTTGAAAGTAGAATTTCTTATGGCATACCAAGAAAAGACGATATGTGGTGTAGGATTTGCAAAACCAAACCACAAATTTTTATCCCTAGGTATTTTATTTACCATTCACTTATTATTTATCCAGTTTATATTGATGTTAGTTCATGGTATAAAACATTTACTAAACTTACTATAGGTTTAAGGTCTCAGTCAGAGTTATTGATAGGAGTGGGAGTACTTCCTTCATAATATTTGACAGAGAAATCTCTAGGATTATCAACAACAGTGCTCGGGAATTGCTAAAAATACAAGAACAGGTTTAACTAACATATTTTACATTATTTTGTGTTATAAATAAATTAGTTCGTAAATTTCTAACTTTGTATATTTTGTTGCACAGTCTGTTGATGTGCACTCTTTCCCGCCAGCTTTACAACAACTCGTGGGGAGTAAGTTTGCTTTTAAAGTCGATATTTCTCACTAGAACATTGAGAAGGAGTTTTATGTCTACAATGTTGCCAAAATGACCAATGATGAAAATGTTATATCTGGCCTTCTTAATGCTATTAAGCAAATTGTACGTTCTTTTTTTGAAAACATACATGCAATTACACATTCTCCATTTATAGTTTCCTCATAACTAATGATTTTTTTATTCATTATTTAGGAATCCTTATACTACGACCCAGATAGCATAGGAAAGGACAACGATACCAGGTATCAAGAGACAATGAAAGTGGATGTTATTGACAATGAATCCGTAGACAGCAATGATAACAAGAATCTGCATTGTGATCAAAAGAAATATATATATATTGAAAAACCATTATTGCATGATCTATTATGTTATAAAATTTTGAAATTATTATAGATTATTTAATATTAATGCAGCATTTTTCATGATATATGTAATTGTTTTATCATCAATTTTGCTTGTGTGCTATACTTTTTGACTGTCACTACATTTTTCATATAACAGGGAAGAATAAGATAACCCTTCCAAAGTCATATCAACTTAAAATATATAGATGCTATACTTCATTATGAATCATTTTCTAATATAAAACCAAACTAAAAGTTAAATCCATTTTGGCTAACAATCAAGGTACAAACTCTATAAAACCTATGATTTCTATTTAACTGTGTAAATTCTTTTTCAATAATGAATATAAGATATGTAGCAAGTAGAATTTGTTTGATCATCATCACCGCTATTTGGAAGCAATTGACTATTCAATTATGAGTTGAAACCGCATAAGCATTATAAAATTATAAATCATAAACTAAAAAGTAGCTAAATAGCATATAAAAAGATAAAGCTAAGCTCAAATTACAAAAAACGCAATAAAAACTAAAAACGAGCCTTAACACGAGCTAAGAAACTCAAAATCTTAAAAATCTACTCTAGACATGCAAATTCAGCTCCTAAAAGTCCTAAATCATAAAAAAGAATTTTAGAAAAAAGATTTGTATATTTTTTTTATTTCACTTTTTATGAATTAAAAACTCTTTTGAAATAAAAAATATATAAAAAATACTAAATTAAAGAGAAAAATTATGAAAATTTCCAGGAAAATACTTTAAGTGATGAAGAATCTACAAAAAATAAGATAAAGATCACAGCTTATTAGAATAAGCAGTTAATAAGCCAATTAAGAAATAAGCTAAAAGAAACAAAAAGTGGTTAAACAAAAAACCTCTGCGACCTTGGTCAGAACAGACCCAAGGGTGCAGATGGTGATGTGTGTGTATGATAAAGGTTGAGGTGGTTGATGTCCCAGGTTCGAGCCTCGGCTCACCTTGGACTTCCCACTTCCCTTTTTATTTATTTATTTTTTAATTTTCTTTTTGGAATTTGTTAAAAAGCTGAAAACAAGAACTTTTTATAAAAGCAATATTTTTAGATCTAAGAAAATAAGCCAGAAAAAGCTTTAAAAGAACAGACTGCTTATATATGGAACTAATGCTAAGTTAGGACTTATAAGCTAACACACAACATATGGATAACACCTTAAACAAGCTATATAAAAGGCTAATAGATTATTTACACAATCATTGAGTTTTATACGCAAAAACTCCTTAAACTTCAATTATTAACAAGCTATAGAAAAGGCTAATGGATTATTAATTTCATAGTAGTTTTATGTTACATAACACTACAATGTTTTTTCCAACTTGCACGTACGTGCATTTTGTACACCTGATCATGAGTACCCAAACGTATGTCTGAAATTCGACCTGAGCTAAACATGTTCACGTCCAACACTACCACAAACATTGTACTAAAACAAAGTATGATAAGCAAATTGTCCAACACTACCACAAACAGTGGACTAAAATCATACATTTCACTTGAGGATTGTTTTGGGCAAAACACTTACATTACATATTCCTATCTGCTATCAAACCACTTACCTGACTTCTAAATGGTTTGATAGCAGTAACCATACACCCTTGATGTTACCTGACCTAAATCTGGAATTCGATTGTTACCTGACATAAATCTGTTCACAACTAATGTTCACAACTAATCTTCACAACTAACAGTACCAGAAACATTGTACTTGAAGCAGACACAACCCAAAAGAAAGCATGAATAAAGATGTTGTTTAGGACATTTCCAGCAACTACCAACAGGCTATACCATTTACCAGTTTAACAAATGTGGAATATCGGGAAATGAGGGTTTTCACCGTCTTCCGGATCCACGTCTACCCCGTTCGACACATACTTGAACCTTATCACCTTTGTATACGGGAATTGGCATGCCTCCGCTAACACCTTCCGCTACCCAAAAATGTTTAAATGATTGGTTCTGTTTGGATTATCCCTGTGAGGCTCCATCTGCACTCTCATTTCCTCTCTGTAATGCTGGTGAATCACCAGCGCCTTTCGGTACATGCGCATAGGATGTTTCGCCAGGAAATTCGCAGGGATTGCCTATAACATTTTAATTTGCAATTAGTATTAACCAAATGTTAAACAATCAATATATATGTATACAAAAAACAATAAATTCAAGTACCAATCTGTTGCGACACTAGATATGGGCATAGCTTTTGTAGAAGCTTCTATTATACTCTCCAAAATGGTCAGTGTGGAAGGGCCAGTAGCATATGTGTTTCATTCTATCGTCATCTACAAATCACAAGAATTGGTTTTATATGTTACCAATCTATTTAAGCAGACAGACCTAATAAGTTATAGTATTAGGTAAACGCAAACAAATAAATAATAATAAAACAAAATAAAACACTTACTCTGTTCATGCCACTCCAATGGTAGTTGAACCTTCCTTAGAGTAGCTGCTCCTTTGAACACGCCCTGCGTTATTATGCTCCTGTCATCGTCAAACACATCCAGCCACAAACTGTGTCCCCTGTTCTTTGTGAACACGTATGTCGTTCCAGGATCCAAACCAATAACCTCCACCAATGAATTCCAGACCTCACCCAACAATCGATACTTATAAGTGCCAATATTCCCGTGGACTACCACACGCCTCACATGACACTCGAAATGCTGTCCGTTTACTTGGATATTCAGCTTATCAAGCTCATCGAATCCCGGTAGTAGTTCAGCGAGAATTGACAGTATTAAAGTATTACATCAAAATTTGTAAAAGTTCTTATGCAAAACGTATGGTAACTGAGATTTCTCTACTTTACAAATTGCAATTTTTAAGTATTTTAATTTTCAGTACCTGAGGCATACGAGGGTCGGGCAAAACAACAGTCTTGTACCTTGAATAAGTAGCTTTGTTTCCGTCATAACCACCGACTTCATGTCCATTTCTTATGTTGCCAGTGACATAGAAACAGTCATCGCCTTCTTCTACAAAGTGGAGCATGTGTACGTCTAGATTCAAGTTGCGATTGCAAAAAGCCGTCCATTTTGGTCCTGTTAAATACCATAGACCGTAACGAGGCTTGACTAATTCCACTTTGAAATGATACCCATCTGCGGATATGATATATATTGTCGAGTTACCGTTGTATGCTTCGAGATTGTAAACTTCCGGTAAAACCTAACAAAAAAAGTGCAAATGTATTTAAATTTTAGAGTACAACACTCCACGTTATGTTTGAGTATTGTCTTATTAGTATTTCAACTACCTGGTATTCCGCAAAGTGGTCTGCATCTTGCAGGATAATAAAATTGATACACATGTTTTCCCACACGTGAATACAAATTTATTAAAAGATTGAATAAAACTTCACAGCAACAAGAACAGGGCATTGGCTTTACACTATATCTGAACAAGGAGCGTGACCATATTCAATTTACTTAACCTATATTATGTAGTGATATTCATCATATTTGAAACAACAAACACTTGATCCTGATCATACCATTGTTTAACAATTACCAAAAATATATATCAACACATTTTCTACACCTATCCTGTGTGCTTTACATTATTAATACAAAAACAACATGTAACCTTTGAACAAATTATCTCAGTAAACAGATGAGCTTTTCTATATTTACAACAACAAAAATATTGTTCAGCACTAACAATTTCTTCACATATTCTCAACAAATAGACAAATATACTTAAAAGTACCATATACAACTACAGAGAATCATAAGTAACCGAATCGATACACACACCATAACATTCAGTTTACCCACCATTATATTTGTTAAGCATGTGTATTTTTTATGGAATAATAGTAATACACAAAGTCACAACAACAACTTATAATGTTCATTGTAACAGATAATCTTATATTTTTAATCAAATCTACCTAAGATAACGGCTATAACTCATTAGAAGACATGAATCAATAAGGGTGAGAGGTTTCTTACTCTGCATCAAGAAGGGAGAGAGGTTTTGCGTATAAAACTCATTAGAAGACATGAATCTACCTAATATAATCATACGACCCTTGAATCTAACTAACATAACATTATCTTATGAAAAAACTATATTATTCATGTGATTCTTACTTACATGCCGATGAAAATGAGATGAGCAATCAATTTTTTTTTTTTGGTTCGAGATCATTACCTTTTTCTTGGCGCAGTTTCTTTAGCAGTTGATGATGAAGGACAATGAATGTGGTTCTGTGTGTTGAAGGGTTAAAACCGCCGTTTCATTTATGTAAGACAGGCACAAGTTGCTTAATTGTAGCAATGCAATCATTAGTTTTGAATATAACACTCCTAATATCTTTTACATATTTAAGAGTGTTTGTGAGTGTGTTTTTATTTGATTCTTAAAAATCCCAATGTATCACATCTTTTACCATTTAAGTGATTTCTTTAGTTTTTAAAATTTTTATTTCATAAAAGTGCTTCAACATTATCTTATTAATAAGTTTAAAAACGAAAATTTGCAAAAAAATAAAAAGTGGGAGACTGGGACGCCAAGGGTGAGCCTGAGGCTCGAACCCCTGACCTTAAACAGTCTCAACCACCTTATAACACACACCTTTGCCAACTGCGCCCTTGGGTCTTTTCCGTTAAGGGTTGCATATATTATTTAGTTAATCCTTTTTAGTCCTTTTATCTTATTTTAGTTATTTGCTTATTAACTGCTTATCCTTATTAGTTGTCTATTAATTTTTTTTTCTTAAGATCCTTACAACTTTAAGTAGTTTTCTGAACATTTTCTTAATTTTTCATATTAATTTAATATTTTTAATATTTTTTTTATTCCAAAAGTTTTTTTAATCATGAGGACTTTTATGAACCAAATTTACACATCTAGAGTTGATTTTTGATTTTTAGGTTTTCTTAGGTCCGTTTTAGTCCCGTAAGAGTCTTGTTTTTAGTTTGAATTGATTTTATGATTATTTGTGCTTTACTTTCTCATTTTATACGCTTTTTTGTTACTTTTACTTTTTAGTTTGTCTTTTATATTTTTATATACACATGTCACTAAAATAGCATTGCCAACGTTTGTTACTTTTCATGACGATGATGATTTTTCATAGATAAATTTGTGGTTCTACTTTATCAATGTTTCCTTTATAATAAGGCTATTGGTGTGTGTCAAGTTATATATATAACCGGGAGTAAGGATTATTCCCGGGTCGTGAGGTTTCGAATGAAGTGTGAATGGAACGGTGAATTTCTTTTGTGATCGGATGATGTGAATAAGTGGAGAATTTTGTGATTATGACTAAAATTATAAAACATAAACTAAAAAGTAATTAATAAGCAAGTAAAAAGAATAAGCGAAGCACGAATTACCAAAAACGCGATAAAAACTAAAAACGAGCCCTTAACGAGCCTTAAAACGAGCTAAGAAAACCAAAATCTTAAAAAACTACTCTAGAGGTGCAAATTTAATTCCTAAAAATCCTAAATAATAAAAAAGAATTTTAGAAAAAAAAATTATTTTTTTTATTTTTATTTTAATTTTTATGAATTAAAAACTATTTTGAAAAGAAATATATATAAAAAATATTAAACTAAACAGAAAAATTACAAAAAATCTTATTAAAATACTTGAAGTAATGTAGAACCTAGGAAAAATATAAACCAGTTAACTGCTTATTGAGATAAGCAGTTAAAAAGCAAAAGAGGAAAACAAGCTAAAACTACTTAACTTGGTTAAACAAAAAACTATGCAAAGATCTACCAGAAATGTCCCAAGGGCATGTTGGTAGTGAGTGTGTGTGTGAAAGGGTTGAGGCTGGTGAGGTCCAGGGTTCGAGCCTCGGCTCCCTTGGACTTCCTGGCTTCCCTTTTTTTTTTTCTTTTTTTTTTAATTTTATTTTGAAACTTATTAATAAGATGAAAATAAGAAATTTTTGTGAAAGAAATATTTTTAGAACTTATTAAGTAAGCCAGAAAAAGCAATAAAATGGCAAACTGCTTAAAAGAGCTTAAAATGAACTAAGGCTTAAGCTACAAGCTCACAAGCTTCTCAAAGCTTGTGAGTGAACTAAAATAAGCTATAAAATACAATAAGCAATCTTAAAAAGCCAAAAAGAAACTGATTAAGCAGAATCTCACAAGCCAATAAGCACATAATCAAAATATAAGCAGTTAGGGTAAAATGCAGGCCAAATAGCCCAACTTAGCAATTTTCGGCTAAATTTTAAGCACTTAAATCATAAAGAATCACCACAAAAGCTTCTTTTAAACATTAGCACATTCATTAGCATGATAAACGTAAGAAACATATGGATAACACCTTAAGCAGCTTAGGGTAGTTCCAGCATATAGCCATTATCATGTATGATAACATGATCAAACTTAGCACATAACCATACTAGAAAAGTCTTGAGTTTAATACTTATTCGAAACAAACAAACCATTGAAACCTTAAAACAAAAGCTAGGTCTTTACTTCAACATCTTCAATCAACACATATCAAATATTGGAACAAGCACCGGAAACTCAGGATCAACTGTCTCATCCAAATATGTCATGAAGTCAACCAGCTTGAACCTTATCATTTTGTCTTTCCAGAAACGGCACTGCCTGTTAATATGCTTCCATTTGTCCTGTGCAATCATGGTGACATGGTTATTCCGTATCTTGCGTCCCCGTTTCCTTTTGTGCCTTTGAATTTCCAGGTCAACCGGAAACTCCATGCCACCGTGGCGAACAATTGTAGAGTCATATGTGAACAACTCAGTCTTATCAACGTACTTGGCAGGTACAGTCTGCCAACAAAGATAAAACCACAACTTTTAATATTTATTCCATAACTTAAAAAACATTTTAAATATACAACTAACTCACATCCACCAACAATTATAACTACTTACCAAACGGTTTCTATCTAACACATATGCCACCATTGGAGTATAAAAACAAGCATCTTCGTTCATGTGATGATCATGTCCTTCCCAGTCACATATGTGAAACATCCTTTTATCTATTTTTCAACGTAGTAACACAATATGTTAAACTTATGCAGTAATACTTATAATAGTGTATACCAATGGATCTTAAACTTTATAACAATACGTCTACGTACCTTTGTCCAAGGGACCTCGACATATAGGAAGAGCTTCATTCACTGGTCTACTCGGAATGTTTTCAAAGTCTAGACCAAGTCCATTGGTTACAAAACTAATCAACACCACTGAATTACCATCGAGGTTTGTGAAAACAATTTTCTTCCCAGGTTCCAAGTGTTGACTCTCAACAACAGTATTCCAGCCATCTCCATAAAACATATTTCCGTATTTTTTCGGATTAGCTGTTCCTCGAATATGAACACGACGATGCCTAACGGTTGCTAAAAACATTCCACCCACCCTCAGATCGTATTCGTTAGTCACAATATCTTGGAGGAAATCTCCGGGAAGCAACTACATACATTTTTAGTAATCAACAGCTTAGCAACTAAAAAATAATTATATCAAATTCAAGATTCATGTATAAAAAAAAGTCATATCGTGTACACTCACCGGAGAATGTCCAATATTTTCACCCATACGTACGCAACATCTCATTTGCCTTGTGCCTATCTCCCTACGGTTGTAGCCACCACATTAATAACCAGCATCATCGTAGGCAGTTACGTAGTACGTGTCTTCTTCTTGACGAATGAAGTGTAAAACATCCACATTTGTTTACCTACTGTCTTTGAGAAACTTGGCCCACTCTTCACCATACAATTTGTAATGGTTTCCCGTGGAATTGACGGGTTTGATCCAAACTTTGTGCTTTGTCCCTCGATTGTGTATTAAGTACACCTACGGAGTTCCATTGTAGAAGCTTTCAGTGAATAGAGACGGTAAACGCTGAAAAGAGAAACGCTAAACATATAGCCATTCTGTATATACAAGCTAAAACTTTCACGAGTGACTCAAGTGTACTTTTACATTATGACCTAATTCCTATACCTGTTGTTTCGGAAATTTTGCTTTCTTCACAGCAAACACAAATTGAAGATTCATCCTGTGAAATTATCATTCAAATAAACAATATATTAGGTTAATGAGTAATTGGCGGTTAACAATCAAAACACAGCAATAATGTTGGAAGACCAAAGCGCGTGATCTAAGCATAACAAGTAGTAATGACAAAAACCACACCAACAATACTGGAATAATGGCAGTCAACAAATAGTCAACACAAGGTCATAGATCGAGTTTCGCTCATTAAAACACTAACAATGCACACTGTAATAACATTCACATATCCAATTGTTGCCGAATCACAACTTCATTCTTTCCAAATACATTACATTTAATCTCAATCTAAATCACTCTAAACTCTAAAGCAATCCAACCTTAAAAAAAATTCACATTTCCAACATAAATTCCAATGTAAACAACCATAAAACTTACAAATCCATAAAAAAATGACTAATGACTTAACTAACACACATATAGCTTATGATCCTAATTTTACTTCATAACAAACAGATCAAACTCATCAAACACATGCAACTCATAGACTCAGTGAAACGCTAAAACACCAATAACTATATACATCAAATGACTGCATAATCAACCTAAAAAAATACAATTATTAACCATAAGCCTCAGATTCCAAAACAAAAAAAAGTCTTGCTTATTAAACATACCTTTTAGCAAATCAACAACATCTTACTTATTTACAAATAATGAATATACATACACCTACACAAACAATGGTTAGTCAATATGTTCAATTAATCTACTATATTTACATAGCCTTTGTAAGAACAAACTCATGTTCAAAGCCTTTTTCCACAGACACATGAAACAAGTCGCTATAAAGAGCATAAAAATCACTACTTACATGCAGATGAGAATGAAATGAGCAATCAATTTTTTTTTCTTTTGGTTCGAGATCATTACTTGTTCTTGCCTCTGTTTTTCTAGCACTTGGTGATGGTCAATGAATGTGGTGTGTGTGTTAATACATCTACCGGTGTTTCATTTAACATGACAGGCACAAGTTGCTCATTTTAAGCAATGCAATCATTACTATTGAATAAGAATCGGGTAATATCTATTCCATAAGTAAAAAAAACAAAACTTATAAATGCTTTAAATGAAAATTAGATGATACAATATATTAATTTGGCATAGTAAGTACACACAAGAAAATGATTCATGCAATATTATACTAAAATACTACTAACAAGATGTAAATAAAATGTGATATGTTCAATGTACATTAAAAATGCAATTGAAACCATATCATTTCCTTAAATCACAAGGTCTCCCTACTGTATATATAATTTCAACATCACCAAAGAATGTGAACCTATATTTCTTGCATCTTCTTCCTTGCAAACGCAATGTTTCATCCAAAATCATCAGATGTAAGAATGCTAATTGTATTGTATTGTTTACAAGTGTTTTCCGACTTTTATTATTGCAACATCTATGTAAATTCGTATCATTCTTTATTGAATTTTTATGAATATGTTTATGTTTATGTCTTTTTAGGTTAGCAACAACCAAGAACAATCAAACACATCAAACGATGAAGGCAAAAAACATTTACCGGTTACCGTTCTATTTGACGATGACTTGGTTTGTGTTAAAATATTTTAAAAAATAGAAAAAGGAAATTTTTTGTTATATAACCATGTTTTATTACTATACATACAGGATTTGCCCATCAACGACAAACGCAAGAGATTTACAAACCATGATGCTGCTGTTGGCAACACAAATGTTTTTGATATTGTTTCCTCGGATGATGAGGACGTATTACCTGTATACAATAAAAAAATAATTATAGATCATGGAACAAAGGAACAAAACTTGGTATGTAAGCATATGAATATTTATGCTTCATATTAATTTTAGTTTTAAACATCTTCAACAATGTTTCATTAATACCATATACTACTAACTTTTACGTCTATTCTGCCAAATTTAACATAGGAATTCGATGATGGAAGCCCGTTTAGGTTTAAGCGTACCAACAATTCTAGACAAACTTCCATTGCAAAGAAACATTATTTTAGTGTTAATGATGAACCGACTAATGATACCATTGATGAATCCAAAGAGTTTGATCAAGAGGATGAGCAATTCATTGAAAAATCTACTGATCATGTTCACCACTTGGATGACTTTGTTAATGACGTAGGTTTTGTTCAAGAACTACACACTTCAGTAGCCAAAGAAGACTAGTATGCTATCATTGATGAAGAGACTGATGAAGATATTCATAACAAGAATAGCACAAGTCAAGATGGCATATGGGTTAATATCAATGATCTTTGATTGCCAAGATCCCCAGTCAACATAATTGCCATTTTGTTGTTGTTTTTTTTTTTTTTTTTTGTTTTTTTTTTTTTTTTTTTTTTGCTTGGACAATGAAAACTTCAATGTTATGATTATACATCATTCACGTAGTGCTTTACATAAGAATATACCATGTCATTTCATTGTTTGTTATTTTATTATTGTCTTTGTCAATCAAAACTTTAATATTATCATTATGCATTGCGATTAATGTACTACTTTACATCATGAATTTTGTATAATGGCCCTTATTAAATCTATAGCCATGTAAAACTCATAATGGGGCAAAACTTATAATGGGCCAAATATTATTAAATATGTTGTCACCTAAACCTTATAAGCGGTGAAAACGTCTAATGGGCCAATCCATCAGATATTTACAAAATCAACTTAAATGAATCAAGATCATCTTATTTTACCATGTTATCTTTTAACTAATACACAATTATTATGATCCAAAAACAATTAGCATTATTACTTTCGCAAAATAGTAAATCGTTACCAAGTTTATCATTGTTAACTTATGATAAACTTTCGCCTAAAATAACATCTCTTAATGTACATTATCTGTCAATGATATATGTTTCCTAAATAAATTAAGCAACACAAAATGTTGTAACCATCAAATTATGATACGTTTTTTGTACACTAATAGACATACCTATAATTAAACCATAATAATGATTTTATTGTTACCATAATTGACACATAATATTGTTTCAAAATAGAAGAATCAATACTAAATGTTGGTGAGCATGTATATCATTTTTTCTATAAATATGTTGGAGAAGGAACTCATTTATCACAAACACACAATTTGCCAAATCTCTTCTATGGCATCACCTTGAGAAAAAAGTGTTTCAGAAATGTTCTCAAAATTATTACTCACTAAATGTAATGATGACTGCTCATCTATAGATGATGAGAACCAAAAAGACGAAGTTTCGAATCCCACGAGTCACGTTGAATCGAAGAGTGCAGAAAACAGTCAAGTTGACGTTCCAGTTGAAACTAAATCATCTCCAAAGAGTAAAGTCGCTGAGAACCCTTTTGGAGAATCGTTTTGTAAAAAAGGTCAATCTTTGAAACAAGATCAAGGTAATAAAATATAATGCATGACTATACTTGACAATGTTTTAAAACAATTTTACAAGTGATATGTTTTTTATCAGATGACTTCGACCCAGAGCCTATTATTGATTGGCTACAATTTAATATTGGAGATCAAGAAGCATGTCAAAAACTTATTAGCGTTTTGTTGTCAAAGATTAACAAGGCAAATGATTTAATCAACCATCTTCGTGAAATAGGTCATGATATTGATGATGACTATATTGTTGACCTAAACTTCTTCGATGAAGATTGAATCGCGTTCAACATCAATGATTTCGTATGCCGGCTACATTTTCTTTTGAAGATTTCAATTAATAAGTGTAACGAATAAGAAATCACTATGATTATTTTATTTACTGCAATTTTCTACTTCCAACTTTGCTTTCAATATTAGCCCATGTCACACTCAATTTTCAGTTATGGTTTTTATTCTACTTACACATGATGATGAATACTCAAATTTGGATACAAAAAATAAAACGAATCCAGTAAACAAACTTTTTTTTAGTATCCCCAATAACAGCCGAAATATTAGTCCATTTACTATTGAGTAATTGCAAATAATTATAACTCAATAACAGCCTAAACATGTTATGGTATCTTCATAATTTAGGAAATGATCAGGTCTTCAAAAAAAAATTTCAAACGCATGTGCTAATATACTTTTCGTTTGATGATATATATGTTCTCTATTTTCATTAACATCCTATACTGATAATCCTCAATAACATCACCATGGCTGATGAAAATACTTCAATGAATTCAACAAAGCGTACATCTTCTAAAAAATGTCACAATAAGAATTTTCAACAACACCTGAATACTTCCACCTCTAGTAACAATTCAAGATCCTTTGAATCTGCTTCTTTTGTTTCATCAGACAATGTTCCACAACCCATGTTGGTAGATTCGCCTTCATCTAAACGAAGAGTTTCTTTGACACAACTATTGAATTGTAAGCTTCTATTTCGAATAATGTCTTTTTCAATAGATTCCTACTTTTATCACATCGTGTTATTGATTTTGAGTTTCCATTCATTAGATGATCCACTAACTGTAAATGTCGCTCCATGGACTTTTTCCAATAGATCCTCCACATTACAAAGCAATCCTTCAGGTATAAACTATGTTAACAACAAATTCGTACTTCTATTTAGAATTTTGTTTGTGTTTCCATTTTTTTCTTCTAACAAACATGAATGAACAAGACGCTACACATAATCCTGTAACGAAATATTTCTTTACATTGTTTCCGTTTTAATACCTTCTTCATTTGATTTTTTTAATTCATAGGTTCCTCTATTAGTTGTACACCGACTCAACCAACAACTTATCGAACGATGTCGCTTTCGGACGTGACTAATAGTTAGTTACCTATCCATTTTATAGACCCAACTCAACTTCTTTTTACACTACTTATATAGTATTTGTGTTGCACTTACACTAACTGCTATTCAATGAATGTTTCGCATAGCTCTCCCACCTAGACCTGCTACAAATTCATTTTTAGGAAGGCCAGCAACAAGTTCGACAGTTAATTTGTATCGAGGTTTGGTTACTCTTACTTTATAACTATCTTTCAATGTTTAGTTAATTTTTTTACCTTTTAAGAATTTTAATGATTATACAATTCATTGTATATTCTAATATAGGAATCAATGCGCATAATGTTAGTTTCGTATCTCCCAACAGTAGTCAAATGACTCCTTCACAAAAAGGTTAACTTTAAACACATTGTTTTCATAATGTATTCGATTAAAATGTCATTATAATTATTATGTGTATTACTATGATAGAAAACATATCACCTACATCTCATGCTACGGTCTCTACCAAAGCAACACCACAAACTGGCAAGGCAACAAGTCATTCTGCTAAACAAAGAAACTCACGAGTATCGCTGCAGCTTAGTGGTAAACCAATTCTATAGTTATATAATATGACACAATTTATTTACCACACATTTTCTTTATTGACATCATTATCCATGTGTATATAATATCAGGAATGAATCCTCTACTCACGAAAAATACACTTTCTGCATTTGCCACCCTGTCAAAAACAGGTACCGTTTAATTTAACTTAAGTACGTTTACTTTTTTAGTACACGTCATGCTTTTTAAAAAGCAACGGTTCCATGTGTACAACAAATCTATAGGTACTGCTTCAGTTAATACAAACTACCAGCCAAATGTTATAACTACTCCCATTCCTGTAGGCGTTAGCAGACATCAAAATTCAAAAAAATCTCCCGCTTAGTAACTGATATCATTATATTATACTTATTCTATTTAACAAGTGTAATAAATGTAACATCATTGTATTTATCGCATATAGTATCACAAAGCCCAGTCCGCCGCAACACGGTTAACGATGAAAATATTCCTACACTTACACCAAACTCTGTTACAACAAGTGGTCATACAGTAACACCAGCTGCTGCAACGAGGAAACGGCATTCTCTCTTGACTGACATCTCAAATGGTAACATCTAAATATTTTAATTTTCGTTTGCAACACAATGGTTGTTTTTTTAACATGTCGTTAACATTCTTATAATGTGGTTGCACAGCTACTTCTCAAACACCGTTTCTCACTCCCTTTAATGAATGCTCTAAACATACATCAACGTCGTGTTCCGCAACCAACATTTCTGTGTTAACAACACAAAAATCAAGTTACGAAATCGGAGAATCGTCAAGAAGGACAAAAAAATCTAAGAGAGCTCCTTTACCAAGTCGCACGCCTATTGCTTTTAATCTTGATGATGATGGTCATGTACGAAAAGTTTACGACAAATACGTTGGCATATCCGAAGGTAATTGCATATCTTATTTTTTAATCATCCCCAGAAAGATCTTATTGCTGATGTCAAATATAAAACAAGTTTTCTTTTATTTATGTAGATTACTACGACCATGGAGATCCTACATTTGAGTGTACAGCATGCCACGCTTTGTTATGGGAAAATGAAGCGAGAACAGGAAACGCTAATCTGACAAACAAACCTTACACTATATGTTGTGGCAAGGGAAAAATTAAACTTGATGCCTCACCTCCGACTCCAAAACCATTGCTTGACTTATTTATGAACGACGACGCCAAGAGCCAGAATTTCAAAAACAACATCAGAACCTACAACAGCATGTTTGCTTTTACCTCAATGGGTGGGAGGGTTGATGATTCGATTAACAAGAAAGGACATGGTCCTTATATTTTTCGATTACATGGACAGACTTATCATAGTATCGGTAGCTTACTTCCTGAACAAGGTGCTCCACCCAAATTTGCACAGCTCTATATCTATGACACTGAAAACGAAATAGACAATAGAGCAAAGGCATTAAGGTAATATGTATAACAGATTTACTTCTTTAGTGTGTACACATTCAAAGACTGAACTAGTTTTTTTGCTGCAATCTTAATTGTTTTTAATCCCAATACTGTTTTGATACACAGCTCTTCTTCTAAGACGTCTGCTCCTTCAAACTCAAAGAATCCTGTCGATCGAAACATTATCAATCAAGTTAAAGATGTTTTAGATGAATCAAGTGATTTGGTTAAAACATTTAGAAGGGCACGTGAGGCATACACAGAAGACAACGAGCAGAATATAAGAATAAAGCTGATTGCGAAGCGGGTCAAATACGGACGCCAATATGATCTTCCAACTGCCAACGAAGTCGCCAGTCTTATTGTAGGAGACGTGGATGCTTGTGTAGAGGATCGCGACATTGTTTTGCAAAAGCGTGATGGACCTTTGCAGCGTATTAATATTTTTCATCCTATATACATTGCTTTGCAATACCCTTTGTTGATGCCCTGTGCACAAGATGAATATACTTTCGGAATTCCTCAAAAAAGTATTACTGGCCAACCGAAAACTGGAAAAAAGGAGAAAATGGTTACTATGCGGGAGTGGTTTGCCTATCAAATTCAAGACCGCCCGAATCAAGAGAATTTGTTTGTACGTGGAGGTCGGTTGTTTCAACAGTTTCTTGTGGATGGTTTCACTATGGTTGAGACTGAGCGTTTGTATTTCCATCAGTCCAATCAGTCAAAACTTAGATGGGATACGTACTCTAATATCCGTCGAAGCATCGCATCTGGAAACACCGACCCTACTCAGCTTAGAAAGCCTATCGTCTTGCCTTCTTCGTATACTGGTGGACCAAGGTACATGCAGCAAAACTACATGGATGCCATGGCTTTGTATAAGTGGTATGGTTGTCCAGATTTGTTTTTAACGATAACATGCAATCCTAAATAGCCTGAAATTGCATGATATATGCGCGAGCACAACCTTTCATCTACGGACCGTCCTGATGTGCTTAGTAGAGTTTTTAAAATGAAACTCGATCAGTTGATAAAAGATGTCAAAGAATTACATCTATTCGGACGCATTCAAACAGGTACTGTATTTATCTTTTATATACCAATTATTACATTCTTTAAATTCTACTTGTGCCACATTGTTTAAAGCGTGAAATTTATCTTCACTTGACACTAATTAATTTTATACAAAAAAATTTCAGTCGTGTATACCGTTGAGTTCCAATAGAGAGGCCTTCCTCATGCACATATATGTTTGTTTTTGCATAAGGATGACAAGATTCCAAATGTTGAACAGATAGACAAATTCATATCTGCTGAGATACCAGATCCAAACGAGGACCCCGACTTGCACAAATTAGTTTCTGATTTTATGATGCATGGTCCTTGCGGTACTGATGAACCAAATCAGGTCTGCACCACGAATGGTAAATGTACCAAACACTTTCCCAAAAAATTTATGCAACAGAGTTCGGTTGATTCGGAAGGGTACCCTGTTTATAGACGACGTGACAACGGAAACTATGTTGAAAAGAGTGGACACAAGTTGCATAACGGTTATGTTATACCTTACAATGCTACGCTTCTCAAACGTTATCAGTGCCACCTTAACGTTGAATGGTGTAATCAGACGGGATCAATTAAATATTTGTTTAAGTATATAAACAAAGGACCAGATAGAGTCTCTGCACAGTTGTATGAACCAGGTGTGACGGAAGAGCATCAGGAAACTGCTAAACCAGTTCACGAAATTAAGGCCTTCTTGGATTGCAGGTACGTGTCGGCGTGTGAGGCTGCGTGGAGGATATTCGGGTTTGAGATTCACTATAGAACACCGCATGTTGAAAGGCTATCTTTTCGCCTGGAAGGCGAGTAGCGAGTTGGATATGACGAGGACTCTGATCTTCAAACATTTATCAACAAGGCATCAGTAGGTGCATCTGTAACACCCCGACCCGACAAGGCCAAGATATCACATTATGGTGTCATACAAAGCATACATTACGCAAGCGGAAGTCTTTTAAATAAATAACCAAGTCTCGAACATCAAAACTGGTATCAAAAGATAATCCCAAATGCATAGTGGGTTAACCAAACAAAACCAAGTAAGGAGATAATATTCAAAGTACTGAAAGAAATGAAAGTCCGAAACAATGGACAACGAAATGATAAATAAATAGGCCTCTAAGTCCTACACTCTCTCATTCCCAAGCCCGTCGCCCCGATTATTACCTGCCGCATAAGAAAGGAAAACATGCGGCTGAGCTTAAAAAGCCCAGTGAACAGATATATATAACATAACATAACAGTAAATAAGCATAAGCAACGAAGGAATAAGAATACAAAACGAAAAGTATAATCATGAAAGTCATACGAATTTTAAAGAGAACTAAGAATCAAGAATGCATGAGAACTAAATAAGAAATGAATCAAGAGAATAATGAAATAAGGGAAAAGTTCATATAAGCATGTGCCATAGGAACTACATACATAATCCGTCAAATCATACTAAAGCAATACAAGTATACGAAGAGGGGAGACCTCTAAGTAATAAAAGTGTGAGAAGGAGTGTAAGGCACACAACACCTGGTCACCATAACATACAAATACATAAACCTAGGATATATCCATACGCTCCCTAACAAAATATGGATGCCAGTACTAGACTGGTCACACATATATATAGTTGGCCAATAGTGTACACAATAAATCATAACATAAGGGGGAACGCCGTCGATCTATCACAACTCTACGGGAGTGTCATGCCTAGGGTGCCATCAAAGACATGGTCATGGTACCTCCACAACTGGGTTAGCTCAGGCATAGATCTATCATATCATACAACAGTAATAATCTAACATGGCAAGGGAAATAAGGTAGTAACTCAATAAGCATGGCAAAGCATAAGTATAGCCTAGCAGAGACATTTAAATAAATGTCAGAATGAATCAATAAGAAAGACAATCATACAATGAATGTCATGAGTCAAATGAGAAAATCATATCAGGCATAGGATCAATAGAAATATCCATACTAAAAAGGGAAAGAATATCTGTACTTTATCAAAGCACACAATCAAAGCAATAGAAATGAATGGAAGCAGGGGATCACTCCTTCTTCACCCGATCTACAATAATCATAATTTTACTTATAAGTTTCATAGTTTCATAATCATAAAGGTTTCATTTTAGTTTTCTTTCCATTTTAGGTAACTTTCCATATTTAGCAAGTTTCCATATTTAGGTTTAAAAGTAATTTAGGGTTTCTAAAAATAGTAAGTAGTATTTAAAAAGGTTTAAATAGTTATTATTGACAAAATTGAGTTTCATATATTAATATAATGATGTCATTTCACAATTTAGGGTTTTACAAGTCAAATTAGGGTTTACATTTACAATTAATCAAAACATAAGTTAAATACTTTTTAAGATGACAAATAGCTTATTTAGGTTCTAAAGGTGAAGCAATAAGCTTATAAGTATTCTAAATAATTAACTACTTAAATTCAGAATTAAAATTGAAAACAGGTCCGTCTTTAGCTATTTTTAAAATGCCTTAAAAAGCTTATAAAATTCTATACTTTTACCCAGATATACATATATGTCTTAAGTATTTTATATAATTTTTCGAAATTTTATTAAGTGGTACAAGTACAAACTAAAAATAGACAATCACAACACCTTCTCGAATTGGACCTGCTGGAACACCTCGAAAGTATGTAATTATTTACCCCAGTTAAACATCTCAGTAAAATCCACAAAAATTACACAACTTAACTCATATACCATATATCATTCTTCTAAAAGGTCAGGTATTGAATCGTTATAGATGTTAAATTAAAAATCATGGAACACACCCGAATTTTCATACCCCGAAATACAGTTTTGACACATGAATTTCTAAAAATCAAACGGTTGCCTTTCCGACCTCTAAAAATCACAAAACCAATTTCATTCGAACGCCATTTCACTGAATTCAGTTTTAGCCCAAAGAACCATTAAAAATCATGTATGTATCATTGGTTTAAAATTCATTTGGGTAGCATAAATATTTACAAGAGATTAGTTTTTATATAGGTCCGATTTCATGAACACAATTAATCATATCGACACATATTAATACATATTGATCCGAAAGTATTATTATAGATTGAAGTTTATATGCTACCTCTTAGGTTAGATCGAATGGAATGAGAACACAAAGATTTCCAAGTCGGACAAATCACCAACACCTTCTCTTCTCCTTCTTGATCATGATCGAGTGAAAGAAAATAGAATATGGATCGATTAGGTTTTATTCAACAATTCAAATGGATTAAAATGATGTGTATTCGATTAGCTTAGTGTGTTACGAATTGAATTAGAAAACACTGATCACGATCAAGTTATTGCTTCTCCTCTTCTCCTTTTTGATGTCGAATAGAACAAGTTTTTAGGTTTCTTGTGTGGTTTTATTTTTGTGTCGACAATATGAAGTAGAGGGAAAGGCTTAGGGTTTCTTGGAGAGGTGCATGGGATATACACGGTTTTAGAAGAAAAAAAATGGGAAGAGTGAGCCGTGAATTAGGGGGTGTATAAGGATGATTAGCACTTTCCAAATTAGCCAAATATTTCATACTTATCTTCATAATATGTTGTGTACATGTTTTATTATTTTTGGCCTATAAAGACCTTCTTAAACGTGCCATACTTTTATTTATAATATTCTTGTATCATTTCATATTTTAATTTAGGTTATATGTTCATATTGTATGGTTTCGAGTCATAACGTGATATATAACTCAAGTTTTAATTCATAGCGTATTTTATAAGTCGTATTTAATTTAGGGTGTTATAATTCTTCCCTTCTAAAAAGAGAATTTCGTCCGCGAAATTGGAATACGAAATAGAAATAGAAGTACGAAATCGAAAGCGATATCAAAATGAATACGTACCAAGTCAAAAGAAAAATGTGGATAACTGGATCGCATTGATTCTTCGGTCTCCCAAGTAGCCTCGCTCTCAGGATGATTCTTCCAAAGAATCTTTACGAATGGAATGGTTTTAGTTCTCATGACTCTTTCCTGACGCTCCAAAACGGCCTCAGGTTCTTCACTATACGAAAGATCTTCCCGAATCTGATCGAACGGGCAAGACACAACATGAAGCGGATGATAATTATACCCACGAAGAAGTGACACATGAAAAACGTCATGCACATGCGATAATTGGGGAGGTAGCGCCAAGCGGTAAGATACCTCACCAACCCGATCAAGAATCTCAAACGGACCGATATAGCGTGGACTAAGCTTCCCTTTCATATCGAAACGCTTAACGCCTCGAAAAGGAGAAACCTTCAAGAAAACACGATCACCAGAGTTAAACACAACATCACGACGATGACGGTCAGCATAGCTCTTCTGTCTAGTACGAGCTTCCTTCAATTTCTCTCTGGCCACAGCCACCTTCTCATTAGTAATCTCAATTAAATCTGGTCCCTCAATGAGTCGTTCCCCGACCTCATTCCAACAGACCGGCGCTCTACATTTACGTCCATATAACATCTCAAATGGAGCCATTCTGATACTAGCATGCCAACTATTATTGTAAGCAAACTCCACCAAACACAAGTAATCATCCCAGTGGCCTGTGCACTCTAAAGCACAAGACCTCAACATATCCTCCAAGGTCTGAATTGTCCGCTCCGACTGTCCATCAGTCTGAGGATGAAATGCCGTACTGAATCTAAGCCGTGTACCCCAGGCTTTATGTAACCCTTTCCAGAAACGAGACGTATAACGAGGATCACGATCGGACACAATAGAAGACGGCGTACCATGTAACCGAACAATTTCCTGCTGAAAAACCTGAGCCAAACGACTCATAGAATAATCAACACGAATGGGGAGAAAATGCGCAGATTTGGTCAGACGATCAACAACGACCCAAATCGCATCATGCTTCCGAAGAGTACGAGGTAAACCGGTAACGAAGTCCATAGATATCTGGTCCCATTTCCATGTAGGAATGTCAAGAGGTTGCAAGAGACCACTTGCACATTGATGTTCAATCTTAACCTGATGACAAGTCATACATCTAGCCACATGTAAAGCTACATCCTGCTTCATCCCATTCCACCAAAAATGTTGCTTAAGATCATGGTACATCTTAGTCGAACCTGGATGAATAGAGAACGGAGAACTATGTGCCTCAGAAAGCACAGCTTCACGAAGAGTAGAATTATCCAGAACACATAGACGATCACCAAACCAAACGACACCATCCACATCCACACGAAATTCTGATTGTTTACCATCCTCAACATTCTGTACAATAGCCCATAACTCACCATCGTCTTTCTGAGCTTCCTTAATCCTCAACATCAAATCAGACTCCACCTTCAAGCTAGCCCAAAAACCATCATGACCCCGAACACACAGCTCAACTTCCATAAGCTCTAAGTCATTAAGAATCCTCGGCTCAAAGTCAAGACTAGCAATCATTCCCGACTTACGACTCAAGGCATCAGCCACAACATTGGCTTTTCCAGGGTGATACTGAATATTAGTATCATAGTCCTTTAACAACTCCAACCAACGTCTCTGTAGCATGTTCAATTCCTTCTGGGTAAAGATATGCTTCAGGCTCTTATGGTCAGTGAATATATCACAACTCTCACTATAAAGATAATGCCTCCAGATTTTTAAAGCAAAGACAACGGCAACTAATTCAAGATCATGAGTAGGGTAGTTCGCCTCATACGGTTTCAACTGTCTAGAAGCATATGTAATCACTTTCCCATGCTGCATCAAAACACAACCCAAACCCTTCTTCAAAGCGTCGCTGTAGATCTGATAACCTCCTGAACCTGATGGTAGAGTAAGAATCAGCTCAGAAACAAGTCTCTTCTTCAACTCTTCAAAACTAGCTTCTCTCTCATCGGTCCATACAAACTTGTCTCCCTTGCGCATAAGCTGAGTCAACGGTAACGACAAATGAAAAAAACCCTCAACAAATCTCCTGTAATAACCAGCCAGTCCAAGGAAACTCCTGATCTCAGTCACATTGGTCGGTCTTGGCCACTTGGTAATAGCCTCAACTTTAGCCAGATCTGATGAACTCAAATAAGTACATATTATTACTATCATTTATCCTAATAATTTGACTTGTTTTACTATATTATGTATGAGGATTGATACTTAATCGTTTACTTTTGTAATTCTCAGTTGAAAACAAGCATTTGGTGAAACTTGGCGATTTTGGACTAATTATGGAGCAAAACATGCAAGAAGTTAAAAGTCTAACGAAATGTACAAGATCAAGACTATTCTGCTCCAGATGCGCCGCATCTCACTTATGACATGCGCCGCATCACTATCAATATTTCACCAGATACGATCCAAGATACAAGAGGACATGCGCCGCATCTATAAATGGAGTTACGCCGCATCTTCTGGTGGTGTACGAATATTCCTGAATATTATAATCTTGGACCCCACGCGAAGTTAAGTAAATGCGCCGCATCTACCTACTAGATGCGCCGCATCTTACCCTCAGACAGAAACTATAAATACCCCAAGACCAGACGAATTTCGGAGAGTTTTTGGAGACACATATTATATACGAAGACCGAAGACCAGAAACCTAGGACGAATTCAGTCAAGGCAGCAGCACAAGACACACCCAAATCAAATATACAAGAGCTGTAAGAAGGTGCTGCATGTGTTTAATTCATTAAGTAGTTTTGTTTTATTGTGTTAGTAAACTTTAATTCATCAAGATTGGTGGCTTGTGTAATGTGACAACGGAAAGATTGCACTCCCTTAAAACTGCTTTCTCATTAATTAAAGTTTATATGTTGATGTCATTGGTGACTTTTATTAGTGCATTGATAACCTCTGTGTCTAGCTGAGCGTTGATCGGGTCGCCATGCCTCTGCCCTCGCCTGTTTATTAGATCGCCTATGCATTCTATGGTCTGTAGAAAAGTAGGAGAAAGATAAACGGGATAGTCATAAGTAATCATTAAGGGTTTACTCGCCGATAAGATTAGAACCAACGAGAAAGGACTTAATCTCGGTGCGTTGCATCGAACTATACACTTCATATAACACTAGCAATAAAACAAGTGACAAACTACTTATCATAAGGACAGCCTTCTTATTGTCTCGAGTATTTATCTGTGTACGTGTGTGCTACTTGTTGATTCGTGCCTATTGGTTTATTTTATTATTTAATTGCAACCAAATCGTGCCAGTCTCTCAGGCTGAACCCCCTTGCGTTAGAATAGGTTGTATAGCTAACTTAATATATTAAAATACTAATTAGAATAACGAGATAATACGTTCCACTCTTAGTGATCGACACTCTACTTACCATTATATTCATACTGACCGGGTACACTGCTCGTTAAGTGTGTGTGTTATTGATAAGTTGGCTAAATATAAATTTAAAACTTGAGTAGGCATTAAAACTGCTAAAGCGCAACGACACACGACACACACCAAGTTTTTGGCGCCGCTGCCGGGGAGTGAATTGTTATTATCTGTTAATTTGATTAGTATTTTAATTAGGTTTTTAATTTTTTTATCTAACCGCTAACTTTGTTGTGTATTAGTTTAATTTGCATTCATTGTACTATTTTGCATATTTTCTGTTTTTGTGTGTTATTTGTTTGCTTTTGTTTGTGTTTATTTTCGTGTGTTTTTATTTGTTTTAATTTTTCGTATTTTGTGTGTGTTCTGCTATCGTTGTACTGAGCTAAATCAAACGATACAGCGCATCTGATTTCTCAGATACGGCGTATTGCGTTCAATTTTTTATAAAATACAACGCGTTTAAATAATTCGATACGACGCATCTTCTCCCCAAGATACGGCGTATCTGTTTTTGATAAAAAAAATTTTCTAAACTTTAACGCCATACGATGCATCTGCTTTAGCAGATACGGCGTATCTATTATTTTAATTAAAAACAGTTTTCGAATTATTAAACAGATACGGCGTATCGATTTTTATCGATACGGCGTATCTTCTGAATCAAAAATCTTATATTTTGAAACGTAACGAAAATACGACGCATTAACTTTTGTTAATACGACGAATATAATTTGATAAATATAGTTGATTTTTGATATTTACTTTGATCGGTCCGCTACTCTCGTGTGCAAGCTGTTTATTTTCAGGATAAAAGATGATTTAAGCATCACCATGATGGACTACATTCTGAACCAAACCCAGAGAAGCCAGCTGGAGTGATCAAAACGTAACCTCTTCGATTATTCAACCAGCCCAAAGGAAAGTTCTCTACAATATAATCTCAATTTTATTATCCATATTATACATCTGATTCAAATTGTAATATTAATTTTGTACGCTTTAAAACGATATTTGTTCCTAACCTTGGAATAAATCCTTATCCACTAAACAATAAGATTACAATCATTAATAAAACGTTTATGCCTATTGCTCTTATTTTGAATTAAATTACATCATATGGTATTACCGTTTTACCCAAGTTTGATATATAAAGAATCGTGTTGCGGAGGCCAAGGTACGTTCCTTATTTAAATTTCGTTCACTAACATAGCGATACGGCGGATCTAAATATCCAAAGCGCCGTATCTCTGACCATCTAGGACTCATTGACTAGTCAACGAGATTAAATAGATACGGCGCATCCAATTTTCCAATACGGCGCATCTCTTTGCCCTATAAATACGACGGGAATGCGCCGGATCTAAAATCTTTACCGCATAAACACACAGAGTTAAGAACTTACACACACTGATATTATACTCTAATCCCGATCATTTTTCTTAAATTCACCTTTAATCCGATCTATAATCTTTCTCCTAATCATCAAATTAAGGTAATTATTCCATTTCGATTTAATCTTGGTTAATACAAAAATTAGGGTTTATGTGATTAATTCTATTTGTGCTTAAATGATATAGAGATATGATTAGAGCTAGTGTTTGATGATCTTCCCCGTATTTAACTTGCGTAAATAATCGAATTTCTGGCCTAGTTTGATTTGAACGAAAATTTGAGAAAATGAATTCGATTTTGAATATTTAGTGGGAAGGTGGATTAGTAAAATGCAATGAGCTATTAGAACTGATATACGGAGTATATGATACTGTGATATTTAGTGGTAGTTTACGTCACGGATACGGATTCTTGTAAAGCCTGCCTGGTCCCCTTTGTTTATACTGATATGCTTTTAGATGCGGCGCATCTAGGTTGATTGATGTGGCGTAACGACCTATTTCCAAATTAATAAAATTTTAGATACGCCGTATTGATTAATCTAGATACGACGCATCTCCATACGCCGTATCTCATCTCTTACTCCGCATCTCTTATATTTCATGCAGATACGCCGCACTGATTAAATCAGATGCGCCGTATCTACCTATCTTGCAGACTGTTTACTAACTTTAAAAATTTATTTCAGATGGCACTACCAGAAGTAGCACAGAGACACCAGTGGTTACGATTCGAGGATATGGGTCTAACCCCTGGCACTTTGGAGGATTACTTACGGAGACTTGAGTCGATTTACTTTAGGAGGATATTCAGGGTACAGGTTTTGGATTTTGCTGACGTAGGATTGATTGGGGCAGGACATGCTGCTGAGAGTTTACAACATAGGATGGAGATGGTAGTTGCTGGAGATGATGAGGAGGTGGTGTTCAGATCTAGTGCTTGGGAGAGATTGTTCAGGATCGATGAGCCTCTTATCAGGGAGCTCATGTTGGAGTTCTTTAGTACATTTTACTACAGAGAGACGGATACGGGTTTGGATATTGCCGACACCCTTGTGTTTAGACTGGGTGGGGTGTCGAGGCAGATGTCGATGAGACAGTTCACTTTGGCCATGGGTTTGCATACAGCTGAGGAGCTTGAGTCAGATGGGTTTACCCAATATTGGGATGATAGTTTGAGAGCGGTCCCTGACAGAGGGTTATTCAGTGATTACTGGGACAGGATTTCTTCGGGGGGTGATATCACTACTTCCACCCCCTCATACACTTTGATCAGGGAGCCGATGAGGAGGCTGTGCCACAGGCTGATTGCACTTACCATTGCTGGGAGGGGTCAGTCACCTGAGAAGGTGACCACTCTGGACCTCTTCCTCCTTAGGAGCATGGATGAGGGGTTGTCGGTGAACATCCCCCACTTTTTGGCACACTACCTCCACCGATCAGTTGCAGGGAGAGATCGGAGGAGCCATATGACTGGCGGGCATTTTGTTTCTAGGTTGGCCCGCCATTTTGGAGTGATTGGAGCGGAGATCCCAGCGGGGCTGGAGGTTGTAGTGACCCATCTCCCGGTTATTGACAGGGATTACTTGGTTAGGCTTGGGATATGCCAGCTGGCTATGGGAGAGTACGTTTGGGTAGCATTAGGGCCCGCCAGAGCTGCAGGACCAGAGGCGGAGCAGGGAGGCCCTCAGGGACCTCCGGCTGCTGCTCCAGCCCATCAGGAGGAGCCGCAGGCACCAGTACCCCCACCAGTCCCTGTACGCACCATGGGTCAGAGAGTCGAGGCAGTCGAGGGGGAGTTGAAAGCCTTGAGAGGCATTGTTGATGGTATGAGGAGGGACTCAGAGTGGCTGGTTATGAGTGTGAGCAGACTTTTGGAGCAGCAGGGTATTACCCACACCCGTTCTGATGGTACTCATGTTGCGGGAGTGACACGTGCATATGTTCGCAGAGTCCGCCCTAGGACTGATGGAGCCAGCACTTCCGGGACCCATCCAGACGACCTCACTCACCCATGATCTTACTCTCTTGATTTTACTGACATTGTTCCACATATTATTATTATTATTTGGATTGTACTGATCACTATTCTCGTGTATATATTTAATGTTTCAGTTTATGTTTCTTGTTATATTTGATGAAGACTGGCATTAAGTTCAGCATGAGAGTACGAGAGGACGTGAGAGATCAAACCGTGGAACGAGTCATTTTACAGCAGACTGTTATCAGTCTGTTTGGTAACCACATGCGCCGCATCTGGTAAACAGATGCGACGCATCCTATCCTTTATTTCGTTTTATTTTTGTTTCAGACCGCAGAGGATACGGCGCATCTCAATCCTGAGATGCGACGCATCTCCTGCAATGGTCATATCTTTACTTTTCTGCATTTTTACTTTTCGAATTTAAAACTTTTTATCAGTTTATTTTAATGCGGCGCATCCCTGGTTAAGGATGCGGCGCATCTTCTATTCTGATCCGTATTTATTCCAGGCTCGATACGGCGTATCTTCTTCCGTAAGATACGGCGCATCGACTGACCTGATGATTTTCATTTTTAATTTTTATGATTTATTTTTCCTAACTACTAATGTGTTATGCAAGTTTGAACCTTTCTTATCTTAGGTGTGTTTTAAAGCCTTGGTGGTATTATAGATTCCTGCATTTCCTGTGGATACATCTAATATGAAGCTTAAACGTTCTAATCCACAAGAAAGTTGATTTTTGCTCTAATACTAATGGAGGATCATACCGAGCAAATCTCAGGGGAGTTTTTCTGTTCTAATTCTTTTTATTTTCCAGTTTTTAACCTTTTATACAAACAACGAGGACGTTGTTTAACTTAAGTGGGGGGATTGGAGAATTAGAACACTTAACACTTACTTGTCCTAAACTTTTCAAAATATGCTTAAAATGTGCTTAATATATCAAAATTTAAAATTTTTAGCATGTTTTTGTTTAAAGTCTAAGTTGCATAGCTGCACACATGACGTTATTTTCAAAAATTGTGATTTTTCAAAATTCACAAATCTATGAGTGTGCCGGTGACTTGTAAACTTTAGAACTTGGCTTATACTATTCGAGACCACCATAATAAGTATTATTTTATATAATTGGAATGACTTGTCTAAATTGGTAAATTTCTAGGATTACACCCAAATAGCCTTTATATGTTATGTGATATTAGCTAACTACACTGGTTAGTTAACCCCCGTATAAACCCTTTTGTTACTCTCATTTTTAGAGTAAGATACCCCTAGAAAAACACTCAGAGCCATTCCTTTCGTTTCTTACACCTTTGTTATAATGTTTCGTTACACCTTACACCTTAGCCTACCCTGTAGATTAAAGTCCGTGGTTGGTTAATTGCTTTAGGCAAAGTGTGTTTCCTTACATTACCTGTGTTCGCGTGCGTAATTCATTATCTATGGTTAGGTCGGGAAATTGCACAATGCAATTGGATTGAAAGTAAATATTGTATATCTTTGAGTTTATTTTTCGTGTGTTTACTACTTTCACTATTACCGTTATTTCTGAAGTCATGAAAAGTATGGAAAAATTATCCAGATTTATTGTTATAGTGATGTGGTGAAATTTTACACATCTATGTTTATGTTATGAAAAAAAAAAAAAAAAAAAAAAAAAAAAAAAAAAAAAAAAAAATCGAAAAAATGAGAAAAGAAAAAGAAAAAAAGAAGAAAGTTGGATGTTTGATTTAAACCAACGATGTAAAGTTATGTAAGTGGTCGATATCACCACTAATTGTTGTATATTATATCTATGGATTGAATGGGAGTTGGCAGTTATGGGAACGTCAACTAAGGTTTATTCTTTGATTAAGATCTTGTTGAGTATAATTCGTGTCTACCTAAAGCGTGTGTTTCAAGTGTTAAAGCGTGAGTTATTCAATGATATGAGTCTTATTCATGGGATGGTTGGGATAGTGATTAACCACACTTAGGATTTTAATTTATTTGTTTTGTTTATTTTTTATTTTACACCAATTTATATCCCAAATATTATCCATACCCTTTATTATTCTTTATCCAACCAAACCTTTGATTTATTGAGATTAGGGATTTGAGCAATCTTAAGTATCGTAGTCGTGGATTCGGCTATGTATTTATGATTTTGTCGCCCTTTTTGATATATTATTATTGGTGAAGTTTGGACCTATCTTTAGTCTATTCGAGTTAAGGATTTGAGCAATTGCAAGTATCGTGTTCGTGGATTCAATCATGTATTTGTGATTTTGTCGCCTTTTCTGGAATTTGAGATCGATAGTGATTAAGAATAATTAACCCTTAAGCCTAAAAACCTTTTTTACCGCTTTAGACTTGTTATTCCTTGGCTTTAGTGGAGGAGATGTGTATACTTGCCAAGCTTATGATAGAATATTCGTCGCGACTGGACAGTTAAACGATTAGATTTGCTTTTATCAAAATATTTTATTCTACTTCTAATTCGTTAAGTGTTTAGTTGTGTGATTATGACAAAAACGAATACATGCTTAAATATAAAAATAAATCCTAATATCCTTTAGGATACATTTTCATTAGATTAATTCTAAGGTTTACTTGGGGAAAAGTAAAGTTCAAGTGGGGGGATATTTGATGAACTCAAATAAGTACATATTATTACTATCATTTATCCTAATAATTTGACTTGTTTTACTATATTATGTATGAGGATTGATACTTAATCGTTTACTTTTGTAATTCTCAGTTGAAAACAAGCATTTGGTGAAACTTGGCGATTTTGGACTAATTATGGAGCAAAACATGCAAGAAGTTAAGAGTCTAACGAAATGTACAAGATCAAGACTATTCTGCTCCAGATGCGCCGCATCTCACTTATGACATGCGCCGCATCACTATCAATATTTCACCAGATACGATCCAAGATACAAGAGGACATGCGCCGCATCTATAAATGGAGTTACGCCGCATCTTCTGGCGGTGTACGAATATTCCTGAATATTATAATCTTGGACCCCACGCGAAGTTAAGTAAATGCGCCGCATCTACCTACTAGATGCGCCGCATCTTACCCTCAGACAGAAACTATAAATACCCCAAGACCAGACGAATTCCGGAGAGTTTTTGGAGACACATATTATATACGAAGACCGAAGACCAGAAACCTAGGACGAATTCAGTCAAGGCAGCAGCACAAGACACACCCAAATCAAAGATACAAGAGCTGTAAGAAGGTGCTGCATGTGTTTAATTCATTAAGTAGTTTTGTTTTATTGTGTTAGTAAACTTTAATTCATCAAGATTGGTGGCTTGTGTAATGTGACAACGGAAAGATTGCACTCCCTTAAAACTGCTTTCTCATTAATTAAAGTTTATATGTTGATGTCATTGGTGACTTTTATTAGTGCATTGATAACCTCTGTGTCTAGCTGAGCGTTGATCGGGTCGCCATGCCTCTGCCCTCGCCTGTTTATTAGATCGCCTATGCATTCTATGGTCTGTAGAAAAGTAGGAGAAAGATAAACGGGATAGTCATAAGTAATCATTAAGGGTTTACTCGCCGATAAGATTAGAACCAACGAGAAAGGACTTAATCTCGGTGCGTTGCATCGAACTATACACTTCATATAACACTAGCAATAAAACAAGTGACAAACTACTTATCATAAGGACAGCCTTCTTATTGTCTCGAGTATTTATCTGTGTACGTGTGTGCTACTTGCTGATTCGTGCCTATTGGTTTATTTTATTATTTAATTGCAACCAAATCGTGCCAGTCTCTCAGGCTGAACCCCCTTGCGTTAGAATAGGTTGTATAGCTAACTTAATATATTAAAATACTAATTAGAATAACGAGATAATACGTTCCACTCTTAGTGATCGACACTCTACTTACCATTATATTCATACTGACCGGGTACACTGCTCGTTAAGTGTGTGTGTTATTGATAAGTCGGCTAAATATAAATTTAAAACTTTAGTAGGTATTAAAACTGCTAAACCGCAACGACACACGACACGCACCAGGATCCATGGTGATACCATCTGCGAAAACGACATGACCTAAGAATGCAACTTGTCCCAACCAGAACTCGCACTTGGAAAACTTGGCATACAACTTCTTCTGCCTCAGAGTCTCCAAAACAACACGGAGATGGTACTCATGCTCCTCCTTAGTCTTAGAGTAAACCAAGATTTCGTCAATAAACACGATCACGAACTTATCTAAGTATTCGTGAAAAATCCGATTCATCAAATCCATGAAAACAGCTGGAGCATTCGTCAACCCAAACGGCAAGACCAAGAACTCATAGTGGCCATATCTTGTACGGAACGCAGTCTTAGGAACATCCTGCTCCTTCACACGTAGCTGGTGATATCCAGACCTCAAATCGATCTTGGAAAAGAATTTCGCTCCCTGAAGCTGATCAAACAAATCATCGATGCGGGGAAGTGGATAACGATTACGAATAGTGATACGGTTAAGTTCGCGGTTGTCGATACATAATCTCATGCTACCGTCCTTCTTCTTAACAAATAACACCGGAGCACCCCACGGAGAAACACTGGGACGGATAGAACCAAATTCAAGCAATTCCTGTAACTGCTCTTTCAATTCCTTCAATTCAACAGGAGCCATACGATAAGGAGCCTTAGAGATGGGTTCAGCACCCGGAATTAAATCAATCGAGAATTCAACCTCACGCTCAGGCGGCATGCCTGGGAGTTCATCAGGAAATACATCTGGGAATTCACGAACAACCGAAAGGCTCTCCATACTAGGAATCTCCAAAGATGAATCCTTAATCGAAGCTAGAAAACCTTCACAACCATGTATCAGTTAAGAGCGAGCTTTCATAGCGGATATGATCTTAATAGGTTTACCAAGCCGAGAACCTTGGTAGACAAATTCAGGATTACAAGGATCACCAAAAATCACACGTCTGGTATGGCAGTCAATCGTAGCTCGATGCTCCGACAACCAATCCATACCCAAAATTACATCAAAGTCGTACATATCTAGAGGAAGAAGATTTGCAGAGCGAACTCTATCGTCGAAACGAAGAGGACAATTCACGTATTCATGAGTAATGGTCACGGAATTTTTCATTGGTGTTGAGATAGATAAAGCATAGTTTAATGGTATTGCAGTTGTATTAATGTGTTCAGCAGATGTAGAAGATATCACAGAATGTGTAGCACCAGTATCAAATAAAGCAAAAATTGGACGATCAAATAAATATAGCATACCCGAGACAGTTCCAGAAGTACCCGCAGCCTGATCCCTGGTTAGTGCAAAAACTCGACCCTTAGAAGCCTGCTGCCTACCATTTCCATTTCCACTACTGGTGCCACTCGCCTTCGGACATTCCCTAACCCGATGTCCAATATCACCACAACTATAACAGGCACCAGTAGCCTTATAACAAGTACGACCAGGATGAGTTTTCCCGTACTCAACACAAATAGGAGGAGGTGGAAGTTGTTCCCCCACATTCCTCTGCCCTGCTGAAGAAGTAGCACCACGATTACCCTGCTGAATACTATGACTCTGTTGACCCCTGAACTGTTGATCACGGCCTGACCGCTGATTCTGCCCACTGTTGTTGTTACTACGCCTGTCATTACCTCGAAACTCATTACCCCTCGAAGTAGCATTCCTCTGACTATTACCCTGAACCTGCTGATGATCACTCTCCTGAGTCCTCTTCACTCCACGTCTGGACCTCTCATGCATCAATTCCTTATTACGGACCGCATTGGCAACTTGTGCCACATCAGCAAATCATTATTTAGAATACCTTCAAGCAACTCATCACGTAACCCCCACTTAAAATGCATAGCCTGCTCCTCCGGAGTCCCAGCCTTCATACCCAAGAAACCCGCAAGTCTCACAAACCTCTTCATATACTCCGCACTCGACTCCCTATCCAACTATAAAATATGATGATAGTCACGCTCAAACTTCTGTTTCTCTGATCTAGGAAAGTACTGAAGAAAGAATATCTCCCGAAACTCAGCCCATGATAACCTAGTAACAAACTCATCACCTCCCTTAGCTATCCGATATGCCTTCCACCAACTGAGGGCATCTCCCTCAAATTTGTAACTGGCCAAACGTGCCTTAAACTCATCGTCACATCCATGTACCTCGAATATCTTCTCAATGTGAGATATCCAATTCTCCGCCTCCACAGGAGAAGTAGCAGCACTGAACGAACGTGGTTTCTGCTTAACAAAACGCTCCAACCACACATGGATTGACACTGGTGGAGCATCACCACCACCACCACCATTACCACTACCACTAGCGGTGTTCCTCCTAATCTCGTCCGTGATGCGTGCAGTCAAACCGGGAAGTAACGCATTAACAACTCGCTGCATCAAAATCAGCACTAGAGGGTCCATCATTCCGACGAGTATTCACCATCTGAAAGGTCATAAACGAGACAAAAGGGCAAACAAGCGTAAGGGTCAAAATGTGAAGAAAGAGATCGCGTCAAACGAAAAGCCTAGTGCCTAAACAATATCCTCACAGGTCATTTCTAAGGTTCTACAGGTCAAACCTGGATCTCTGATACCGTAACTGTAACACCCCGACCCGACAAGGCCAAGATATCACATTATGGTGTCATACAAAGCATACATTACGCAAGCGGAAGTCTTTTAAATAAATAACCAAGTCTCGAACATCAAAACTGGTATCAAAAGATAATCCCAAATGCATAGTGGGTTAACCAAACAAAACCAAGTAAGGAGATAATATTCAAAGTACTGAAAGAAATGAAAGTCCGAAACAATGGACAACGAAATGATAAATAAATAGGCCTCTAAGTCCTACACTCTCTCATTCCCAAGCCCGTCTCCCCGCTTCTTACCTGCCGCATAAGAAAAGAAAACATGCGGCTGAGCTTAAAAAGCCCAATGAACAGATATATATAACATAACATAACGGTAAATAAGCATAAGCAACGAAGGAATAAGAATACAAAACGAAAAGTATAATCATGAAAGTCATACGAATTTTAAAGAGAACTAAGAATCAAGAATGCATGAGAACTGAATAAGAAATGAATCAAGAGAATAATGAAATAAGGAAAAGTTCATATAAGGATGTGCCATAGGAACTACATACATAATCCGTCAAATCATACTAAAGCAATACAAGTATACGAAGAGGGGAGACCTCTAAGTAATAAAAGTGTGAGAAGGAGTGTAAGGCACACACCACCTGGTCACCATAACATACAAATACATAAACCTAGGATATATCCATACGCTCCCTAACAAAATATGGATGCCAGTACTAGACTGGTCACACATATATATAGTTGGCCAATAGTGTACACAATAAATCATAACATAAGGGGGAACGCCGTCGATCTATCACACCTCTACGGGAGTGTCATGCCTAGAGTGCCATCAAAGACATGGTCATGGTACCTCCACAACTAGGTTAGCTCAGGCATAGATCTATCATATCATACAACAATAATAATCTAACATGGCAAGGGAAATAAGGTAGTAACTCAATAAGCATGGCAAAGCATAAGTATAGCATAGCAGAGACATTTAAATAAATGTCAGAATGAATCAATAAGAATGACAATCATACAATGAATGTCATGAGTCAAATGAGGAAATCATATCAGGCATAGGATCAATAGAAATATCCCTACTAAAAAGGGAAAGAATATCTGTAGCTTATCAAAGCACACAATCAAAGCAATAGAAATGAATGGAAGCAGGGGATCACTCCTTCTTCACCCGATCTACAATAATCATAATTTTACTTATAAGTTTCATAGTTTTATAATCATAAAGGTTTCATTTTAGTTTTCTTTTCATTTTAGGTAACTTTCCATATTTAGCAGGTTTCCATATTTAGGTTTAAAAGTAATTTAGGGTTTCTAAAAATAGTAAGTAGTATTTAAAAAGGTTTAAATAGTTATTATTGTCAAAATTGAGTTTCATATATTAATATAATGATGTCATTTCACAATTTAGGGTTTTACAAGTCAAATTAGGGTTTACATTTATAATTATTCAAATATTAGGATTACTATTGCAATTATGCCAAAGTTAAAGGTTAATATGATAATTAACCAAAACATAAGTTAAATACTTTTTAAGATGACAAATAGCTTATTTAGGTTCTAAAGGTGAAGCAATAAGCTTATAAGTATTCTAAATAAGTAACTACTTAAATTCAGAATTAAAATTGAAAACAGGTCCGTATTTAGCTATTTTTAAAACGCCTTAAACGAGCTTATAAAATTCTATACTTTTACCCAGATATACATATATGTCTTAAGTATTTTATATAATTTTTCCAGATTTTATTAATTAGTACAAGTACAAACTAAAAATTGACAATCACAACACCTTCTCGAATTGGACCTGCTGGAACACCCCGAAAGTATGTAATTATTTACCCCAGTTAAACATCTTAGAAAAATTCACAAAAATTACACAACTTAACTCATATACCATATATAATTCTGCCAAAAGCTCAATTATTGAATCGTTATAGATGTTAAATTAAAAATCATGGAACACACCCGAATTTTCATACCCCGAAATACAGTTTTGACACATGAATTTCTAAAAATCAAATGGTTGCCTTCCCGACCTCTAAAAATCACCAAACCAATTTCATTCGAACGCCATTTCACTGAATTCAGTTTTAACCCAAAGAACCATTAAAAATCATGTTTGTATCATCGGTTTAAAATTCATTTTGGTAGCATAAATATTTACAAGAGATTAGTTTTTATATAGGTCCGATTTCAAGAACACAATTAATCATATCGACACATATTAATACATATTGATCCGAAAGTATTATTATAGATTGAAGTTTATATGCTACCTCTTTGGTTAGATCGAATGGAATGAGAACACAAAGATTTCCAAGTCGGACAAATCACCAACACCTTCTCTTCTCATTCTTGATCATGATCGAATGAAAGAAAATAGAATATGGATCGATTAGGTTTTATTCAACAATTCAAATGGATTAAAATGATGTGTATTCGATTACCTTTGTGTAATACGAATTGAATAAGAAATCAATGATCACGATCAAGTTATTGCTTCTCCTCTTCTCCTTCTTGATGTCGAATAGAACAAGTTTTTAGGTTTCTTGTGTGGTTTTATTTTTGTGTCGATAATATGAAGTAGAGGGAAAGGTTTAGGGTTTCTTGGAGAGGTGCATGGGATATACACGGTTTTAGAAAAAAAAAATGGGAAGAGTGAGCCGTGAATTAGGGGGTGTATAAGGATGATTTGCACTTTCCAAATTAGCCAAATATTTCATACTTATCACCATAATATGTTGTGTACATGTTATATTATTTCGTATTTTACTTTAGGTTATATGTTCATATTGTATGGTTTTGAGTCATAACGTGATATATAACTCAAGTTTTAATTCATAGCGTATTTTATAAGTCGTATTTAATTTAGGGTGTTATAGCATCTATGTTCGATGAATGGATGAAAATGAACCAGAAGTATCCTGCAGCAAGGGAACTTACGTATGCGGAGTTTCCTACAAAATTTGTATGGAATGTTCAAAAAAGGATGTGGACTTTCAGGAAGAAAAATACGCAATTGGGAGAATTCATAATGTTCCTATTTCAGCCGGTGAGGCTTTCTACTGTAGGATGCTACTAAATAGTCAGAAAGGATGTAAGTCACACGCAGATATAAGAACCTGGGACAACGTGGTTTATCCTACTTACAAAGAAGCTTGCTATGCAGCGGGTCTCTTAGAGGACGACAAGGAGTACATTGAAAGTATTAAAGACGCATCCCATTAGGCACCGGCTGAACATCTACGTGAGCTTTTTGTGACATTGCTCTCTCAAAAAGAGCTTGAAACACCTTTGAATGTCTGGTTAGAAACCTGGCATTTACTTGTGCAAGATGTCGAATACAAAAGAAATCTTATTTTGAAACTACCAGGTACACCATTTAGTATTTGTCAAATCTAATGCATTAATACTTTTTCTGTTACTTGACCGCATAAAAAATATTACTCTTTTGTGCAGGCTTACGAGTGAGTGACGATAATATATATATATATATATATATATATATATATATATATATATATATATATATATATATATATATATATATATATATATATATATATATATATATATATATATATATATATATATATTGCTTTGTTCTGGATCGAGCAGCTTATGCTATCCAGAGGAACAACGTTGAGGTGTTTTCCTAAGTTGCCTTACCCAGATGAAAGATACATAAGTCAGATCGGTAATCGACTTATATATTATGAGACACATTATAACGCAACAGAGTTGGAATCTGAATATAACCGCCTGTACACTGCTTTAACCACTGAACAGAAAGGCGTAGATGACACTATCATGACATCCATTGAAACAGGTACAGGAGGTGTATATTTTGTATACGGATATGGTGGTACTGGGAAGACATATTTATGGAAAACCCTTGCTGCTGCTATTAGAAGAAAAGGTGATATCGTCATAAACGTCGCATCAAGTGGTATTGCATCTTTATTGATGTCAGGTGGCAGGACTGCTCATTCAAGATTCCATATTCCTATCAATATTGATGAGACTTCTACTTGCTCCATCTGCCCTCAAAGTGATCTTGCATCGTTGTTAAAGAAATGCAAGCTAATTATTTGGGATGAAGCGCCAATGACAAATAAGCTTTGTTTTGAGGCTTTGGAGCGGTCATTGCGCGACGTACTACATAAGACGAGGTTTGACACTTGTGAAACGCCTTTTGGTGGAATGACAGTGGTATTTGGTGGTGATTTCAGACAAATTCTTTCAGTTGTTCCAAAAGGTTCACGCCAAGACATTGTAAGTGCGTCCTTAAAGCAATCTTATTTGTGGGATCACTGCACGGTTCTGAAGTTAACTGCCAACATGAGGCTAACTATTGGATCTCGCCCTGAAGATGTGAATGAGATACGTGAATTTGCTGAATGGATACTAAAAATAGGAGACGGGGAGGATGGAGATGTAGACGACGGAGAGTTTTTAATAGATATACCCAAAGATATTCTAATAGATGAGTCTTCTGACCCGATAGCATCCATTGTAGATTTTACCTATCCAAACCTTTTCGATAACATAGATGATCCGTCCTATTTTCAAGAAAAGGTCGTTCTTGCTCCTATTAATGAAGTGGTCGATAGTATAAACGGCCATTTGCTTCAGGCATTTCCAGGTGAGGAAATGGTTTACCTTAGTTGCGATAGTATTGATAAAACAGACCGTGACACATCAATCTATGAATCTGTTTTCTCAACAGATTTTATCAATGGACTAAAGTTCTTAGGTGTTCCAAACCATAGGTTGGTGTTAAAAGTTGGTGTCCCGATAATGTTGCTCAGGAATGTTGCTCCGATAGTTATAAACAAGGAATATGTGGTAATAATTTGCAATTTGGTTGCAAATCACAACACACAGATTTAATCATAACACACGAAGGGATGTCGTTTACCTTCGTGAACCATCTCAATAATCTTTTTGGATATTGCAGGTAAGAAGAATATTGTGTTGCTAAATTTTAAGTTGGTGCACAGTAGGTTGTACCCGGTGTGAGACCCAAGAAACACATATATCAAGGGAAAGTACAATGAAATATGGGTAATTTTGGCATTTAGGAATATGTTTTAGATTTAGCAATTGGCATTAATGCATAGGTGATGTTGACTGGACCCTCCCTTAGGGAGGGTGTGTTGACTTTGACCAGCTGCCGCCGCTTGTACTGTCTGCTTTAAAACTTGTACATTTTGACTAAAGTAGGTGGACCCCACATGATAGAGAGGGTCCGGTCAGTAGTACCCTTAATGCATATCAAGTTAAAAATAAGGGGTGTACTAACCGGACCCTTCCTACACATGAGACCTGCCTACTTTTGATGGAATGTACAATCCGACAAAGCAGACAGTACAAGCGGCGACAGCGGTAAAGTCAACACACCCTCCCTACAGGGAGGGTCGGTATATCTTCACCCAAAAATAAATGTCATTTCTCATTTGTTAAGGGTATGTGTGTCTTTTCATTCTAAATTTCCGTGTGCAAATAAATAATATCCGCAAGATATTCAAGGTCTTATGGCTGAATTTGGTAAAGATGTGTAGAGTATTTAAATTATACTATCTATTAAATAGTGGGTATGGAATGTGCCCAAAAAAATCTCCAAACGTCATTAGCAATGTCATTAGGCCATGAATGTGTGGCTGAAATGGGTGTTTTACAAGGCTTTTCACTGTTCATGCTACTCTTTTTAACTATTCACACACTGTTCCATTGTGATTTGGGAAGGTTTAACACTTTAACAAAGTATTATAGTACAAATCTCTCATTTTCTGAACATTCTACAAGATTATATTTTCTAACAAAAATCTTAGAACCACCAAATCTGGGTATATATATATATTCCAACACCACAATCAATCCGCAACTATCACAAATCCAAAAATCAACTAATCCTAAATCCAGGTTCATACCGAATCCAATAACCAAATCATATGTCGACTGCCGAACCAATGGACCCAAACAACTCCACATCAAAAATATATCATCACAGCAAAAGAAATAGAACAACAAATACTAAATAAGCAAATACAAACAAATCTGAAACTGCCATCATATAATTATTCCGACGCAAATCCAAACCAAACACAACAACACTAACCCGGCTATACGCCGACTGCCGAAACATTACCCACCCAAAAGGACCACAAATAATATTCAAGCTCAAAAATGATAACAACAATACAATTCGGTGGTCCACCGAGTTGGGTTTTAAAATTTTTACATCCATTTTTATCAATAGAACACATTTTATTTCGGATTAAATAAATAAATAAATAAAAATTAATCAAATTAGGGTTTTGAATTAATATTAAAAATAATATAAATGAGGGCGCGTGGGGTAAGTTTAACGAAAGAGAAAGTGGCTTGGGTGGGTGGTGGTGGGTCAGTGGTGAGGGCAGTGGCGGTGGTGGCGCATGAGGGTGGTTGTAGTGGGAGCCAAGGACTCAAATTTTCCAGATACGTAATAAAACAGCCGATCTATTGATTCGGCTAAAAAAATGACTCGCCGGAAAATTTTCCGGTGGCCGGAATACTTGCCGGCAGTGGGTGTTGGCCGGAGGTGGGGAATCGCCGGTGGGTAGAGAGAGAGGGAAGAGAGAGAGAGTAAATGAATAATGAGTGATTTATTATTAATTTGGGGTATTTATATTTTTTTTAGGGAGGGACCAAAGGTGAAATTTTAAAAGTGAGGGTGTGTAATGTAAATATGGGCAGAGGGGCTGTTTTGCCACTTTAACTATTCTTTTACAATAAACACTGCGGGACCTATTCGACATACCAAACTGACTCGAAAATTAACGAAACTTGCGCAATTGTTCACGAAATAATTTTTTCAATAAAAATGATTATAAACATGCAATATTTTCAAAAATCAAAATTTTTGACAAATAGGGACAATATTCTTATATACTAAAACGTATCGTATTAAAGTGCGCACATATTTTTTGCTATATCTATCTTTATCCTGACATTTTGATAACAAAAAAATATATGTACATTACCAAAAAACAAGTTAAATTTTTTTTTTACAAACCCGTACATATAAAACATAACTTTCTTACAAAACACCACGCCGCACACACTTATTTTAAAACCCATACATACAAAACATATAAAACAAACTATGAACACAAAACGTCCTACAAAACACCCCGCCGCAACGCGCGGGCTTCCCAGCTCGTTAATACTTATTAGCTTAACTAATCCATTACTCCATAGTTTAGTACTCGTATGTCATAACTTTTGGTCTTGGATTGAGACATATGATGGAATGTCAACTTACAGGTGACGTAGAATACATATATATATGTTCCGATCAACTGCATTAAAAAAATGATAACCTAAATATGAAAGTGAATTACATATATTCCGTCATAAATTTTGTGCTTGCGCGTCCTGAACTTATATACAGATAGATCGATGTTCCATAAAAATTACATGTGCATCAATATATAGATTATTATTATTATTTTTTAAATATTTTGTTAAAGAACCTTCAATGAATAAGAACGAAAGTCGAAGGGTGTGGGAACTTTAAGTTAATCAGAAAATTAAGGTTACCATGAACTCAACAACTCCCCTAACGAATTAGATCCTAGATATTCCAAAATAACAAGTTCTACTTGCTTGTATTAGAAGAAGACGTCCTATTAAGTTTATGCATCAACTTTATATTGCAACTATGGAAGACACTGTTCTTGTTAATAGCATCAATGGATTCTTTTACGTTCCCAGTCGGTCAGTTGAGAACAGTTTTAGATCCCCTCATCGAAATCAAATCTTGACCATATCTCTGTAGTTAAGCAGTAGGAAGCTTTTGATATTTATTTTGGAGTAAGAACTCTTTTCTTCAAATAAAAGGAATAACATACAAAACTAAAGTAATCTTGGAGATTCCTTGATATACATAGTGTTCTTGTTTTATGTAATACGTTGATCACAACAACTCAGGTTTCGGAGTTTTTTATCCGTTTGATCGATTCCTAGTTCCTCTCCATGATATTTAATTTAATATATTAAAATATTCAAGGTCTTTTGGCTAAATTTGGTTTAGATGTAGACGTATCTTAATTTATTATTATAAATCATGTTCCACCACACGAAAGTTTGTGAAATTTAAGATTTTTATTCCATATCTACCGACTATCCTCTCATATGTAATACTTATAGGAAAGGAAAGAAATATGAGTAATTCACCACTACCTTAAAAGACTCAAGATACATGTTATAAGCAGACTAAAATAGTAATGAGAAAAGTCCAAAATACATACCTGTGGTATGCAAAAAGACCGATTTACATCCTTTATCTTTTTTTTGGAACAAAATCATCCCTCCGTTAGTAACTTTGGAACAAATACATCCCTTTGGACTAACGATGCAAATTTTTCTCAGTTAAATGCCTCACGTGCTAGTCACGTGAGGGGTATTTTGGTCATTTTATTGGTCCATTTATTGTCCCAGGTAATCCCACACTCCTTTTAATACCTAACTATAACTCTAAAATAATATCTCATCTCCCTCACTTGTTCCTGCCGCCACAACTGTTCCAGCCACCACCACTTGGCGCCGCCGCCACCACCACATCACCACCACCTTCAATCACCACAACCAACACTCCTCTACCTAGATCCGGTTAGATCGAATGAATATAAGATAGATCGGTTGTTTTTGTTGCGTTTTACACCACCACCGCCCTACCCCACAGTCACCACCATCAAACACCTCCACTCTCACCTCACCCTCACTGTTTTGAGTTATCCTAGAACCACGCGCGTGATAACCAGATACCACCGAGTCAAGAGTTGACTCGTTTTTGTTTCGGGATAGACTAGAAAACATGGGAAAACAAGATTTATTAATAAAAAACGTGTTCTAAACAAAGTTTGGTATCCATTTTTGTTGTGTCGTGTGTGTCGAGCCATTTAGCCGTGAGTTTTAGCTCACGGTATGATATTGTTCTTGTTGTTCTAAATGTTATTCTTGGTGTTTTCTTGTTGTTTTGTTTGTTTAATCCATGTTTGGACTCGAATGTATTGTTGGTACCGGTTGGGATTGGAACCGAGAGGATAGGACTTAGATTTGATTGTTGTTGAGTTTTGGTAAATTGCTGGTGATGTCGAGAGGTTAAGACCCATGAGGTCCGTTTGGTTCGAGCTTAGGTGACGGGGAAGTTTAGGCCGAGACCCTTATGGTCTCGGCAACACTTGTTGTTGATTGATTGTTATTGTTGATGTTGTTGTTGCTTGTTGGTGCCGAGAAGGGTTAGGCCGAGATTGAAATAGGGATTAACTGGGACCAATAAAATGACCAAAATACCCCTCACGTGACTAGCACGTGAGGCACTTAACTGAGAAAAATTTGCATCGTTAGTCCAAAGGGATGTATTTGTTCCAAAGTTACTAATGGAGGGATGATTTTGTTCCAAAAAAAAAATAAATGATGTAAATCGGTCTTTTTGCATACCACAGGAATGTATTTTGGACTTTTCTCAATAGTAAAATTTAACAAAAGTAATTACTGACGTATGTAAGTGTCAACTGTTTATTTGTCGATTCTACATTTTTGTTTATTTCCAAAATTGTTTTGTCTTAAAGTGAGACATGAACAAATCTCAACTTGCAGTCTATGTATTTAACAATTACATAATGGGTCATACTATAAGAACGGTCTCTACTCTAACACCTACCAGGTAGGTGTACTTTTTTCTTTTATTTTATAGGACCCACAAATTCTCTTTCTTATTTTTTTTGGTCCACCTGAATATTAAAAAAAAAAAAAAAACGAACATCACTTCCTTTTTGCAGCGATCAACAAAAACAATCTAGCCCACATGTCGCTTTCAACTTTTTACAATTTACTTTTTTAACTCTAAACTTTTTAATATTTACAAATTTTTTATATAACAAACTTTATTTGTCAAATATTTATCAAATATATAGCAAACTCGTTAATAAAAAAAATACCGTTGCGTAGAGCTTTAAATTACGAACATAACGAGCCTAATATATACATATATATATACATATATATACATAACATTATACATATACAAAACATTATTAAACACAAATATATAAAACATAGTTGCATTTTACATTAAAGAATTCGAATACTTTAAATTATAAAATGTTTGATAGTTTGCTTGCCAAGATGTTTCTAATTTTTTTATTTGTCTTATGCGGATGAGATAGACAGAAGGATCATGTGCTATAGCCCTTTATGTAAAAAAATAATAATTTTAAAATACAAATATATATTAGAGTTAATTGTATCAGATGTCAATGTTTTTGGCAAAGTAAAAAAAATAATAATAAATAAATAAATAATAATAATAAGATGAGTTTCAAAAGAGGCATTTTAGTCGAGTGCAAGGCTTCATGATCTTTCGAAATAAAACGCTCGAGGCATCACTGAAATAAAAAAATTAATTTCGAAATAAAAAAAATTAATTTTGAAATAAAAAATAATAATTTCGAAATAAAAAATAATTTCGAAAAAAAATTTTAATTTTGAAAAAAAAAAATTTCTAAAAAAAATGAATTTCGAAAAAAAAATAATTTTTCTAAAAAATTTAGATTTCGAAAAAAAATTAATTTCGAAAAAAATTAATTTCAAAAAAAATTTTAATTTCGAAAAAAAAATAATTTCGAAAAAAAATTAATTAAAAAAAAAAGTGTTACAAACAAAATACTCCCTCCGTCTCAATTTATTTGTCAGGAGAGAGAAAACACAAAGTTTAATAAAAGTGGGGCCACTTTAATTATTTAATGTGGTAATATTTAACGTGCTATTATACAAAACATTATTAATAATATGTATAACGTTGTCGTTTAAATAATATGTATAACGTTGTCGTTTAATTTAATAATAACAGTTGTTGTTGCAATTATTTAATGTGGTAATATTTAACGTGCTATTATACAAAACATTATTAAACATTAACATTACAAAACATACAAAACATTATTAAAAATTAACATTACAAAACAAAACATTACAAAAAAAAAAAAAAAAAAAAAAAAAAAAAAAAAAAAAAAAAAAAAAAAACAAAACGACAAAGGGGACCCACCCTAAAACATAGACCCCGTGGGGATAAAATATAGGGGACCGTGGCTATAACATGGGCCATTTATAACAATTACATAATTGTTCATGTTGAAAAAAAAAAAAAAAATGGAAGTCCTACAAAAATATAATAAACACAAATAACTTTGCGTCTAGCCCTTTTATTTTCTTTCAGCCTTCACCAGTAAACACCCAATTGTTTATATTTATATTTATGCCTAATAGTTGTCATTATTATTGTTATTATTATTATTTTATTATTTTATTACTCCCTCCGTCCCTAAATAAATATCCACTTTGACTTTTTACAGTCTTTCTTGTTCAACTTTGACTTTAAATAATTTTGTTTGTGTTATATAATACTTGATGAAAATTATACCAATGAAAAATACTTTTAAAACCCAATTCATTCATATATTTTGCATCAAGTATTATATAACACAAACAAAAATAATTAAGGTCAAAGTTGAATAATAAAGACCGCAAAAAGTCCAAGTGGACATTTATTTAGGGACGAAGGGAGTATAAAACATCACTTTATTGGAAACTCATAGGATCTACAAGAAATTAAAGGGGAGCCGCGATACTAACTGGGCTCCCACTCCTCTAGCTATAATAATAATAATAATAATAATAATAATAATAATAATAATAATAATAATAATTATTATAATTATTATTATTATTATTATTATTATTATTATTATTATTATTATTATTATTACGTGTCGATCTAGTAATTTACCTTAATTAACCAGAAAAGTCACTTAATTAAATCATTATGATAATTAATTAAGTCTCTTGGCGGGGACATGTCCCCGCCAAAAGAATCATCTACTGTTGCAATAAATACTTTTGGCAAGGACATGCCCCCGCCAAAAGAATCATCCATTGTTGCAATAAATACTTTTGTCGGGGACATGTCCCCGCCAAAAGGCTTAACCAAATAAAACTGGTTCAACCTTTTGGCGGGGACATGTCCCCGCCAAAAGCCTCTGACCCATTTTGCAGCATATTGCTGCAAAATTGGTAATTTCCAGATTTTTTGGGGAAAAAATCTACAACATCACAACCTGTATATATATCCAAATGCTACAACACCACAAAAGACTCACATCACAAATTCGCTAAACATAATATCATACATATTCAAATTCCCTAAGTTAACATAATAATGCATATGTATCCAAATTCGCCAAAAACGGTTCAAAAACCGTGATCACATGATCATCTACAAAACTATATATAAGCTAGCTATCCGCAAAATGGTCCAAAAACTATACATAAGCTAGCTACCCGCAAAATGGTCCAAAACTATACGCGGGGAACAATTTAGCAGGAATCCTAACACATAAACTACATAAACACATAATAATCCATGTAAATCTACACAACTTTGTCCGTAACCCTAAAACAAATATAAACCGACCCATGGGACCCAAACAAGCCATACGCTACTCCCCAGTCTCCCCACTCCCCCCACTACCCCCACTCCCCTCCCCGGTACCTCGAGACTCACCCTGTGAAGCATTTTTTGATCCTGATGTCCTCGCCAAGCCACTCGCTAGCCGCTCAGTCCAACCCGGCTGAGTCCTGGTCCAATCCAGCAAAATGTCATATTGTGTCCTTTGCGTGGAGAGCTTCTAGGATTGCTTCTGCACGGTTTCCTACGGCGAGGACGAGGAGGCTTGCTCGCGGGCTCGTGAGGGGCTGAGGGTCGTCTTCTGACCACCGCCGGGTAACACTGGACCTAAGCCAGGAATATGACCGCGCAGCTTACCAACGATCATGTGGCGCATAATAGCGAGGTCAGTCATAGTCGTCCCGGCGGAGGTGCTCTCTGTCCGCATCCGTATAATCTCATTCTGTTTAGTTACAAAAAAACAAGAAAATTAATATATAAGTCGTGATTTATTATATTGCATTAATGTGTGTGAGTTTTTGAAAATAAGTTATACTTACGTATCTAGCCTCGGAAACTAGAGAGTCAAAGACTTCACCTCTCGTATGGTTGTGTCTGTAAAGCTCGATCAAGTCGCTACCATCCGTGGAGTCGGTGGGGCGGCTCAACTGTTTATAAATAAAATCAATAACGACTCACCCAAAACTATATATATAAATAAAATGATTAAAAAGTGTCTTACGAAGTTATCGCGTATAACAGCTAACGAATGGGATCCATGAAGGCTAGAACTCGTATTCGCGAGCCGGTTTTGCCTGTTGGTCGCCCCGATCCTCAACTTCTTTGGGTCTGACCAGTGCTTCACCTGCTTATTATAAATAATAAAAACTATTACATAAAATAACATTTCGATCTAGTAATTTACCTGTTTTTCCCAATCCTCAGGCGTCTGGTTCGCCGGAGGCTTATTCTTGATATCTTCTACTTTCTCAACCCCACCTTGCCGTGTAAAATTATGCAATTTGAATTTGTATTTGTTGTCATCGTATCGCTTTCTGAGATAAGCTTCGATACTTCTGACAATATCATTTCCATCCGGACCGGCAAGGTGTTCGCCAAGATCAAAGAAATGCTGCAATAAAATATAATTAAAATAAACAGACAAATTTAAATAAATAAACACAATAATTAAAAAAATAAAAGATAAAAAAAAACTTGCGTGTAGCTGGTCATCGATGTGGGCCTTGGTGGTCTCGGGAACCTCATCCCACGAATCGTAATGCATGGGAATTGATTCCCGTAACAACGACCCGACCATGTTGGAGAACCACGAAGAGTGATCGCCCACATGCTCCCACATCCCTTTTGCGTTCTTTCGGAATTTGATCTATACCGGACGACTTGTCTCAGTCCTCATTTTGTGGAGTTTCGTGTTCTTTGTGGGACCACGCACCACCTTCCCGCCTTTGCCAATTTTGGCATTGGGCTTGGGAGGTTTGGATTTAGACCCTACAATTAATCAAATTCAAGTGATGATGACATAAAATAACAAGTTATCAATTTCAAATAATGATCAAGTTTAATTAAAATAAACGAGAAATTCTTACGCTGACAATTAGTGTCTATCCTCCTCGAGGGACCATGGGGTGGCTCATTACCTCCATCGCCACCGTGGCTCCTAGCCACAACATCTGCCATCTGTAAACGTACTAGTACAAGAACATAGAAATTAGTGAAGAAACACATATACGCATATATATATATATATATATATATATATATACACACACACATATATATACACACATTCAAATAAATAACAATATATACCAAAAAAGATAATAATAAATAATTAAATAAATAAATAAACACATTTAACCACTCGATAACAATTTCATTCAAATAAGTGTCGTTTAACAAATTACAATTTGAGATCAATCTCCCACATCACTAAGATAAAAATCGTCATTATTAGTGTCAGCTTCATCTTCACGATCGACGTGGTCTTCACCATCAGATGCTAAATCATGAGGAACGTGGTCATCATAATCAATATCATCGTCGTCGTCGACATCAATGATAATTGGTGGTGGTGGTGCCTCAACTTCCACTGGCTAGACATCTATATTTATGGTGTTATAATTCAACTTATCCAACTCAGTAGAGAGTGTGACATGTGATGAGTTGTTTTCATGTACAACATCTTGATTGTCTTCTACCACGATGATATCCAGGTTCCAAATCTTTCGATGATAAGAATCTTGGACGGCCTTGCAATTACCACGTTTACCCGGGAAATCAAGGTAAAAGACTTGTGTTGCAAGAATGTATGGTTCATTTTGAAACGATGCACGATCTGTCATAATATGTGTAATGTTTTTCTATAGGTACAACGTTTTATGCGACCCTCGTTATTAGTGTCGAACCATTTGACTTTGAACAACACAACCTTGAACGGAATATACAAAAACTCGAGAATTTCTTTAAGATGGCCATAATACATTCCTCCGCTAGGATTAGGAGTTGAAATTCCGTTGTTTTGAGTTGAACGACGTAAATCACGGTCGTGTAAGATAAACTTCGCACCGTTGAATTCGCAAGAGTCGACTGAGACTGCAGTACATGATGGTCCACAAGCGAAAGCGAATAACTCGGAAGTACAACTTAGGTCATTCTTTACTTTTAATTCACGAATCTATGAAAAAGTTAAGAATAGATATAGATGAGTAATAGTCTTTATTTTTACAGGGTAATACATACAATAAGTCTACCTTGTTCCCAAGCCAGCGAGGAAATCCTTCTTGTATGTCATTGCCAGGAAATGCCCTGTAAATGTTCATGATATTAGAATAAGTCGTCGAATAATAACTTAAGTAAAACAAATTTTGAAATAAAACGTGTACCTCTTATACTCGTTCATGTATGGGTCGATTTCATGACTGTTATGTAGTACATACCATACTACTTTCTGCATTGTGTCTGGTTGAAGCCGAATTAATGATTGTCTACCATTCATTTTACAGATTGATCGAAACACCTGAAATCGACTTGTTGGGCTTGGACAGTCCTCATTCTGGTTAGGACGATTAAATCTCGTCTCAAAACCCCAAAAATAATGCGAACAGAAAGTTAATGCTTCATCAGCAATATAACCCTCCGCTATTGAACCTTCAGGCTTAGCTTTATTTCTGACATAATTTTTGAGCCTTTTCATTTATCTTTCAAATGGATACATCCACCTCATGTAAACAGGCCCACCTTCAATAGCCTCTTCAGGTAGATGAATAACCAAGTGAATCATAATGTCAAAAAAAAAAAAAAAAAAAAACAGAAGGATATATTTGCTCGAAACTACACAAAATATTGATGAGTTGTTCTTTAGCTTTCCACATGTCATCCACCATCAAAGTTCGAGCGCATATTTGTTTGAAGAATGAACAAAGCTCGATTATTGGTGTTGCGGTGGTTTGGTCCTTCAAGTAATTTTGAAGTCCAGCAGGAAGTAACCGCTGCATCATTATATTAGAATAAGTTGTCGAAATGAATACGCGAATTGAATTGGAACAAATAAATTTTGAAATAAAACGTGTACCTTTGTTGAATTGACAAAAAAAGTTTTCTTGCTTCAGTTGTGAAAGAGTACGTGGGATGAGGCTTAGAGCACTTCCCGTTTCCTTTGTTGATGAGCCACAACTCATCACGAATTTGCAAATTTTGTAAGTCTTGTCTTGCCTTGTTGGTGTCTTTTGATTTGTCATTCATTAACAAAGTACCCAACACACTCTCACACACATTTTTTTCGATATGCATGACATCTAAATTGTGTTTTAGTGTAAGAAAAGACCAATACTTTAGCTCGTAGAAAATGGATACTTTGGTCCAATTCAATTCACGATCATGATCACGTTTTTTCTTCGCACCCCCAAAACTTGGATGTTTCCCAGGGATATGTTTAGGCAATCTCCTAAGTTGAGTCCAGATGACATCACTGGTAAATTTTCTAGGAGGTGGTCTATCATCGACTGGAGTATAGAATGCCCTTCTATTGTTCCGCCATTTATTGGTCGTGTTTAAGAATCTTCTGTAACCAACATAATCGGTTTTGCGTAACACGCGAATAGCTCGAGTCTCTATATTATAGGTCGGACATGCCTTGTAACCTTGCCCACTCCACCCAGACAAACTACTTCAAGCGGGAAAGTCATTGATAGTCCATAAAAGTGCTGCTCTCATACAGAATTCAGTGCCAGTAACAGCATCCATAGTCTTGACTCCATCTTTCCATAAAGTCTTTAGATATTCAATCAAAGGCCTCAAGTAAATATCTATGTCCTTCTCGGGTGATTTAGGGCCCGGAATTAACAATGTCAACATAAGAGAAGTCTCTCTCATACATATCCAGGGAGGCGTATTGTATGTTGTTAATATGACCGGCCACATGCTGTAAGACTGACTAAGGTTGCCGTACGGATTGAAACCATCAGCAGCCAACCCTAATCGGACGTTTCATTTTTCATAGGAAAATTCTTTCGAATACTTCATGTCAAATTTCTTCCATGCTTGACCATCAACAGGGTGTTGCATCTTACCGTTCTCCGTAGACTGCCCAGAAGCATGCCAAGTCATATGTTTTGCAGTGTGTTTAGACTTGTACAAACGTTGTAGTCTAGGAATGATAGGAAAGTAACGCAACACCTTGTTATAAACTTTCTTCCCCTGTGTGTTCTTGTCTTTCCATCTACTAGCATCACAGATGGGACAATTATGCAAATCCTCGTTACCCACCCCCCGATATAAAAAACAATCATTTACACAAGCATGTATGGATTCGTATCATAACCCGATCATTTTATATGTCTTTTTTATTTCATAGTATGACGATGGGATTTTGTATCCTAGAACGGGCGGGAAACATTCCTTGAGAAATTTTAGGGTTTCGTTAAATGTGGTGTCACTCATTTTACCTTTGACCTTGATGTTCGTAAACTTTGCCATAAAGTCCAATGAAGACCTCCAATTACAGCCCGGGTATAGTGGGTTGTTGGCAGTGGCAAGTAACACTTCAAACTCGTTATGTTGAGGAAGTGTCGTTGCTTGAGTTGGCTCGTTACTTGTCTCGCTAATATTTCCTTTAGTTGGCTCATTTTGTTCGTTATTCGGACAAATATCATGAAGGAACTCAGCCATGTCACTCATCCCAGGATGATTTGTGTTAGGTACTATTGTCTAGGCATCCGGTTCACCGTGATTATACCATTTCGTATAACTTTGGTCCCAACCATTTGTCTATATGTGATCAAACAAATCTTCGTGCTTTATCCAACCAACGTTATAACAAGAAGCACATGGACATTTTACATTCCCATCAATATTCACAAAGGACTTGCAATACTCGCAAAAAGCTTTAAGACCTTTTAAAAATTCGATGCTAGCACGAGATAATGAGACCCAACTCTTATCAATTGGCATAACTGCGTAAGCACATAAAGGTGGAATTACGAGTTGTGCGTTTTGTTCACCTAATCCAACTATGGAAGGCAATCCTAACCCACTCTTTGAATGTTTCATCTCATATATGAATGCGTATAACTGAATTTACTATTTGAGAAAATTTCGGCAGCATTTCCCCTCAACTCCCCAAATATGTGCATTAAAGACATATTCGTAGGAGTAAAGGGGAAACACTGTCGAAATTTTCACAAATAGTAAATCAATTATACGCATTCATATCCTAAATGAGACAAAACATTCAAAAAGCAGTCCCAAACAGGGGACTTTCCGAAATTAATTTCTAATAAATTAATTTTGGACGGGTTTTCTATGGGATGATTAACTTCGAACGGGGACTTTCCGAAATTCATCACTAAAGTCATAAAATCATTTACAATAGTTTAACACAATCAAATACCATACAATACTAACATAATCGCATTGTCAATATTCGTAGCTAACATAATGATCCATGACAATTCATCAAACACACATATATAAATGGTTATTAGCATATAAAAAATTAAGGGGGTGTTTGTTTAATCTTATTTGTAGCTTATGATCTTATTTGTTTTTCGGCTTATATATCATAAGACTCAATTTTCCGGCTTATTTGGAGACTTTTGAGCTTATATAAGTTTATTATATCATAATATACTTATATAAGCCCACAAGTCTCCAAATAAAGCCGAAAAGTTAAAGGCAGATAAGCAAACCCAAACACCCCTGTATGGACAGCATAAACCAAACACCCCTGTTTGGACAACGTAAACCCAAACACCCCTATTTGGGTTGCTGTTAACCAAACGCACCCTTAAAATGCATCATTTTTCTATAAAAGTTTTTGACAGTGACCACATATGTTTTAAGCATAGTACTAGTATTTAGCTAACAATCTTACAATGCATCGTTTTTTCGGACACGAGCCTCAAATAACAATACATATTTTTATCCATCGCAACATTCTTTTCAATTTATATCCTACTAATTTGGCACATATGAATCATAATGTGTTTTTTATTGACTAGGTTTGCATAACTCATTGTCTAGTCTCGTCAATAGGCCAAGGTCATAGGGATAAAAGGATACACCAAGTCATCGTCTGAACTCATTCTGAGCCAAAAGAACCAGAAAAATTCGAAATGTTTTTCTAACTAAACATAGTGAAATAAAAACCATAGTGAAACAAAAATTGCACACTGTCAGTTCCCTAGACGACACAAAACTATGCACATTGTAAGAAGACCGTCCAACTCGCAATAACACATTCATGTCAAGAGAAATCAATCCATAAATCAAACTGACTACACAAAACTATGCACATTGTAATAATATTGAACAGGCTGTGGATAAAATAAAAAAAAAAAAAGTTACTGTGGTGAAGGTTCTGATCTCGGTCTCAACAGGGAGCTAGCTAAAAAAAAAATACATAAACACAAATTAATCACTATAAACTCGGCGGCGATATGTCCCTACTAAAAAAAAAAAAAAAACAAAAAAAAAAAAAAAAAAAAAAAAAAAAAAAAACCTCTTGGTCTCAACAGTGGGCTCTCGTCTGTGGTCTCAGCTTGGTGTCGATTGGTCTCGGCTGTAATGTGGTCTCGAAAGGAAAAAATCAAAAAAATTAATAAAAATAAAAAACTAAAAAAAATTAACACAAAACTAATAACAAAAATTAACAATAAACCGAATTAACACAAATTAACAACAATTAATAAAAATTGAAAAAAATTAACAAAAATTAACCTGGGTTTTTTTAGTAACACTATCGAGATGTTAAATGTATGAGCCGAGATGATATGGTTATACACGAGATGTTAAACGAATGAGTCGAGATGATATGATTATACATGAGATTTTAAACGAATGTGTCGAGATGATATGGTTATATACGAGATGTTAAACGAATGAGCCGAGATGATATGGTTATACACGAGATATTAAATGAATGAGTCGAGATGATATGATTATACATGAGATGTTAAACGAATGTGTCGAGATGATATGGTTATACACGAGATGTTAAACGAATGAGTCGAGATGATATGATTATACATGAGATGTTAAACGAATGAGCCGAGATGATATGGTTATACACGAGATGTTATATGAATGAGTCGAGATGATATGATTATACATGAGATGTTAAACGAATGAGCCGAGATGATATGGTTATACACGAGATGTTAAACGAATGAGTCGAGATGATATGATTATACACGAGATGTTAAACGAATGAGTCGAGATGATATGGTTATGCACGAGATGTTAAACGAATGAGGCGAGATGATATGATTATACATGAGATGTTAAACGAATGAGCTGAGATGATATGATTATACACGAGGCGGTAACAATTCATGCTTAAAAATAAAAAATCCCGCCAAAATCTAACCCTAGCATCTTTTACATGAGGCGGTAACAATTCGTGCCTAAAGATAAAAAATCTCGCCAAAATCCTCAACCTAAAATGGTTATACATAACATGTAGTACGTTAAACGGATGAGTCGAGGTGTTATGGATATTCAGAACATGTTAAATGAATGAGTCGACATGATATGATTATACACGAGATGTTAAATGAATGAGTCGAGATGATATGTAAGGCATTGTCTAAGGCACTTAACTTCCAAGCACCATTTTCTGAAGCCACCGTATATGTAAGGCATCACTGACTTTATCTAATACGTGTATATGACTTTCAACCTTAATAAATGACATCGAATTTGTTACCTCTATGCTTCTGTAGACACCAAAAAAGTGCTTTGAAAAGGCAGCTGAGAAGTGCCACGCTGATTCATTGTCAAGCATTGTGGGTGCTTGTTCTTGGATGTGTGTGTTTTTAGGTTGAATTGAATCAGAAAGATGGAATAGATGTGTACAACTTCCTTAACTTGGTTAGAGGAGTATCTGAAGAGGAAGCTAATAATGAGTGTCTAGGTAACTAGAGGATAATTACATGAAAGTGGGATCTCCTGAGCTCGAATCCGGTTCTAAACCTGTATTTGAAGACGGTTTAGATCTGATTATTGATGAAATGGATGTTGATCGGACTGGTGGCAAATCAACTTGGGAATCAGGTCCTGTTCCCGAAGATGAGGCAAAAAGGAAGCTGGATCAACCGCTTCTTCATGGGGTAAACCAGTTCAAAAAACTGATGCACCTAGTTGGAGTACAGGTATAAAACTTCAAGTAGATGTACCCACTAATGACGAAACATCTGGTAAATGGGGTGCTGTGGAATCTGACAAACCACAGGGTTCAGATTGGAGTAAAAAAATTGAAGAAAACACTGATTCTTACCACTCTCAAAACTTTCCCAATGCTTCCTATCAAACACTTCCCGCCAAAACTTCCCACCAAACACTTCCCGCCAAAACACTTCCCACCAAAATTTCCCACCAAAACATCCCACCAAAATATTGGCGCCAAAATTTCCCACCAAAAGTTTGTATAAAATATCTGCTCTATCCTCACAAACACATTATATACACTCTTATCCTAAAAACCACTCAACCTCACAACCTCTTATCTTCACACCAATTTCAAAACCTGAGATGCAGCGATATAATCCTTTTATGTGTTCTTGTAGAACAGGAAATATAAAACTAAGAAAATCACATAAAAAAGATACATTTGGATGGGAATATTATGCATGTCCTCTTTCGAAGGTGAACAATCATACATTTCTTATTTATGTAAATATACAAACAATCATAACATTTCCTTATTTATGTAACAGCCAAGAGAAAAAGAACATAGATGTGGATATTTTATGTGGAAGAGCGAATTTGATAACCGGTTACGAGCAATCTCTTCTGCTTCAACATCTCAAGGTGATGGATCTGCACCAACAGAGTGCTCAAATTGTAATTCCAAAGATCTTAGGATAAACATGCAAGAATCAAAAAAACAAGAGACACGAGTAAGGATGCTGGTGGCAAGAAACAAATCCCGATGACCACGACCACGCATGTTAGTCGGCTACAATACTCCGTGAGCTGTTAGGTGACATAGACCATCTGCATATGTAGTGTTGGTGTTGTTGTTATTGTTGTTGTTGTTGTTGTTGTTGTTGTTGTTGTTGTTGTTGTTGTTTGTGTTATTGTTGTTGTTTAATAAAATGTTGTTGTTGTTATGAAAACTTAAGTATTTCACGAGGCTTCTTTAACAGCCGCCGTGCACCTTCGTTAGCGGCGGTGATCTACCTATCTTTTGTTGACCAGGTTCTGAGTTAACCAAATTATGGTGTCCAAACACCCCTTTAAACAACAGGGTATTTCAAATATACAATTTTCCAATACTAAATTACATATGCATAAAGAATGGAACTGAAGGAACAATATCACAATTAACAAACACGAAGGCAAACCTTTTATTTAAAACATGCAAGAGTTCTCAACCACATACATTTCATACAGACTCAAACGAAACAACTTGACAAGCAAACGAAACAGATCAAACGAAACAACTCAAACAAAACAACTCGACAAGCAAACGAAACACACGACATAGACCATAACAAACATCGCCCATTCATTTTTTTTTTGCTGCTACGTCCCACTTTGCTAGAACATGCACCATCTTTTCCCTTCCTCGCTTTCATTTGCTTGATGAAATGTTCAAACATAGCTTCAAGATTTGTTATCCTATTTCTCAGATCATCAATTTTGGTTTCCAACGTGCTTTCTCCTCCAACATCATCAGCTTGAGCGTCCAACATCTCTCTGTAGTACGGATTTTTCCTCAACCATTCCATAATCTGGTCTCTTATCGACGGGCTAATGTTCTTATAAGAACCATATTGATCATAAATTTCGTATCCATATGTATTAAGAACTTCATTAAAGAGACCCTCCGACGATAAAACCTTTGACCACTCCTCTTCCGGCGTGTAACCAGCCATTGTTATGTGTGTTTTGTGGGAATTAACGATTTGGTTATTTGTGTTTTGCCGATTTGAAGATGATCGGTTAGGTTATATATAAGTAAAACTTTGGCGGGATAAATTGGCGCCAACACTTTTGGCAGGGACATGTCCCTGTCAAAAGCTAATATCAGTAGCAGAATATATTGCCGGGATAAAGTAAAACTTTGGAGGGAAAATTGGATAACATTTTCGGCGGGGATATGTCCCCACCAAAAAGCTGGCACTGTGCATCTTCACTTTTAGCGGGGACTTGTCCCCGCTAAAAGTTGTGGCGGGAAAAACGCACGGGAACAATTAAGAGTTACTAATTTGGATGTCCCCGCCGAAAGTTTGCGTTGAAAATTTTGTAAACAGTCAGCGATATGTTGTGCCAGCTCAGTACGGGTTTTGTCGTCTAGCGGCTTTCGGCGGGGACATATGTGTCCCCGCCAAAAGCCTCCTCGCCCGTCATACATTTTGTTGTAGTGAATATTTTTTGACGAGCTCACAATCACTTGGTGATTGGACACCTTGATACACTTTGGATACCGCTAGAGCCAATAGTTTGTTGGTTTACTTCACTTAATTATTCTGCATTTTACATATATTTTCTATGCTTCGGAGGACACTGTTAGCCTAGCCTATATTGTATGTTTTCTTCTTTGGCATACTAGCTATATGGACTTCAATCTTCATCCACTTTTCTGCTTCTTTGTTACTCATTAGAGACTTTAACCCTGCTATTCATAGACCTGAAGAGCATAAACATTTTTGCTAAATGGAAAAGATTTCATTAAAAAGCAACTGATCACAAGAGGCTAGAGAAGTAGAGATGCACGAGAGCATGCCTATAGAGTTGAAACCAATTAGAATTTATAACATCTTCACAAAAGAGTATGCATCATCTCTAGCTTAAGATTACCTGAACATTACCATCTCGTTAATTTATTTTTTAGCCATTGGATAACTTGAATGGAGCGTCCAGTCACTTGGTTCAGTGTAACACTTTCATACATCATTTTTATATCCACAACATTAATCATTCATGATTGCTCATATATATGTAAAGAACGAAAAGAGTCAAAAATAAATTTGATAGATAAATATATAGTAATCACCATGAACTCAACAGTTCCTCTAACAAATCAGATCCTAGATCTTCCAAAATCAACTGGTTTTTCTGCTTCTTGTTTTTTTCTGTCGGATTTGATGACAAAGAAGTTTGGTGAAGCTTATGCATCTTCTTTATAGCAAGTGCAGGAGACTGCCCATCAAAGTTACCACAGCACTGGATTTCTTTCAAAGATTCCTTCACGGTTTCCACAGGAAAGTTTTGAACAGATGAAGAACCCCTCATGGAATATGATGCTTGATCATATGCCAATGCTGCTGATTCTGCAGTATCAAATGTCCCCAGCCAGACTCTCTTACCATTTCTGGTTGAATCCCTTATCTCTGCAGCAAACTTTCCCCATGGTCTTCTTCGAATACCAACATATTGCTTTGTTTTCTCTCTTTCTTCTCTCCTCGCTGAATTTGTTTCTACTTGATTTGCGCAGTACTTGATATCTGGTTCTTGGAATGATGGTGAAATGTCCATCTTTAATTCATGACACTTAATAATGTTTGTGTTTCTGTCTAAGAGCCTTAGAAGCATTCTATAGTAGTAAAATGGATCAAGTCAACAATATATTTATTTGCTGATGTACAAAAATCAATAATTAAGTAGATTCGAATCTAACACTTATTGGATATATAATTGAATACTACAATATATTTAAATCAAACTCTTACTAATTTGTTTAACACCATAATAATATGTAAAACCCTTCAGTATATAACAAATGTTCACACAGCGGATAATATTTTGAGGGAAACATTTAGGCGTAGCTTACTTTAGTTATGGAGGAGAGGACTTTGTAAAAAAAATTGGTCATGTTCTCCAAAGTGGGCGGATGCACACTCTCCCGAAGGGGCCAGGGCCACAGAATTAGTCTAGACATTGACTTCCACATATTCTTCAGGACGGGGTGCGTGGGCTGGTCAATGTTGCCGCTTATCAAAGTTTTGGAAGAACAAATGTTTACACATAACTTTTTTTTTCCTATTAGATTGGATTATAAAATCGAATCAATAAAAACTGAGGTGGGATAAAGAAACATGAGACATTAGTATGGCAACTAAATTAAAATTAGCAAAATCAAGTTTCATATTTTTTGAGATTGATATCTTTAAGTAAAGTCATTTGTTTGCTAATTTTCAAGTATGGAATACTAAGCTGCTGCTCTCTGCATGGCAGACCAGTTTTCAATTTATTCAGGGGAGCATATACAATTTATTGTTTTGGTGCAGTCATCCTAGCTGCCTTTTTTTTTTTTTTTTTTTTTTTTTTTTTTTTAACTGCGATTATATTATAGAAAGAGCTCTTGCAAGAGACTATATAGAGACACTTAAAAAAGATTACATAGTCAGGTTACATGCAGATTGAGGATCAAGGAACCAATTAGCTACTCTCTGCTGGCTGTGGAACATAAAGAACAATCGAGACTATCATGCCTCAAAGGAGTCGATATTGAAGACGAACAACTTTCTGTTTTTCCTTGGTTTTGTAAACCTAAAGAGAGGCATGCAGTGCATTACCTCTTCAAACTCCTTTGTTTCGCAAGTTTCTTGCTACCGTAATACAAATCCGTGAGTACTGATTAATAGGAGACTAAACTCGTTGAAAGAATGTATATGAGTACTGATTAATAGGGAGACTAAATGTCAATCACAATAAATACGTCCTTTATGTATCAAAGGGTTTGTGTCCCAATGATACCCCTTGGCGTGTGAGAAGCTCCCCAACCAAATGGTTGCAGGTTCAAGTCCTGCTTAGGACATGTGAGATAGTTTTGTGGTTGTGTATTGTGAGATAGTTAGTTGCCGTTTTAAAAAAATAATAAAAAAAATAAAAAAAAAAAAAAAAATAAAATGTCCTTTATGTGTGTGGGTGAGATTATATTTTCTCTAGACAAACATTTTGTTTTAGGGAAATGATTCTTACACGGAGGTTTTCCATCAATACACAGAAATTTTATTTAAAGTTACGAGTCTACCCTCAACATAACCCAGCTTTTCTTTACGAATTTCACGGCGTCTCAACATGCGTAACAACCAATTAAAAAGTTATTAGATATCACTTTGAATTCAGCAATTTCTAAACTAGTCTTCGATCTCGTTATCGACGAGTTATATTCAAATAAATTCCAGCGAACTCATACGGAATTCTTATATTTCTCAGTTAATCATGAAAATACTAGGTCAGATACATCTTTATTAAATGAATTATTTCATGTAGATGATGACAAACACGATGCCATTCCACGACTGCATACATTTCATCCCCTGTTAGCAGGGCCGTCTTTGAGGGTGTGCAAGGTGAGCGATCGCTCAGGGCCTCAAAATTTTTAGGGGCTTCAAAATTTGTCCCGTTAATAGTTATACACATGTGTATACATATTTTTCACCAAAAAAAATGTATTTAGATGAGAAAATATCTTAAATGAGTAATATGTTAGAACATTTAGATAACTAATTGCATTATATCTTAAAAATGGTGACACTTTATATATAACATTCTTTCTCGAAAGGCCTCATTATGTGATTTTGTCCAGGGCCCTCAAAAATTTCATAAATTCATGGGACGGCCCCGCCTGTTAGTTATCATATTAAGCAAAACGAACAAAATGTAACGGTTCATCAACTTGGCTTGGATGTAATGTCTTATTGTATTGTGGTTACTGAGAGTGTAAATTGTAAATCAATATTCTACTTAATGAAGAAGACTCGCTATACTTATTATTACCACTTTATTGGGTTCGATAACCAGTCGTAAAAAAAGAATGGAAAAGTGAAAGAATATTTAAAGCCATGCGATATAAGCATATGAAAATCTAACTTATAAGTCATGAAGTGTTCGGTTGACAACTAGCTGTATATATATAATGTGTTCGGTTAACGGTGCCGGAAAGTGACGTGCCAACGGTGGAATGTCAATAGAAGCGGGGACGGAGCCAGGAATTATAAATAAGGGGGGCCGAACTTTTTTTTCAAGCTAACAAAAGTAAAATAAAATTCTATCTAGAAACATACCTTTGTAAAAGGACTTCATTAAAGATTAGAATAAAGGCCGCAGCCAATACAAAAGTACTTTCGCCTTGCAACATTAAACAGTACCAAAAGAAACTAACAAAAGAGCTGTACACCATCAGTAACTACATCAGCTAGCGGAATCTTGAAACCATTCTACATCAGTAGCTAGCAACATCACCAAAAGAGACTAACAAAAGAGTTGTACACCATAAACCATTCTACATCAGTAGCTAGCAACATCACCAAAAGAAACTAACAAAAGAGCTGTACACCATCAGAAGCTACATCATCTAGCGAAATCTTGAAACCATTCTACATCAGTAGCTAGGAATGTCAAACACGACCAAAAGAAACTACATCATCTAGCGAAATCTTGGTACAATTCTAGCAAACACAATCTAATAAACATACCTACATGTTAACTTTCCAAAATATAAGCACATAACGTTTACATTGATCACAAATGCCATTCGGTTTCATCATCAGGAACATGTGAACTCTCGACTTGCACCTGCAAATAAATAATAGAACCAATTAAACAGCTAACTCCTAAGCCATATTGAAAAGATAACAAGGTAAACAATATGCAGCATCCTTTGTCTCCGAATATTCCAACCACCAGAATCTTTTAAACCATACTTCTTGAAAGCTTCGCATACGACCATTAGGACCACCACGACTTAAAGGATATTTCTTTTTATTGAGTTGATAAGGTCCAAGTCTAATGTATTCACGTCTAATTTCATCTTGGTGGTCACTTGGAAAACTTGATATTGAGACAAATTGAAAACACTAGACAGAATATAAAGATCCTATGGTGACTAAAACAAGGGGGGGTCAAGTACTAATAAATAGGCTTTGGGCTAAAATTTTATCACTATATTCGTAAAGCATTTGGGCTTATTGGCACCCTCCAGCCCCCCACTCCCTCCGTCATTGAATAGAAGGTGAGGAGGCGGATTAAAGCCTTAAAGGTTTTGTGGAACACTGTATATATATGATATTTACAGGTAGGCTTTGAAGATCAAGAAAAGGTAATATATATGGAGGGTAAAATAGATAATTCATCTTATTTTTATGTGTATGGATCAATTTGATTCGTGTACATATCACTTGCCTTTGTTTTATTGCCAAACTAGTGATAATAACCGAAGATCAATTGGCTTTCTGTGAAGCTTGGGATATCAAGATTCGCGGGCGAAAGAAGTTGTAGTTATGTTTTGAGTCGTTTTTAGTCAAATGTAATCTAATTATAGTCGTTAATTCATTCATAGAAGTAGTTTTCCTGTTATGTTAGCCTTACCGCCTATGTAACGGGCTGATATGTGGGATTTCAACCATATCCGTTGTACTTAAAAGTTTTTTGCTTTCCTATGTATGTTCCCTGCATCATCCTTTTCAGCCTGTTCCATATTGCATGCGCACTTCATAGCTATCCACATCTTCATAGATCCCGACATCTATCCTAGTAGTAGTAGGTGAATGGCATTATCATCTGCTTCAATGAGTTTCTTTTCAGCTTCTTTCAGGTCATTTTCAGTTTGTAGACGGAGAAAAGTTAGTACTGGAGGGGTACGGGTTGGATCATCAGGGTCTTCGATTTCTCGTAACTGATAGGGACCTTTCAGAATGTATTTAACCATGTGGTTTGCTCTAGAGATAACGAAGCATACGATTTGACCATTGAATGTATCTACCCTTAGCCAGCATGGGAGGACCATTTTTGGAACCGGTAGCATGTTGAGTTGCCATTGATGAAGTATGTGTGAAATGATTACGGATCTTAAAGATGATAAAGAAGTGATTGTGTTGTGTGTTAATGCCTTGGTTTAAGTTCCTTGATTTGGTCTTGAATGTGTTAAATTCGTGTTAAAGTTGGTTTAAATGTTGGTAAATAAGTTAAGAGCTTGGTGTATTAGGTTTGTGAAATTAGGGTTTGCTTGAATCTCAGTATTTGGCCTGGTACAAATCTCGGTATTTTGTCCTAAAGTCAATCTCGGTAAACCCTAAATTAACCACAAAGTCGGTATTAAAAAACCCTAAAGTCAGTATTTGAGAAGCCCTAAATTCAGTATATCCCTAAAACGAATCTCGGTAAAAACCCTAACCATGAGTCGGTATGAATCTTGGTAAAACTTAAGAACGAAAATCGGTATTTTACTTTGGAGTAAAGTCGGTAAATTAGGGTTAAATATGAACATGGTATTTTAAGGTTTTGCTAATGTCGGTCTTTTACAAATTCGGTAAAACAGGGTTTAGGGAATCTCAGTAAAAGAGGGTTTTGGCTAAATCTGTTTTTTAGGGTTTCAAATTACCGATTTTGGTTTCTAACTCTCCACGAACTCAGTAAACTTCGAACAAACGAACCCCAATAAAACATGATAAACGCTCGATTTTTTACGTTGTACACTCAAATTCTTTGCATAAACCAACTCTATAACATGTTAACATGTAACACCCCCAAAATCATAATATTGCGGAAGCATACACTTTGGGTGCTACTAAATCGATAATCACAACACAAGATATAGAGAACGGATTAAAAATCCGTTTTGAAATACATTACATAATTTAAGTCATGTTGTCTTACATAAAATCCATTTCAAATGAAAATGTAGCCCATTAAACAAAGAGGTCCAAATTTCAGAGTTAACGCAATACTAAAAACATTTCCAACATTTATTATGACCATCGCCATGCCCTGCCTTCAGCTAACACACCTCAGTTTCCTGAGAAAAACATGCTAAAAGTCAGCTAACGCTGGTGAGTTCATAATTTTAAAGTAAATAGCACATATGGACTAATAACAATATCAGCAAAACAAATCAACAATAATACACTAATCAGCTATGCAAACACAAAGCCTCATCTAACCGATCTATGATATCGCCATGTGCCAAGCTGGTATTAGCTATAAAAATGGGTGCCCGCGAGTGTTAATCCCCAGACACTCGGCCTATTATTCGATTGGTATACGTTCGCCTTGGCTATGCCGAGCCAACCGAACGGGGGTGTCATCCCCAATAGATCTATTTATATCAAACAGCTTCCTAGAAAAGAATTAACGGTTGATGATAGTGGGCGCAATGGGATTCAGCAAAACTTAGGTTTCTGCATACTAGTGTGTATAAAAACAAAATCCATTTTTGGTCCATGAAAACAGTTTTGCATGTTTCTCACCCCAAAGCTTGTAAAAACAAATCGTATAAAAATATGGGGCTATAGACTCACCTTCAATAAAACAGCAATCTGCTAATCAACAAAATAGTGCAACCGCGCCGACACCCAACATAAATCAGTACGGTAAGTTTTAGCGAAATATTCGTGTCTTATATATCTTAACTTTATTTGAAAAGTTTACTCGTGAACAGTGCTCGTATATTTCTTGCTTGTTGTGTGGTATAGTATATTTCAAAATGATTTATCATTGTAACTATTGGTGGTGGCTCATGGTGAAAATGTACGGTGGGAATACGTAACGAAACATCCGTGCTAGTATTCGCCGCAAGTATTATATATACATATAATCATACATGTATATATAAATTAGGTTAAGTACTTAAGTATTTAATTAATTAAGAATTAATTAAATAGGTTTTTGAGAAATTAATAAAATAATAGAGTTAGTGGAGGATTATTATATTATAAATATTATTTATTATTTATAATACAATTTTAATTATAAGAAAATAAAAACATTGTTAAATAACTTAGAAAAATTTACTTAAGTTAAGTATTTTTACCAAAATACTCTAAGTGTTAAATTTTTAGAAAATTTGGGCATTACCCATTCGTTTATACAACGTTTTCATTTTCCTCAAATGTTGCAAATTTCTCCCAAATAACTCAGCTCGTTATCTATATGTGCAAAATACGTTCGTAATATATATCTTGGTCGTCGTAAATATTTTATCGTTATAATTATTGTTAAGTTTAGTTATTAACAATAGATTTCGACACAAAGTCAATAATTAGCCGGAAAGTCAACAAAAGTCAATATTAATAATAATTTGGTTAAAATGTCATTTTTCACACTTTTGGAGACTAAGCGTCTCAAAACAAGTACAAAACTACAAAACTAGTTTTTCGTTATATTTATCGTTTCTTTAGGTAATAATATTCATAGCGAGTCGGAAAGTATTCCAAAAATCATTTTTGTCATCTAACTTACCTATTGGGCCGAAATTTATGAAATAAGCCCAATAGTTAATTTTTAGCCCAAATCACATTTTTAGTTAAAATGTATATATCGCCGCGTTTCTAAAAATCATTTAACACGTCCATTAAGTCCGTTGGTCAAAAAGTCAAAATTACAAAATTTCACCTTGGGCTCCACCCAACAGCCTCCACGTGGGCTTTTGAGTCCAAATTTCATATTTAGTCCATTGTTTTGTAAATTTGTAATTATTAGTTACGTATTAAACTTTAAGCTTATCAATTAAGCTCTAATAAATAAGCTATTTAGTCAAATAGTCAACTATGACCAAAATAATTCTATTCGACCCATATATTGTATGTCAACTTATTTTCTCATTTTTACTAGTCATTCTTTATTACTTATGGCTTATTTAATAAGCTATTCCAAATAAGCACTTAAGTATATTTTTCCACCATTTCACCACTTGAGCCAAAATTTTATGTTTTTCAAAACCCCAATAATCTTATATTTTTTTTATTATTTTGGCCGATTCATCCATATGGTCTTAAAAGTGTTTATATTGCTTAATCTCGCGTAATTAAGGTAAAGCTTGTTTGTATCATCAAACTAACACTATACGTAACAAGATTTACCACACAAGTAAGAAATTTACTAATTGTTCATATGTCACCAAAAATGTCGAGCACTATGTACCAATACACAAACCCTAGCTTTTTCCACATTATCAAAACATATACATTTAACCATTTTAATCATCATTAGACATCAAATGAACAATAAATTAACAAGATTAGAAAAAATTTATGAGTTCTAACAAAGCTTTTGTGGTTAACGTGAGTAGGAGAGACCAAGAACACCCAAAACTTCACCAAATTTACCCAAACCACGTTAAAATAACCCGTAAAGCTTGAATATACACACCAATTTGATTGAACTTCAAAGAAAATTATGGGATCTTGATGATGAGAGTGTGCCATGAGTTTTTAGATCAAAAATGATCTAGGTAAGTTGATATGTGTATAAAGGATAAGTATATTTGGTTTGGAGTCATTTAAGGTAAAATGTGATATTATATATAATGATATAACTAGTTAGTGGGGTGTTTTGGCTTGTAGTGGTGAGATATCACCTTACGGCCGATTCTAGTGAGTATTAGGGGAGGTAATATTTAATTTTTACTCCGCGTTGGTGTATCGTGTGTCGGTTTGAGCTTAAACGTGACCGTAAAGTCCCGGTTTGACCTTTTTGGACACGTATGCGTAAAATAAAGTTCTTATCCACGTTTTTGTCAAAAATATTATAAAATATTATTACTGACTCAAAAATATATTTATTTGACTGTTACCATGTGTACTGTGCTGTCGGTACGCGCGTGCTATTGTTTTTCAGAAAAATTCGAGAAAGCTCTTAGTTAATTACGAGACTTGTCAGTAACTATCAGAAATAAGATAAATTAGACTTACTGACAAAAATATACTTTTTCTGCAATGACTGTAAGCTACAGTATGCGGGACAGCTCCCAAAAATGCTCAAAAATACTCAGAAACATGCAAATGCGCATAGAAATGCTCAACTTAAAAATAATAATACTCATTTAATATTAATTAACAACGTGAAAATTACCATTTGTCACAGTCTCCCCAGCTAATCGGGAAATTCCTTCCGGATTTCAATTTACGTTACTCGTTGGGTTCGAAAAGAGATGAGGATATTTTCGCTTGATTTCATCCTCTCGCTCCCAAGTATACTCGAGGCCTCTGCGAGAGTTCCATCGGACCTTCACAATTGGGATACGAATCTATTTTAGCCGTTTCACTTCCCGGACCATGATTTCAATCGGCTCTTCGATGAAATTTAGTTTCTCATCAAGCTGAATCTCTTCCAAAGGAATGACGGCGTTATCATCCGAGAAACACTTTTTCAAATTGCTGACATGAAAAACGTCATGCACAGCGCTGAGCTCAGATGGCAGTTCGAGTCGGTAGGCTACCGGCCCGATCCTGGCGAGAATTTTGAAAGGTCCAATATAGCGAGGGTTCAGCTTACCACGCTTTCCAAATCTTATCACGCCTTTCCATGGCGAGACTATTAACATCACTTTGTCTCCCACTTGAAACTCAAGGGGTTTTCGCCTCTTGTTGGCTTAGCTCTTTTGACGGTCACGAGCTGCTTGCATTCGGCTCTTGATATGTACGAACTTCTCAGTAGCCTCGTGGACTAGCTCTGGTCCGGTAAGTTGGCTTTCTCCAACTTCAGCCCAACAAATTGGTGATCTGCACTTACGACCATAAAGTGCCTCATACGGTGCAGCCTTAATGCTGGTGTGATAGCTATTGTTATAAGAAAACTCGGCTAATGGCAAATGCCTATCCCAGCCGTTCCCGAAGTCAATCACACAGGCTCTTAGCATATCCTCTAATGTCTGAATGTATCTCTCACTCTGACCATCAGTCTGAGGATGATAAGCTGTACTCAAGTCGAGGTCGGTTCCTAACGCGTCCTGAAGCGACCTCCAAAAATTAGACGTGAATCGACTATCTCGATCAGAGATTATAGAAATAGGCACACCATGCCTTGCGATAATTTCCTTCACATACAGTCGCGCGAGTTTATCCATGCTGTTGTTCTCCTTTATAGGAAGGAAATGCGCTGATTTAGTGAGATGGTCAACGATTACCCAAATCGTGTCATATCCGCTCGACGTCTTAGGCAACTTGGTGATAAAATCCATAGTGATACGCTCCCATTTCCATTCTGGGATCTCAGGTTGAACAAGCAGACCGGAAGGTCTCTGGTGTTCAGCCTTGACCTTCGAGCACGTTAAACACTTACTAACATACTTAGCTAAATCGGCCTTCATGTTTGGCCACCAATACAACTTCTTCAAATCTAAGTACATCTTGTCAGATCCTGGGTGAATGGAGTACTTGGACTTGTGGGATTCGTGCATGATCAAGTCACGAATTCCTCCATATAACGGAATCCAACACTTGTTTCCATAACACAACACTCCATCAGATCTTCTTACAAAGCCATTCTCACTCTTTGGCATTCCATGAATCTTTTCACGTGGTCGGTTTTCATCCTTGAGTGCCTCACCCTGAGCCTCAAGAATTTTCGATGGAAGCGGCGAACTGATCGTCATCCCTAACGATCTGACTCTGAGGGGTTTGATCCGCTCTTTTCTGCTGAGGGCGTTGGCAACTACATTTGCCTTGGTGGTATTGGATCTCACAATCATAGTCGCTAAGCAATTCCAACCATCGGCGCTGTCTCATGTTCAGCTCCTTCTGGTTCAAGATATGCTGTAGACTCTGGTAGTCGGTATACACTACGCACTTAGTTCTATAAAGGTAGTGTCTCTAAATCCTCAATGCAAACATGACTGATCCTAATTCTAGGTCATGGTTTGTGTAGTTTTTCTCATGGGTTTTCAGCTGTCGAGAAGCATATGCTATCACCTTCTCTCTCTGCATCAACATAGCTCCCAAACCCTTGTGTAATGCGTCACAATACACAACAAAATCTTCGCTACCCTCGGGTAAAGCCAAAATAGGTGCACTACGCAATCTTTTCTTAAGGAGTTGAAAAGCATCTTCCTCCTTATCTCCCCAGTCATATTTCACATTCTTTTGGGTCAGTTTTGTCAACGGCTTAGCTATCTTAGAAAAGCCTTCTATAAACCTTCGGTAATAGCCGGTAAGTCCTAGAAATTGTCATATTTCGGTCGGTGTCGTGTGCGTTGCCCAATCCTTGATTGCCTCAATCTTGGCAGGATCTACGTGAATCCCCTATCTATTTATTATGTGACCAAGAAACTGCACAGTCAATATCCAGAATTCACACTTCGAAAACTTAGCGTATAACTCCTCCTTTTTAAATAATTCCAGAATTAGCTTGAGGTGTTCCTCATGCTCTTTCTCATTCTTAGAATATATCAGGATATCATCAATGAATAATATCACGAATTTATCCAAATACGGCTTACACACCCGATTCATGAGATCCATGAATACAGCTGGTGCATTTGTCAAGCCAAATGGCATAACTTGGAATTCGTAATGGCCATATCTGGTTCGGAATGCGGTCTTCGGGATATCCTCTTCCCGGACTCGAAGCTGGTGATAACCCGATCTCAAGTCTATCTTCGAATAAACCGATGAACCTTGCAACTGATCAAACAAATCGTTGATTCTCGAGAGTGGGTACCTATTCTTAATAGTTAGCTTATTCAGCTCCCGATAGTCAATACACATCCTGAAGGATCCATCTTTCTTCTTAACAAACAAGACAGGAGCTCCCCAAGGCGAAGAACTCGGTCTGATAAAACCTTTTCCGGACAGTTCAGCTAACTGATCAGACAACTCCTGTAACTCCGTAGGTGCTAATCGATAAGGTGCTTGCGCTACAGGCGCGGCTCCTGGCACTAAATCGATTTGAAATTCAATTTTTCTGGCCGGTGAGTGATGAAGCGAAAAGTGTACCGCTTTTAAGGGGTCATTTAAGCCCTAAATCGTATTTATTTGATCAAATATTGCCCTAAATCGTTCCTTTTGTCATTTTAGGTACTTTTGAGGAGAAATCTGGAAAAGGAGGCATTTTGGACGTTTTTGGAGCATAAAAGTGAAGAAAACGACAAAGTCTCAAAAATCGGCTAAAAGTTACCTTTGACGACGTCAGATTTTACTCTGGACGGCGTCATGGCTTGGCAAGAAAAGGTGGATGTGAAATTTACTCATGATAAGCCAGTGAAAATTGCATGTGAATTCTGACGGCGTCACGCTTTAACCTGATCAAGGGCGTCACGGCTTAATTCAAAGAGGGACGGCGTCACGTTCAAGGTCTGACGGCGTCAAGCCTTGATAAGCCAGAACGGATTTTGGAGAGCTAAAGAGGGACGGCGTCAAGAAGGCCATCCGAGAACCCTAGAAGCGGTGAGGTGACGGCGTCACACTCCATAAGGTGACGCCGTCAGATGTAAAAATCTATATATAGTTTTGCAATTCTTTGTCATAAGGGTGGAACTTAGTGTGGAATTTTTGGGAGAAAACCCTAAGACGATTTTAGCATCTTTTTCAAGGCTTTTTGCCTTGAGATCTTCCATGTTACATTGAAAGATAAGTTATCAATTAATCATTCAATATGTCTATGTGTTGTTTGATTCTATCTTGTTCTTGTCTTTTGATTAATATGTTAGGCTAGATTTATCTTGTGTTTGCTTAGATCTAATGAAACCTAGCTATTGATTATTGGTTATTAGTGTGTTATTAGTTGTATTGGATGATTGTTTATCTATGTTAGGCTTAAGAAAACTGGCTAACTTCCTATTCGGTAACTTGCTTGAACGTCTTAAGAAACATGAACCAAATGCGTACTAAAGGTTTTTATGGTTGTATTTAATGCACAAGCGAATTCTAGTGATCCCATGTTAGGAGCTTCCTAGCCGGCTCGACATAGGAGTGAAGTAGGAGCTTGTAGAGTTGGGGAAGTACGTACGCCACCCCACGATTGGTATTAAGGAATACACCCGTCATCCACGCAACTAATACACACTAATCAACTGGTAAAAGATAGTTAGGGAGTAAGGAAATCTAAGTAAACACATTTCTCTACACTTAAGTTTCCACCAACTTTTTATTTTCAGTTATTTATTTTATTTGCATTCGTAGTAATTTGGGTTAGTTGACTAGCAACTAATTCCGCCCACTCTTTCAAACCCGAGATTTTACTTGCTTTCTTAAAAATATAAAAAACATAAAAAAGAATCTTCCTCAACCCTTAGACCTATTAGAGTAGTCTTTCATACCTAACGAACACTATTCCCTGTGGAGAACGATCAATCCCCCGTACTTACCACTACACTATACTACATCGGTCAGGTACACTGCCTGGTGGGGTTGTAAGCCTCTTGAGATCCCTCGAGAGGTAAAACCTGTTGTAAGGTTGCAAAACCACGCATCAAGTTTTTGGCGCCGTTGCCGGGGAATAGTTATTGTTTAGGTTGAATTTTTATTTTATAGGTCTACTCACTAGATTCCTTTCTAGTGAGATTTTTATTTTATTTTTCTAGGTTTTCTTTAGTCTATCTTTTTCTTTGTGTGTTTGTTCGTAATTTCCATTGACTCTTCCGTTCACCATTATGGAGAACGCGAATCCACCATACCACCAACCACGTAATTCACCCACTCCATATGACATCTTGATGTTTAAACAACATAAAGATGAACCTCTCTATGATGCATGGACTCGTTTTAAAAACTTACTCCAAAAAGTCCCTCGTCATAACTTCGATTTTTGGTCCCTAACTCAAATCTTTTACAATCATGTCGACCGACATGCCCAAAGGGACATTTACCATATTGCCGGCAGGGATCTTAGGGAATTAAGTGCTGAGAAAGCATGGGAAGCTATTGAGAATTGTGCCCAATATTATTATATGGTAGACAACCCAACAAACATTAATACAAGTCAATTGACCACAAATTTCAAGGATCATGAAACAAGTTTGTTTGGGGATGAGGGTAGAGTTGAGCCACCTAGCTGCATGTCATGGTTAGGCACTACCATAATACAGGGTGAACACTTAGGTGATCTTGATGTGATGGAGGATCTAGCCGAGCATGATCACATTGATCAAAAAGACCTAGGTTTTATGATCGATGACGATGAATCTCAAGAAACACATGATGAATCTTTTGGGCAATTTGAATATAGCAGTCAGAATATTGAGGATGATCCTTATGATTCGGACATAGAAGTTGAGATGCCTAGAGAAGCACTTGAGATACTTGGGAAAATGTTAGGGTTAGATCCTACTAAAACACATGATGAGGATATAGGTGATCTTGACATAGGGAATGATGAGGTAAGTAACATAAGCCCACCAAGTACCCCACAAGTCCTACCATCATTTGAGGCACACACACCACCCATGACTTACCCGGAAGAAGTAGAAGAGACTTTAGGAATCCCGATGGAGGTAGAACCCTTGGACCAAGCACAACTAGAGGATATAGGTTTGAACACTTTTAGTGATGACCTTACTCTTAGTTCTAGGGAAGTTCCTAGTTTTGATGAACCGGAGCCTAAACCAAAACCGTTACCTAATCTTCCATCCTTGGATGAAAAGTTAGGAATTAAAATAGGTCCCGATCCACCCATCAAACCATATAGTCCGGGTAGTTTTACGATAAAGGTAGTAGACTCTAAGCCTTGTAGAGAGGAAGCCAATATAGGAGTGAACCATGACCTTACATACTTACATCACCCATTTATGGTTGATCATAAGAAACATTATGGGTTTAAACCGGGTTTATTAGGTCAAGATGGATTCCCAACTAGGAGTCTCTCGAAGTTGATAGAAGTTGATCCCTTTTTAGGAGGAAACTCAAAATCACCCATTGACCAAAGTGAACTAGGCAAGGTTATGATGAAAGGAGCACACCCCTTTGAGCATATAATTCATCCACCACTCTTTCCTCACGTGGCATACTCCTACCGAGCTGGTGTGTATCGCTACTATCACCCGCAGTTAATCCTAAGTGTAGGGAAAACCTCTCCTTTATCCATTAAATAAGGGTAGAGTCAGGCTCATGACTCGAACAAAAACAAGCGCTTATTGGGAGGCAACCCAAGCTTTATTTGCTTTATTTGTTTGATTGTTTGTTTATTTAATTTTATTTGTTTCCGTATGTGTGTTTAATTTTTATTCTTATTGATTCATGTTCAAAACTAATTTGTGAAAATGCTTTATTTTGTTTTTAACTTCGTCTTAACTACATATAAAGGTATTTTGCAAAAGATAAGTGTAAGGGAAATCTAAATCGGTTCATTAGAACACAAATGAACATGAATCGTAATAATAATAAATTAACATACATATTAGTATTCGTTTGAGTCAAATGCTTGTATCGAGTCATAATGATGTTTTGCAGGATTTCCAGGAAGTAAGGTAAAGGTTTTTCCAGAAATTTTCCGGAAACTTAACATGAGAATTTTTGTCAGGTCATTTCTGACGGCGTCAGGGTTTATAACCTGACGGCGTCAGATTTAATTTTCAGAAATTTTTGAAAGTTTTGTTTTCATAAAAAGTTTTTATTAAATCTATAACTTATAATCTCCAGGAATCTGCAAAATTATCATTCCACAAGCATTATATCTTTATATATAGATTTATCCCGCCGATGTTATGCAGGTTTTCGTGTTTGTTTTCTCAGGTTTAACAGGTTATTTTGGACAAGGAAATGTTTGATGGATCAAGCTTATGGCGATGCATTAGTCATGGAGCTTCAACATTACCTTGGAAGAAGATTTAACCATGTAACTTCATTATCCACCGAGCGAATCAGGGGAGTATTTGATTTCATTCTTTTACTTTATGCTTTTACATTTGTTATTTGAACATTGGGGACAATGTTCATCTTAAGTGTAAGGGGGGGGGGGTAAAAATACGATTTTAGAGAATACAATTACGCTTGATTTTTGTTTGTTTAATAGTAGATGTGTAATAAAACTGAGAGAAATACTTGTTAAGGCAATTTTAGTGCCAAATTTAAAATTTTTTACAACATATAGGAGTGAAACTTTGATCTTAATGAGCGTCTCACGGATAGAAGTTATATGACTAGCACAAAAACCGTACCACTAAAAAAATTTTCACCCCCAAATATGTGAGGTTCGCCCCTAGAATTGGTAGGAAAAGCATTTATGCTATGATGTGTGTACCGGTAGCACTTAGATTCTAGAACTTGCGTTAGGACCATTCCAAGGCCACAAGTGAGACTACATTCGTGTAGTTAGATTTACTACATGATAAGAGGCATTAGGATTAACCCATTGTTTTACACCTGTGTTTTTGTTATAATTACTTTGGCTACATTGGTCAAGTAATTCTCCCACACCCCTTGCGTTGTACTCATTTTTAGTACACGATACCCCTAGTACACCCCTCAGAGCCTATCTTTTCGTTTCGACCTTTAAGCATTTTACTTAAAGGAAGAATTTGTTACACCCCACTTAAATGTACACCCAAATCGCCGTAGCCTACCTTGTATGCACTCATTTTTAGTGCATTATTGTGACAACATTTGTTTAAACCCAAGTTAATTATCTAATTGATTACATGGTTGCTAAGTCGAGTCATATCCTTGTACATATTGTTTTGGGACGATTGGGACTCATGGGTAAAGTACTAGTGTAATGGAGTAATGGGGAAGAACAACATTATTACCCCCATATGTGCTAAATATTTTAAAAGTACTCCAAGTTTTTCAATTATCTTAATTCGAGTCATTAGAATAGTTATTTGTAAAGTTATGTAAAAGTTCAAGTGTAAGGGGGATGCAACGCCCCTATGATGTATTATTTTGGATGGTAGGGCAAGAGTGTATGCAAAAAAAAAAAAAAAAAAAAAAAAAAAAAAAAAAAATCGAAAAAATCAAGAAAAATACAAAAAAAAAAATGAGAAAATGAAAAATAGAAAAAACATACGGACTACCATCCCGTTTTATTTTATGTTTTTGTTATTTTCTTTCATTAGCTTAAGATTGAGTCGAGTCTTGGCTTAGCAACATTGTATAGTACATGTAATTAATCAAGATCTTTAACTCGCCACCAGTAAAATATCCTTTATCCAACAAAACCGTGTTTTCCTTTTCCCTACACCTAACGTTATAACCCATGTAAAAGCCCTCTTTGATAGTTTATCTTAGGTGCTTACGCCTAGTGGAGGAGGTTTTCGATCCTTTCCCAAGCCTATGGTAATCTATTTGCTATGACAGGTAGTGAGAGATATTATCCGTTTCCATTTATGAGATTTATTTTGATGACACTTGAGAGATGTGAGTATCTAAACACTACTTGTGAGGTGCTAGTTTATAATCTCCGTGCTTATTATGATTAAAGAGGAACGATTATTTGTTGTAATTACTTTTATGTTAGTATTAAATGACCCCTAACTTGTATTTTGATTAGAATAAAAGCGCATTTGCTTGAGGACAAGCAAATCTCAAGTGTAAGGGTATTTGATGAAGCGAAAAGTGTACCGCTTTTAAGGGATCATTTAAGCCCTAAATCGTATTTATTTGATCAAATATTGCCCTAAATCGTTCTTTTTGTCATTTTAGGTACTTTTGAGGAGAAATCTGGAAAAGGAGGCATTTTGGACGTTTTTGGAGCATAAAAGTGAAGAAAACGACAAAGTCTCAAAAATCGGCTAAAAGTTACCTTTGACGGCGTCAGATTTTACTCTGGACGGCGTCATGGCTTGGCAAGAAAAGGTGGATGTGAAATTTACTCATGATAAGCCAGTGAAAATTGCATGTGAATTCTGACGGCGTCACGCTTTAACCTGATCAAGGGCGTCACGGCTTAATTCAAAGAGGGACGGCGTCACGTTCAAGGTCTGACGGTGTCAAGCCTTGATAAGCCAGAACGGATTTTGGAGAGCTAAAGAGGGACGGCGTCAAGAAGGCCATCCGGGAACCCTAGAAGCGGCGAGGGTGACGGCGTCACACTCCATAAGGTGACGCCGTCAGATGTAAAAATCTATATATAGTTTTGCAATTCTTTGTCATAAGGGTGGAACTTAGTGTGGAATTTTTGGGAGAAAACCCTAAGACGATTTTAGCATCTTTTTCAAGGCTTTTTGCCTTGAGATCTTCCATGTTACATTGAAAGATAAGTTATCAGTTAATCATTCAATATGTCTATGTGTTGTTTGATTCTATCTTGTTCTTGTCTTTTGATTAATATGTTAGGCTAGATTTATCTTGTGTTTGCTTAGATCTAATGAAACCTAGCTATTGATTATTGGTTATTAGTGTGTTATTAGTTGTATTGGATGATTGTTTATCTATGTTAGGCTTAAGAAAACTGGCTAACTTCCTATTCGGTAACTTGCTTGAACGTCTTAAGAAACATGAACCAAATGCGTACTAAAGGTTTTTATGGTTGTATTTAATGCACAAGCGAATTCTAGTGATCCCATGTTAGGAGCTTCCTAGCCGGCTCGACATAGGAGTGAAGTAGGAGCTTGTAGAGTTGGGGAAGTACGTACGCCACCCCACGATTGGTATTAAGGAATACACCCGTCATCCACGCAACTAATACACACTAATCAACCGGTAAAAGATAGTTAGGGAGTAAGGAAATCTAAGTAAACACATTTCTCTACACTTAAGTTTCCACCAACTTTTTATTTTCAGTTATTTATTTTATTTGCATTCGTAGTAATTTGGGTTAGTTGACTAGCAACTAATTCCGCCCACTCTTTCAAACCCGAGATTTTACTTGCTTTCATAAAAATATAAAAAACATAAAAAAGAATCTTCCTCAACCCTTAGACCTATTAGAGTAGTCTTTCATACCTAACGAACACTATTCCCTGTGGAGAACGATCAATCCCCCGTACTTACCACTACACTATACTACATCGGTCAGGTACACTGCCTGGTGGGGTTGTAAGCCTCTTGAGATCCCTCGAGAGGTAAAACCTGTTGTAAGGTTGCAAAACCACGCATCAGTGAGAGTCCAGGTAGGTCTTCTAGAAAAACTTTCAGAAAATCCCTTACGATTGGTACATCAACCTTTTCTCTCCGGGTTCCTTTTCCTTCTTTTCAGTAACATGGGCTAAAATGTGGTGGCATCCTTTCTCGATGTACTTCTGCACCTTCGTACATGAGATGATGCTAAATCTTGACGAACTCGCACGATCGCTCCGATCGCCTTCCATGATCAGAACTTCGTTCCCATAGGGTACTCTGACGATCTTCTCATCACAAACGATGACGTCATGATATTTCGATAGCCAATCTATCCCTATGATGACGTCAAAACTACCCAATTCTACTGGCATCAGGTCAATGCTGAATGGACGGTTCAATAAGTTTAGAGTGCAATCCTTTATAATGGTACCTACTCTTTCTAGGTTTCCGTTTGCTAATTCTACGTCAAGACATTGTCTAAGGTGGTTGGGGCTATATCGATTAAAGGACTAAAAGCGGTTGACACAAAACTTCTATCTGCTCCCGTATCAAATAGTACTGAAGCATAATAATTATTTAAGAGAAACGTACCCGTCACCACGTTCGGGTCGTCCTGGGCTTCCCTTCTGCCCATAACATAAACTCTTCCACAGGCTCCTCCTCCGTTACCCTGATTTCCATTGTTGACCACTGCCACTTGATTGCCTGGTCCACCACCATTTCCTTGGTTTCGGGGCTTGTTGCACTCATTCCGGTAATGACCCTTTTCACCGCACCCAAAGCAGGTGACTTCCGCCTTACGGTTGTAGGGTGGCGCTGCTTGGGTGGTGGCTAGGGAACTTGCCCTACAGTTCCTTGCCAGGTGCCCTATCCTCTGGCAGCTGTTACACTTCACTGTGCATTGTCCCTTGTGATGTAACTTGCAGCGATTACAAAAAGGTGCGTTCTTGTTGTAACCCTTCTTATCACTTGAACCAGCTGCATAAGCCTTGGCTACATTCTGCTTTTTGTTCTGAGAGCTGCTGTTACTACCCTTAGAGTGATCTTCTCACTTCCTTTTGTGGTCAGCACTCTTTTCTTAAACATCCTCCAGTTCCTGATCCATAAACTTGTTTGCTATCTCCATAGTCTCATGAAGATCTGCAGCTCTCGAGGTAGTCACATCACCTCTTATGGACTTTGATAAACCACCGATATACCTCTCAATCAATCTTGCCTCAGTCTGAACCATTTCAGGACATAGTAAAGCTAGCTCCTGAAATCTCTGGTTGTAAGCAGCTATATTGTTGTCTTGCACCTTCAAATTCCGAAACTCTATCTCCAACTTCTTGATCTCATTTCGTGGGCAATATTTCCTAATCACTAGTTCCTTAAAGTCTTCCCACGGCATGGCATAAGCAGCATCCATGTTAGCAGATTTCATGTAGTTGTTCCACCAGGTCAAAGCGCCATCCATAAAAGTGAAAGAGGCATACTTGACCCTGTCGTCATCGTTACAACCACTGATGCGAAACACAGTCTCTAGCTTCTCAATCCATCTAGTTAAGCCAACGACTCCCTCTGTTCCACCAAATCCTCCAACCATGATTTTTGGGAACTCAGAGTAAGTACAACCACGGCTATTGGTCACTGGCCTAGATGTTCCGGTGTTGGTGGTCGAATTGTTTATGGCTGCGAGAGCGGCGGCCACACGATCAGCAACAAGTTGATCTAGTGTTGCTTGATTCACCACTGGGTCATTAGCTGCGGCCCTGGTTGGGGCAACATTCTCAGCAGTTTGGCCCTGTGCGGCTCTTGTCGGGGCGACATTCTCAGCAGTCCTTCCCCTTACTGACCTTGTCGGGATAGGTGTGTTGGCGGTTTGTCCTCGTGTGACTCTGGTTGACTTTCGTTGGGTGCCATTTATCTGCATCACAAAAAGATGGCGATAAATGAGATTTTGTTTATGGGAGGAAAGAATCATATGAATATACGGATAGCGAAAACAGAATACAAGAATAAAGTCAACCACAGAGGAAAAACGAATAATCGAGTAGGAAAACTAAGCTTGTTATATATATCGAAAAGATAAAGGTTCACAAAATTACAAGCTTGGTTAATAGTTAGGTCTGGAATACTACAGAAATACTAGTCATCCTAATGAATACATCATCAACTACTACTAATCTAGGCTCGGTCACTATCTAGGCGTAACTGGTCAAATGCTAAAGTCAATCCTCCAATAGTAGTCTCCAACTGGCCTATACGATCTCTCAGCTCCTGATTCTCTCTCATCATTGCTCTAATAGTGTACTCTGCAGTCATAATCCTCTGCCACTGAGTACGGTCAACACCTCTGGCTTGTCTCAACATGCCCTGTATCCTGCTCTGGCCTCTACCTAAGCCAATAGTCGTGAAATCTAAATTGGTGTATGCTCAATGGGTGCTTAGGAATTTGGAGTAGGGTAAGTATGGTGATGTAGACACTGGAGAGGTGTGTGTATGCTGAGCTGGAATGGGTGGCTGAACAGCGGCTCTGACAACCTCCATCAACGGGTCATCCGCAAATGGAACTGGCTGTCGCAACGGAGAAGTGTGTCCAGCAGCAGATACGGGAAGTGTGCACATAATGAGGTACGTGCATCGGAAGGGAGAGACATAGTCCGTGACAAATATGGTGCGACACGTGTAAGTATATAGAAAATACTCATATAATATATGCTTAGTAAAATACTCGAATATCATATCATAACACTTAATCAAATAAAGCAAATAATGCTCAAATCATAGCAAGCTAAACTGGCAGGCATCTGGCGGTCATAAGGAAATTTTTTTCATAAATCGGTTATAGTTTAAGGTTTTTATAAACCTCGTTCTCTATAACCTAGGCTCTGAATACCAATCTGTAACACCCCAAAATCATAATATTGCGGAAGCATACACTTTGGGTGCTACTAAATCGATAATCACAATACAAGATATAGAGAACGGATTAAAAATCCGTTTTGAAATACATTACATAATTTAAGTCATGTTGTCTTACATAAAATCCATTTCAAATGAAAATGTAGCCCATTAAACAAAGAGGTCCAAATTTCAGAGTCAACGCAATACTAAAAACATTTCCAACATTTATTATGACCATCGCCAAGCCCTGCCTTCAGCTAACACACCTCAGTTTTCTGAGAAAAACATGCTAAAAGTCAGCTAACGCTGGTGAGTTCATAGGTTTAAAGTGAATAGCACATATGGACCAATCGCAATATCAGCAAAACAAATCAGCAATAACATACTAATCAGCTATGCAAACACTAAGCCTCATTTAACCGATCTGTGACATCGGCACGTGCCAATCTGGCATTAGCTATAAAAATTGGTGCCCGCGAGTGTTAATCCCCAGACACTCGGCCTATTATTCGATTGGTATATGTTCGCCTTGGCTATGCCGAGCCAACCGAACGGGGGTGTCATCCCCAATAGATCTATTTATATCAAACGGCTTCCTAGAAAGGAATTAACGGTTGATGATAGTGGGTGTAATGAGATTTAGCTAAACTTAGGTTTCTGCATACTAGTGTGTATAAAAACAAAATCCATTTTTGTTCCATGAAAACAGTTTTCCATGTTTCTCACCCCAAAGCTTGTAAAAACAAATCGTATAAAAATATGGGGCTATAAACTCACCTTCAATAAAACAACAATCTACTAATCAACAAAATAGTGCAACCTCACCGACACGCAACATAAATCAGTACGGCAAGTCTTAGCGAAATATTCGTGTCTTATATGTCTTAACTTTATTTGAAAAGTTTACTCGTGAACAATGCTCGTATATTTCTTGCTTGCTGTGTGGTATAGTATATTTCAAAATGATTTATCGTTGTAACTCTTGGTGGTGGCTCATGGTGAAAGTGTACAGTGGGAATACGTAACGGAACATCCGTGCAAGTATTCGCCGCAAGTATTATATATACATATAATCATACATGTATATATGTATATATATATTAGGTTAATTACTTAAGTATTTAATTAATTAAGAATTAATTAAATAGGTTTTTGAGAAATTAATAAAATAATAGAGTTAGTGGAGGATTATTATATTATAAATATTATTTATTATTTATAATACAATTTTAATAATAAGAAAATAAAAACATTGTTAAGTAACATAGAAAAATTTACTTAAGTTAAGTATTTTTACCTAAATACTCTAAGTGTTAGATTTTTAGAAAACTTGGGCATGACCCATTCGTTTATACAACGTTTCTATTTTCCTCAAATGTTGCAAAATTTTCCCAAATGACTCAGCTCGTTATCTATGTTAGGATCTCTGGGAAATAAGAGTTTCTCATTGCTGGGAGGATTGTTGGGATCTATGAGAAATAAGAATTTCTCATTGCTGCCGATAGTGAAGACTGGTTCCTGCCGATAGTGTTGCATTGCTGCTGCGGTTGGTTCCTGCCGATAGTATTGTTTTGTTTCTGCCGATAGTGCTTATTGCTGCGGATATTATTGTTTGTTATCCGTAGGTTTAGAAAGTTTGTTAGATTTATTTTTAGAAGAGATCTCGTTTATCTCTTCACACGTTTTCTTGTAAGACGGGTTAGGGTTAGGGTTTCTTATCATTATAAAAGAAACATCCCGTCCATGAGTTTGACATACTTTTAACGATTTCAATATTCAATAACACAATTCTTAGTTCATAGTCTGATCCATAGAGGGTCATTGTCCTTTATAGTTTTCTTCTTTATTATACTTGTTGTTTAGTTTCCGCATAAACACTTGTATTCTATACAGAGGTTCTTGTTTAACCAAGCTCAATCAAGCTCGAAGTACTCGATCCTACAAGTGGTATCAGAGCCTGGTAAAGATCTCTGATAAAGAAGAAAAAGTTCGATTTCATATCTCTTAACCCTCTTTCAATGGAAGACGAAATCCCTCAAAACAATGTCATTAACCAGGAAGATCACCAACCCAAACTTGAAACATCACAAGTCCAAACACAAATCGTCACCACTATGTCCACCAACAATGCTAAATTCCCATATCTGAAGAAAGACGAGTATGAAGTCTGGGCTATGAGAATGGAATATTGGATCACGAACAGTGATTAAAATCTGTGGAATGTGATTCTTAGGGGAAATAGCAAGAAGAATACTGGAAGGGATAATGATGGCCATATCTATATAGAGCCACCTGTTACAGCAGAAGAACACCTTGCTGTTCAAAGGGAAACCAAGGCAAGAACCCTTCTACTTCAAGCTATTCCAGAGGATTATATGAGTGATTTTCATCACTTGGATGATGCTAGAAAGATCTGGCATGCTGTAAAAGCCAGATTTGGAGGGAATGATGAATCCAGAAAGATGAGAAAGTCTATGCTCAAGCAAGAGTTTCAGGAATTCAAGATTTCTGAGGCTGAGGGAATTCACAAAGGGTATGACAGATTCCACAAGATCCTGAGCCAACTCAACCAGTTGAAAGCTAGGCCGGACGATGAAGATTGCAACACTAAGTTTCTGAGGGCTTTGCCACCATCCTGGTCTCAGGTTTCCATAACACTCAAGGCCAAAGGAGGACTGGATTATATGAGCTTTGATGATCTGTACAACAAGCTGAAAACCCTTGAAATTGATATCAAAGGATATTCCACCTATACACCCCATACTCCAACCCATACTGCCTTTGTTAGTAACTCTGGTGCTAACAAAGCATCATATGGAAACAGTCCAACACCATCAACATCATCAATCTCCTACTCACCTCCCACACCAAAAGCTCAGACCAGATCTGATAATCTTGTAGTAGATGTGCTTCATTCATTTGTTGCTGAGAGTACACCACAGCAGAAGATTGTGTATGAAGATTTCAATCAGGTTGATGAATTGGATCTGGAAGAGATGGACTTAAGATGGCAGGTGGCTATGATATCGTTGAAATTGGATAGGTTTGAAAAGAAGGCAGGAAGAAGGGTCAACTTTGATGGACAGGAACCTGCCAGGTTTGACAGAAGGAAGGTGAGGTGCTATAAATGTTCTCAAACAGGACATTTTGCCAGGGAATGTACAGATAAGAAGGTGGATGATAAAGCACGATATTCTGCTTTCAAAATTCAAGAGCTGGATTTAGAGGACCCCAAGGCTTTGGTATCTGTGGATTTGATGGTGGACTGGGAACATCATGAGAAAGCTGTTGCAAGTGGAGCAGAGAAGGTCTATGGGATGATAGCTGGATATGGTGAGAAGAAACAAGTGGCTGGTCAGTTTGGAATGATGGGTCATCCATCTCAGGTACAAAACTGCCCATTTGGTTGTGAATCTATATATGCTAAATTGAAACAGGAATTTGATGATATAGAAAGTGAAAATAAGGATAACTTTATTCAACTTAAGGCTCATAAAAAGGCTGTTAAAACATTAGAACAACAAAAGGTCTGGTATCAACAACAACAGTCTGCTTATGAAGTGAAAATAAAGGTTTTGGAAAGAGATTTAAAAAATGCCACTAATGAGTTTAAACATTCTGAAAGGGAAAAAGCTAAGGTAGTGTTAGAAAATCAAGAGTTACAGTCTAAGCTAGATAATTCCTTAGCTAGATTTGATAAGTGGAAAGACTCATCCAAAAACCTTCACATGCTTATTGATAGTTCTATGTCTACTAAAACTAAAAGAGGTTTAGGGTTCGGTGACCTAATAGGGCCAAATAAGTATTATGACCCTAATGAGTATAGTGTTTTTAACCCGGAACCTGTAGATTATAGAAAACCTATAAAGTATGTGAAGGAGGGAGGAATGAATGATGTTCCTCCACCCGTAACTGAAACATTTAAACCTGCAGACCCCTATGTTAACTCTGATGATTCACAGATAATTTATGGCAAAAAGGCAAAGAATTTGCCTAATCTTGATTGTGACTCTAATGAATTTGTCTCTTGTTTTTACAGTGACAAATCTTCAGAAATCAAGACTAATGACTATGCCACATGTGGATCAAGTGACAAGTCAGCATCAATAAAATCAGGAGATCTCTCCTCAGAAGTAGCTACTGATGAATCTCAATCAAAGACAGCTGCATTTGAAGATATTTCTTTTGATAGTGTTAAAAACAATAATGTTTCTAGATGTGGTTCTGTTTCAAACAATTCTAGTTGTGGTTCTGTTTCAAACAATTATGGTTGTGATTTTAATTCTGTTAAGGATAATTTTGTTTCATGTGTTGGTTTGAATGATTCTGTTTGCAATGAAAAAGTTATTGTTAAGAAAAAGTCCCCTAGAAAGAAATCTTGCTTTGTGTGTCGTAGTTATGATCATCTTATTAAAGATTGTGAATATTATGAAAAACAGATGGGTTTATATGCATGTCAAAATAGGTCTGTATGGAAAAATGTCAATGATATTCCTCCTTATATTCCTCAAGCAGCAAGGAGAACTTCAGTTGCTACTGGCAAGCCAGTTTCTGCTGGTAAGCCTGTTGCTGCTGATAAGTTCGTTCCTGCCAATAAGCCTGTTGCTGCTGCTTATCTTGTTCCTGCCGGTAGGATCAATCCTGCTGGTTGGAGAAGCAATATTGTTAGACCTTTCAGCAGACCTACTAGTACTTACTTTCAAAATGATATGAGACCTGTTTGTTTTGACACCATGCACAAGGGAGGGGCAAGATGGAAAACTGCTGTTAAGTCCTCAGCAGGTTGTTCTTGGAAAATCAAAAACCAACATATGAAAATGGGGTCCAAGATCAATGGTGGATCTCATCAATCTCCAGGGTTTAATTCTTATTGATCCACTAGGCAGGCTCAAGTCAGCAATGGCTTGAGTCTCTCTTGTATCTAATGTTGTATATGTATTCTTTCTCTCAGGATTTTCCTTTTAGAAGTAAAGATGTTGGAATTGTTGACAGTGGATGTTCCAGGAGTATGACAGGGAATTTGGAAAGATTGCATGACTTTGTGCCTTTGAATGGAGGTACTGTGACATTTGGAGGAGGAGATGGAATAATTTCTGGGAAGGGAACTATCAAAACTGCCAAGCTGGACTTTGAAGATGTGCTTTATGTGAAGGAACTCCAAAACTTCAATTTGTTCTCTGTCTCTCAAATCTGTGACAAGAAGAACAGTGTTCTCTTCACTGAGAATGATTGCTTTGTGCTGTCCAAAGACTTCAAGTTGCCTGATGAAAGTCAGGTTGAACTTAAAGTTCCTAGGACTTACAATCTTTATAGCTTCAATCTTAGTGATGTTCAGCCTGAGGGTTCACTTGCTTGTCTGGTTGCAAAATCTTCTGTGGATGAATCTAATAAATGGCACAGAAGAATGGCTCATGTGAATTTCAAGACCATTAACAAGCTGGCTAAGAATGGTTTGGTTAAAGGGCTTCCTCTCAAGATCTTCTCGAATGAACACAATTGTGTTGCCTGCAACAAAGGAAAGCAACACAAAGCTTCATACAAGGCTATCTCTGCTGTGAGTACCATTATTGAGCCTCTGCAGCTTCTCCATATGGATCTCTTTGGTCCTACCTCTATCAGAAGTATTGACCACAAGTATTATTGCTTGGTGATTACAGATGATTTTAGCAGGTTTTCTTGGACTTTCTTTTTGGGTACGAAAGATGAAACTTATCCAGTTCTTAGGGATTTTATTGCCTTAATAGAAAATCAGCTAAGTAAAAAGGTTAAGTCTATAAGGTGTGATAATGGCACAGAGTTTAAGAATTCTAATCTTATTGAACTCTGTAGGAGTAAGGGGATAAAAAGGGACTATAGTAATGCTAGAACTCCACAACAAAATGGGGTTGCAGAAAGGAAAAATAGGACCCTGATAGAAGCAGCTAGGACTATGTTAGCTGAATCTAAGATACCCACTATGTTTTGGACTGAAGCAGTATGCACTGCTTGTTATGTGTTGAATAGGGTATCTATTACTAGTCCTCACAATAAAACACCTTATGAACTTTTGTCTGGGAAGGTTCCAAACATTAGTTACCTTAAGCCTTTTGGATGTCATGTCACAATTTTGAACACTAGTGATTACCTAGGCAAGTTTGATGGGAAGGCTGATGAAGGATTTATTATTGGATATTCTGCTCATAGTAAAGCCTATAGGGTTTATAATCTGTCTTCTAAGAAAATAGAAGAAACTCTCAACTTAAGATATCTTGAGGATAAACCTAATTTGCAGGGTGCTGGTCCAGAGTGGTACTTTGATTTGGACTATCTGACTGACTCTTTAGGTTATAATAGATTCAAATCAAATCTATCTATTGGTACACATGTTTTTCAATCTAACAGTGCAGGTACCTCAGATGATGATTCTGATGCAGAGAGTGATGAACGATCTATAGTTGTTCCTTCTTTTCCCTCTAACAACATTTCAGGTTCAAAGCTCAAAGATTCTTCTGATATGGCTGGAGGTGATTCTAGTTTTGCAGAAGATCTTGCTAGGCTTCAAAGACAAGAGTATAATGCCAAGAGAGCTGCTGAGATGTTTGGTTCTGGGTTTTCTAAAGAGACAGAGGAGATTCTGAGAAAGGCTGAAGCTGAAGTTAGAAGGCAACTGAATTCGACTGGTGGTATTCCTGTTCCTGCTGATGCCATTCCTGCTGGTAGTGGATCTGTTCCTGCCGATCCTTCTAATGTTTCTGCTGATGTTTCTATTCCTGCTGATGTTCCTGTGTCTACTCCATCTGTTGACACTTTGGGTATTGATAACTCCCCTGAAAGGTTTCCAATCCCTTCTGATCTTGGAAATTCAGTCTCTTCAAAAGATAAGCTGGAAGATCCTCATCATCAATCTAGAACAGACATTTTCACTTCTTCCTCATATGATGATGACTTCAACCCCTCTATTACTAATCAGGCATCCTCCATTGATGTCAATCCCATTGTTACCAAGAGGATCAATACAGTTCATCCTCAGTCTTTGATTCTTGGAGATCTTAATTCCCCTGTTCAGACAAGAAGTAAACTACATCAACCCAAGTTTGGAGAATCTGCTTTTCTCAGTTATATACAGGATCAGTTGAGGAGCAATCATACTGATTACTTACATTGTCTGTATGCTTGTTTCTTATCTCAAGTTGAACCAACTAGTATAGCTCAAGCTCTTGCTAATAATGATTGGGTTGAGGCTATGCAAGAGGAGATGCAGCAGTTCCAGAATCAGAAAGTATGGATGTTGGTACCTTTGCCTGTAGGAAAGCATGCTATTGGAACTAAATGGATTCTAAAGAATAAAAGGGATGCTAGGGGAATTGTGGTTCGAAATAAAGCTAGATTGGTAGCTCAAGGTCATAGACAAGAAGAGGGGATTGATTATGATGAGGTGTTTGCACCAGTGGCAAGAGTTGAAGCTATCCGATTGTTCTTGGCTTTTGCTTCCTTTATGGGGTTTGTAGTATATCAGATGGATGTGAAGAGTGCATTTTTGTATGGAAGGATTGAGGAAGAGGTTTATGTTACTCAACCACAGGGATTTGTGGATCCTCAGAATCCTAATTTGGTTTACAAAGTGGTTAAAGCACTTTATGGTCTTCATCAAGCACCAAGGGCTTGGTATGCAAGGCTATCAGCCTTTTTGCTGAAACATGGTTACAGAAGAGGAACTATTGATAAAACTCTTTTTATCAGAAAGAACTTCAAAGATATCATTCTGGTACAAGTTTATGTAGATGATATCATCTTTGGTTCCACTAATGAAGCCTGGTGCAGGGAGTTTGAAGAATTGATGAAGAGTGAATTTGAGATGAGTGCTATGGGTGAAATGACTTTCTTCTTGAGTCTTCAGGTTAAGCAGAAACCAGATGGGATCTTTATTTGCCAGGAGAAGTATGTTTATGACATACTTAAGAAGTTTGATATGGAAAATGTGAAGATTGCTACAACTCCTTTTGAATCTCCAAAGCCTAAGTCCAATAATGAACTTGATGCTACAGTTAATGTTCATCTATATAGGTCCATGATTGGATCACTCATGTATTTGACAGCTTCAAGACCTGATATCATGTTTGCTGTTGGTGCATGTGCTAGACATCAGGTTACACCATTGACTTCTAACCTAAATGCAGTTAAGAGAATCTTCAAGTATTTGAAAGGACAGCCAAAGATGGGACTTTGGTATCCCAAAGACTCTCCTTTTGTGTTGGAAGCCTATAGTGACAGTGATTATGCTGGGGCTAACTTTGATAGGAAGTCTACTACTGGAGGTTGTCAGTTTCTGGGTAGGAGGTTGGTTTCTTGGCAGTGCAAGAAGCAGACTATAGTGGCTACATCTTCTACTGAGGCAGAGTATGTTGCTGCTGCTAGTTGCTGTGGACAGGTTCTTTGGATGCACAATCAGCTGTTGGATTATGGGTTCAACTTCATGAACACTAAGATCTTTATTGATAATCAAAGTACTATGTGTATTGTTAAGAATCCTGTTTATCATCAAAGGACAAAGCATATTGAGATTCGACACCATTTCATAAGAGATGCTTATGAGAAGCATCTTATTCAGGTGGTTAAGATTCACACAGATGATAATGTGGCTGATTTGCTGACCAAGGCTTTTGATGGACCAAGGTTTAAACATTTGGTGGTCCATATTGGGATGGTTAATCCCTAGATACTGAGCTTAAGGGGAGGATTGCAGCTTAAGGGGAGGATGAAGCTTAAGGGGAGGATTATTCTTGTTGTTGTTGTATTTCTATCTTTCTTTCTTTTGGTTACTTTTCTTATTTTCTTTCTTTTCTTTTGGTGTGTTTCTGATTTCTTTTTGGTAGTCTTCACCAAAATATATATATATATATATATATATATATATATATATATATATATTATTTTGTATATTTTGTGTGCTAATAAGTTGGTTTGAGCAACACCTTGCAGGTACAGTGTTGGTGTTTACACCTGCACAATAAATGGTGCTCAACTCACCATGTCTTGCAGACAAGAAAGAGTTGACTCACCATGAGGGTACGGCTCTGGTGTGATAATCAAATCCGTTGATAGCTATAATAGCTTGCTCAAAGCTATAGGGTACTTCCACTCACCCATGATTCAGTTCTGAGAGTTGAAAATGGTTCTCAATTCACCATGGATGTAACCCTTTATGGGATCCAAAGAATTGGCTAGTCCACAAAAGTATGGTTTGTGGTAAAGACACTTGGTATCCATATTTGGTATTCAATTCACCAAGGTTTGCTGTAACCTAAGAATTGACTAGTCCTGAGCAAACGGCTACAGGTAAAGACAAGTCAAATCCGTTTATAGTTGCTGATTTGCTAATAAATCAGATTGTTATCAGTGTACCATGGTCTAACAAACCTAAACATTGGCTACTCCAGTAGTGATGGCTATTGGTAAAGAGATATCAAATCCATTAATTTTCAATGATTCACCTCTCATAAGAGTTAACACACCTGGATGTGATGAGAATAGTATGAAACTTAAATGATTTGATGTACATATTGTCATTAGTAGCAGCCAAGTTCAATTGAATGTAATGGTGACCAGTATACATGTTTTGAAGAAGATTTCCTATTCCTGCTGAACTATTGAAGTTGCTGCTAGATGCTATAGAGGTTGGAATCTTGCAGGTTATGGATGTTGCTGCTGGCTACTAATTGTTGTTGTTGCTAAGTCGCAATCCTCAAGCCTGAGAAGTTAAAGCTCTATCACATTGGAATCTTGCAGGTTAACCTAGTCAACCTCAAGATTAGGGGAGGATTGTTAGGATCTCTGGGAAATAAGAGTTTCTCATTGCTGGGAGGATTGTTGGGATCTATGAGAAATAAGAATTTCTCATTGCTTCCGATAGTGAAGACTGGTTCCTGCCGATAGTGTTGCATTGCTGCTGCGGTTGGTTCCTGCCGATAGTATTGTTTTGTTTCTGCCGATAGTGCTTATTGCTGCGGATATTATTGTTTGTTATCCGTAGGTTTAGAAAGTTTGTTAGATTTATTTTTAGAAGAGATCTCGTTTATCTCTTCACACGTTTTCTTGTAAGACGGGTTAGGGTTAGGGTTTCTTATCATTATAAAAGAAACATCCCGTCCATGAGTTTGACATACTTTTAACGATTTCAATATTCAATAACACAATTCTTAGTTCATAGTCTGATCCACAGAGGGTCATTGTCCTTTATAGTTTTCTTCTTTATTATACTTGTTGTTTAGTTTCCGCATAAACACTTGTATTCTATACAGAGGTTCTTGTTTAACCAAGCTCAATCAAGCTCGAAGTACTCGATCCTAAAATCTATATGTGCAAAATACGTTCGTAATATATATCTTGGTCATCGTAAATATTTTATCGTTATAATTATTGTTAAGTTTAGTTATTAACAATAGATTTCGACACAAAGTCAATATTTAGCCGAAAGTCAACAAAAGTCAATATTAATAATAATTTGGTTAAAATGTAATTTTTCACCCTTTTGGAGACTAAGCATTTCAAAACAAGTCCAAAATTAGTTTTTCGTTATATTTATCGTTTCGTTAGGTTATAATATTCATAGCGAGTCGGAAAGTATTCCAAAAATCATTTTTGTCATCTAACTTACCTATTGGGCTGATTTATGAAATAAGCCCAATAGTTAATTTTTAGCCCAAATCACATTTTTAGTTAAAATGTGTATATCGCCGCGTTTCTAAAAATCATTTAACACGTCTATTAAGTCCGTTTGGTCAAAAAGTCAAAATTACAAAATTTCACCTTGAGCTCGGCCCAACAGCCTCCACGTGGGCTTTTGAGTCCAAATTTCATATTTTGTCCATTGTTTTGTAAATTTGTAATTATTAGTTACGTATTAAACTTTAAGCTTATCAATTAAGCTCTAATAAATAAGCTATTTAGCCAAATAGTCAACTATGACCAAAATAAGTTCTATTCGACCCATATATTGTATCTCAACTTATTTTCTCATTTTTACTAGTCATTCTTTATTACTTATGGCTTATTTAATAAGCTATTCCAAATAAGCAGTTAAGTATATTTTTCCACCATTTCACCACTTGAGCCAAAATTTTATGTTTTTCAAAACCCCAATAATCTTATATGTTTATTTTTTTATTTTGGCAGATTCATCCATATGGTCTTAAAAATGTTTATATTGCTTAATCTCGCGTAATTAACGTAAAGCTTGTTTGTAATATCAAACTAACACTACATGTTACAAGATTTACCACACAAGCAAGAAATTTACTAATTGTTCATATGTCACCAAAAATGTCAAGCACTATGTACCAATACACAAACCCTAGCTTTTTCCACATTATCAAAACATATACATTTAACCATTTTAATCATCATTAGACATCAAATGAACAATAAATTAACAAGATTAGAAAAAATTTATGAGTTCTTACAAAGCTTTTGTGGTTAACGTGAGTAGGAGAGACCAAGAACACCCAAAACTTCACCAAAATTACCCAAATCACGTTCCAAATAACCCGTAAAGCTTGAATATACACTTCAATTTGATTTAACTTCAAAGAAAATTATGGGATCTTGATGATGAGAGTGTGCCGTGAGTTTTTAGATCAAAAATGATCTAGGTAAGTTGATATGTGTATAAAGGATAAGTATATTTGGTTTAGAGTCATTTAAGGTAAAATGTGATATTATATATAATGATATAACTAGTTAGTGGGGTGTTTTGGCTTGTAGTGGTGACATATCACCTTACGGTCGGTTCTAGTAAGTATTAGGGGAGGTAATATTTAATTTTTACTCCACATTGGTGTATCGTGTGTCAGTTTGAGTTTAAACGTGACCGTAAAGTCCCGGTTTGACCTTTTTGGACACGTATGCGTAAAATAAAGTTCTTATCCACGTTTTTGTCAGAAATTTAATAAAATATTATTACTGACTGAAAAATATATTTATTTGACTGTTACCATGTGTACTGTGCTGTCGGTACGCGCGTGCGGTTGTTTTTCAGAAAAATGCGAGAAAGCTCTCAGTTAATTACGAGACTTGTCAGTAACTATCAGAAATAGGATAAATGAGACTTAATGACAAAAATATACTTTTTATGCAGTGACTGTAAGCTACAGTATGCGGGACAGCTCCCAAAAATGCTCAAAAATACTCAGAAACATGCAAATTGTAACACCCCAACCCGACAAGGGTAAAGATATCACAACAATGGTGGCATATCAGAAGTCACAAACATTCAATAAATAAAACATCATAAGTCTTAACATTAAATCCAAAATAAGTCAACATGACTTAAATCAAAATGCAAGACAAAATGACCTAAGTACAAAATCCAATATTTAAATGCCTAAACAATGGCATAATAAAATAAATAGAAGTTCAAATGGTAACGCTAAATAACTAAGGTCGACTCCGAAATAGATCGCTCTCATCCCAAAGCTAAACCCGGCTCCTAGCTTAAGTACCTGCCGCAGAAAAAGAAATGCGGCTGAGCTTCAAAAGCCCAGTGAACAGATATATAGATAACGGGAACAAATAGCAGGTAGCAAATACAAAAGCAAATCAGGAATACAAAATCATACCAATACGAATTCACAATGAAAGGAATGAGAAATGAATCATGAATAAAAGAAAAGAACGAAGTGAAATAAGATTTAAGAAAACAAAACACAGCAATTCATCACGAGCCCAAACGACTTACAATACCATAGCAAATAATAAATAAAACAAACCTGTGTACAGTGATCAGCTCTCAGACCAAGTGAAAGACGTGTATCGCACACACAATCAGTCACCAGATATAATGACTATAACATATAACATATACAGATAACAGGTCAAATCTAGAGTGCACCCATACGCCCCACAGACAAATCAATAATCATAATTATAATGGCCATAGCAAATAATAAATAAGGGACGGAACAGGTCATCACTCTCCTGCCCTAGAGTCATGTCAGAGGTGCGTCAATGACATGGACATGAAACCCTAATTCCTAGTGATTGGCTCGTAATATCAAACTGTAGATCAAAGGTCGGGCGTACTATCAAATAATCAAAATCATATCTTAAGGGTACATGGCAAAAGATTCGAATCAAAGATCATATCGAAAGTTCACAAACAAAAGGGAACATAGCAGTGGTATAGGGAATCCTAATAAGGAAATGAATTCTGAAAGAAAAAGAACTGAAAAGCCCTTACTGAAATGACGGAATATCTGTACCTTATTAGCCAAGCAAAAGACAAGAAAGCAAACACGAAGCAGAAATCAAGGCTTCTCCTTCTTCACACCTAAAGAAGTAGAAGACGGAATTATGAATTATTCAAACTCAGATTATTACTTTTAGTTTTACTTTTCCATTTTGTAACTTTCCAGGTTTAGTAAGATGTTAATATTCCAGATTAGGTTAAGTCCTTATTTCATGATCATTATGGAATTAAGGTACCTTTTATCAAGTTACAAAAGTTTAGGGTTTTAATTGTAATTTCATTAGATTCAAAGGTTTAAAATGAAAATACTTTAAGTTACTGATTTAATCCCTATGATATCTATATTTACCAAACAAGTACTTTATTTCACAAGTTTACAGAGCATCACCTCAGAATTATATGAAGTACGAATTTGACCCTCAAAATTTAGTAATTACACAATTGGTCCCTTAACTTTACAAAACTTACAATTTAAATCATAATTTATTTATAATTACATATCAATCCCATAAATACTCAAATTTACCAATTACACCCTTAATGACATTATTTACTCGGAATAACTTCAAGTTTCCCAAATTTACACTTTTAGTCCTTCTACTTTAATTATTTACAATTCGACCCTTATAAATATAGTTAATTCATTTTCTTGCACATTTACACTTAGGACCCTCAAGTTATATTTTTCTCATATTCCTACTGACTTATATGACATTACAAAAATATCCCAGAAGTTTCAAAGTTGGCAAAACAAGCCCTTATACTTTTATTTATAAATCGTATAGCCCTTTTTATTTGTAAAACCAAACCCTACTTTCATCAAATCATTAAACCATCATGACATCATCATTAAAACATTAATTACATCAGATCTATACACATGAACCCTAACCCTAATCCATTCTAGGGTTTATTCTTATTTTTCTTTATTTCCTCTAAAATCCGATTATACACAATAATTCACATCAATTATTTTGAGCTTCTATAAATCATGTGGTTATTTTTCTAGGCTTATATGATCAGTATAGGACATGTAAAAATTATGGTTACACTCCAGAAAAATTGAATGACATTCTTTGGAAATTATGTGCGTTTTATCTCTTATAATTTCGTACGCTTTGTTTAGCTTGCCTGATCTATGTTGAACATTTTTAATGAGTTATATACAACATATAGATCATTAGAAAAATGCTAGATCAATTATAGAACGTAAAGATTTGTCGTGTGGATTTTATACCTATCGAGTGCAATAGATCGAACAAAACAAAACACCACAATCGAACGAAAGCTTCCACGACCCAACTCTTATTTTTCCTAGCTTGCTTACACCTTGATCAACTCCAGAAAATTGCTTGCTCAGGTCCAGAAGTCGCAAGGACATTTTGGTCGAATTTAGTGTGTAGCGATTTAGGGTTTTCGGAATTTAGGGTTTTGCAAAATAATGATTTGATTGTGTATATAATAATAGCCGATTAGGAGGGGGGATATACTCCAGATTTTTGGCCCATAAGTTAGCTCAAAATCACACTTTGATTTGGTGTATAATTCCTATATTTATTTTGTAATTATCTTAAACAAAATGATTTTATAAAATATATATTAAGTTTATTTAATTTATTTTCGGATCATATATAAGTGTATATGTGATTTTGTAATTTTTGTACATTCAAAGTAATGTAATGTTGTCCCAGAAATTTATTTTGTTTCATATGTAGTTCGTTTTCAGAAGTTTGGAATCAATTCAAAATTGTTATAAGTTATTTATTTAGGTTTTATGGCTTCAGGGGTAATTTGGTCATTTTATAGGTTATCTGAATTTCAGGTATTACAACTTCTTCCCCACTAACCAAAAATAATTTCGTCCTCGAAATTTGTAGGAAGTAGAAAGAAAAGAAAAGAAAAGAAAGCGGAAAACAAACAAAGGAGAACGGAAAACAAAACAAGGACATACCGGATTAAAACGAGAACTGCGGATAACTAGCTCGTATTGACTCTTCAGTTTCCCAGGTAGCTTCACGCTCCGGGTGATTCCTCCAACGAATCTTTACGAACGGGATAACTTTGTTTCTCATGACTCGTTCCTGACGGTCCAGAACCGCTTCCGGTTCTTCAGACAAAGACATATCAGGCCGGATCTGATCAAGTAGATAAGATACAAAATGCAGTGGGTGATAATTTTATCCTCTCAGGAGAGATACATGGAATACATTATGCACATGAGATAGCTGAGGAGGTAAAGCCAAACGATAAGAAACCTCCCCAATACGCTCCAGGATTTCGAACGGTCCAATAAATCGAGGACTCAACTTGCCCTTGATTCCAAAACGCCTGACACCACGGAAAGGAGATACTTTCAGGAATACCCAATCACCTACATTAAATTCTAGATCCCGACGGTGCTTATCAGCATAGCTTTTCTGGCGAGCACGCGACTCTTTCAGTTTTTCTCTAGCAACAGCTACCTTTTCATTCGTGATCTCAATCATCTCAGGTCCTTCAATCAGACGTTCACCTACTTCATTCCAACAAACAGGAGCCCTACATTTCCTACCATACAACATCTCGAAGGGAGCCATTCGAATACTCGCATGCCAACTGTTTTTATACGCAAACTCTACCAAACACAAGTACTCATCCCAACTACCTGCCCATTCCAACGCACAAGCTCTTAACATGTCTTCCAAAGTCTGAATGGTCCTCTCAGACTGACCATCAGTTTGGGGATGAAATGCAGTACTAAACTTAAGGCGAGCGCCCCAAGCTTTATGAAGTCCCTTCCAAAAACGCGAAGTGAAACGAGGATCACGATCTGAAACAATAGACGAAGGCATACCATGCAATCGAACGATCTCTTGCTGAAAAACTTCCGCCAACTTACTGACACTATAGGTCATACGGATAGGTAAGAAATGAGCGGATTTAGTTAGCCGATCAACGACCACCCAAATCGCATCATGTCTTTTACGAGTAACAGGCAGACCACAAACGAAGTCCATGGAAATATCATCCCATTTCCATGTAGGAATCTCCAAAGGTTGTAATAGACCACTATCTCGCTGATGCTCAATCTTAACTTGCTGACAGGTCATGCATCTAGGGACAAATAACGCCACATCTTGCTTCATACCGTTCCACCATAAATGTTGCTTAAGATCCCGATACATCTTGGTAGAACCAGGATGGATAGCTAAAGGAGAACTGTGAGCCTCAGTCAACACAACCTCACGCAATTCAGAATCATTAGGCACGCATAAACGATCCTCATACCAGACAACTCCATCGTCATCAACTCTAAACTCAGTTTGCTTACCCTCTTCAATATTCTGAACTATAGCCCAAAGCTCACCATCATCTTTCTGAGCCTCTTTAATACGCAACATCAGATTTGACTCAATCTTTAAACTAGCCCAGTAACCAACATCACGCCGAAAACATAACTCAACATCCAAACGCTCCAAATCCTTGAGGACATGCGGATCAATCTCCAAACTAGCAATCACTCCAGATTTCCGACTAAGTGCATCTGCAACCACATTAGCCTTACCTGGATGATACTGGATGTTCGTGTCATAATCTTTCAGAAGCTCCAGCCATCGCCTCTGCCTCATATTAAGCTCCTTCTGAGTAAAGATGTATTTGAGGCTCTTGTGATCAGTGAAGATATCACATGATTCACCATACAAGTAATGCCTCCAGATCTTCAATGCAAAAACTACAGCTGCCAATTCTAGATCATGAGTTGGATAATTTTCCTCATAGGGTTTCAGTTGTCTCGAAGCATAGGCAATAACCTTGCCATTTTGCATAAGCACACAGCCCAAACCCTTTTTAGAAGCATCACTATAGATTTGGAAACCTCCAGAACCCGATGGTAAAGTTAGAATAGGTGCGGACACCAAACGCCGTTTCAACTCTTCAAAACTCTGCTCACGCTCATCAGTCCATACGAACTTTTCACCCTTCCGCATCAATTGAGTCAATGGCAAAGCCAACTTAGAAAATCCTTCCACAAACCGCCTGTAGTAGCCAGCTAATCCAAGAAAACTCCTGACTTCAGTCACAGTGGTAGGTCTCGGCCACTTGGTGATAGCCTCGACTTTAGATGGATCCATGGTGATACTTTCTGCAGACACAATGTGACCTAGGAAAGCTACTTGGTTCAGCCAGAATTCACACTTAGAAAATTTCGCGAATAATTTCTGCTGCCTCAGGATACCTAAAACAATACGCAGGTGTTGCTCGTGCTCCTCGGACGATTTAGAATACACTAGAATATCGTCAATGAAAACGATGACGAATTTATCAAGAAATTCATGGAAAACCCGATTCATTAAATCCATAAACACGGCAGGAGCATTTGTTAAGCCAAAAGGCATAACCAGGAACTCATAGTGTCCATAACGGGTGCGGAAAGCAGTCTTAGGTACATCCTGCTCTTTAACTCGCAATTGGTGATAACCCGATCGCAAGTCGATTTTGGAGAAAACTTTAGCTCCTTGCAATTGATCAAACAAGTCATCAATACGAGGAAGCGGATAACGGTTTCGAATGGTAATGCGATTAAGCTCACGATAATCAATACACAGACGCATAGACCCATCCTTCTTCTTCACGAAAAGCACAGGAGCACCCCATGGCGAAACACTAGGTCGAATGAATCCACAGTCCAGCAACTCTTCCAGTTGCTCCTTCAGCTCTTTCAGTTCAACAGGTGCCATCCGGTATGGAGCCTTGCAGATAGGTTCGGCACCGGGAATTAGATCAATAGAAAATTCCACTTCTCTAGCCGGAGGAAGACCAGGAAGTACTTCAGGAAAAACGTCAGCAAACTCCTGAATAATGGGAACACTAGAAATATCCGGACTCTCAACAGACAAATCCTTAACTGAGGCTAGATAACCTTGGCAACCATGAGACATCAAGGTTCGAGCTTTCAAGGCGGAAATGATTTTAACAGTTCTAAGAGGGCGAGATTCATGGTAAATGAATTCAGGATTATTTAGATCACCGAAAATCACATTTCTGGCGTGGCAGTCAATGGTTGCTCGATGGAAAGCCAACCAATCCATACCCAGAATGACATCAAAGTCAATCATGTCTAGAGGAAGTAAATTTGCCGGACGAATCCGATCATCAAAGCGTAACGGACAGTTCAAATATTCATGGTTGATAAGAATGTGGTTTTTCATGGGGGTTGATATAGCAATTGGGTTATTTAGTGGTGTTGCAGGTATGTTCAGTTTCTTTGCCAATTTCATAGATATGATAGAATGCGTTGCTCCAGTGTCAAATAACGCGAAAACAGTAAAATCACCAATATACAAAAAGCCGGTAATGGTACCTGTAGCCTTAGCCGCCTGATCCCGCGTAGTAGAAAACACACGCCCAGTATTCGGAGGTAGAGGAGGCGGAGGAAGAAGATAGTTCTTAGCAGATGCAGGATTCTGCTTTGGGCAGTCCTTCACCCGATGCTCAGCAGATCCACATCGGAAACACGCACCAGTTGCTCTACGACACTCTCCTGGATGATTTTTCCCACAAGTAGTACAAATAGGAGGTGGAGGTAAGTTCCCAGATGAACCCTTCTGAGAACTCGATCCAGAACCACGAGACTGCTGCTGAAAACCCTTAGAAGGCTGATCCTTCCACTGCTTCTGACCATTATCCTGCCTAGAAATCGAACCAGCATCCTGACCTCTAGAATCTGGTTTCCGCTGATCATAGCTCCTACCTGACTGACCCTGATAATCACGACCACGATCTGACTGACCCCGCTGTTCAAAGCCCTTACCAGAAAACCCCTTGTTGTCCCGATTCTGACTCTGCGGCTGAATCCTGTCGCCATCACGGTTTCGCTTGTACCCTACCTTCTCATGAAATATCTCGATGTTGCGAGCTGCGTCGCAACATGCTGACGGATCAGCGAACTCCTGATTAAGAAGACGGTCTAAAACCCAACTCTTCAGTGTCCACTTATAATGCTTAGCTTGATGCTCAGCATCCCCAGCAACCGGGCCCACAAAGCTAACCAATCTCTGGAATCGCTCCAGAAATTCCCCTGCATTCTCAGACTCAAGCTGAGAGATAGTGTTGTACTCCCGAATAAATCTCTGCTGTTCGGACACAGGGAAGTACCGATTATAGAACGTAGCACGAAAATTAGCCCAAGTACAACCAAGAACATAAGCATCACCTCCCTTAGCTTCCTTGTGCGCCTTCCACCAGTTAAGCGCATCTCCCTCAAGCTTAAACGCAGCCAGACGAGTCTTAAACACGTCTTCACAACCCAATACCTCAAACAGCTTCTCCATGTGTGTTATCCAGTCCTCTGCAGCATGAGGAGTAGCCGCAGAACTGAACGACACCGACTTAAGTTTATTGAAACTCTCAAGCCAACCATTAATGGTAGTGGGTCGGCCCCGACCACCAGTACCACCAGCACCACTAGAGGGACCAGCACCACCAGAGTCACCAGAGGGACCAGCACCATTACGAAAATCATTGATCATCCGAGTGATCACCTTGTTATAATTAAGCCCAGTTAGTAGATTGGCTATAGCATTAGTGATGAAGCGAAAAGTGTACCGCTTTTAAGGGGTCATTTAAGCCCTAAATCGTATTTATTTGATCAAATATCGCCCTAAATCGTTCCTTTTGTCATTTTAGGTACTTTTGAGAAGAAATCTGGAAAAGGAGGCATTTTGGACGTTTTTGGAGCATAAAAGTGAAGAAAACAGCAAAGTCTCAAAAATCGGCTGAAAGTTACCTTTGACGGCGTCATATTTAACCCTGGACGGCGTCATGGCTTGGCAAAAGTGGTGGATGTGAAATTTACTCATGATAAGCCAGAGAAATTGCATGGAAATTTTGACGGCGTCACGCTTTAATCTGATCAAGGTCGTCACGTTATAATTCAAAGAGGGACGGCGTCACGTTCATAGTCTGACAGCGTCAAGCCTTGATAAGCCAGAACGGATTTTGGAGAGCTAAAGAGGGACGGCGTCAAGAAGGTCATCCGAGAACCCTAAAAGCGGCGAGGTGACGGCGTCACACTCCATAACGTGACGCCGTCAGATACAAAAGTCTATATATAGTTTTCTAATTTTTTGTCATTAGTGTGGAACTTATTGGGGAACTTTGTGTGTGAAAACCCTAGGACGAATTTGGCAGCTCTTTCAAGGCTTTTTGCCTTGAGATCTTCCATGTTACATTGAAGATAAGTTATCAATTAATCATTCAATATGTCTATGTGTTGTTTGATTCTATCTTATTCTTGTCTTTTGTTTAACATGTTAGGCTAGATTTATCTTGTGTTTGCTTAGATCTAATGAAACCTAGCTATTGATTATTGGTTATTAGTGTGTTGTTAGTTGTATTGGATGATTGTTCATCTATGTTAGGCTTAAGAAAACTGGCTAACTTCCTATTCGGTAACTTGCTTGAACGTCTTAAGAAACATGAACCAATGCGTACTAAAGGTTTTTATGGTTGTATTTAATGCACAAGCGAATTCTAGTGATCCCATGTTAGGAGCTTCCTAGCCGGCTCGACATAGGAGTGAAGTAGGAGCTTGTAGAGTTGGGGAAGTACGTACGCCACCCCACGAATGGTATTAAGGAATACACCCGTTATCCACGCGACTAATACACACTAATCAACCGGTAAAAGATAGTTAGGGAGTAAGGAAATCTAAGTAAACACATTTCCCTCCACATAAGTTTTCACCAACATTTTCATTTTTGTTATTTTATTTTATTTGCATTCGTAGTAATTTGGGTTAGTTGACTAGCAACTAATTCCGCCCACCCTTTCAAACCCGAGATTTTACTTGCTTTCATAAAAAAATATAAAAACATAAAATGAATCTTCTCTCACCCTTAGACCTATTAGAGTAATTTTTCATACCTAACGAACACTATTCCCTGTGAAGAACGATCAATCCCCCGTACTTACCACTACACTATACTACATCGGTCAGGTACACTGCCTGGTGGGGTTGTAAGCCTCTTGAGATCCCTCGAGAGGTAAAACCTGTTGTAAGGTCGCAAAACCACGCATCAAGTTTTTGGCGCCGCTGCCGGGGAATAGTTATTGTTTAGGTTGAATTTTTATTTTATAGGTCTACTCACTAGATTCCTTTCTAGTGAGATTTTTATTTTATTTTTCTAGGTTTTCTTTAGTCTATCTATTTTCTTCGTTTCTTTGTTCGTAACCATTACCATTCGACATCATGGAAGATGGTAATATCCTTAATCCCAACAACCCACCACCACAACAACAACCACCACCTCCTAGAGCCCGTACTTTAGGAGAGTACTCTCGTCCTAGCCACCATGGCTATCAAAACACCATTGAGCTCACTCAAGGAGCCAATGTCACACCCTTGCGATCCGACACCATCCGGTTGGTGCAAAGCGGATGCGCATTCCATGGACTTCGTTCCGAAGATCCTAATCAACATCTCAAGGACTTTCTCAAAATTGTTGATTCTATAGACCTTGATGTTGCCACTCGAGAGACGACCCGATTGCGTCTCTTTCAATTCTCTCTGCGGGACCAAGCTAGTCAATGGCTAGAGCGTCAACCCGCAGGATCCATCACCTCTTGGGATGATCTCACTACTCGTTTCCTTGCTCAGTTTTTCCCACCGGGAAGAACTACCAAGCTAAGGAATGATATCTTGATGTTCCAACAACGTCAAGGCGAAACTCTCTACGAGGCATGGACTCGATTCAAGGACTTACTCCAAAAAGTCCCTCACCATGGCATAGAACTTTGGCTCCAAGTCCAAATCTTCTATGACCATATCAATCTCTCCACGAGGCAAACCATTGACCAATCGGCCGGTGGTAAGCTACGTGATCTAAGTGAGGAACAATCATGGGCTCTCCTAGAGGATCTTGCTCTTTATGACAACGAAAGTTGGAGTGATCCCCGTGATTTGAATAAAACGGTCAAGGCAATATCTTTGCCTTCGAACAATTCAAGCACTTCCGACCGTAGGATCATAGAACTTGAAGACCAAGTCAAGTTTCTCATGAAATCCTACGAGGCTCCTAAACCTTCAAGCCAAGTGAACAAAATCACTTCTTCATGTGAATTATGTAGTGGTCCCCATGACACTCGTGATTGCATGGAACTCCCCGAACAAGCTTTTGTGGACTACGCATCCTCGCGTACCGACGGAGCGGGAGACAAGTGGTACACTTTCAAACCCGAGCCAAACCATTACGGTGATTCATACAACCCCTCATGGAAAAATCACCCGAACCTTAGGTGGAAACAAAACCAAAACGCACAACAAACCAATTCTTCCAACCCACCTAATCGTTTCCAATCAAGCGGTTCCAACTCGAACCGTACTTTCAACAACAATCCTTCCGGCAATGGTAGTACCAATAACTTTAAAGGATTGATGTCCCAATTTATGGCATCTCAAGAAGCTCGGATAGCTAGATTCGAATCCGAATTCAATCAACAACAAACGGAGATGACCAATAAAATTGACAACTTGTTGAAAGCTCTCAATAACCAAGTGTTATCACCTCCACATAAGGACGCTAGGAACACAAATAGCGGACCCCAAGTAAAAGACCCCTCTTCATCCAAACACGTCCACTTTGTCAACATTGTCACTATTAAACCAATTGAAAGGAATGAGGATAATAGTGAACCTAAGGATGAGGATAAGAAAGTCGAGGTTGATAAGGAAGTTAGGACAAGTGAGATTGAAGAAGTAGATGATGATAAGGACTACTTCAATACGCTACCCACTAAGGAAGAGCGCGCATATCATACAAACTTATTCGATGACCCCGAGACACCATACTTCCTAGGTAGACCAATTATAGAAATAGGCGACCCTTCTAATCTCAACATACCATGCAACATCGGACATTTGCATGTGTGGAAAGCCTACATCGACCTTAGATCACCCATAAACATCATGACTAGAGCCCACTACAACTTGATAATGAAAAATCAACTTGGGTATAGGATGTTCCCTGACAAGGGATGGATGAGTAACTTCACGGGAAGAGTTAAGGGATTACCGGTTTATGTAGGAAACTTCACCTATGTCACCGACTTTGTAATTATAGAAGATATCCGCCCAATAGTCGATGCATCCTTAACTCAAGTGGTTTTTGGAAAACCATTTGTTGAGGTCTCTAGAATGACTTATGAACCTTCCTTAGGGATAGTTAGATTTAAGGATGAGACCGATGAGGTAAACTACCAAATGCCATATAAGATAGAACAATTCCAACACTTGTCAAATGTTGAGAAGGAGCTCAAGCAAGCGGTTTACTATAGGAATGATGAGGATAGAAATAAAGGAGTAGACTATGTTATGGAAAGAATATTCGGTTTCTACAAGGATTGTTTGAAATTGGGACCGGAATATAAAACCGGGAATGAAAATGGCCTAGGAACCGTGACCAATGATGGAATCACGTAATGTACGTGACTTTGAGTCTAGCTACAAGCCTCGTTAATAAAGAAAAGCGCTTCTTGGGAGGCAACCCAAGTTTTATTTGCTTTGTGTGTTTATTTATTTGTTTGTTTGATTTTATTTGTTTCCGTATGTATGTTTAAATTTTATTATTATTGATTCATGTTCAAAACTAATTTGCAAGGTTGCAAAAATCGTGAATCGGTAGTCGGGCGGTCGACCCCCCTGCACCTTGTAATCGGTCTAGGCGGGATTAATCGGTGATTAATCGGATTGTCATTTTCGACAGGTTTTCTGTATTTCTCGCAAGTTTTAGGTATTTCTGGCAAATTTTAGGTATTAATGGCAAGATTTTACTTAAAAAGACATCTTGAAATAGATATAAACAACAAGTATAACTTATTAAACATTTTTACGGCGAGTTTTGGGTATTTTCAGCAAGGTTGAAGGTTTCGGGCAAGCTTGACCACTGTTGATCATCATTAACCGTCTTTGACCACATTGACCGAGTTTTTGACCGATTTACACAAATCGGAAAGGTTGGCGACCTTGTAGCACCTAATCGGCGATTAATCGGCCTTGTAGGCCTTGTTTTGCAACACTGCTAATTTGTGAAAATGCTTTATTTTGTTTTTAACTTCGTCTTAACTACATATAAAGGTATTTTGCAAAAGTTAAGTGTAAGGGAAATCTAAATCGGTTTATTAGAACACAAATGAACATGAATCATAATAATAATAAATTAACATACATATTAGTATTTGTTTGAGTCAAATGCTTGTATCGAGTCATAATGATGTTTTGCAGGATTTTCAGGAAGTAAGGTATAGGTTTTTACAAAATTTTTCCGGAAACGTAACATGAGAATTCTGTCAGATCATTTCTGACGGCGTCAGGAGTTACAACCTGACGGCGTCAGGTTTAATTTTCTGAAAATTTTTGAAAGTTTTGTTTTCATAAAAAGTTTTTATTAAATCTATAACTTATAATCTCCAGGAATCTGCAAAATTATCATTCCACAAGCATTATATCCTTATATATATAGATTTATCCCGCCGATGTTATGCAGGTTTTCGTGTTTGTTTTCTCAGGTTTAACAGGTTATTTTGGACAAGGAAATGTTTTGGATCAAGCTTTTGGCGATGCATTAGTCTTGGAGCTTTTACATTCTCTTGGAAGAAGATTTAACCATGTTACTTCATTATCCACCGAACGAATCAGGGGAGTATTTGATTTCATTCTTTTACTTTATACTTTTACATCTTGTTATTTGAACATTGGGGACAATGTTCACCTTAAGTGTAAGGGGGGGGGGGTAAAAGTAATATTAGAGAATACAATTGCGCTTGATTTTTGTTTGATTAATAGTGGATGTGTAATAAAACTGAGATAAATACCTGTTAGGGTAAGTTTAGTGCCAAATTTAAATTTTTTTACAACATATAGGAGTGAAACTTTGATCTTAATGAGCGTCTCACGGATAGGAGTTATATGACTAGCACAAAAACCGTACCACTAAAAAATTTTCCACCCCCAAATATGTGAGGTTCGCCCCTAGAATTGGTAGGAAAAGCATTTTGCTATGATGTGTGTACCGGTAGCACTTAGATTCTAGAACTTGCGTTAGGACCATTCCGAGGCCACAAGTGAGACTACATTCGTGTAGTTAGATTTACTACATGATAAGAGGCATTAGGATTAACCCATTGTTTTACACCTGTGTTTTTGTTATAATTACATTGGCTACATTGGTCAAGTAATTCTCCCACACCCTTTGCGTTGTACTCATTTTTAGTACACGATACCCCTAGTACACCCCTCAGAGCCTATCTTTTCGTTTCGACCTTTAAGCATTTTACTTAAAGGAAGAATTTGTTACACCCCACTAAAATGTACACCCAAATCGCCTTAGCCTACCTTGTATGCACTCATTTTTAGTGCATTATTGTGACAACATTTGTTTAAACCCAAGTTAATTATCTAGTTGATTACATGGTTGCTAAGTCGAGTCATATCTTTGTACATATTGTTTTGGGACGATTGGGACTCATGGGTAAAGTACTAGTGTAATAGAGTAATGGGGAAGAACATCATTTATTACCCCCATATGTGCCAAATATTTTAAAAGTACTCCAAGTGTTTTGATTATCTTAATTCGAGTCATTAGAATAGTTATTTGTAAAGTTATGTAAAAGTTCAAGTGTAAGGGGAATGCAATGCCCCTATGATGTATTATTTTGGATGGTAGGGCAAAAGTGTATGCAAAAAAAAAAAAAAAAAAAAAAAAAAAAAAATCAAGAAAAAAAAAAAAAAAAATGAGAAAAAGAAAAGTAGAAAAAACATACGGACTACCATCCCGTTTTATTTTATGTTTATTTTTTGTTTTTGTTATTTTCTTTCATTAGCTTAAATCGAGTCTAGTCTTGGCTTAGCAACATTGTATAGTACATGTAATTGATCAAGATCTTTAACTCGCCACCAGTAAAATATCCTTTATCCAACAAAACCGTGTTTTCCTTTTCCCTACACCTAACATTATAACCCATTTAAAAGCCCTCTTTGATAGTTTATCTTAGGTGCTTACGCCTAGTGGAGGAGGTTTTTGATCCTTTCCCAAGCCTATGGTAATCTATTTGCTATGACAGGTAGTGAGAGATATTATCCGTTTTCATTTATGAGATTTATTTTGATGACACTTGAGAGATGTGAGTATCTAAGCACTACTTGTGAGGTGCTAGTTTGTAATCTCTGTGCTTATTATGATTAAAGTGGAACGAATATTTGTTGTAATTACTTTTATGTTAGCATTAAATGACCCCTAACTTGTATTTTGATTAGAATAAAAGCGCATTTGCTTGAGGACAAGCAAATCTCAAGTGTAAGGGTATTTGATGAAGCGAAAAGTGTACCGCTTTTAAGGGGTCATTTAAGCCCTAAATCGTATTTATTTGATCAAATATCGCCCTAAATCGTTCCTTTTGTCATTTTAGGTACTTTTGAGAAGAAATCTGGAAAAGGAGGCATTTTGGACATTTTTGGAGCATAAAAGTGAAGAAAACGGCAAAGTCTCAAAAATCGGCTGAAAGTTACCTTTGACGGCGTCATATTTAACCCTGGACGGCGTCATGGCTTGGCAAAAGTGGTGGATGTGAAATTTACTCATGATAAGCCAGAGAAATTGCATGGAAATTCTGACGGCGTCACACTTTAATCTGATCAAGGTCGTCACGTTATAATTCAAAGAGGGACGGCGTCACGTTCATAGTCTGACGGCGTCAAGCCTTGATAAGCCAGAACGGATTTTGGAGAGCTAAAGAGGGACGGCGTCAAGAAGGTCATCCGAGAACCCTAAAAGCGGCGAGGTGACGGCGTCACACTCCATAACGTGACGCCGTCAGATACAAAAGTCTATATATAGTTTTCTAATTTTTTGTCATTAGTGTGGAACTTATTGGGGAACTTTGTGTGTGAAAACCCTAGGACGAATTTGGCAGCTCTTTCAAGGCTTTTTGCCTTGAGATCTTCCATGTTACATTGAAGATAAGTTATCAATTAATCATTCAATATGTCTATGTGTTGTTTGATTCTATCTTATTCTTGTCTTTTGTTTAACATGTTAGGCTAGATTTATCTTGTGTTTGCTTAGATCTAATGAAACCTAGCTATTGATTATTGGTTATTAGTGTGTTGTTAGTTGTATTGGATGATTGTTCATCTATGTTAGGCTTAAGAAAACTGGCTAACTTCCTATTCGGTAACTTGCTTGAACGTCTTAAGAAACATGAACCAATGCGTACTAAAGGTTTTTATGGTTGTATTTAATGCACAAGCGAATTCTAGTGATCCCATGTTAGGAACTTCCTAGCCGGCTCGACATAGGAGCGAAGTAGGAGCTTGTAGAGTTGGGGAAGTACGTACGCCACCCCACGAATGGTATTAAGGAATACACCCGTCATCCACGCGACTAATACACACTAATCAACCGGTAAAAGATAGTTAGGGAGTAAGGAAATCTAAGTAAACACATTTCCCTCCACATAAGTTTTCACCAACATTTTCATTTTTGTTATTTTATTTTATTTGCATTCGTAGTAATTTGGGTTAGTTGACTAGCAACTAATTCCGCCCACCCTTTCAAACCCGAGATTTTACTTGCTTTCATAAAAAAATATAAAAACATAAAAAGAATCTTCTCTCACCCTTAGACCTATTAGAGTAATTTTTCATACCTAACGAACACTATTCCCTGTGGAGAACGATCAATCCCCCGTACTTACCACTACACTATACTACATCGGTCAGGTACACTGCCTGGTGGGGTTGTAAGCCTCTTGAGATCCCTCGAGAGGTAAAACCTGTTGTAAGGTCGCAAAACCACGCATCAATTAGCCACCAACTCCTCCAAATTAGGGATCTCCTCCTCCCCTTCAGAATAGTCACCACGACGAGTAACAACCATCTACAGGATTTTCAAACGATTAGAAAGATCAAACAGGAAATGATAGAGTAAAAGAATAACATGGCAGAGCAGGACAGGAAAAGAGTGCGCGAAAGGAAACCTAATGTCTACCCAAATCCTCACAGGTCGATAGCCTAAGCTCTATGGTTTCATGAAAGCCTGTTGCTCTGATACCATAAATTGTAACACCCCAACCTGACAAGGGTAAAGATATCACAACAATGGTGGCATATCAGAAGTCACAAACATTCAATAAATAAAACATCATAAGTCTTAACATTAAATCCAAAATAAGTCAACATGACTTAAATCAAAATGCAAGACAAAATGACCTAAGTACAAAATCCAATATTTAAATGCCTAAACAATGGCATAATAAAATAAATAGAAGTTCAAATGGTAACGCTAAATAACTAAGGTCGACTCCGAAATAGATCGCTCTCATCCCAAAGCTAAACCCAGCTCCTAGCTTAAGTACCTGCCGCAGGAAAAGAAATGCGGCTGAGCTTCAAAAGCCCAGTGAACAAATATATAGATAACGGGAACAAATATCAGGTAGCAAATACAAAAGCAAATCAGGAATACAAAATCATACCAATATGAAGTCACAATGAAAGGAATGAGAAATGAATCATGAATAAAAGAAAAGAACGAAGTGAAATAAGATTTAAGAAAACAAAACACAGCAATTCATCACGAGCCCAGACGACTTACAATACCATAGCAAATAATAAATAAAACAAACCTGTGTAGAGTGATCAGCTCTCAGACCAAGTGAAAGACGTGTATCGCACACACAATCAGTCACCAGATATAATGACTATAACATATAACATATACAGATAACAGGTCAAATCTAGAGTGCACCCATACGCCCCACAGACAAATCAATAATCATAATTATAATGGCCATAGCAAATAATAAATAAGGGACGGAACAGGTCATCACTCTCCTGCCCTAGAGTCATGTCAGAGGTGCGTCAATGACATAGACATGAAACCCTCATGCCTAGTCATTGGCTCGTAATATCAAACTGTAGATCAAAGGTCGGGCGTACTATCAAATAATCAAAATCATATCTTAAGGGTACATGGCAAAAGATTCGAATCAAAGATCATATCGAAAGTTCACAAACAAAAGGGAACATAGCAGTGGTATAGGGAATCCTAATAAGGAAATGAATTCTGAAAGAAAAATAACTGAAAAGCCCTTACTGAAAGGACGGAATATCTGTACCTTATTAGCCAAGCAAAAGACAAGAAATCAAACACGAAGCAGAAATCAAGGCTTCTCCTTCTTCACACCTAAAGAAGTAGAAGACGGAATTATGAATTATTCAAACTCAGATTATTACTTTTAGTTTTACTTTTCCATTTTGTAACTTTCCAGGTTTAGTAAGATGTTAATATTCCAGATTAGGTTAAGTCCTTATTTCAAGATCATTATGGAATTAAGGTACCTTTTATCAAGTTACAAAAGTTTAGGGTTTTAATTGTAATTTCATTAGATTCAAAGGTTTAAAATGAAAATACTTTAAGTTACTGATTTAATCCCTATGATATCTATATTTACCAAACAAGTACTTTATTTCACAATTTTACAGAGCATCACCTCAGAATTATATGAAGTACGAATTTGACCCTCAAAATTTAGTAATTACACAATTGGTCCCTTAACTTTACAAAACTTACAATTTAAATCATAATTTATTTATAATTACATATCAATCCCATAAATACTCAAATTTACCCATTACACCCTTAATGACATTATTTACTCGGAATAACTTCAAGTTTCCCAAATTTACACTTTTAGTCCTTCTACTTTAATTATTTACAATTCGACCCTTATAAATATAGTTAATTCATTTTCTTGCACATTTACACTTAGGACCCTCAAGTTATATTTTTCTCACATTCCTACTGACTTATATGACATTACAAAAATATCCCAGAAGTTTCAAAGTTGGCAAAACAAGCCCTTATACTTTTATTTATAAATCGTATAGCCCTTTTTATTTGTAAAACCAAACCCTACTTTCATCAAATCATTAAACCATCATGAAATCATCATTAAAACATTAATTACATCAGATCTATACACATGAACCCTAACCCTAATCCATTCTAGGGTTTATTCTTATTTTTCTTTATTTCCTCTAAAATCCGATTATACACAATAATTCACATCAATTATTTTGAGCTTCTATAAATCATGTGGTTATTTTTCTAGGCTTATATGATCAGTATAGGACATGTAAAAATTATGGTTACACTCCAGAAAAATTGAATGACATTCTTTGGAAATTATGTGCGTTTTATCTCTTATAATTTCGTACGCTTTGTTTAGCTTGCCTGATCTATGTTGAACATTTTTAATGAGTTATATACAACATATAGATCATTAGAAAAATGCTAGATCAATTATAGAACGTAAAGATTTGTCGTGTGTATTTTATACCTATCGAGTGCAATAGATCGAACAAAACAAAACACCACAATCGAACGAAAGCTTCCACGACCCAACTCTTATTTTTCCTAGCTTGCTTACACCTTGATCAACTCCAAAAAATTGCTTGCTCAGGTCCAGAAGTCGCAAGGACGTTTTGGTCGAATTTAGTGTGTAGCGATTTAGGGTTTTCGGAATTTAGGGTTTTGCAAAATAATGATTTGATTGTGTATATAATAATAGCCGATTAGGAGGGGGGATATACTCCAGATTTTTGGCCCATAAGTTAGCTCAAAATCACACTTTGATTTGGTGTATAATTCCTATATTTATTTTGTAATTATCTTAAACAAAATGATTTTATAAAATATATATTAAGTTTATTTAATTTATTTTCGGATCATATATAAGTGTATATGTGATTTTGTAATTTTTGTACATTCAAAGTAATGTAATGTTGTCCCAGAATTTTATTTTGTTTCATATGTAGTTCGTTTTCAGATGTTTGGAATCAATTCAAAATTGTTATAAGTTATTTATTTAGGTTTTATGGCTTCAGGGGTAATTTGGTCATTTTATAGGTTATCTGAATTTCAGGTATTACACAAATGCACATAGAAATGCCTAGCTTAAAAATAATAATACTCATTTAATATTAATTAACAATGTGAAAATTAGCATTTGTCACATAACAACCTTAAAAACGTGTGCTTTTAAGAATTAACACGTAAAGATTAGAACTTTTTGGACTTTTTCGACTAACACTAAAAAACATATACAGACGAAAAAAATATTAAAAAGCTTCGTTTCTTATGGAACTGTTTGCATAAAGTTATTCACAAACACAAAACTAATCACAAAGTGTCTCCTTTAGTGAGTTATTTCGTGAAATGAGTGAAGTTTGAAGCAAAAAGGTACAGTTTTGATCATAAAAACGTGAACTTGACAAAAAGACCAAAAACGGTTCGATTTTTAGTGGTTTTTTATGGATGTTTTTGCGTAACCTAGTTCTCAAATACACCACAAACAACAATAACGTCTGCTATTATTGATCAAAGTGCAAGAACTAGGCAAAAAAATGAAAATGTGGGTCTTGTTTGGACAAAATCGGTAATACACAAATTGACCAAAAAAGTTAAAAGTTACGATTTTGACACACAAACACACTTCTAAATCATCATTAGGCTCTTGATACCACTTGGATCTCTAATAACTATGAATCAATCACACATAATGATCTAGAAGGTGAGTTTAAGTTATTCTAGAGAGAGAAAGGAGAAGTAGAGAGAGAGGTGGATAGAGCAATGTAGGTGAAACTTCTATTAGCTAAATGATTCACACACTTCTCAAATGAGAAGTTTAACAAGATATACCAATTTCACAATGCTTGGGTCGGTTTTGGGTCATAATGGCCCGTGTATATTCTGTCTAATGGATTTTGATATATAACTAGTTCCAAGCCCATAACTATCTATTACATATTTTATAACAAGTTACAAGGTTCCTAAACAGAGAATGACTATCACTTTACAAGTTAACAAATCCCTAATAAGATCTGAAAAAAGGAATCGTGCCTATGAATTAAGAGAGTTAAAACATAACCATGATCATTCAAATAGATTAATTAAGATAACTGAATCGTTTAGGATTTGGTCAGGTTTTATATCGGTTAGGGCTTTCTCTCCAAAGTCACCAGAGAGAAGAGGTGGTTTACTATTTGAAACGAGTTATGGTACGTTATTTTGAGTTAAAAAAAAAAAAAAAAAAAACAATCCAATTAAACACCCTCTAAAACTGTTCTTATGCTTATTGCAAACCTATAGGGATTAAAACCTAAACAAGAGAATAACTTTTAAAATACATGTTTATTAATATTTCAAAAGTGAATAAAAGTGATAATGAGTCTATAATTATAGGAATATAAAACTCGTAGAAAAAGTAACCTAAATAAAGTAAAAACCGGCTTAAACATAAAAGGAAATATTTTATATTCGACACCTTTACGGCGTAAACAAGAAAACCTGTTTATGGCGTAACCACTTAGAGGTGGCAAAACGGGCGGGTCGGGCGGGCACGGGCTACGGTTCAAACGGGCTACGGGCTAAACGGGCTACGGGCTAAACGGGCACGGGCTAAACGGGCGCGGGCCAAACGGGCACATGTTATACAAATCGCTTTAGAAAAGAGCCAAAACGACGAAATAAATTTCTCAAACGTAACACTTCATTTATATTTAAAAAATTAAATATATTATATCTATAAGTTTTTCTTTAAAAACAATTGTAATGTTCTCTCGCCCGTTTGTGCCCATTTAACTTTTAAATGGGCAATATATGTCCATTTCAAAAAAAGGAAGGGACCAAATATGCCCAAATCTTTTAAAATTTTGCCCAATTAGCCCATTTTTTTGAGTTTGGGCACAAATTGCCACCTGTAGGCGTAACCACTTAAAAGCCGATATTAAATCCTATTCGAGAGCTCTACAGCGTAACGATGTATCAAGTGTTAAGCCGTAGTGAAAATAAAGTGTACGGCTCTTGGTCTCCAATCTTGTCCACATCATACCATCAATTATCTTTTCAAGAAACGCCCTACATGTCCCTCAACGGTGACTTTTTGTGTAGTCACGTTCACTCGAGGGTGTAATATTTCGATGATCAGCATCATATTGTTTGGATATATTATAATAGGAAGGATTATGGGCAACCGAGATCAATCAATGGGGTTGGATCAAATATCTGATAATTGTTTCTTTGAAGTCCTTTACTCGCTCCAATTTTCAAATACTCACATCATTCTGATTCTTAAAACGTTTAATCTGATCTCTACATAGAGATCTCCAGTCTGAAGGTCTGAGTGGAATTAGAAGGGATGACGAGAAAAAGGAAGGTGTGAGGTTTTGAGTGAGAAAGTTGAAAGGAAATGCACCATTCGTACATCATTTTACTATTAAAAAATGTCAAATTAGGCATAAACATAAACTAGGACTTATAATGTGCATACCTCCACGTCGTCTATCTCTAATCTGATTTTAAATAATAATATTGACAATAACTTATATAATTTAAGAGTATTCAAAATACAATGACCATACAAGTTGCAATCACAAATTATGAAGGGTTAATATACAAATATGTTACTAAACTTTTCAAAAAAGTTCGCCTAAGTTACTAAACTTTCATTTTGTTCACTTAGGTTACTGAACTTACCAAAAAAGTTCGCCTAATTTATTAGTGTTGGTAGGAGTGACTTAATCGTATATTTTTTGATATGTTAAGTAACATAAATGTCATGTTTTTACAAGTTCAGTGTTGTTCACTACTACAAAAATAGACATAGAGCCCCCTTAATAGAGCTCGGTTTTAGTGAAGAAAGGGCTTTAAAGCGATTCAACAGGCTATAGAGCCATGTTTTGTTTTTTAAAACCGGGCTCTATATTGAAAAAAAATTAAAGCCGCGTTTTCTTACTCAAAACCGGGCTCTATTCCTCTTTAAAGAACCATGTTTTCTTTTACAAAACCGGGCTTTATCTAAAACACCATTACAGCCCTGTTTTTATCGCAAAACCTGGCTTTATCAAATGTTGTTTCGTAACATCAAAACATACGGTTCTTTTCAAAATGAAATGAAAATGCTTAAAACTTTTGGGCGGGTTATTTCCCTCCCTAATTTTCATTCCTTCACAAAGCCCTGATCTCTTTTCCCTCTCTTCACTTTCACAACCCCAAACCCTTCCTTCAATTTAGCCCTAACTCCCATTTCAAATCCTGCAATTAGGTTCCATTAGGGTTTATAAACAGCGCTAATTCCAAAATTAAACACAATTTCCAACAAAATAGAAGCTTGCATAACCACTAATGGTTCGCTCAATCTTCAACAATCAAGTATAAATTCTGTCTTTTTAATTATTTTGAATAAATATTTGTTAAGGTTTTAGTTTTTAATTGTGTGGTTGATGTTTTATACTAGTTTGTGTTTAATTATTGAATATTTATTTATACACTCAGATCTGTAAATGATTTATTTAGTTCTTAATGTGTTTTGTATAGTTGTGTACTAATGTGTTTGGTGTTAGAAGTGATAGATCTGTTATTATATATGATTAATACAAGTGAATGTTTGTTGTTGAACTGATTGTGATTGTTTGCGACTTATATGTGTTTGTATAGATCTGTATATTCGTTTAGCAGTTTGTTGTTGATATTCGGTTGGATAGTTCGTTAAATGTTGTGTTAGGATTGATAGATTTGTAATTTGTAATATCTATCCATGTTAATTATGTGTTCCAGGGTCGAGGAAGTCTGTTGGGTGAGTAACGTATATATAGAATGCATAGTATTTTAGGTAGATAACATTTGACTACCAAAGTGAAAATGGGCATGCTTGATCGATTGGGTTTTAAAAGGCATGGATAACATCGACTATAATCTAATTTGAGATCGATCAATGTTATAGCATAGGTTACATTAGTTTCGTTGCTTGAATTTTTTGATGATGATTAATAAATAGTATTGGTGTTTAGTTATTTTCCTTAGAATTTGAAGCTATTGATAATGATAATTCATACGAGATATAGTTTAATGTATATTTTCCTTAGAAAGACACATTATTTCGGTTCGGTTCGAAACCTGGATGTGTTTATATATCTAGTTGAAACAGTAGATACAAATTAAGGGGTTTGAATAGAGACATAGATGAACCATTTGAGCGTGAAACCTACTGATGATAAGCTTTCTCATAGAAAGGAAAGCTTTTAAAAAAATACTAGTACTTGAGACAACAATGGAGGATCGCATAATTAGCTAATTTAGTTTTCTACGTACTAGATATGTGTATTTGGAGGTTTGACTCGATTAAGTAGAAAGTACTTCCCATGTTTTTTTTTTTTTTTTTGCGTTTTGGAATTTATGCCATCCATTCTGCTACATTTTAGTAACTAAATCTTGTTTTACCTTCAATTTTTTTTTTATATACGTCATTTATGAGGTTCTTACATTGCTTTTGAAATAATTGGCTAACTAAGATAATGGAGGTTATAAGCATTTGCACACACTATGAAAGACTTTTCGGCACATCTAATCCATTTCACCCGCTTTGTTTGTAGCTAAGTTTAGTTTTGACGCATTTGACCCACTTTATAAATTAAAAGCGATTGTTCTCTAAGTAAACAAGACTATAGTATTTACTCAACCTAGGAGTAGGAAAAGCGGGTCTCTTAAAATAGCATTTTTTTCTCATTTATACCCATGTCATTGACTTTTCATGGGCATTTTCTAACTGTTGAAGAGGACAAGGTTGATGGCTTCCCATACAATCCCAACCTTGAGGAAGTGATGCCTTGGATAAGCTGCGATTCTTTAGTGTTACTGCTCTAGAACTTCTGGAGGTTGCTTCTGAACTTGACATACGAAGTGTTTTGTACAATTTGGCAGGATAGTAAAGATGCTGGTACACACGGCAATTTGATTTGTCAAGTTGGGGTGGGATTTTATTCAGCTTTCTTGGTTGCTGATATGGTACCTTGTGTTTTCAAAACCTTTGGATATTCGAACTAACTATGATGTCATGGTCTTTGAATGTATCATTGATTATGTTATTATCAGGTGGTCTTCTCGACAATAAGTCCCAAATCTATGGGTAATAAGACTGTATTTTGTTTGTACTCAGCGTGATGATAAAGGTTTGTACTAACAACTTGTAACTCTTATGGTAATGGGATGTCCTAAATGCAATTACAGTCGCTTATTATACTTGCTTTGCTCTCATTATTTTTGCGCAGCGTGTGGAGACTGAACGTACATTGACCGATGCACAAAGAGATGACTTTGAAGATATGCTCTGCGCCCCTTAACGTTGGAAAAATTCAAATTAAAGAAGAAGCAATAGGTTCGCGTTACATTTTTCTGCCACACATCTCTCCATAAAAAGCTTGAACATTTTGTGTCCTTACTTTTCATATTTCTTTTGTCCCCTACCCAAACTATGCATTGTAGTCAAGTTATATGATTTTTGTTGCTGTTTGGTCAATATTCACTTTTAATAAGTATGTATTTAGTTGTGCTACATTAACTAGTTTTTACAAATATTCACCTTATAAAAAATACTTTACTATGTAGTTTTAGAAGAAGTATTTGACAGTCAAGACTGGCTTCGAGGTTGCGATGTGGATTGTTTCGTCAATCATCTTTTGAATTTCCCGGATTTCTCTCCACTGTTTGGAGCTTGTACTTGGATGGGTAAAGTCAAGATTTATTATGTATTCGTCATGTGGCGTGATTCTCAATTCTAAAGGCAGGTTGGGACGACATCAACTTCATCAAACCCCATCTGTTTGTGTCGAGTTATTCAAAGGCAGTGAGAATAACGAGACTTGAGGTGACGTCAATCGTGTATGTTTTACTTTCATTTATGTTCAAGTAGTTAATAAAGTTGGCTTGTATCTTTTCGGATGTGTTGTTTGCAAGAGTAGTCAAACGGTAAGCAAGCTCAATGTGTATCAACAGTACTGAGTTGTAATGTCAATGGATCTTCCTTATTTGAATTAATACTATGTTCATTTCGAAAAACAAGAGCATTCATTCATGGCTGAAATTGGCCGAAATTATCTAGTACAGTTTTTTTTTTGTTTTTTTTATTAACATAGAGCCATGTTTTTAAGTACAAAACCGGGCTCTATAACCACAAATAGAGCCCGTTTTTCAAACCGGGCTCTATAAGCATTCCAAATAGAGTCCCCCCCCCCCTTTGAGCCCGTATGAAAAACCGGGCTCTATGACCAATTTCAACCGGGCTCTATGCCCTTTTTTGTAGTAGTGGTTTATGAATATTTTTTATAAGTTCAGTGACCCCAAATGTCATGGTTTATAAGTTCAGTAACCTAAGTGAACAAAATGAAAGTTCAGTAACCTAAGCGAACTTTTATGGAAAGTTTAGTAACATATTTGTGTATTAACCAAATTAGGAATTACCATGTGCCCAACTTACTTTAATTATCCATGTTTAGTTTTTTTGCCGTGTGCCCAACTTACTTTAATTACTTCACTAATACTGCAACAAAATGATAATTTTTTTTCCGGCGTACTCACTCTATCCGAATATTATTGCGCTTTATACAAAACACACTAAGAAAAATTGGATTATTTATGGTCTTTTTTGGGTAAAAGGGGATCACCATCGTAAATATATTACTCCAAAAAACATTTTAAACTCAACGGATGAGATTGAATCTCTCATCTCTGCCCGTTACAGGGGCATAAATAGTACCCATTATGTAACAACCAAAACACTACATAAGAAAGACATGCTAATCTTATGACCTACCAAAAACAAAATTACTTCCTACGACAACTTTAAAGCTTGATATCATACATGTCACAAAAGGCATCCAATTGCCTTGGTAAATTGTAAACCTGATCTGCATAGTCATCATAATAATCTTCAAGCTCGTGACCGCCGCCTGTAGATGCAAGAAACTTAGCCATAGGATTATCCGGTTCAAGTACCTCCTCATCATTACTGTCAGAAACAACCATTTCCCCCACCTTAGAAAATCCCACGTTGGTAGAAGAAGTATACGGGGAAGAAGAAGAACTAGGCTTAGAATGTAACACCCCCAATTTCGTGAACGCAGTGGAATTCAAACTCGGTGTTACTTCATGGCATAATAGTTATAACAATAAAAAAGGAACTCTAATTGAGTCGTTTTAAAAGATTTATCATTCGAATTATATAAGTATCAGAGTTTACAAAATGAGGTCCCAGTAGTTTCACGGTTTACAAATTACATGGTAAGTAATTATTTGGTACCTTTTTAAGGGGTCATTTAAGGAAAAAATCGTATTTACATGAACAAATATTGCCCTAAATCATTTCTTTTCGCATTTTAGGTACTTGGGACGAAAAATCTGAAAAATGGCATGTTTTGTGCTTGAAACGGCAAAAAAGTGAAGAAAATGGCGAAGTCGCGAATTCTGTCAGATAAGGAGATATGACGGTGTCACAAGTTACAACGTGACGCCGTCACTTGCTAATGAAGATGGATTTTTGGCTCAGAATTAACAAGCGACGCCTCAGTCAAATCTGAAGACTTTATAACCTAACGGCGCCAGGTGTATTTGAAGACCAAAATTTCGTACAAAGTTAACAAGTGACGACTCAAAGAAATTACAACTTGACGACTCCAGACATCACATGACGGCGTTAGAGTCCCTAAGCGACGCCGTCATAAGGGCTACTTGGAGAATACGAAACCCTAATTGGAGGCGAGTTGACGGCGTCACACTTTTCAAGTGACGCCGTCACAGTTGTAAATCTATATATATATTCGTATGTTTTCATTAATTCGTGTAACACTTTGGAGAAGAAAACCCTAGACGATTTTTACTTTGATCATTCCATATGTCTATGTATTGTTTGATTATATGTTTATCTTCTCTTTACTTTAACATGCTAGCTTAAGTTTATAAAGTGTTTGCTTATATCTAAAGAAACCTAGTTATTGATAATTGATTTGTCGTCTATTGTTTAATTGATTGCCTCGCGTTAGGATAAGAAAACTGGCTAAGTTCTTATATGTATTAGCTTGAACGTTTTATAAAACGCAACTATAGAGTGCACTATCGATTTTAGGGGAGACTAATGTTCATAGAGTTGGGGACTTCATTACCTCCCCACGACCAATATTAAGGAATACAACGCTTCAATTAAAACAAGGACGTGGCAATTCAACAAATTAGTATGAGATAACTAGGGAGTAAGGATGTCTAAGTAAACACTGCTTTTCCTATCATAAAAGTAACCACCAATTTACTTTTCTTGTTTATTTAGATTAATTTTAGTTTAATTATTAGTTTTGGGTTAGTTGATTAGCAACTAATTCCGACCACTCTTTCAAAACCCGAGATTTTTACCCTGATTTCATAAAATATAAAAATACAAAAAGAATCATCCCTCACCTCTAGACCTATCTTGACATACACTTCGACATTTCCACAACTATTGCGAGACTATTCCCCTAGAGAATGATCAATCCCCGGGACTTACCTATACTACACTACAACGGTTAGGTAGACTGCCTAGAGGATTGTAAAACTTCCTTGCAAGGTTTACAAACCCCGCATCAAGTTTTTGGCGCCGCTGCCGGGGAATAGTTAATAGTTTAGGTTCGATTTCTATCTCGTTTAGGTCTACTCAGTAGATTCCTATCAAGTGAGATTTTTATTTTCTTTTTCGTAGTTTTCCTTAGTCTATCTTTTCTTCATTCTTTTTGTTCGTAATCCATATCATTCGCCATCATGGTGGATGATAATATCTTTGACCTACACCAAGCACACCAAGTACCACCACAACAACACCAGGCCCCACCAAATCACCAAGAACAACCACACCAAGACCCACCAATTAACCAAGACCCACCTCGAGCCCGTACTCTAGGTGAGTACCCCAAACTAAGCCACCAAGGCTATCGAAACACTATTGAGCTCCCCCAAAGAGCCAATGTGTCTCCCTTGTGATCCGACACTATCCGGTTGGTGCAAAGTGGATGTGCATTCCATGGAATTCATTCCGAAGATCCAAATCAATATCTCAAGGATTTCCTAAAAATTGTAGATTCCATAGACCTTGATGTTGCCACTCAAGAGACAACGCAATTGCATCTCTTCCAATTCTCTCTACGTGACCATGCTAGTCATTGGCTTGAGCGTCTACCCGCGAGATCTATCACATCTTGGGATGATCTCACTTCTTGTTTCCTCGCTCAATTTTTCCCACCGGAGAGAACTACCAAGCTAACGAATGACATCTTGATGTTCCAACAACGTCAAGGTGAAACTCTTGATGAAGCCTGGACTCGTTTCAAGGACTTACTCCAAAAAGTCCCTCATCATGGAATTGATCTTTGGCTTCAAATCCAAATTTTCAATGATCATGTCAATCAATCCACATGGAAAACCATTAGCCAAGCGGCCGGTGCTAAGCTATGTGACAAGGATGCGGAAGAATATGTTAGACCAAATATTATGTGATAAGACAGAATACTGTAATTCCATTTGTGAGTTGTAGATTAGTATCACATCACTAGCACATTCATTGTGATTAGCATAATTTATGGACTCTATCAATTTACCCTAGATAAGTCCTCTTGTATCCCCTATATAACCGATTCTCTTGTAATGTACAGATCAATCAAATACAATCATTCATGTTCATCATACACATTATCTCATATATTATCATGGTATCAGGCCATTTAATCCACAAAACCTAAACTCTTTCGACGCCGCCTCCGGCCGCCGGCTACACGCCGGAGGTTCGTAGGGCTCCCTTTAATCCGTAACCAAAATAAACCACAACTTCTTCTAAATCTATGGTCTTTATGTTTTTCTAGGGAAAAATACAACCCGTTTGTTTGGAAGGTTCTTTGGGGGTTGAAGTTTTAGAACCAACTTTTGTTTTATCATCTTTTCTTTTGTTGTTAATGCATGAGTTTATTGTTTGTCAATTAGTTGATTGTTCGTACGGCTTTGTTACCAGTCGACTAAAGTTGACCGTTGGTACTAGTCCCTAAAGTCGACCGTTGGTATGGTTGTGTTACTAGTCGACTTAGCTGACCGTTGGTACTAGTCGACTAAATTCGACCGTTGGTACGGTTTTGTTATGAGTCGACTAAAGTTATATTTTTATTATGTTAATGTCTTTTTTTATTCTTTTTTTCTAGTTTACTACTCCATTCCGAGCTTTTGCGATTTTGCCACTCGGACTGCGGGGGAGTGTTAGACCTAATATTATGTGATAAGACAGAATATGGTGCTTCTATTTATGAGTTGTAGATTAGTATCACATCACTGGCACATTCATTGTGATTAGCATAATTTATGGACTCTATCAATTTAACCTAGATAAGTCCTCTTGTATCCCGTATATAACCGATTCTCTTGTAATGTACAGATCAATCACATACAATCATTCATGCTTTTTATACGCAATATCTCATATATTATCAGAATCGTGGGGAATCAAAGAAGACCTTGCCCTCTATGACAACGAATGTTGGAACGACCCCCGCGAGTTGAGCAAAACGGTCAAGGCAATATCCTTGCCTTCGAATAACTCAATCATTCCCGACCGTAGGATCTTGGAACTTGAAGACCAAGTCAAGTTTCTCATGAAATCCTACGAAGCTCCTAAACCTTCAAGTCAAGTGAACAAAATCACTTCTTCCTGTGAATTATGTAGTGGTCCCCATGACACTCGTTATTGCATGGAACTCCTCGGACAAGCTTTTACGGATTATGCATCTTCGCGTACCGACAGAGTGGGAGATAAGTGGTTCACTTTCAAACCCAAGCAAAACACCCTTGGTGATTCATACAACCCATCTTGGAAAAATCACCCAAACTTTAGGTGGAAACAAAACCAAAATTCTTGTCAAAACAATTTTTCAAATCCACCTAATCGTTTTCAACCAAACAGTTCATCCTCGAACCGTACCTTTACCAATAATCCTTCCAACAACTCCAAAAATCTTAAAGGGTTAGTGTCCAATTTTATGTCATCTCAAGAAGCTCGTTTGTCAAAGTTTGAAGCCGATTTCAAACAACAACAAAGCGAGATGACAAATAAAATTGAAAACATATTAAAGATTCTCAATGATCGAGTATTAGGAGCATTCCCAAGTTACACCGTCAAGAACACGAAACTAAACGTTAACTCCATCTCATCGGTTTCGTCTCCTAGTTCTTGTCCTCAATTTTACTCGGTCAATGCAATAAATATGTGTTTTAAACAAACTCAATATTTTCAAAAAGACCAAGAAGATAATACACCAACTAATGTGTCGGTCAACCAAGTGATTGAAACACCACGCAAACAAAAACCTAACTCAACCATTGATGATGAATTCAAAGATCTTTATCTTGAACGTCCGGTTCTTGATGTCTTAACAAATACTCCCTACTACAATGCGCTTTTGGAAAAATATAAAGAGAGACTTAAGTTGGGTAAGAATGGAACCACTTTTGTTCAAAACAAGTTGCCTAAGAAGTTAGATCATCCGGGCATATTTCTTCTAACTTGTAGGATAGGAAATTCCAAAGCTTTTGATACATTAGCCGATCTAGGATCAAGCATTAACTTACTTCCGTTGTCCCTTTACAAAATTCTCAACTTAGGGAAGTTAGAAGAAATGGAAGCAGTGATTGGTTTAGCGGATGGAAGTGTTTCTTATCCGGTAGGGATAATGAAGGCCATGTTAGTACATATAGGGAAATTAACTATTTTGGCAGATTTCCATGTCCTTGATATGGTTAGTGACACTACATGCCCATTGTTAGTAGGAAGAGGATTCTTAGCTACCGATAGTGCTATGATTGATTGTAAGACGTCTAATATAGCGGTAGGAGAAGGTGATACTAGGTCAATCTACGATGTCAAGAAACATGCTTATGATAATGATGAGGAACAAACACCTCATTGGATAGCTATGGATAGGAAACCATCAAGATATGGCCCTTGGATTAATGGAGATTTCATTGGACCTCAACGCCCATTCTATTTAGATGAATAATTCATGAACAAAACACACTCTATAGAACAACTTTTGGCTAGGGATACCGAGGTGGACCCATTTAAGGATCCTTTAGTTTTTAGGAAGATGATTAAATTCCTAGGAGCCTTGCCAATTAACTTAGGAATGAATAAGTAGAAGAATGAGAGTTCAAAACATAAGTGGAATTGGAATAGGCCACCAAAAGAAGGTGATGGATCACGGCACATAAAGATGGCCATATATGATCCCGATGGAGAAAAGTCATACCGAAAAAAATGTACTAATGGTGGTGTAGAACATCGAGCTGTGAGACACACAAAACAAACCTAAATATTAAAACTAAAAGGAAAATTTGATTCAAAAGATGTCCTCGATGAGGAACTTTTTCACATAGGTTAGTACACCATGACTGTGAGTCTAGCTACAAGACTCATTAATAAAGAAAAGCGCTTCTTGGGAGGTAACCCAAGCTTTTTAATTGTTTGATTATTTGTTTTTATTTGTTTGATTTTATATGTATTTCTTATCATCATTTCTTAATCTTTCATGTTTCGAATATAATTTGTGAAAATGCTTTATTTTGTTTTTAACCACTTCTTAATTACATATAAAGGTATTTTACAAAAAGATAAGTGTAGGGAAGATTATATTTGTTTAAAGAACGAATTCGAACATGAAAGTTAACAATAAATGATTAGCATATATATTTGTGATTTTGTTTGAGTCCAATGTGAGAGGATGCTTCGATACACTATTGAGGATGTTAGTCCTTTAGTACGAGTGAATGTGATACTTTGAATGAATATGATTAAGTATGCGGAATCTACTAAATCACACTTAGAAGGTTATTTTTTTATTGGAAATGGAACAATGATGGTTGTTGAATTTGATAATGAACAATGAAAGTTAACACAAAACGATTCAATATTATTCAAGAATAATACGAGTGATCTTCACTATTAATAGGGTTACAAAAACCTTGAATCTCTATTACAAAGAAAACTTATTTTCTATCTTGTTCTATCAACTTAGTTTTCTCAGTATTCGACTAGTTACATTAATCACAAATTCACTTATTTTCAACACTCTAGCAACTAGTCTAAGATCTCCCTTTTATACAAACAAAGGAGACCATTACAATTATGATAAGTCTTGTCGAACTACTTGTTTGAGTGTGTCAGTCATTAAGATACAACATGTATCTGTGTTTACAACTTGCTCTGTGTAAACCACATGGTGACTGATCACATTGTCTAAGATATTACCTACCGTATATACTTGACTTTAGTACAAAATATCTTCGTATACTTATCCAACCAGCAGTAGAATACTCGACACTTATCCATCTAGCAGCAATATCTATTGCACTAGCAGTAGAATGTTTGCGGCAGCAGAATCTTAACGCTAGCAGTAGAATGAAATGCACTAGTAGTAGAATGATACTTAGTGTATTTCCTTGAGCAGAACTGATCTTGTAAACCTTTATTTCCCGATACTAATCTTCAGAATATTTAATTCCCAACAATCCTCCCCTAAACATGTGAATCCTTTTCAACATGTTTCTTCTGAATTAAATTATGATTGTGAGAATCTTTCAAACACTTTATAGTCAGATTCTTGATCTGAGCTATCTTCTGTTCTTCAAGACTAAATATCTGTCTGTCTAACTCATCTACCTTCTGTGAAACTTTTTCAGCAATAACATCATCTTTCTTTGTCTTGACCACAAAATCAATACCTTGAATAAAAGATGGTGCAATTTCCTTGGATGGAGGAATTATAAGAGGCAATGGTGCTGTGTATCTTGGATGCTTGTTTCAACAAGTGAAATCATCTTCCAGCATGCCTTTACAAGTGATGAACAAACGTAGTGAACTGAAATTGAAACTGAAAGCTCCTAGATAGAAATTTCTCCATTTGAATGCTTCATCCTTTCTGAATGTATATAATACTACAGAATCTTCATTTGAACTTTCTTCATTTGAAGAGCTTATTCCCAGTTTCCATCAACTGAAAAAGCTTATTCCCAGCATCCATCAACTGAATGCTTATTCTTATTATTGGCTAAATAATAAGACATTTTAGCTTCTCAAAAAGCTAACATCATCATCTTGTATGCTCTTGTCTTTTCCATTGTAGGAGGAGATACAACAACTGCTTGATCAATTTCTCCCCTATTCTGAGAATACTTCCTTCCCTCATTGGTTAATCTTCTTCCCCTGAGCTTGAGCTTGGAAGATCTCTCACTTTGTACCAAAATATTTATCCTCCCCTGAGATTTATCATTTCTTCCCCTGTTTGGAAGATCTCTCACCATCATCTGATCTACCAATGAGAACTTGTTTTCAGACAATAGTGTACATGTTGGCCATCAATTCCTTAAGAGTTTAATTTGCTGCCCTCATCACTTCTAGGTGTGTTAACTCCTATGAGTGGTGAATCATGGGGCTTTGACTCATTGTCCATCATTTGATGGTTTTTTTGAGCCTCTTTGAAAATTCTTTTTAAGAAACTTTTAGCAGTATGAATATGATTTTATTATTGAAAAATCATACTGCTCTCAACCATTTTGAAGGGATTAAGTGTGTAACAGACACTTAATAAAGAATTCGGTTTAAAGTAACCTCTGGTTGTGTGAGAACCAATATTTTCAGTTATAAATAACTGCCTGTGTAAAGATAAACCTATTCAAAAGGCTTTCTTGACATGGTTTCCAGCTCATAGCAATTGTTGCCTCTAACACAAGTGTTAGATTCACTTTTGCTAGCTGTTCTTTCTATCAGATGTCCTTAGACTTGCTCATTATACTTAAAAGTATAAAATGATATAAAGTGAGTTGTGTCAGTTACTATCTGACCAACTGAGCCATCAAGTCAATGTGAAACGTGATAACTAGGTTTCAAGAAAGAAATTTTAAAGAAGTAATTAACTTAGGTGTAAACCTTTGTTAAGAATCCCCAAACTCAGTCCATCATAAACCTGTTATTTTATCAACTAGAATCATTCTGCTGCTTCCATTTCACTTGAAACTTCTTTTGTGTTCAATATTCATACCTGAAAATGTTAGTCCAAAACCAAGAAACAAAATGCAAAGCATATGTCTTATAGCAGTATCATAGTATGACTAACAAATATGAACTTAACAAATAAAAATTTGTACTAGCAGCACAAACTTTTCTGTAACAGTAGTAACTTATAAAGCCAGCAGTACAATCAAAAATTTATATACAAAAACACATAGTTTTAAATTCATTGAGGATTAAGTATTCCAATACTTGCTACCAAGTACTGAAACCTTCCAACATCAAAAGCTTTAGTGAGAAGATCTGAAAAGTTGTGATCAGAATCAATTTTAAGAACTTGAATCAACTTTTTCTCATTACAGTCTCTAATAAAATGATGTCTAATTTCAATGTGTTTTGTTTTAGAATGTTGCACTGGATTTTTAATTATGCAAATTGTACCACTATTATCAATATGTATGACAGTGTTCAAGAAATTGTACCCATAGTCAAGAAGTTGGTTTTGAAGCCATAGGACTTGACCACAACAACTTGCAGCAGCTACATATTCAGCTTCAGTCGTTGAAGTAGCCACAATTGTTTGCTTCTTACACTGCCATGAGATAAGTCTACACCCAAGGAATTGACATCCTCCAGTTGTTGACTTTCTGTCCAAGCTAGCACCAGCATAATCACTATCCAAAAATGCTACCAAGTCAAAAGGTGATTCCCTTGAATACCATATACCCAACCTAGGTTGACCCTTGAGATATCTAAAAATCCTCTTGACTGCTGTTAAATGAGAAACCTTTGGAGTTACTTGAAATCTTGCAAAAGCACAAACAGAGAACATGATATCAGGTCTTGATGATGTGAGATACATCAAAGAGCCTATCATAGATCTGTAAGTGTGTACATCTACATTGTCTCCATCTAAATCTTTAAGAAGTGGCTTCTCAGAGTCCATTGGTGTGCTTGCCACTTTTGAATCAGCAAATTGAAATTTTCTAAGTATCTCTGCAACATATTTATCTTAACTAATAAATATGCCTTCACTAGATTGCTTAACTTGCAGACCCAAAAAGAATGTAAGTTCCCCCATGGAACTCATTTGAAACTTATCATGCATAAGCTTCTCAAACTCCAAACACATCTCCTTCCTTGTAGATCCAAAGATGATATCATCCACATACACCTGTACTAGCAAAAGATCACTCTTATGCTTCTTGATGAATAATGTCTGATCAATCTTCCCTCTTTGAAATCCATTTTCAATTAAGTAGGAAGCTAGTGTTTCATACCAAGCTCTTGTTGCCTGATGAAGGCCATAAAGAGCCTTAACTACTTTGTACACTTTGTCTGGATGGTCAGGATCAAAGAACCCTGGAGGTTGTGAGACATACACCTCTTCTTCAATAGTACCATATAAAAAAGCACTCTTGACATCTATTTGATAAAGTGTGAAGCCCATAAATGAAGCATAAGCCAAAAATAACCTAATGGCTTCAATCCTTGCTACTGGAGCAAAAACCTCTTCATAGTCTATACCTTCTTCTTGTGTGTACCCTTGGGCTACTAATCTAGCCTTATTCCTAATCACTATGCCCCTTTCATCCATTTTATTTTTGAAAACCCATCTAGTGCCAATTACCTTTTCATCCTTGGGTAAATCAACTAGCACCCATACCTTCTGAATCTTGAACTGAAGAAGCTCTTCTTGCATAGCTTCTACCCAGCTTGAATTATCTAGGGCTTTAAGAATGTTCAAGAAGCCCTTGTTGGTCTGAAGACATCAGTTGTTGCCTTGTCTTCACCCCTGATTGTACATCTCCAATCACATTATCCAGGGAGTGGACTTTGTGAATCCTTGTGTGTGGTGTAGAAGGAACTTGATAGTTAGGTGGGAGATTGTTGAAATCCACCTCTTCATTTGAGAAATCTGCTTCATTTGATCTTGATTTGTCTCCTTGTCTAACCCTGCCTCATTTTTTGTTTATGAACCTGAAAAATGATTAGTTTCTACAACAACAGGCATATAATTGGGACATTGACCTGCTACATTGGATTTATTCTCTAAAAACTCCACATGCAGGTTTTCCTCTACTCTTCTAGTTCTTGAGTTGTATACTCTAAAAGCTTTGTTTTTAAGAGAATATCCAACTAAGTATCCTTCATCTGCTTTACCATCAAACTTTCCAAGATGGTCTAAGTTATTCAGAATTGTCACATGACATCCAAAAGGGCTAAGAAATCCTATTACAGGAGTTCTACCTCTAAAAAGTTCATATGATGTCTTATTGTGAGATTTTACAACCAAAACCCTATTTTGAACATAGCAAGCAGTGTTGACTGCTTCTGCCCAAAAAGTGATAAGCAACTTAGAGTCGGCTAACATGATTCTAGCAGCTTCTATGAGTGTTCTATTTCTACTCTCTGCTACTCCATTTTGCTGAGGAGTTCTAGCTACACTAAATTCTCTCCTAATACCTTTTTCCTTGCATAAGTCATCCATAACTCTATTCTTAAACTCTGTCCCATTATCACATCTAATGATTTTTACTCTTTTGTCTACTAGGTTTTCTATCTCTGTAATGAATATTTTAAGAATGCTAGAAGTCTCATCATTAGAACCTAAAAAGAAAACCCATGTAAATCTACTATAGTCATCAGTAATAACTAGACAATATCTTTTATGCTTTAGGCTACTAACAGAAGTAGGTCCAAATAAATCCATATAAAGCATAAACAATGATTGATCAATAGAGTTAAAAATTTTGGGCTTACAAGTGGCTTTGTGTTGTTTGCCTTTAAGACAAGCAATGCATGTTTGGTCATTTTCAAATCGTTTTTGAGGTAAACCTCTTACCAAACCATTCTTAACAATTTTATTTATGGTTTTGAAATTTATGTGACCAAGCCTCCTATCCTATTTCATAGATTCATCGAATGTGGCCTTTGCAACTAGACAAGTAAGTGCCTCTTTAGGAACAATCTTCTTCATATCAAACTGTACATGTTGCCCTTTCTTGGAATTTTACGAAGTACTTGATTTTCATCAGGCATCTTAAAATCAGAAGAAAGTACAAGACATTCAGTATCAGTAAAAAGAACTTTGTTCTTTTAGTCACACATTTGTGAGACACTAAAAAGATTATACTTTAGCTCTTGCACATAGTACACATCTTCAAAATCTAATTTACCAGTTTTAAGAGTACCTTTACCAGTAATCTTGCCACCGATACCACCTCCAAAGGTAACATAGCCTCCATCTAATGTTTGAAAATCGGAAAGATAGGACTTGTTGCCTGTCATGTGCCTTGAACACCCACTATCTGGATAGCCTTGATCTTCATGATCTGTTGGTGAATGTTCCTGCACACAAATAAGGAAATTAGTTTCCTCGGGGAACCCAAGCCATTACTGACTTGGATTTTCCATGTGCATCAATGTAATTAAATCTCTTGAGAATAGTTGATGCACCATTGGATTTGAGAGGTTTTCAAATCCAACATGCTGAGGCCTTAACAGCATTGGCCCTCTTTTCCCTAGCAGTAGAACCCTTTGGTTTCCAAATTTGTTTTAGTGAAACTGCTTTTGTTGGAAAAGGTCTCTTAGTAGTTGTTTGTGCATGTTTGAAAGTTGTTTTTGCACTTTGAACTGCTTGTTTAGGGTAAACATAGTAAAAAGGTCTGCTTGTCTAGAAGTATAATCTTTTGGTCTAGCAGTAGAAACTGCTTTTGGTCCAAACTTTGTTGAAACTGCTCTGGGTGTTGTTCTAGTATTATTAGAGTGACTTTTAGGAGTATTCCTCTTGTAATTCACCCTATTGTTTGTATACCCAGATACCCTTTGGTTGCAGAAAGCTGCAAGATGGTCAAATTCTCCACATACAAAACAAGCTTTGTTATAGAAGTCAAAGTCATCACCTAGTTGGTGAGACTTAAGGCCATTCCAATTCATTTGGTTGCCTTTAGGCTTGTTTGTGGTTCTGTATTGTTCACAATATCTAACTGGTTGCCTAACATGTTTAATGTTGGTTTTACGCCTATCAATATTAGTTTTGACCATCTTAGGAACACTTGTTCCTGCTTTCTTAACCACTTCAGGTTTAGACATACCCTGTTCATCTTCATCATCATCAAATACCTAGTCTTCAATGACTACACTATCTGCTCTTCTATCAGAGGACACCTTGTCCTCAGGAAGTGAAGTTTTATTTAAACTTTCACTTACTTTCTTAGGTTCATCAACAACTAACTTTGTTTTTGGCTGTACACCATATTGCAGCTCAGGTTGTTGAAATTTAGCTAAGCCTGAATGCTCTAGGTCAATCCCTGGGGGTTTAGGGATTCCACTGTAAGGGGGTGGGACAACATTATATCCTAACCCTGACTTGGCTCTATTAATCACTTGACATTCTATCATGTTGGTTACACCTCTAGAAGCATGTTCTAGTGTTTCTACAGTCAAGTGCATGTTTCCATTTTCCTTTTTGATCCTATCATAAGCCTCTTTCAAAAGCTTAATTTCAGCATCTCTAAAGAATATGTCTTGTCTAAGAAGAGCTTTGTCATCAGAAAAAGCAAATTCATTTTGTTTGTAATGAATGATCTGCTTCTCTAGGTATTCTAAACCACATTTATAATCTACTAAGTCTTGTTGAGTTCTGCTTAGGACTTTCTTTTGGTCATCATAATGTTTGATTAAAGTTTGTAGTTCTGAAAGAGCTGTGCAAGTATTAGAACAAACTTTATGATTTTGTACCTCAGTAGAGAAAGCCATGAGTGCCATCTGTAAAGAATCTTCTTCTTCATCAGCCATGAAACTCCAATCAAAACCTAGCCCATCAATAGCTACCATAGCTTTTGAGTTTGGCTCAGAAACCTCCCTTGTTTTGGATGTGCTTCCAAAACCTCTATTCTTGCTATCTTGCTGCCTTGGCCTTCTACATTCTCTTGAGAAGTGCCCCATCATGTGCCAGTTATAGCGTTCTATCTTTGACTTGTCAAAACCAGCAGTATCATTATTGATGATTATAAGCTTCTTCCCCGTCCTTTGATAGAACTTCTTGGCCCTCATGCTAAGAAGAGAAATTTGCCATTTTAGGTTCATTTCCTCCAGATCATCATCATTGATCTCTTGGAGGTCTTCATAAGTGAGCATGGACCCATTATTTCGACTTGTGAGAAATGCACAACAAGTCTTCTCATCCAACATACCCATGGTACTGCTTGATAAACTAGCAGCACCAACACCATCAACAACCTTAACCTCTTCACTTGGATTTGAGGTACTAGGAGATGACATAAATGCCATGTTCCCAGTATTAGAACTAGTACCTCCATTTTTCTTCAAATCTTGTTCCACAATCTTAAAGTTGCTATACAAGTGTATTAGTTCCATGGTGTCAAGGTCTGGCTTGTTCTTCCAGACAACAACATGTATAGCCCACTCTTCTGGTAAGCTTCTCAGAAATTTTGAGTTCAAATCTTCTTGAGGTATTTCAACCCCAAGAATAGCAAGTTGACTCACAATATTCTGATGCCTGCTGCTTGAGCAGAGTCTTGTGGGTTTTCTTGGTGGCTTCATTTCCACCATACCTGGCAACAATAGCTTCAAATAATGACTTGGCATCTTTGAACTTGCTGAAGTTTAAAAGTTGATCATTGGGAATGGTCATCATCAGCATGCTTCTTGCCTTTAGGTCATTTTTCTTCTTTATTCTGTCTTCTGCAGATGTTGGGTGAAGCTGCAGAGTTGTCACCACTTTGCCTTCCACTGTTGATGTAGTGGTTGTAGGCTGGTAAGAGTTTCCATCTTCAATGATTTCCCAAAGTGAATAGTCTTGCACTTGGAAATACTGCTCTATCCTCAGCCTCCACATCTTAAACTCATTCTGTTTGAGCATGGGTAATTTTGCAGCTACATTCGTCTGAATGGATTCAATGTCCATTTCTTCTTCTTCTTCTTCTAAATCAAAGATACCAACCTTGCTCTGATACCAATTGAGAGGATGCTTCGATACACTATTGAGGATGTTAGTCCTTTAGTACGAGTGTATGTGATACTTTGAATGAATATGATTAAGTATGCAGAATCTACTTAATCACACTTAGAATGTTATTTGTTATTGGAAATGGAACAGTGATGGTTGTTGAATTTGATAATGAACAATGAAAGTTAAGACAAAACGATTCAATATTATTCAAGAATAATACGAGTGATCTTCACTATCACTAGGGTTACAAAAACCTTGAATCTCTATTACAAAGAAAACTTATTTTCTATCTTTTTCTATCAACTTAGTTTTCTCAGTATTCGACTAGTTACACTAATCACAAATTCACTTATTTTCAACACTCTAGCAACTAGTCTAAGATCTCCCTTTTATACCAACAAAGGAGATCATTACAATTATGAAAAGTCTTCTCGAACTACTTGTTTGAGTGTGTCAGTCATTAAGATACATCATGTATCTATGTTTACAACTTGCTCTGTGTAAACCACATGGTGATTGATCACATTGTCGAAGATATTATCTACCGTATATACTTGACTTTAGTACAAAATGTCTTCGTATACTTCTCCAACCAGCAGTAGAATACTCGACACTTATCCATCTAGCAGCAGTATCTGTTGCACCAGCAATAGAATGTTTGCGGCAGCAGAATCTTAACGCTAGCAGTAAAATGATACTTAGTGTATTTCCTTGAGCAGAACTGATCTTGTAAACCTTTAATTCCCGATACTAATCTTCAGAATATTTAATTCCCAACAAAATGCTTGTATTGAGTCACAATGAATGTTTTACAGAATTTCCAGGTTTTAACACTCAGATTTTTCTAGAAATTTTCTAGAAACAAAACATAAAAATACTGTTAGGTCAGTCCTGACGGCGTTAGGGTTTACAACCCGACAGCGTCAGGCACTGTAGCAGCACAGTTTTCCAGGATTTTGTTTTTCTGCTGGAACTTAAACTTTGAAAAATTTTCAGGAATCTGTAAGACATTTATTTTGCAAGCTTTATATTTTATTCACTTTATAGGAATTAGTTTTTATATATAGTATTTACCGCCGATTTTATGCGAAGTTTCGTGTTTGTTTTCTTAGTGAATTACAGGTTATATTGGACAAGAAGATGAAAGTATATGTCGGAAGTGAAGCTTATCAAGTTTATCTTCTTGGAGGAGGATTTAAACATATTTCACATCGCCCATGCCGAGCAAATCAGGAGAGTATTAGTTTCTTTCATCTATTTTATTTTTCCCGTTATCATAACTTTGATACTTTTCAAGAACATTGGGGACAATGTTCAATTTAAGTGTAGGGAGGGTAAATTGGGATACCTTAGAAACTATAACTTCGCTTGATTTTTGTTTTGTTTTAGAGTAAATGTGTAATAAACTAAATGAGATACTTGTTAGGGTGATTTTAGCACCAAATTAACTTTTTTTTACAACATATAGCCATATAGGAGTGAAACTTTAGTTTTAATAAGCGTCTCATGGATAGGAATTATATAGCTAGCACAAAAACCCTTCCACTCAAAAATTTTCACCCCAAAAATGTGAGGTTCACCTTTAGATCTTTAGGAAAAAGCATTCACTTTTAATGCTTATGAGTGTACCGATAGTATATATATTCTAGAACTTGCGTCTGTGATGCATCTCGAGATCGCTAGTGAGACTACATTCGTGTAGTTAGGATTTACTAAATGATAAGAGGCATTAGGATAACCCTTGTTTTATACCGGTTTGATAATTACATTGGTTACATTGGTCAAGTAATTTTCCCACACCTTTGAGATGAACTCATTTTTAGTACACGATACCCCTAGTACACCCCTCAGAGCCTATCTTTTTAGGGTTCTCGTTATATTTCGGTGGATACCGAAATATTAATGAAAAACATTCTTTACAATCCACCCCCAAATGTACACTCAAATTGCCTTAGCCTACCTTGTATGCACTCGTCTTTAGTGCATTATTGTTACAACTTATGTGTTAAACCCTTTATTAATTATCTAATTGGTTACATGGTTGCTAAGTCGAGTCATATCTTGTAAATACAGTTTTGGGACGATTTTGACTCATGGGTAATATACTAGTTGTTATGGAGTAATGGGGAAGAATGTAATGCTATTACCCCCATATGTGCGTTAATGTTTATAGTACTCCAAGTTGTGGGAAACTAGAAGGGGGGTTGAATAGTTTACCGGTTTTAATTTCCTTTAAAAATCTTGTTTTAAAAGTTTGCTATTGGAAACTTTGATTCAAACTCTATGTGTAATCAATCAACACCAATATGAACTATACACTAAACTAACAAATGGTAAATAATAAAAGTAAAGAGTAGAGTTGGAAAGATCAAACTGAGACAAAGGATTTATAGTGGTTCGGCTACGAAGCTCTTCTTCGCCCTACTCAACTCCCCGAGTACCACACTCGAGAGTTTCAAACACTATATCAACAACCTCCCTCCAGGCGGAGAAAACCGTACACGTCGCTTATCCTATTACCGACACTAAGCTAGATGTCGAGTGCTAATCTTAGCTAGCACCAATCTACCAAGGTCCACGTGACCAATCACACAAGCCCAATGGCTACACGAGATCACCAAGATCTCAACACGATCACAATGATCAACACTCTCTCAACTAACACTAATCTATCGACCCTTGATCTTCTTGATCAATCACACAAGCCCAATGACTTTAAGAGATATCCACTATCTCTATAAGATCACACTTGATCTTCACTCTCACTCATAAAAGATAAATAAACTTGATGAATGCTATGATACAACAAGGTTGTAACAAGTGTTACAAAAACATAACAACTATAACATTTGTATCTTCTTGAATACTTTGAGTTCTTCTCTTGCTAATGAAGAGGAATGATAACACCTTGTATCAACTTGGATACTTGTGTTCTTCTCTTGCTAATGAAGAGGAATGATAACACCTTGTATCAATTTGGATACTTGTGTTCTTCTCTTGCTAATGAAGTGGAATGAAGAGGATCTCTTGGTGGATGATTGGATCACTCTTAAAACAAAAGAAAACTAATCTAAATGATCTAAAGAAGAGAAAGGTGTGAGAGGTTTAAACTCAGAAGTTTTTCTGTGTGAAAGGGTGCCTAAAATCTGTGAAAGGGGTTGGTATTTATAGGCAAAGAAAATATGAACGTTACAGAAAAATAGTACGGACGGCTCCACTAAACATGCCATGGCTCCACTAAATTTAGTGGAACCGTGGAGCCGTCCTAGACTAGGGTGCTCCAAATTTTGTCTTTTCTGGTGAAAACTTATTTGGGGAAGGTTGGAGCTAATTTTGGGGGGAAAAATAGCTGTTGTGATTTTCAAACATATTTTTCCATCAAAACATTTCTTAATAATTCAAAAATAATTTGTCATATGTATTTTTGAAAAAATGTTTTGTCCCATTAAAATGTGAAGTCTCAAAACACAAATTCACTTCTTTGATCATTTGTCAAGTTGTAAATTTGTTCTAGAGTGATTTGCGTAGAAACGGGATCTTCCGATTAAAAACTTGTTTACGTTATTTTTAACGTAACGTGATTTCACATTTTGTCATCCTCAAAACGTGAAGTAATCGAAAGATATAAATAACGTTTTTAGAACATTATTTGCACCAACAATCTCCCCCTTTTTGATGATGACAAAATATAAACTCATTTTAAGTTAAAATTAGTTTTAACCAGTTTTTAATGAGTTTACTCCCATTTCTCTCCCTTTTTATCGAATCAAAAAGGTGACAAAGGCTCCCCCTTGATGTATACTCCCCCTCATTTGGAGAATACCAAGGAATCGAGCAATGGTGTATGCTACAAAACAAGGTTAGATAACACATATACAATATCTAACAAGTAGCACATTTGACAAATATCCAACCACACAAGAAGAAAATTAGCCAAGTAGCTAAAAATAAAACAACCACATGAATGCCCATTAAAAGTAAAATAAATGTCATACATGAGTATGACTACAATAAGAAAGCAAATTAAAATAACAAGAAGACACATAAACATCAATAGTAATATGAGGCTTCAAGATTTGCTTCCAACTTCAAAAGGGTTCCTAATCATTTATTGGAGGGACTAAACATAACCATGTTTAGTTTGGGCTATTGTGTGGTGGAGGAGGTGGAAGGATGATGGGTCCTATGGGTGGTGTGAGGAGGTGTTCTAAGTATGAGAACCTAAAGCTAAGCTCATCTCTAAGGTTCATGATGAGTTCTAGGTTGTGATGGCAACAAGCACAACTCAAGGTGTGTGGTTATAGGGGATAAAGGATGGGATGACCCATTAAAGGTTGAGGTAATGGTGATAGGGAAGATGATGATGTGTTGCTCCCAAACTCTGAAGGAGTGATTGGTGATAAGGTTAGGGTGAGAGCTAGGGGGTGTGGTGATGGTGAAGGTGATGAAAGGGATGTGTTAGTTCCAACTTCAAGTGAAGTTGATGGTGATGAGTTAAGTGTTAAGGCTAGTGATGGAATGGGACTTGGTTGAGGTGAATGTGTGTTGGTTCCAATGGTGGTGGAGGATGAGGATGTTGGTTTGGTTGATGTTGCCTTAAATGGAGCTTGGGGTGTAGTGAAGGAAGATGATGATTTGGTAGAGGTTATGGGTGTGTGTATATCATCTTCATCATCCAAGGTGAGATCAATGAGGATCATCTCATTGGAAGGTTTAGTTGAGGTTTGTGGTGTGTGAACACTATTGATCCATTGATCAACAAGGGTGGTTTGATTGGTTAGTTTGATGTTGAATCTTGGTTTCTTGTTTTTGTGTGAGGTTGAAGCAATGGTGGAAGACATGGTGGTTGTATGGTGAGTGTGAAGGTGTAAGGATGGAAATGTATGATGTTATCTTAAATAGCGAAATCAAAGACATGCAAGGTTGAAAAGGATGTTGGATTTGGGGATTTGGGTGCATGGGAATTAGGTTATGTTTGCAGATTTTCAGGAAAAGAGAGTCAAAAAGTGGAAGAGAATTGTATTTTTCTTCTTCTAGAGGCACGGTACCACTAAAGGTACCACGGCACCACTAAATTTAGTGGAGCCGTCTCCTATTTAGTGGCCCCGTGGCCTCCATTTGACCTTCTTTCTAGGTCTGCTGGTTTTAGGCAGCCTAAATGGGGAAATTTCTTGGAAATCCATTGGCTACAAATCTCAAGGCCTCAACTACTATAGCATAATCACATAGAATTCCTAACATTATCATGTGATCATCTAAGCATTTAGGCAACTATTGAGCATGCATGATTTCAAGTAATTTTAACATCTAGTGCATGAAGACAAAATGAGAGAACATGCATTAACTAGGTAAAGCTCATAATATATCACTATTGATTAATTTGTCAAAGTAACCAATATTAAGCAAGATATATTAAAGTAACTAATAATACTAGTTAGAGTTAGATGGCCATGCACAAGACCATATTAATAGTAACTAATAATACTAGTTATAGTACTTGAGTTCAAGCCTTCTAGTGTCTTCGCTTCATCACACCTTCATTCATCATCGCTTGATGACACATCATAGCACGGGATTGGATCATCATTATGATCACTTCGTGATGATGTACATTCCCAATATAGAGAAGTGTAGGTGTTTTGGGTTAGAGGTGACATGACGGGTTTGACAAAAAGATATTTATTGTTTTGGAGATGAGGAAAAGTGTTCATGACAAAACGATAGAGACGAGTCAGCAACATGCCATAGGGTATTGCCTTATCGACTCATCCCCTGAAGCTGGCAATTCTTCTTGCCATAAAGTAGGCAAGATTGTAGGGTTGCTCGGTGACTAGACAATACAACATGTGAGCACAACACGCCGGAAGTTGCTCACGGTTGTGAGGGAGACAAAAGACATTTTCACGGATGACTTCTATCCATCTCCGTAAGTGTGGATGAACTTCATCAACACAAACTTTAAGGAGGTCCAAGTCATACACATGAGACTCATGAAACTCAACTTCACCGTTTTCTTTGAGAAAACCGTGAACTTTTTGAGGAAGACAAATGTGCTCTTTAATGGCACGGGGAGTGGGAATAAGAGTACTATAAGGACCCGACTCAATTTGGTGACTTGTGAGAGATTTGAGTGACCAACTTTCAGTGTAGGAACATTGTCCATAGTTAGCCACTTGAATAATGTTGGCAAATTGATCAAGAGTGAGTGAGATATGTTGGTTTTGAATGACAAACTGGATAGACAAAGTTTGATCCTCGTTATGTACGAGTTTGACTTGTCTATAGAACTCTAGGACGAAACGAGGACAGATGTGATCATTGATTCTAAACAAGCAATCGAATCCGATTCCTTGAAACATGGTTTGAATGTGATCATGGTTTAGGAAGGAGGGTTCAACAATACGTCCTTCGTGGAAGAGACGAGACTCAAGGTGACGGAAAGTTTGAATGTGAGAAAGTGGGGTTTCAGGTTCAAGTGATGGTTTGGGAATGTACTCTTCTGTGAGTTCATGGTCGTAATCAAACATGTGAAGTCCCATGTCACCTAAAAAAAATTTATTAATGGTTAAAATTTCATTTAGTCATACATGCCTAGTGTGTGCTTATATGTAACCAATGTGGAGGTTTAGTAATCTCGACTCTGAAACTATCCTAATGAGACTACCCAAACACTCCTATCTTCACTTTTGCTCAATCAAATATGTCGAATAATACATATCAATTATGTAATTCGATCCACATTTGAGAGTTCATGTATGCATGCAAAAGCATTTTTGATTTGCATTAACAATGCATGAAAAAAGGTTTCATGATCCTAGTCATGTGAACTTTTTCGAAAAATGATGAAATTGGGCTGTTTGGCAAACGCTTCATCTAGGCGCCAAAAATCTTAAAATTGAAAAAGCTTTAATGTTGATCATTCCTAATCCAATTTTAATTATCATAAACATGATTCCACCAAAAGTAATTTATCATAGTCCAATTTAAAATGGGTAAATTTGGACTAGATTGTGCAACATAAAAGAGTTTTTGAAAATTCTAGGTCTAGGGAATCATGTAAGTGCTACATTGTCTAATCCTAGTTCTAATTATGTAAAAACATAACAAAAGTTGAAAATCCCCAATTCAATTTGATGCATAAGAACAAACCCTAGACTCAAATTAGAGCGAATTAGAAGATAATTAGCTTACAATTTGTGTTGTACTTGATTTGGAATGTTTGATTACAAGGCCTTGATCTCGATTAGGAAGGGTTTGATTTGATATTGGTGTGGGTTCGACTTTTGACAGCAAGAGGAAATGGTTTTGGGTTTGTTTGAAAAGGCTGTGCAGAAGAAGAAAACAAATGGGCACGTTTTTCAGATGCACGACACCACGGCTCCACACGGTTCCACTAAACATTAGTGGAGCCGTGTCTATTTAGTGGAGCCGTGTATCTGATTGTCCCATTTTTCTTCTCTTTTGACTTTTGGCAGATTAGTCTTACTTATTTAGTAAGACTTTTTGACACGAGGAAAAAGTTTATACCTAATAAACTTTTTGACGAAAACGATTAGGTGGGATGACAAGGAATGACCTTAGTGTTTCCAAGGAAATTGACTAAGTTGTCATTGGATGATGATTGACTTCTAATATTTCCCGTGAAATAAATAGAAGTCATGAGTCGTGTTTTGGTGGATGACTATAATATTTCCCATGAAATATTTAATTAGTCGGAATACGAGACGTAAGGAATGACTTAATATTTCCCGTGAAATATTCAAAAATTCATGCGACGAGTTGTGAGGGAATGACTTAGAAATTCTAGAGGAACTTCAATATTTCCCGTGAAACATTTGAGAAGTCATAGAAGGGATAAAACGTTTATAAGATATGACGCAAGGGATGACTTTAATATTTCCATTGAAATATTGAAATAGTCATAAGCGGGATGAGAGGAATGACTTAAGAGTCATGAGGCGATGTGAGGGAAATGAAAAATGAGTCATAGAACAAGACGTGAGAAATGACGTTAATATTTCAAGTGAATTATTAAGAGGTCATGAGGAGAGAAGTGGAAGATGACTTTAATAATTCGGAAGAATTATCTAAATAGTCATGAGGGGGTGACGAGAACGTATTGGTTGGAGTATTGACGATGTTGTCTTTCAAGAGAGACTTTTCAAAGAAAAGATTTCTCTTTTGACCTTATCGTGACGGAGAGGATGGCGTACTTCGATGAGCTCCGTTCATAAGAAAACTACAGGGTTCTCGGTCAAGTCTAATGGCATCTTGACTGCTACTCTTCATAGGATGTTGTCTCATCTATAGTGTTTGTTGTCATGCATTTCCGGCGCTTACGTACTCGGCTTCGGTCGTGGAGACAATAAGAGTAGTTTGTTTCTTGGGGAACCAAGATGTTTGTTAATCAACCTATGAAGGTACAGACATTACTCTCTATGTTTCAATCCTCATTTACTCTCTCATTATCAGAGTTAGTATAGAAACATTTTCTACATCAATCTCCTTGAGATATCGCAATCTCAAGTGTGTAGTACCTTTGATGTATTAGATGATACATCAAAAACTTTGATGTAAGAAGTCTTGGGGCACTTCTTACAAGTGGGCACAAAGACAAACACTATTCATGATTATGGACCTACTTGCCGTTAGGTAAACTACTTTACCTATTATGCCCCTAACCTAGTTATATCCGCGCACTCACCTTCTTCGTCTCTTGTGAGATTCATTTTTGCGGATATGGGCGTCAGTGTCAATTAAGACTATTACTTAAACTATGTATCTCATACATATAGTTTACATAAGTTTACAGGGATACTTAATTTAGGCAAGATTACTTATGTGCAAGGAGGGAAACTTGATTCACTCATCAATGCTTAATTCAAACTTGTCACGCATGATCTTCAAGTGATCATTGAACATTTCTGGACAAGTTGAGTTTGACATGATGAGATGTGAATAAAGTTTCTGTGTTACAGTGCCTACCATGTTAGATTCTAACTACACTATTTTATGCCAAACATTTCTACTAATCAAAGGGTGTTTTAAGAAAGCGTACCTATGCCTGAGGTGTTGCTCTTAAAACTAGAGGATTATACTACCTTTGTTGAATGTTGAACATATAAGACACGACTTGAATTTTGCGTCACCAGACTTGTTTGATAACACATCATACTCCTTTTGTTAGACTCCGAAATTTATTTACACTCATGTTTTCCTAGCAAAACAAAAGTTCAAACATCTGGTCCCCAATATCTCATGGGTCCAAAGTTGTTAGAATCAAACATCCTAAGCATTTGTTGCGTTAGTTTAGGATGTGAGAATGGAGGACACATTTCCCATGGGAAGTAACTTTTTGATGACGATCATTCCAAGTTACGGGAAAGTTACTTGGATGATTTTGTCTTTTAAAGTTACCTCTCGGTAGAGGAGTTCTAGACCGAGGTTTGGGAGAATTAATTCTTCTAGGTGGAGGAGTAGTAGACCTAGTGCCACGCTTTACAAATCCATGTTCGGGAGATGACAATGGTTTGTAAAGGCCTTTGGCTTTCTCTTTACTTGGTGTAGACATTCTAGTACTATCTACAACTACGTGACTCGGTTTCGGACTCAAGTTCTTTTTCAGAATTGATCCAGTTTTGTCCTCAGCACCAGACGGTACCACGGTACCACTAAATTTAGTGGTGCCGTCTGTACCTTTAGTGGTGCCGTCACCTTCAGACTTAGACATTTCAGGCATTACAAATTTTACTTGATTAGTACCACTTGTAGAAGCCTGATTTGGGTCAAATCCTAAACCTGCACGGTCATGTTCACTATATCTAATGTTTTCAAGTAGATCATTAAGTGTTTTGGTTCCTTTATCAAACTTAATGATTCTTAAAGCATTTTCTTTAAGCCTTTCATTTTCTACTTGAAGACTTATACATGACCCACATCCTAAGTCTATTTCTTTGTTTTTCTCAAGTCTCTTGACATGATCTTTTAATTCTAAAACTTGTAGTTCTAGTTCTTTTAGTTTTAATTTTAGCTTTGTGTTTCTACCTAAGATCTTAGTACTAACTACACATAGTTTGTTGTATTCGTCATGCAATTCACTATCATCTATTGATGAATTATTATCACTATAATAAGAAGAGTCGGAATGTACCTCGTTAGAAGCTTGAGCCATTAGGCATGTTTTATCGTTAAGCTTCTTCTCTTCTTCTTCACCGCTATCACTCCAAGAGCCTCCTACAAAAGCTCTTTGGTTGTTGGAGTTCGGTGGTTTAGGACATTCTCCTATGAGGTGATTAGGATCTCCGCATCTATAGCATTTCCTATCACTTGTCCCTTTCCTTTCATCACGATTCTTTTGAGATGACCTCCTTTCATCGCGAGGTTGTCTAGGAAATCTACCTTTCCTCCTAAAGAACTTTCTAAAGTTTCTAACCGCTAATGCATATTCCTCATCTTCACTATTGGAACTCGAGCATTCCTCATCACTAGACTCCTTCTTGGCTTTCAATGCTAGAGATCTAACTCTCTCACTTTTGCCTTTGACAATGTTGGAGTCCTTCTTGATTATCATCTCGTGAACTTTGAAGTTTCTTATAAGTTCATCGAGTGACAAGGTCGCCAAGTCCTTTGACTCTTCTATAGCGGTAACCTTTGCTCTCCATTTAGGATGTAGAGCCCTATGAAACTTCCTAACATAATTCTTGCTAGAGTAACCTTCATCAAGAGCTTTAAGACTAGTGATAATAGTATTAAATCTAGCAAAAGCATTATCTATTGACTCATCTTCCGAAATGGAAAATTGTTCATATTGTTGAACAAGAAGATCTATCTTGTTCTCTTTGACTTGGTTATTACCTTGGTGAGTGACTAGCAACGTTTTCCAAATCTCTTTTGCCGTATTACACATAAATATTCTTTCAAATTCCTTTTTAGGCAAAGCATTATAAATCATCATTTTAGCCTCATTATTTTTGGCTAATTTCCTTTCAAGTTCATCACTTTATTTATCATAAGAAACTATTTCATCCTTTTTAGTTTCCGGATTCATTTGAATAGGTTGAAAGTCACCCTCGGTAATAACATGCCAAAGATCAATGTCTTTTCATTTTACATATGTTTCAAATCTTGTTTTCCAATATATAAAACAATCGGTTTCGAAAAGTGGTGGTCTTTGCATAGATTTCCCTTCTAGATATTTGTCGGAATCCATTGATCGATTCAAGTTTTAAAATACAATATACTTTAAAAACTTGACTAACCTGGCTCTGATACCAATTGTGGGAAACTAGAAGGGGGGTTGAATAGTTTATCGGTTTTAATTTCTTTTAAAAATCTTGTTTTAAAAGTTTGTTATTGAAAACTTTGATTCGAACTCTATGTGTAATCAATCAACACCAATATGAGCTATACACTAAACTAACAAATGGTAAATAATAAAAGTAAAGAGTAGAGTTGGAAAGATCAAACCGAGACAAAGGATTTATAGTGGTTCGGCTACGAAGCTCTTCTTCGCCCTACTTCACTCCCCGAGTACCACACTCGAGAGTTTCAAACACTATATCAACAACCTCCCTTCAGGCGGAGAAAACCGTACACGTCGCTTATCCTATTACCGACTCTAAGCTAGATATCGAGTGCTAATCTTAGCTAGCACCAATCTACCAAGGTCCACGTGACCAATCACACAAGCCCAATGGCTACACGAGATCACCAAGATCTCAACACGATCACAATGATCAACACTCTCTCAACTAATATTAATCTATCTACCCTTGATTTTCTTGATCAATCACACAAGCCCAATGGATTTAAGAGATATACACTATCTCTATAAGATCACACTTGATCTTCACTCTCACTCACAAAAGATAAATAAACTTGATGTATGCTATGATACAACAAGGTTGTAACAAGTGTTACAAAAACCTAACAACTATAACTCTTGTATCTTCTTGAATACTTTGAGTTCTTCTCTTGCTAATGAAGAGGAATGATAACACCTTATATCAACTTGGATACTTGTGTTCTTCTCTTGCTAATGAAGAGGAATGATAACACCTTGTATCAACTTGGATACTTGTGTTATTCTCTTGCTAATGAAGAGGAATGATAACACCTTGTATCATCTTGGATACTTGTGTTCTTCTCTTGCTAATGAAGAGGAATGAAGAGGATCTCTTGGTGGATCATTGGATTACTCTTAAAACAAAACAAAACTAATCTAAATGATCTAAAGAAGAGAAAGGTGTGAGAGGTTTAAACTCAGAAGTTTTTCTGTGTGAAAGGGTGCCTAAAATCTGGAAAAGGGGTTGGTATTTATAGGCAAAGAAAATCTGAACGTTACAGAAAAAATAGTACGGACGGCTCCTCTAAACATGCCACAGCTCCACTAAATTTAGTGAAACCGTGGAGCCGTCCTAGACTAGGACGCTCTAAATTTTGTCTTTTCTGGTGAAAACTTATTTTGGGTAGGTTGGAGCTGATTTTGGGGGGAAAAATAGCTGTTGTGATTTTGAAACATATTTTTCCATTAAAACATTTCTTAATAATTCAAAAATAATTTGTCATATGTATTTTTGAAAAAATGTTTTGTCCCATTAAAATATGAAGTCTCAAAACACAAATTCACTTCTTTGATCATTTGTCAAGTTGTAAATTTGTTCTAGAGTGATTTGCGTAGAAACGGGATCTTTTGATTAAAAACTTGTTTACGTTAATTTTAACGTAACATGATTTCACATTTTGTCATCCTCAAAACGTGAAGTAATCGAAAGATATAAATACCATTTTTAGAACATTATTTGCATCAACCAAGTGTTTTGATTTTCTTAATTCGGGTCATTAGTTAGTTATGTGTAAAGTATGTAAAAGTTCAACTGTAGGGAGGTTGCAAGTAATGCATTTGTAATTATGTATTATTTTGGATGGTAGGGCAAGAGTGTATGAAAAAAAATGATAAAAAAAAAAAAAAAAAAAAAAAACGGACAACCATCCCGTCTTTTATTTTTGTTTTAGTTAAGAAAGTGTCAAGAAAAAAAATAAAAAAAATAGTTAGTAGTTAGCGAGTCGAGTCGAGTCTTGGCTTAGCAACGCCTCATTGTACATGTAATTGAATAAAATGATTGACTTGCCACTAGTAAAATTCCGTTTATCGAAAAAAAAAACATGTTTTTCCATACCTTTACACCTAAAACCCTTGAAAAGATCTCTTTGATAGTGTATCCTAGGTGCTTACGCTAAAGTTTTGGAGGTTTGATCTGTTCCCAAGCCTATGGTAATCTATGTGCTATGACAGGTAGAGAGTGTTTTATTTTCCCGTTTCCATTCATGTTATATAACTTTATATACCCGAGAGATGTGAGAACCCAAACACTTTATGTGAGGTGTTAGTATATAATTTCCGTGCTTATTTTGACTAACGTGGAATGATTGTATGTTGTAATTACTTTTATATTAATGTTAAACGACCCCTAACATGTGAATTGATTAGGATAAAAGCATATTTGCTTGAGGACAAGCAAATCCCAAAGTGTAGGGATATTTGATAGGGAATTATTTGGTACCTTTTTAAGGGGTCATTTGAGGCAAAAATCGTATTTATATGAACAAATATTGCCCTAAATCGTTTCGTTTTGCATTTTAATTACTTGGGACGAAAAATCTGGAAAATGGCATATTTTGGGCTTGAAACAACAAAAAAGTGAAGAAAAGGACGAAGTCGCGAATTCTGTTAGATAAGGAGATCTGACGGCATCACAAGTTACAACGTGACGCCGTCACTTGCTAATGAAGATGGATTTTTGGTTCAGAATTAACAAGAGACGCCTCAGTCAAATCTGAAGACCTTATAACCTGACGGCGTCAGGTGTATTTGAAGACCAAAATTTTGTACAAAGTTAGCAAGTGACGGCTCAGAGAAATTACAACATGACGGCTTTAGACATCACATGACGGCGTCAGAGTCCCTAAGCGACGCCGTCATAACGGCAACTTGGAGAATACGAAACCCTAATTGGAGGTAAGCTGACGACGTCACACTTTGCAAGTGACGCTGTCACAGTTGTAAATCTATATATATATTTGTATGTTTTCATTAATTCGTATAACACTTTAGAGAGGAAAACCTTAGACAATTTTTATTGCTTTTGTAAGGTTTTACAGCCTTTGAACTTCATGTTTCAATAGAGATAAGTTATTCCTTTGATCATTCGATATGTCTATGTATTGTTTGATTATGTGTTTATCCTTTCTTTAATTTTACATGCTAGCTTAAGTTTATAGAGTCTTTTCTTAGATCTAATGAAACCTAGTTATCGATAATTGATTTGTCGTCTCTTGTTTAATTGATTGCCTCGCGTTAGGATATGAAAACTGGCTAAGTTCTTATATGTATTAGCTTGAACGTCTTATAAAACTCAACCATAGAGTGCACTATTGGGTTTCCTCGTTGTATTTATTGCGTGAATTACGGCTTGTAGATCCTAGAAAACTTAATAGACTATAAGGGTTTTAGGGGAGACTAATGTTCATAGAGTTGGGACTTCGGCACCTCCCCACGACAAATATTAAGGAATGCAACGCTTCAATTAAAATAAGGACATGACAATTCGACAAATCAGTAGGAGATAACTAGGGAGTAAGGATGTCTAAGTAAACACTGCTTTTCCTATCATAAGAATTACAACCAATTTACTTTTCTTGTTTATTCAGATTAATTTTAGTTTAATTAATTAATCTAAAAAACAAGAAAAATGTTAATTAAAATAAGGACGTGACAATTCGGCACCTCACCTCTAGACCTATCTCGACATACACTTTGACATTTCCACAACTATTGTGAGACTATATCCCTAGAGAACGATCAATCCCCCGGACTTAACTATACTACACTACAACGGTTAGGTACACTGACTAGATGATTGTAAAACTTCCTTGGAAGGTTTACAAACCCCGAATCATTACACAAATAAGTTTTCGAATGATAATAATATTTATATCCTTCTTGAGTATCTGTGCTCCTCGGTGCCAGCCTCGTTCATTATGGACCTGAGATAAACATGCTAAAAGTGTCAACACAAAGGTTGGTGAGTTCATAGAGTTTGTTGAAATTATTGTGAAAACCTTTATAAGTGAATCCTTTTAACAAGTAATTATAAATGTTAAATGTAAATTTCAAGTATTCTGAGTGTTTAACTATTATACTAAATACAATATCACATATAGGTAGTGTTTCCGTTGTACTAAATTCCTGACATCGAAACCTTAAGTTTACTGGTTGGTTCACATTTGTACCAAGTCCGTTGGTTTGTTTATTATACCAATTCTATTAGTTTCGAGATTACACCAAGTCCATTAGATCACATAGTTTGTACCAAGTACATGAAATCATCCGATTTTGTAGATGTTGATAACCTCGATAATCTACCCGGTAGGGGGCCACCAATCGTTTTGTGTCTGGGTTACATTGTTATACACCCAAAGCATTGAAAATTGTTTGTTATTACACTATCCTTATGAAAACCAAAATGTAAATCTCGTACCAATAGAATTTGGATTAATTGTTGCAATCATAGCTTAGTAGGTAATTTGTTATTATACCTAGCGTTTTCAAATGTTTGTTGCGTTCTGTTTGCTCTAACTGAGTCAACTTAATGCTTACATTAATCCTAATAGATCTAACCATAATATTCATACTCACTACACATAGTGCTTAATGGTCCATGATATAGAAACTCTAAGTATGGCAATAATATTATTTAGCATAAATAAACATTTAGTTCAGATACCACATATAGTGTTGATCCCAGTTATGCACTTGATCGAATTCATTAGCTTGTAAGGTTTAATTATCTTAGATAAATCTAAAACAACTTAGTATAGAAACTGCCTTGAAGTTTATCAAATACAATGTGGAATCTTGTATTTGATCTTAAGAAGAACTTTGTATTGTATAAAATAGTAAACAAGAACACAAGTATATCAAACTAAACACTTCAATATTATTGATATAATACGAATACTCAAAAGTATTAGGGTTTACAACCTTGAAGTTCTATGAAAAAAACACGTATCTATCTCTATGCCCTAGGACTTCCTTTTATAGACCAAGGAGTCCTAGTCGGCTTACAATAAGTTGTTATACTAGATAAATCTTTATAGAATCTTTTCTATACTTATCTAAACATACTATATATAGTAACCGACTCTAATACTCTAGCAACACTAATAATCAAATAGCAACACTAACTCTTTGCTCTGGCAGTATTAAATCCTTAGCAACACTAACTTAGTACTAACAGTACTAAGTTTCCTTCTAGCAGCATTAACTACTTAGTGTATATTTTCTTGTAGTTCTCAACTGTTATAATACACTAGCAGTCATAATCTTCATTAGCAGCATTAACCTTTATAAATAACAGCAGTAATAACTTGCATTATTTCTCTTGTAATACCTGAGCAGTTGTAATTACATAAGCAGCAGTATCTCTAAAATCCAACAATCCTCCCCTAAACTTGATATTTTCTCCTAAAATCATCAAGTTTTCTTTAAAGTTTGGACAAACACTAGGAGGATGCTTTCAAACAATTAATTTTGTTTCTTATCTTTGGGTGTAAGAATTCTTTCCATCTTTTTGAGTAGTTGATATGATGTTTCATCATAAGGATACTAAAGTTGGAGTCTTCTTTTTCCATGTAGCATTTGATGAACAACGTCCTTCTGATATTGTAGAGGATAATCCTTCTTTACAAGCATGTAAATTGTCAGACCATGTGCATCCCAAACATGAACTCCACAAGACTGATAAAGCTTCCAAGACAAAACTGTGTTGTGTTTTAGTCTTCTCCACTCATCATCCTCATGATGTGGTTCAAACATCACCTTCAAATATCCGCATATGACTCTATCATATATTTGTTCTGGCCTGTTAAGACCAAATTTATCTTTATACAACTTCCATAAAGTTTCCATATCCTCTCTATCAAAATGATGTACCATCTGTAGAAAACTAATAAATCTCACAGAGATTCCACCAACTCTTTTAATATCCCAATATGCTGTCTTACCAATTATTCCTGAAGTAAAAGCAATTATGGGAAGTTTGATCTTGAGAGGACTAGCATCCATGACTTCATCTTCATTGACTAACGCAAGTTCTGTAAGTGCTTGCATCTTTACTACATCATCATCAACTTCAGCTTGCTCTGGCTTTTGCTCTTCTTGCTCATTAACTTGCTCTTGTTCTGTTTCGTCTGCCTTGTGCTTTTTAGTTACATCAGAGTCCAACTGATTACCTGCTCTCTTAGAACTAGAGCTTCCTTACACCTTTTCCACCACCACCTCAGTATTCATGGGTACAAATGAGCTTATCTCTCTTTTTGCACTATCATACATCTTTTGAATCTTTCCATCATCAAAGTGAGTTAGAACATTTAGTTTCCGGCCCTTCATGTTCTTGTGATAATTGCACATAAACTTTCTTCTTTGAGCTTTGGTAGGTGGTTTCAGCATCTTAGCCTTTAATCTTTCTGCGGCATAAAATTTTCTCTTTTGTTCAAAGAACTCTTTTAGCAATATAGCCCTTTCATCAATTGTATATTGTTCTTGCTCTTCATGTTGAAGTTTTTGAGCAAGTTCCCAATCAGCATCACATTGGGCTCTTTCATCATCTCATTCATTGATCAATTCTAGTTTTTGAGCTTCTTTGTCAGCTGCAGCCCTTCTTTGTTCAGCAATAACCCTGTTCTCTTCTTCAAATTCAGCAGCTAAAGCTTCTGCATTCTCTGCATCATGCTTTAGTTGTGCTGCTCTTGTCATTTGTTTAACATGTGATTCTTCAATAAGTATACTATTTCCCTTTCCAGTGTATTATGTAGGTTTTGGTTGTTTGGTTGCTGTTGGTGTGGGTTCCTGAATGAGAACTCCTTTTACTGGTGGTTTTGATGTCTTCAACTCAATCATGGCTTGTGCTAAAATAGTTTCATCATCCATCAAATCAACACTAGCAGGAGATCTGTTTTTGTACCAGCAGCATTAAAATAGTCATTAGTAGCACTAGCTGGTACTTCTTCAACATTAGCAGTAGAAACTACTTCAGCAACATTAACTTTTTCTACTTCATTCGACAACTTTTCAGCAACATTTATACCCTCACCAACATCAATAGCAACCAGATTCCCTGCTTTATCAGTAACAACAAAATCATTATGCTCATCACTAACATTTACCTCATTTTCATTACCATCACATGTAACACCCCCAAAATTATAGCAGCGGAAGATAGTTCACTGGGGTATTACTTCCTAGCACAAAGTACAAGTCATGGAAAATGACCCTTTAAAAGAGACGTTTTAAAAGTGTTTCACATTTGATACATTAAAGCCTCAGAGTTTACAAAGGTCCCAACAGTTTTCATAAAAACACAATGTTTTCAAAAGATCACAAACGTTTTAAACGTAACATAAATCTTTAAAATATAGTCTCTTTAAATGTGAAAATATGCCGAGTCTTCAAAAGATATCCGTACGACTCCATCCAAGACCTTCATGCCTTAAAACCTGAGACAAAAAATGCTAAAAGGGTCAACAAAAAAGTTAAGTGAATCCATAGAGTTTTAGTAATAAGCAGTTGATCACAATATAATTCAGTTTATGAAAGCGACTAAGCAATGAATACAAAGTCAGAAAAGTTATTATTGCCCTAAGTTCATGACACCGAACTTTAACATCATTTTCAGATATTCAACAGAATATAAAGATGCCCTTCGACAATAGGTAATAGCCTAATTACCTAGCAACCTCAAATACAATGCATATGGTAGCCCATGCAGGGCAGTCCAAAATGGGGGATGTCATTCCCAATAGATCTATTCACGGCATTCGCGTTTACATGCATGTAATTAACGATTCATGATAGAAGGGACTTTCAGGCTATGGGAAACTTAGGCAATAATAATAACATGATATCATACAATTTCAAAGCAATTGTGATCATAAATATTTATAGCATGTATCTCCCCCACAGAGTTTTTAAAATAATTGAAGTAAAAATTGGTGCAATGAACTCACCAACGATGAAGTAGCAATGGAAATCGAAGAAGTGTGCACGTCGAGAAAAACCGCAAAGATCATAAGTGACCTAAATAAAATACAACACGACTTAGGCTCGGGGATTAAGTTGTAACACTTATACTTATGTCTTTATTCAGTACTTGCACTTGTAATACCATAAGATAATTTAGTTGAAAGTTTTATAGTAAGTCATGGGTCGAAAAGACGTTTGTAAAAGCTTAAACGGTTTAAAATGCAAAGCTGATGGAAATTTGGATAAAAATACCGCACTAAACGGGTTGCCATTTCTAAACCGTAAGGGATAAAATTATGAACTTTATATGATTAGAAAGTTATGGATCTGGAATATATGAAAATCAAGGCCTCACTTAACTGAGAACTTCAGAACATGGGTGAAATTACTAATTTATCCCTATGTCTCTATGTAGTTACTTCCAGCATCCAATTAAGTTTATAAAAATGAGTATATCTTTTTATCTACAGGTCTAATGGACACAAGGCTAGTGGGAGAAATTTTCTACATGTCTTAGCTAAAACTTTCATGTTTTTACCAACCTAGGGTTCTTTGCAAAATTTTAGAGTAAATGGCCTATCAAATATGACATGCAATCTTAGACAAGTTTTAGTGTAGATTTTCTCCAAAAATCATCGGGAAGAATTAAGATGTAAGGTTTTCGGGGAAATGATCCTAAGACCTGAGGCTCACTCCTAATATTTTTATTTTAGCTTAAAACCAATTGAGGACAAAATGGTGAATCGATTTTTTTGCATAAAATCTGTGAAAGGTTATGGACCAATCCCAAATGCTACTTTATGTGTATTTATTGAGTCTAATACCCATGCATGTCCAAGATTAATCATCACTACCCTTTTATTAGCTCAAGAAATAATTAAATCCAGAAGTTCAAGATTTATTTTGAAGATCATTTTCAGTTTTTTATAAGCAAATCTTAAAGAAAATCAATAATAATTAATCAAAACCCTTTTAAATCAAACCAACTCTTGCATCTACTAACCAAATCAAGCCTAACTACCTATCTAATTCCTATATTCCTATGAAAACTTGAATCAAGACCTCTCAAAACATACATGCAAGAGTGGTTTAGCTTAGATCTAGAAAAATCTCTAATAATCATAAAAAGAAAGAAAATGAGATTAAATGAGTTAGGGAACTTACCAAGACTTGGAAAACAAACAAGAACACTTAATCCTTGATTGGGGATGAACAAGATCAAGTAAAAATTAAAGACCAAGGGTGTTGGGAGCTGTTTCATTTCGTTCATCACAAAAGGGGAGAGGAAAAATGGATGGTTTTCCAAGTTTAGGTGAGATTTGCATGTAAAGAGAGGATATGATTAATTTTGTTGGAAATCAGAACAGATGAAGTGTGTGTGTGTTACTCTGGCTGGTTTTGGGTATTAAATGGGAAGAGTTTTATTAATACTCGATTAATATTTGATGTATTAGTGTGGTTGTGGGGTTTAAATCAAGCGTATGGTCTTAAAAACGCGAATTACGCAGTACTGGGTGAACTGAAAACGTGAATTTTAGAAAAGTGTTATCAAAACATTATGAAATTGTTATGAAGTGTTAAAATGGATAATTTTAATATTTCATGGGAGCCTTGTGTTTCCCGAAGTGTTAAAACGAAACTAAAAATTAAAAACGCATGCTCAAAACGCGAGTTGTTACCAAAATTTGACAAAAATGTGAAACGAAACAGAAAATGTTAAATATAGAAATTTTTGAATACTAGGAGCATATGATGGAATATTAGACCACTAATGACATGAAAACGGATAGAAATCCTAAGCACTGCTCATGAATAGCTAGAAACGCGAAAATTTCTAAATCGGGTACTTTTATGCATAGTTTGTAAAAATAAATGTCACAAGGATAATATTTTCATAAAAATATCACATTTAACTTAAAATGACCAAAATTCATGTTTCATAAATTTCCTGAGCCTTTTGGAGTGTTATAATGTCGTTAAAGCGTAAAACGAGAGCCGAAAACGCGTAAAACGTAAAAAGTGCACACTTCGTGTAGAAATGGAAGATTTATTATTCCATATGAAAACAAGTATGTGGGGGAACATGCATCATATTAATGGGTAGATTGAGCATAGCCTGAGTCAAATTAAACATTTAAGTGTACGTGTCACGACGTACGCGGGCAACTTTCCCGGCAAAAGCCTATTTACTTAAGATAGCATAATAAGCAAATAAAATTAGTAAAAATAATGTCTTGAAATTTCACGGTTGTTACATTACCCATCCGTTAAAAAGGAATCATGTCCTCGTGATTCAGTTTATCTTATCGGTTGACGGTGTGTAGGAAAAAAAATGAGGGTACTCTCGTCGCAATCTGCTCTTTTCGCTCCCATGTGTACTCGGGTCCATGTCGAGTATTCCAACGAACCTTGACAATGGGAATGCACTCTGCTTGAGTCGTTTGACTTCCTGGTTCAAGATCTCAACTGGTTCCTTATCAAAGTAAAGCTTGTCGTCAAGTTGAAACTCCTCTAGTGGAGTGACGAGGGTTTCATCCGATAGGCACTTCTTCGAGTTCGAATCGTGAAATGTATTGGGCACACTACTAAGCTCTTGCAGAAGTTCAAGTAAATAAGCTATGGTCCAACTTTTTCCAAATTCTTGTAGGGTTCAATGTACATCAAGTTCAGTTTTCATCATTTTCCGAAACATAGCACGTGCTTTCGTGGTGAACTTTCACGTAACTCTCCTGACGATCTTGTACTGCTTGCAGCCTGTTGTACTGGAGTGTGGTTCCTAAGTCCTGATGCGCACTAATGATTAATGCGAATCAGATTATCATGGGAGCGTACTATCAGACGAAAGAAGTAGATGCCAATGCCTTGGGGTAAAAGATAGTTACAAGGAGTAATTAATAATACCAATGAAAGATCTTGATGAATCACAAAAATAGTAATAGAATTATGTCGAGTGTAATGTTTTAGGAGCAAAGACTGCTTAAAAGGGATAGATTAGATATCTATATGAACAAAGAAGCAAACTGTTATCAATCGATGCAAATGAAAAGATCGATGAATCAAAACAATAAAGAATAGATTTAGATGTCCATATCATTCGTACTAGTATAAGCATAGATTGCTCAGAAGAAAATTTGATATTCATACGAACGAAGAAGCAAATGAAAGGGTGTGTAAAAGAGAGATCAATGACTCAAATTAATGTAAACAGAAGAACCATAAATCACAATAATAGTAAAGCGAAGAGATATAGAATATTAACACAAATAATCAATTAATCGAGACAACCAGCGAATCAAACCAATAGTCAGAAGAGGCCAATATTGAAAGACAAAATTCTAAATGAGGTTCAATAATAAACGAGACAGACAATATTCATTGCGAATGTCAAATGAGAATGAATAAGGAAAATTGATAACTGAGAAGGATAATAGACACACGATTGTTGAAAGAGGGTAAGTGAAATAGACAAAAATTAAGAAGCAATAAGCGTAACGATACTTTAAATGAGAACAAATGAGATAGGCAATAAATGTGAAGGCAAATAATAAAGGAGAAAGACGATAAATGCCATGGAAGAGAACAAACGGTAAATGATGAAATCCATAAATATCACGAATGTTATGTGAGAATAACTGGGAAAATCAATAAATTACAAAGACAATGTGCATCTCGAATGCTAAATGAGAAGAAGAAATGAGAACGAACAATAAATGAGAAATACAACCAGCAGCACGAATGCTAGCTGAGAGTAAACAATTAATGAGAAACGCAATAAGTGACAAAGACAATAAGCATTGTGAATGCTAACTGAGAATCAATGGGGACCAACAATAAATGAGAAAAGCATTACTTTGAAAGCATGCATTTTAAATAAGAACAACATGAAATGAGAAAGGCATTGAGTATCACGAAAGTTGTTTGAGGTTAAATAGGAACAAATAATAAATGGTAAAGTCAATAAATATCACGAATGTTGATTAAGTAAGATCCGCACTTGGCTCCTTAAGTTTTACTCTGCTCCAACGAGACTGCAGGTTGGCCATTACAACTCATTTCTGCTGACATGTAATATCTCTCATGATGTGGCATGTGTGTCACCAACGATGGGATGCTGTGGTGGATGGGCTCTCTGGTGATAGACTCCGGTCGAGTGGGAGGAGTTGATGCAGTAATGGTTCTCACCTTCGTATTCCGAGGGATTCTTCTTCAAGAGATTAATCTTTTGGTTTGAGTTCACACTCTATAGCCTTGTCCTCGAATGGCATTGTCTCACTATCAGACATTAGCATACAAGTTGGTGAAGTGGGTGTCCGAATGGTGGTCGACAAGTTTCCAAATTTTGTCCTCGGAATCGAAATATAGTATTAAGTTAAGGTAAACATTGTTGTCAAGCTTCGGTGTTATATTCCTAGCGGCGTGATTCTTCAAAACACAGGGAGTAAAAAAGAATGAGACGTTAAAAAGTCGTGTTCCGAAAGTAGGGGGTTCCAAGGCGGCACGTGTAAAACCCAAAATTTTGAACATGTAAAAATTCCCAAAATACCTTACGATTTTAAACTTTTGAAGAACGAATAACGATCATAACCTAAGTATTTAAATTCGTTAATATTTGAACCACCAACGTTTATTCGAATAAATAAAAACTTATGGTAAATGAATTGTGCACAACTATTTCATATCACCCGCTTATAAGTTTCCCCTAGCCGAATATATTTTAGGTGTTACAACTTATCTATACTCGATTTCCATCTAAGTTCGAGATTGGCTTGGGATTGATTTGGAAATCAATCAAATGTGGTGATCCCCACACGTTTTCACTGGTTGAATATACACAATTGCCTTTGACAAGTTAATCAAGAATAATATTCACTCCTTAAATTCCTCCTGTCACATCCCATGAATCACGGATAGTATTCCTAAAATTACTCAATCACTTTTAATATTTTACTCAACCACTTTTATATTGACAGCCCTCCCTACTCATTTATTTAGTAAACAACTCTCACTTTCTCTACAAATCCCTTCATTCAAACGCCCAGAACAATTCATACACACACCAACATAAGCAAAACCTAAACCAAACAAATTCACTCATTTCGACAACAAGAAGGAAGAACTGATCGTGGGACGTTTCTGTGATACGCATGGCTTGGAGATCGTGACTACATTCCCTGTTCTTGTTCGTCCCTTTTTAAGCCGACACTAAGGTATCCTCCATTTAGTTCCTTGTTCTCCCTCGACCTATACACATGAAATGTAAATAAATTTTAGCCGAAAATGAGCTCAAGTCGATCTAAAATATATATACGAAAGAAGGATGGTATGAGCACATAAATTGAAGAAAAATAAGTCACATGAAATAATAATATTTATATGTCGGCATAGGACGTCTAATTGCAAACAGATCATTAGAATATACACAGCATGAGGTCTCGAGTCTATGAGGCTTTTACGTGTCGACTGACTCCGTTTTGGAGGATTCAAATATGTTTTGAAATACGTTTTGTTATGGTCTTCGAGAATGTGTAAATGGTGTCTAAAAACACGATCGAACATGTTGTGTTATAAATATAAACTCTAATATGAAATGTCAAAAGATGAAACCCTAGGCGAGGGCTATGGGAGTTTATGATTTCGTGTGTGTAAGTGTATATTGAGTCGATAGAGGTGAAGGATAGTAAAGAAACATGAGTTGTACTGAGTAACATTTGGAGTCGAATAGGGTGTCTAATGTGTGATGTTATGAAGAGGTCTTGGCTCGTTTAAATTCGTGTGTTGGCGTCATGAATTATCGATCATAGAGGGTCGTGCATACATGCATGGGTAACTGGGTTGTTTGGTGTCGTACGAGAGTTAAAATGTCGAAGTCATGGGTGTGTTTGTATGAACGTAAAGGTCATAAAACTAATGCATGGAACCTGGGACAAATGATGGAATTGTGGGGTGAATTTGGAGTACTGTAGTATGTGTGATTGTAGGGCTGGATGTATGTGTGGTGTCATCTGTGTCGAATTCAGAGGAAATCTATCTTTTCGAATCTGTGTTGATACGTTTGGATTTGGTCATGAAAGCAGATATACGACATATATGTATATATGTGTGCTATAACCTGATCAGGAAACTAAGAAAAAAAAATAAAAGGGTCATGCGTGTGTTTACACGTAAATAAGGAGTGGGTGTGATGAGATTTCATGTAATATGTGGGCTCATTATGTTGCGTTGTGTGTGTAGGGTCAATCTCTCAAGTGTTGGAATAATTGTCAAACTGTGATCATACACAATTTAAGAGTTGGATGAAAAGTAGACCAAAAGGAATAGTTAAACATATTATTAAGAGAATGTAATATAAATGTTCATACAGTAAACAAAATAAAGGTAAGTTGATTTGGATAACGATATGAAATAAAAGTAGTTATGACATTAAATATGGACTTAAACACTAAATGATATTAATTCAGGAAGACATGGAAGAGGGAGTAGCTTGCGATCCTTGTGTTTTCTTTTCCTTCATTTCGGTACGGTTAAGGTACAGATATTCTGAACCTTCTCACAGGTTTCTCATGATCTCTTTCATTTTTCTGATCTGTCAGTTTCAGTATTTATGCCATTGCTATGATCCCCTTTGTTATAATCTTCTGATATTGAACCTTCGGATATTGAACCTTCTGATAATGGACCTTCTGATATTGAACCCTCTGATATGAACTTCTGATATGGACCTTTTGATATTGAAACTGAAATGGGAAAACCTTTCTTAATTATATCTGAAAATGTTTTGAGAAAAGCTTTTGAATACGACGTTATACCAATTTTGAATTGAAAATGCACTAAGGGTTTTAGGAAAATCTCTTTTAAAGACTATCCTTATAAAAAGGTTTTACTAAACATCATTTTATGAATGTCACTGAAAGATTATTTTAAATACAAGTTTAATATGAAACCTTTGAATTAAAGTCTTTCTATGAACCTATAAACCTTTTTTATTATGAACCTTTGATATGATTTATTGAACCTTGACTTAAACCTTATTCTAAACCTGGTTATAAACTCTTGTTTTGGAACTTAATTTGAACTTTGATATAAGCATTAATCTGGTATACTATTTCTGAACCTGGCCTTGAACATTTTTATAAACTCTGATATAAACCTATATGATTTCTAAACCTCTGATATACACTTCTGTAACATCTGACATGGACCTTATAATCTGAACCTTTTGACATGACCCTCTGTTTATGACATGATACTTGACCTTTGATCCACGGTTTGATACCCGAGCCACCTCACTAGGCATGAGGGTTTCATGTCCATGTCATTGATGCACCGATGGCATGACTCTAGGGCAGGAGAGTGATGACCTGTCCCGTCCCTGACTTTATTTTATCTGGTGTGCATTGGTAGACTCTGGCCACCTAGGGCGTATGGATGCATCCTAGATCTGATCTGATTTCTGTTATCTGTTTATATTATCTGTTATATCTCTAGTGACTGATGGTGTGTGCGATACACGTCTTTCACAACCTCTGGGAGCTAGCTACTCCATTTGATACATGAGGACACCCCTCATATTATCTGGTTACTGAGAGGACACCCCTCTGATTGATGATGATGGCATGGTTAAATATATTATATCTCTGTTTCTGGGCTCGTGGTGGATTACTGTTTACCTTTACCATATACATTACTTACCTTTGACCATTATTATACCTTGCACTATTTTCCTTTTACCTTTACCTACTCATTATTCCCTATCCTTTGTCCTTACTCCTTTATTTATCCTATAATTCTGATTATATCTGTATGATCTATGTTTCTGACACTCTGTACTATTCTTTATTACTGCTTTGTTACCGTTATATCTGTTCACTGAGCTCTCGTAGCTCAGCCGCATTTCTTTTCTTGCGGCAGGTTTTAGTAGGAAGCTGAACTTGAGTGGAGAGTACCATTGGACTTAGAAGACTACACTGTGATAGATATTTTGTTATAGAGATGACTAGAAGAATTTTATTTTCAGACTTAGTATTTATTCCTCTGTAATTCTGTATTTCCTTGTAATTTCTTGTAACCTTTGTATTCCTTTGTATTATTGAAGATGTATGCTTGTGTATGTTTCTGATATGTCACCATTGTTGTGACATCTCTACCCTCGTCGGGTCGGGGTGTTACAGCACGTTAAAGTCATGCTCTAATCATTCAGAGTGTCTTTAGGCGATGGTTTACGAGGCGATGAAGGTGTTCTAAAAGTATGGGACCAATGTTCCAACTCGGCTTCGAAGGCGGATAGAAAGACAAACGAGGGAAATCGATAGACTGTAATGGGTTTTGCGTAAAACGATGTTATGAAAGGTTATGAAAAGTTTTAGCGAATCACGGTATTACCCACAATGTATGAGAAAATAAAAGAGACCATTAAAATGTAAGTGTATGTATGTAATCGGAGAAAACAGGGTTTGAGCTCAAGCTCCGGAAATAAGCGTAAGAGGTCAAAATCAGTCAAACATTTATATAATTAACCTTTATATAAATAATAGTGTATATAAGTATACTTTATATAATACCAATAGTGATGACATATGTATAACATCATAGGCAGTCTGGTGGTATATGCGCACGGATATCGGATACGGCAACAAGATATATATATATATATATATATATATATATATATATATATATATATATATATATATATATATATATATATATATATATATAGGGAAGGGTTCTTTTCAGAACCAAATAAATGTATAGAACTGCGAGAACCAGCATCAACCAATCAGATTTTTTTGAATATTTATTTTTATTATTTAATTCAAAAGGGCATAATAGTAAAATTACATTTTTTAATTTCTTTTTGCTTTTTTTTTTTAATAAAAAAACGTTTTTTAGTTTCTAAATTTTAGGATTTTTTTATTTTTTTATTTTTTATTTTTTTTTGAAATAATTTTTATTTTCAGTATGTATGATTTCAAAAGTAAGGTGCACATGTGTTTTTTAATATAATGTATGTTTACGTATATTTGTAGTGTTCAATTTACGTGTATTGGGTAAGGTGCATATGTGTTTTTTTAGATAATGTAAATTTACGTGTGTTTGTAGTGCATGGAATGACAAACAAAAAGTATTTTACATGTATTGTTTACAATTTAAAACAAAAACATTATATACAAAATTTAAAATCATGTGATAATACACTTCAAATACAAATTTCTAAAAGCAAAAATGTTGTCATATATGCACATGTATTTTCCCTCGTTGGACACTTTGTATTTTTTTGTATGTATATGTGCACTTGTATCTGCGGCTGCACTTGTGTCTTTAATCTTTAAATCTTTAGCTTAACTATCTTATCGCTAGATAGTATGTACAAAACACATGTGCACTCTTCATATTGCTCATCATACTCGTACCTGTAACCACAAAACACAAGTGCACACTTAAAATAGAACTAAACACAAAAAATCTTTATATCATAACTACAAACATATATGCGTTCGTTTCAAACACGCATGTTCATGACATAAACACATGTGCATTCTTTGTCAATTCATCTTTTTTATTATGTAAATACATGTGCATTTGTTTCAAATTCTCTTGTTCATGACGTAAACACATGTGCATTATTTGACTAACACATATTCATGAGCAAATGCAACAAAACTGAATCTATATCAAGTGATGTACACGAATTTTTAATCATAGAAATTAGCATAACACATATTCACAAGTGCAAAGAGTTGTTGACGTCGTGGGTCTATTAAACTTTTTGTAATCAACAATTGCATAGAAACCAATATCTTTTCGTTTTCAAAGCAAAAGTAATTTTAGTTTTTCAAATCAATCTTTTTCCAGATCGAATACCATATATACTTTTTCCAGATCGAATACCATATATACAAACAAATCGGATTACCAAACTTACATAAATTTTAAGAAAAGATTAGAACATGCGAGATGTCATTTCCAAAGATAAGATTGATGTGTGTGTCTGGTCCACAGCACATGTTCATACTACGGACTATTGTGACAAACATTGACCAGTCCACATGCATCTCTAGGCTTTTTGTTTATAATTAATTAGCCAATCTACAATCTAAGAGACTAAAAGCATTACAAGGTGAAGAAGAACATACCTGGATAGTGAACTGTATCATTAAAGAAGTTCTTTAAAAATAAGAGGTTTTTGACTCGAAGAGATCAAGGCGACAAAGATAACACCCTCATAAATATCACGTCCAAACACTTCTTCACCTTTGGCATTACCTTCCAAGTTATCTTCTAGATCTACTTCACCATAGTCATCATCCATATACACAAGGCTGGTACCACACCCGCTTACTACCAATCCTTCCTCCAAAATGATGGACAAATCGACTACATCACCAGTGTTTAATATGTTTCCAGTTGGCCAATAACTTAACCATACAACATCTTCATCAACTTTGGGTTTTCCAAACACCACATGGTTGTATATCCAAGAAATCCCAATTTGATCTTGTGGTGATGGAGGCAATTGATTCGTTGTGAGAGGTAGAGGAGCGGCTAGGTTTAGCCGTTTATGTGAGGGAGGGAGCGTGTGTGAGAGAAAAAGATAGATCCGTGTATTTTGACCTAATAATTAGCATCATTTATTAAAAGGGGTAATTACCAAAAGAGTACTTTAATTTCAACTTTTTCAAAAAAAGGTACAAAAATAATGAACTTTCCCAAAAGAGTCATGTGCGATCGTGCGAACCCATAAAAAATGTGACACGTGTCCAGTTAAAATGGTACAAACCAATGATTAGCTCCACCAAATACCCCACGTGCCTAGTTGACTTTTTAAAAAAGATCGTGCGAACGACATTGTGCGAATGTCTGCTAATGTGAGAAAAGTAACCTTGGAAACATGAAAAATCTTCCACTCCCTGAATCAAATCCTTTGATTTGATTTATCTTTCACTATGTTCTCAAGTGTGATTTTAGAGGGAAATGGAAGTAAATGAAATGGAAGTAAAGAAAATGATGTGAGAGGAAGTAAATGTAGTGAAAATAATTGTGTTCTTAAGTTTGGAGTGAGAGGAAGTAAAGCAAAGAAAAAAATGAATGAAAGCTGATAAAATTACACTTACACCCTTTCATTAATATTTATTGTGCTAATAATTAAAGATGGATAAAGGACAATATGGTCATTTTGCAAAAGATGACAAAACTTTCCACCCTTTTCATCCCAAAAGTGGGACGTAAATCATGCTTAAAAAAAACAAAGACAATCCCCTCTTTTCACTTCCTTTACCTCCTTTCCATTTCCACAAAAATTCTTGAGAACACCACTTTTTCACTTTCATCTCCATTCTTTCCATTTACACATCTTGAGAACACAACGTTTGAAATTATTTAAATTTTAATTTTATTATCATTAACAATTAACAATGTATTTTATTCAAAAACAACAATCAGATTATATCATTTCACACACACAAATCCATACACATTATCAACAACCGGATTAATCAATTTTGTTCATACGAAATGGTTAGTTTTTTCTTTAATTGTTAGTCGTTACATGGTTAATTTTGTTCGCACATTTGTTCATACGAATGGTTAATTTTAGGGCTCGTAGCCGTATATTTGATTATTTGATTATTTGGCTTCTATGAAAATACACAAGGGCTTATTTTAAATTTGAAAAACATAATTAGTTTGGTCTTTTTGGGCTTATTAGATTATGGACTTAAATGGTCAGCTGTGGTATGTAGTTCAGGTTATGGACTTAAATGTGTTTGGATTAGCTTATGAAACTTAAATGTGTTTGGATTAGTTTATGAGACTTAAAGCGTCTTTTTGGATTAGCTTATGAGACTTAAAGAGTGGTGTAATGTCATCCAAACCCTTTGTTGAATACCATATTTGATTACTATCATCAGCTGTGGTATGAAGTATAGGTTATGGACTTAAGTGTGTTTGGATTAGTTTATGAGATTATGAGATTATCACCCCTTTGGATTAGCTTATGAGACTTAAAGCTTCTCTCACAGTGGCATCAGTAGCATCAATGTTAATCGAAAAATGAAAAATCTATGTTAGCTCAATAATGGTGATAATGCTTAGCAGTAGACCTCACCATGTTTCATGGTTGGCTGTTTCATTGTATTGTAGTATGTGTGGTAATTTTAGGGTGTATCGATTAATACATTTCAGTGTTAAAAAAGGAAGCCCACAAGTAGCCATGTAGTTTCATAGTTCATTGTTACATGTTGTTTGTATTTGTAGTATTTCGTCTTATAACAGTTTGTTTATTAATATAGGAATATGATGCCAAGGTTCACATTCGAAGCAAATTGCATTACTTTGAATTGATTAAAGGCAGGTTATTTGAAAACCGTCGTACGCTGTTTCGGTCAACATGCTTTGGTCCATGGTTGGATTTAAATTACTTTGTGAACGAGGAGAGTCTTATCCATTATATGCTTCAAAAACAATTTCCATCTGATGATGACCACTATGATTTGGTACTACTTTATTTTGTTAATGGACATCAACTTCATTTTGGACGTCGGGAATTTCACTTGATAACAGCTTTTAAATTTGGATTGCCTAGTTTTCGGAAGTTTAGAAGTGGTGATATAATATTTCGGGACCGTGTTTTTCCTAACAAGGTAGGGGAGAATTTGAAAGCCATTGATCTTCTAGGTTTGATTGAGGATGAAGAGCTTTTTGGAAAACTATCTGATGATGACGCCGTCCGAGTTTGCCTTATCTTATCACTTATTGTCATATTTATGGGGCATGGCCTGTTAACCGTGGTTGGTGATGTATTTCTCAGATTGGTTGAGAACTTGGAAGCCTGGAATGACTTTCCTTGGGGGGAATTCATTTGGAGACAGTTGTACGAAGCCCTTCGAAATAGGTGCACAAGAAAGAATGTGGAGTATACTTTGGATGGATTTGTTTTCTGTTTCATGGTTAGAATGATTACACGAATTCTTTCAATGAATTGTTTTGTTACCTGATATTCTCTTAATAAAAGTTGTTTTTTCAGATATGGATTTTAGAGTCTTCTACTCAGAGCCGTCTTTGGTGGAGCAAGGACGTTGATGTTATCCCTAGAGAACTTTCATGGTCCAGGAAGGTTCCTTTTCAAGCATGGGAGGATTTTGGAATGCTTTTTCCTCAGGTAAGTGTTTAATTTGTAATATCAGTCAATTTCTATTTACGATACAAATGTATATTAGTTTACTTTGACTATGGTTAACGGTTATCCCACTTTTGGTTTGTATTTTTGCTAGGGTAAAGATACAAACCATGATCTATATCCTACCAGGTCTGAGGCTGATTCAGAGTGGTACACAAAAGGCATTCGGTTTTTCAACTGGTATTCACCGAGACCAGCGCCTGTTGTCCATGGAGGGCTTTTTGAGGATTACATGCTTAAACGAGCAGAACTTCAAATGTTTATCGTAAAATTTTAAGAGTTTAGCGACTTATTCATGTAATCGATCTTTTGTATTACCCAGTATATGAAGAGAAAAATGATGGGTGGACATAGGCAGGACAGAGTTGATCAGAAAGGGAACAAAGGACTGGAAAAAGTAAATCCCGTTTATTATATTTTATTTTTCTTTACATGAGTTTGAGATATTTACCTGAATTTCTTACATTGTACTTAATATATTTACAGGATGAAGTCGCTGGTGATGAAAAGGATATTGATCTTGGTGTTGAGTTTTGCCCAAATTTAAATCATAATTTCCTAGAACTGTTTGAGTTTGAAGTCCAGAATGAGGATGTCGAAGCTGAAGGTGTTGGAGAGGTTTGTACAACATTAAGAATATTACTTGTAAATTGTCTTTTAAAGTTAATTATATGTTGGTTTGATTTGTATTTTGTGTTATGCACACAGAATGAATGTGTTTACCAAGCTACCCAAGATCGCGTAAAAGCTCAAAAGCAACAAGCTGAGGTTCGACGTGTAGCTGCACAAAGGGAAAAGAGGGCCAGAGACTTAAAGGATCGACAAAAAGGCGCGGAGCTTAAAAAGCAGTTTTTGAAAACCACTTACGTGAAGCTTCCTGTGCAAAATAAGAGGCAGTATGAACTGGTACCCAGGGAAGAGTTTATGGACGTAGATACGGATGTTAAAGTTCCCCCACTGGATGAACTTAAAAGAAGAAACTCTTCATTATCTCCTTATAAGCTCAAGAAGTGTAAAGATCTCACACCTTGGGAAGAGGTATGACCTAAATCCTTCATTTATGTTTAACATTTTAATCATTTATATAACCATGTAAAATCACTTGATAACCTTAGAAACGTTGACTTTAAGTTCAGATAATCCTTCATTTATGTACGTACATGTTACCTGTTGATTGTGGAAGGCAAATTGTACTTGATTGAAATTAGTGGAATGTGATGTTAGTTATAAGTTCATGTATCCTGCTAGGACTGCAAATTAACCACATGTCATGAATTACACTTAGACATATCTTTATATTGTCTAATCTAGGACTGCAATAGTTGGAACCTTTCACATGCCTATATGTTTTCACTCAGGATTATAATTATACATTTTCCATTGTGCTCACCATACTTTTCGGACCTATAATGTGTAGGATCTAATACGGCCGAACTTCAGGATTGATAAAGTTCATGTTAATCGTGAGTTGGAGGTTTATCTTCAAAGTTCTTATAAGTCTCGTTGCCAGTTTCCTTGGTGCAATGATATTACTGTTGATTATCTTTTCTGGGATTCTTTTGTTGGGATGGACGATACCCGTGAAGGCTGGTTCCGTGATGAGGTAATTAAATAATGGAAATATTAGCCAGTTTTGTGTTTTTTAATGGAATTATTGATCTACGTTTTTGTTAAATGTCTACAGCACATTGAGCTTTGGGTGATGTATTTGTGGCACTTTAGACCATCTTTTGCAGATTGGTCCATTGTTAGCAGTTACTTCTTGACACTTCTACTCCAAGGTTCATTGCCACTATTTTATGCTACCGATGAAGTTTACAAATTGGCATGGTCTGATGTTGACCGGGTATTTATCTTTTTAGCAATTACTTCTTGACAATTCTACTTTAATTTTGTCATGTGGATTTTTTTATTTTTATTTTTTTATATTCCTTGCAGGTGTTCATTCCGATAAATGAACCAAAGAAACATTGGTATGTTGCCCAGTTTCACATACAATCTGGGAATGTTATATTTTATGACAGTCTTTATCGTGGTGAAGAGGAAGGCCGTGACTGGTATCTGCAAATGAGGAGTTGTTTGGAAGTGAATCTTCCCTTGATTCTACGGGAGACAGGTGTGTTTGCCAAGATACGTATCGACCCGAATTCATACAGGATCAAGTTTCATCTTGCCCAGAACGTTCCAAAGCAGGGTGGGGTATTTGGTGATTGCGGAGTCTTTGTGTGTATGTTTCTTTACAGGTTAGTAATTCTTGTCGCTATTTGCATTGGTAATTAGATTATGATAAACATAAACATAAACCTTAATTAGAAACTAAGAAATGACACACTCCGAGCAACAAACACTAAGATAGACATGAGACATTTATCTTACCAAGAGTTTTATTAGGATCACACTAGCCAACATTTATCTTACCAAGGCAACATACCCTTAATCTTCTCGATGAATAGGTCAATCTCTCGACCCCTAAGTAATCCATTCATAAATTTTTTTACACACGTTGTAAAGTTAATTTCATTTGTTTTTTAGCTGATAATAATTCCGTCATAAATTTGGTTACACAGGTTTGCTTATGGAATTCCTTTGGATGTCGATGATCCAACCCAGGCAGCACTTGCATATCGAGAGGGATTGATCCGTTATTATTTCAAGAACAGGATAAACTGTGGTTGAATCTAATGGTTGTGACTCATTGTTCCAAATGTGTTGAACGTCGATAATCTAACCCGGGCAGAACATGAATACCTATTCACACTAGCGTGAAACAATCAGTTATGTTAGCTTATTTATGAGTACCTATTCGCACTAGCGTGAAACAATCAGTTATGTTGGAATGTCATGAAGACTCAGTTGCATTACGAATGTTGATATCAAAGTCCGCAAACACTAGCTTGATGTTATCAATTATGTTGTAATGTTATGAGTCATAGATTTTATGAAAACTTAGTTGGAGTACAAGGTGTGTGCCATAACATTTTAGTTGGATTACAATTAAGGATCAGCCAAGTTAACATGCTCGTAGTCTTCTGGCATTGATGGGTACCCTGATTGTCTTTGATTGCTTTGTGAGTTTTCGGTTGGGTTTCCTGATTGTCTTTGACTGCTTTGTGATCCTCCTCGTGCAGAGTTCCTATGCTACAATTTATCAAACATAGTTATCAAGTTAATACATTTGTCAATAATCGAATACAAAATAAAATAATAATGTCACACATACTTACCTTTTTCTTTGGCAATGGTGCATTGAAAACTCCTCGGTTGTGACCACGTTCACCGCACCTTCCACATTTATTTTCAGTTGGTTCCTCACCTTGCGATCTAATCCGGTCTTTGTTCTTTGGTCTTCCGGCTAGGCGCTTACCCATTTTTGGTGGATTTACGTCAGGCAAGTTTGTTGGAAGCTCCCAACTTGGGATTTCTCCAACGGGAAATACCAACTCTTGGTATGTAGCTTTTAGAGTGGTTGTTCTAAACCAATCTTGCACCAAATGATTACAACTTGTTAATCCTTGAAATCTACAAACAGCTATAGCATGACCACATGGCAAACCAGAAAGTTCCCATTTTCTACATGTGCATGTATTTTCCCTGAGCTTTACAATATGTCTCTTCCTACGATCATTTACCTCGTAAATCCTTCTATGTTCAATGGCATTCACTGTCCAATTAACACTCTTAAACATTCTGCCCCGAATCTTTGCATTAGCCCAGTCACTAAGCTCACCCGCAGTTGCATCTAAACATTTGCGTAATAATTATAAACATGATATGTGTGATAATAATAAGAGCTAATAATAGTAATAATAATACTAATAATAATAATAATAAAATATATATATATATATATATATATATATATATATATATATATATATATATATATATATATATATATATATATATATATATATATATATATATATATATATATATATATATATAATCATTTAATTATATATACCTTCGTACTTTTCTCGTTTATCACAAAACCATTCCTGTAGAAGCCCTCTATAGTATTCCATTAGCATTGAAATAGGATGTCTTCAAACATTTTTTGTTAAACTGTTTATTGACTCTGCACTGTTCGAAGTCATATAATTGTAACGTTTACCTGTGCAATACGCCCTGGACCAATAAATAATCCCAGCTTCTATTAGTTTGTTGTAAGCTTCCGGTTTTTTTCGTCCAAGTTGTGTGAATGCTTCGTGAAACTCGTCGGTTGTGTAACATTTGCAAGTCTTCCAATATAAAGCCTTAAGCCTTTCGCTTTGTCCAAAGTTGCAATTCAACATCAAATGCCTACAACAATAACCATGAAATGAATCTAGAAAAACTGTCTCACAAGCTTTTTGTATTCCTAGATGTCTATTAGATATTATAGCCAAATCTGGAACATCGCCGATGCATTCTTTCAAGTGGGTCAAAAACCATGTCCACGATCTCCCCGTCTCACCCAGAGATACACCGGTCGCAAGAGTAACAATCTGATTATTTCCATCCATTCCAACGGTGAGCAAATTTGTACCGAGGTATGTACCTTTAAGATGAGCCGCATCAATTATTATTAGTGGTCGCAAATGGTCCAAGAAAGCCCGAATCTATAACATTAACAAAGTGTTAGTTTTAAATTAATAACATAAACTATATATTCAATAGAAAAGTTAATTCATAAATTATTACCGCAACACCAAAGGCTATAAAAACCATCTCAAAACGGTCTTTAGAATCCGTCTCAATATGTGTTACCCATCCGGGGTTTTTCAACTTTAAATTATAACAATAATACGGTAATTGTGAAAAAGAATTTTTCGGGCAACCGGTCAACGTCTCCAATGCTATATTTCTTCCTCCCCATGCCTTTTTGTACGAAATGTCGATGTTGTACGTAAGGTTGATGTCGTTTACTACGTCATTTGGCTTATATATCCGACTAGGATCTCCCATCTTCGGTATCAACAAATGACCCAACAATTTAGAGGTTGCATTTCGGTGATTGGGATAGAGTTGTGTTCTGTCACAAGTGTGAATGTCATTTACTTTTCCTATTACCCATTTCATAGTATCTTCCGCCTTAGCTGAAATTATCTTCCAGTCGCAATCGGGAGACAAACAAATTACATCGTACCTATACCTATCTGTTTTTCTTGGTCTAAATTGAAAACCTTCTAAAAGAGCCTTTTCACCAATTTCGAACATGCATAATTCTTTGCTATCAAATTCATCACCTGTTTTTATAAGTTTTTTGCAAATTTTCCCGGCCCCTGCTATTTGCGTTTTAATAGGTTGTGTTGGCTGTTCTGGTGGAGGAGGCAAATAGTTAAATGGGTTACTTTTCCATGCATGATCAAAATGGTCGTTTGAAAAAACAGGTTCTTTATTTTTGAAAGTTTCGTTCTGGGGTTCTTCTTCGAAAGGTTTTGTATTAAGATCGAATGCAAAAGTATTTGATGAAGAATTATTTACCTCTGAGGCATTTTCAATCTTCTTAATATACACATTATGCAACACTCTAGATTTTCCTTTCAGAACTTGATGTACAAAAAACCCAATATCATCATCGTCAGCTATTTCGACACAATTATTTCCAACATTGTAAGAGAGCTAAATATGATCGTGTTGCCCGATGTTGAACTTTTTCTTGACCACATCAACAAGTTGTGCGTATGTAATATTTTTTAAAAGTGATGCACCAAATAGTTTTTCTCCACAAACCAAAAATACACTAACTTTACCACTCATGTTTTTTAGGCTTAAACTTGTAAGACCACACAGTTGTGTTTGTGAAACAATATAATAGAATTGTAATTCGCACATTTGTCCAATTCGCACATTCGCACATCTGAAACTTAAATTTTAACCTACCATTGGTACCTTTATTTAAATATCATACCTACCAATGGTACCTTTAATTAAATATCCTACTTACCACATATTTATTAGGGTCCTTTTAATAAATTTGCCTTTGACTTTTTTAGGGGTAAAAAATTACAGCTGGATTCATAATTATGCAGTTCGCACATTTGTCCAATTCGCACATTCGCACATACAAAAAATTATATACGTTATAAAACTTTACAACCACCGATTATTACAACGCATCTTTTATAACCACTAGATTTGTATATGAGACGTTTTTCATGGTACTATATGCCTTGTATAAACAATAATTATATACTTCGCACGTTTTTCCAATTCGCACATTCTCACATCCAAAAATTATTTATAAAACTTTACCACCACCGATTATTAAAACACATATTTTACATATTCTTTAAACATGAACGTGTCTGATATTAACCTCACAACCCTCTGTCACTCATTTGTTGTAACAGAAATTATTCTTGGCCATTACCAGACAGAGATTCTTCAAGACATAAAGAGGTCACACGATTTGGAGAGCTATTCAAAAAAGATTACTGCTAGGGTTTGGACATGGCCAAATCCATAAAGAGTGTCTTTGAAACTGAAAAACCCATTAATGAAACCATAAAACACATACCAAACATGATAATAGAAATATGCAAAAACATATTTGTGGTTTGGACATGGCCAAAACCATGACGCCTATCTAATAGACCATAATCATTCAAATTTTGTTGTTGTTCTTAATTAACTTTCTTGCCTTCTTTTTTTTTCTTCTTTTTTGCTTGAGTTGGTTGACTTGCATCTGCACTTTCTTCTTCTTCAATACTCTCCTTAGTTGGTGTTGTTCCCCCACTTCCATCTATACCACAAACTGCACCACCCCCTGCAGGTTTGTTTCCACTTCTAATACCCAGACCTATGACACCACCACTTACTTTCGGTGCCTTTGCACCACCAGCTCCACCAGCTACAACAACACTTCCACCTGTGTAAGCATGTCTCCAACACTTAACATCCATACAACAGACAACGCATCTTTCGTCCAATACCTCTACCTGTGTATCATTAGCAATTATTTTCTTTCTCTTTAATTTTTGAGTTGAAGGTTGTGCTATGTCTATGTTGGAAGGCAAGTTTGATGAAGAAGTATTTACCTTTGAGGCACTTTCGATCTTCTTAACATACACATTATGCAACACTCTAGATTTTCCTTTCAGAACTTGATGTACAAAAAACGCAATATCATCATCGTCAACTATTTGGACACAATTATTTTCAACATTGTAAGAGAGCTCAATATCATAGTCTTGGCCGATTTTGAACTTCTTCTTGACCACAGTAACAAGTTGTGCGTATGTAATATTTTTTAGAAGTGATACACCAAATATTTTTTCTCCACAAACCAAAAATACACTAACTTTACCACTTATGTTTTTTAGGCTAAACGAATTTTAGATACAGTAATTTAGAATTCTAAGACCACACAGTCGTGTATGTGAAACAATATAATACAAATGTAATTCGCACATTTGGCCAGTAAGCACATTCGCACATCAGAAACTTAATTTTCATACCTACCATTGGTACCTTTAATTAAATATCACACCTACCATAAATTAAATATCACACCTACCACATATTTATTGGGGCACTTTTAATAAAATTACCTTCGACTTTTTCTGGGATAAAAAATAACAGCTGGATTTATAATTATACAGTTCGCACAATTGTTCAGTTCGCACATTCGCACATCCCAAAAATTATATGTTATAAAACTTTACCCCCACCCATTATTAAAACGCGTCTTTTTATAACCACTATATTTGGTTAAGAGTACTATATGCCTTGTATAAAACTTTACACATTTGCACACTTGGCCAATTCGCACATTCGCACATCTAAAACTTATATACGTTATAAAACTTTACAACAAACCATTATTAAAACACATCTTTTATAACCACTATATTTGTATATGAGACGTTGTCATGGTACTATATGCCTTGTAGAAATAATAATTATACAGTTCGCACATTTTTCCAATTCGCACTTTCGCACATACAATAAATTATATACGTTATATGATATTTACAACAACCCATTATTAAAACACATGTTTTATAACCACTATATTTGAATATGAGACGTTGTCATGGTACTATATGCCTTGTAGAAACAATAATTATACAGTTCTAACATTTGGCCAATTCGCACATTCACACATCCAATAAATTGTATTTGTTTGGAATAAAGTTCGTCTAATTTAGTTGTTTTATATTGTTTAATTGTTCAATATCATATCACATCTAACACCATAAATTCCATTGAAAAACTAGATAAAAAAATTACATGACTTAAACCAATTTCAGCTCCATTGTTAGGAACCGTATCCTTGGGGAAAACCTTAACCACATTTCTTATTGTAATGTTAAGATAGTGTTTGCCAGATTGTTTGGGAGAAAAAACAGAAACATTATGAAGTACCAAAACAGCTCCGACGGTAATCTCCTTTTCAAACCTCTCATCCTTAATAACTTTGTGATGTATTGTTCCTGAAATTAAACCTGAAACATCTTTCAATGTTACCGTTATATCACCCAACACATTTGGAGTACAAGACTTGATTATCGCAACAACCTTTTCAAGTTTCCCTTTCTTAAGAAATTCTTTGATATTGGCAAAACAACCGATCATGATACCGCCATCAGGTTTCACATACTCAACGGCCCTAACCCATGGCCCAGTATTAAAATCGGAATCCTCACCCACATCATTAGCTACTTTCCTAATGTACTCCTCTGTCATTACCTCATCAGATACACCTTCCGGAATATTATCCGTTTGAACTAGACCTGCAGGACCTCGTATTATACTTGCCGACACTTCCTCACAATTTTCAAATTTAGAGAATCCAAATGAAAATATGCTTTGTGCGGTGGCGGATAGTCGGAGATCAGAGTCGTCCACATCAAGTAATTCTTCCCAGTTTGGTGGTGAATTCATTTTCAAGTTTAGTTTGTGGCAACTAAAAAACTATAAAATATTTTTTTAGGAATTCAGTGTGTTAGTACCTAGTATTTATAGGTATAGTTATTAACTTGTATAATTCGCACATTCGCACATTTGATGAAATCGCACATTCGCACATCTGAACATTAATTTTCATATATACCTTTACATTATTGTGGTACCTTTAATTAAATTTCATACCTACCATTGGTACCTTTAATTAAATATCATATCTACCCTTGGTACCTTTAATTAAATATCATACCTACCATGGGTACCTTTAATTAAATATCATACTTACCACATATTTATTGTTGTTAAATTACCTTTGACTTTTTTATGGGTAAAAAATTACACCTGGAGTTTTAATTATATACTTCGCACATTTGGCCAATTCGCACATTCGCACATCCCAAAAATTATATACATTATAAAACTTTGTATAAAAGACGTTTTTCAACTTTTATAACCACTATATTTGTATAAGAGACGTCATGGTACTATATGCCTTGTAGAAACAATAATTATACAGTTTGCACATTTAGCCAATTCGCACATTCGCACATCCAACAAATTATATACATTATAAAACTTTACCAACACTCATTATCAAAATTAAAACACGTCTTTTATAACCACTATATTTGTATAAGAGACGTCATGGTACTATATGCCTTGTAGAAACAATAATTATACAGTTCGCACATTTGGCCAATTCTCACATTCGCACATTTGATGAAATCGCACATTCGCACATCTGAACATTAATTTTCATATATACCTTTACATTATTGTGGTACCTTTAATTAAATTTCATACCTACCATTGGTACCTTTAATTAAATATCATATCTAACTTTGGTACCTTTAATTAAATATCATATCTACCATGCGTACCTTTAATTAAATATCATACTTACCACATATTTATTGTTGTTAAATTACCTTTGATTTTTTAGGGGTAAAAAATTACACCTGGAGTTTTAATTATATACTTCGCACATTTGGCTAATTCGCACATTCGCACATCCCAAAAATTATATACATTATAAAACTTTGTATAATAGACGTTTTTCAACTTTTATAACCACTATATTTGTATAAGAGACGTCATGGTACTATATGCCTTGTAGAAACAATAATTATACAGTTCGCACATTTAGCCAATTCGCACATTCGCACATCCAACAAATTATATACATTATAAAACTTTACCAACACCCATTATCAAAATTAAAACACGTCTTTTATAACCACTATATTTGTATAAGAGACGTCATGGTACTATATGCCTTGTTGAAACAATAATTATACAGTTCGCACATTTGGCCAATTCGCACATTCGCACATTTGATGAAATCGCACATTCGCACATCTGAACATTAATTTTCATATATACCTTTACATTATTGTGGTACCTTTAATTAAATTTCATACCTACCATTGGTACCTTTAATTAAATATCATATCCACCTTTGGTACCTTTAATTAAATATCCTACCTACCATGGGTACCTTTAAATAAATATCATACTTACCACATATTTATTGTTGTTAAATTACCTTTGACATTTTTAGGGGTAAAAAATTACACCTGGAGTTTTAATTATATACTTCGCACATTTGGCCAATTCGCATATTCGCACATCCCAAAAATTATATACGTTATAAAACTTTACCAACACCCATTACCAAAATTAAAACACATCTTTTATAACCACTATATTTGTATAAGAGACGTCATGGTACTATATGCCTTGTAGAAACAATAATTATACAGTTCGCACATTTAGCCAATTCGCACATTCGCACATCCCAAAAATTATATACGTTATAAAACTTTACCAACACCCATTATCAAAATTAAAACACATCTTTTATAACCACTATATTTGTATAAGAGACGTCATGGTACTATATGCCTTGTAGAAACAATAATTATACAGTTCGCACATTTAACCAATTCCCACATTCGCACATCCAACAAATTATATACGCTATAAAACTTTACCAACACCCATTATCAAAATTAAAACACATCTTTTATAACCACTATATTTGTATAAGAGACGTCATGGTACTATATGCCTTGTAGAAACAATAATTATACAGTTCGCACATTTAGCCAATTCGCACATTCGCACATCTCAAAAATTATATACGTTATAAAACTTTACCAACACCCATTATCAAAATTAAAACACGTCTTTTATAACCACTATATTTGTATAAGAACCAGGTACATTGCCTTGTAAACAATAATTAACAGTACATTTACCAATTCCACTTCCCACCAAATTATAACTATAAAACTTTACCACACCCATTATCAAATAAAATCTTTATATATTTGTATAAGAGACGTCATGGTACTATATGCCTTGTAGAAACAATAATTATACAGTTCGCACATTTGCCAATTCGCACATCGCACATCCAAAAATTATATACGTTATAAAACTTTACCAACACCCATTATCAAAATTAAAACACTCTTTTTAACCACTATATTTGTATAAGAGACGTCATGGTACTATATCGCCTTGTAGAAACAATAATTATACAGTTACGCAATTATGACACCAATTACCAACACCATTATCAATTAAAACACATCTTTCAACACTATATTTGTATAAAGACGTATGGTAATACGCTTTAGAAACAATTAACAGTTCGTATTGACATTCGCACATCACATCACAAATTATATAGTTATAACTTTACACCCGATTAGAACATCTTTATAACCATATTTGTATAATAGATGTTTTTCATGGTACTATATGCCTTGTAGAAATTAATATTATATAGTTCGCACAGGAAACCAATTCGCACATGTTAAATTTATATACGTACCCGGGTTTACAACAGCCAATTCGCACATATGGTGACACACGACATATACCATAAGGCATTCAATCAATCATTGTAACATAAATAAAAAATAATAAAATAAATAAATAAATTAAAAAAAATTCATTTTTAACACAAACTTAAATTTTATTAATAAGTAAAACAGTAAATAGAGAAAACATTACATAAACGTAGCTTAATACATAAACATAAACTTAAATTTTAGAAATTCGGATTATCCTAAGTTTCTGAGTTGTCTGACCGGTAGCCATCGTCGTACGGAGAGTAGTTCGCAAACTTGCTCTCTTCGTACTCTGCCAACAATCTGCTAAACTCCCGCTCCTTACTCTCGTCCCAGGCTGTATTGTCTTCAGAACCTAGCCCAACAAATCTTGGTGCATTAGATGAAGTTGATGCACCTTGCCCAAATTGTCGGTTCTGTTGTGTTACAGAACCAACAGAACCGACATTTTCCTCAAAACTCCAGCGGATCTTGTTGCTGATTTGGTCCTGAATCTGTGAAACGCAACCCCACAACGTCTCACTAATTGCTCCGTCTTTGCTAGCTTCATCGTTAGAAAACTTGTCAAACACAGATTTTCTTTCTTCAGATATGTCTCTGCATTCTGCGTATTGTTGTCTCAATCTTTGTTTCTCCGCCTTCGCAACATCAAATTGCTTGATAACTTCTATCACAGCTTTTTGGCGTGCCGCATCATCTTTTTCAGCTTGTTGTTTTATATACTCTTGCATTTCTTTGGCGGTATGTGGTAGACGGCATGCCATTTTGAAAATAGAAAAAGTGAGATAAGTATGAGATAAGTGTGAGAGAAGTATGCGATGTATGCTTTTTTGACTGTGTTGTTTGAGGGTGTTGTGTATTTATAAACAATAAGTATATAATTCGCACATTCGCAAATTTGGCCAGTTCGCACATTCGCACATCTGTAATTAAATACCTTTTTTCTTTACAACAATCACACATTTATGACATTGTCCTTTTAATTAAATTTCAAACCTACCACATATTTATGGGGGTACTTTAACTTAAATTAAATTTCAAAAGCTTTTTTTTTTTTTTTTTTTTTTTTTTTTTTTTTTTTTTTTTTTTTTTTTTTTATGCCATGTACAAACAATCCACCCAAACATCCACCTAATCTGTTATCCAACCAAGATGCGCAACCTACACATAAACAAGCTGACTAATTGTTTACAACCTACACATACTTAAACATAAACAGTTATCCAACCAAGATGCGCATAATCTGTTATCCAACCTACACATAATCTGTTATCCAACCAAGATGCGCAACCATCCACCCAAACATTTGCAACCAAAGTGCACAACAATGTGCACAACCGAATGACAGTTTGCCTAATTGCAACAAAAGTGCACAACAATGTGCACAACCGAATGACAATGTGCACAACAATGTGCAACCAAAGTGCACAACAATGTGCACAACCAAAGTGCACAACATTTGCAACCATCCACCTAATTGTTTACAAACTGACTAATTATTACCCAACCTACACATAAACAAATTGACTAATTTTTACCCAACCTACACATAAACAGTTTGCCTACCTGCACATTCACCAAATGACTAATCTTTCTCCAACTTTTTAGCTTCAATGGAATGTACCTTTTTGTATTTCCAGAAGAAAGAAGTCAACTGTTCGCGATAGGCAAGAGCTAAGTCCAATGGATTATCCACCATCAACGGAAGATTGTGTGTTAAACGGTACAGAAATATGCATACCCATACACCACAATCCCCGTAATAACCTGTTTGTCTAGGCACACCTTCCGCATATTCAAAAGTGACTGAATAATTGTTTATATCAATGTTTTTTCCGGCCAAGACCTCACCGTCGGCCAAATAGGCTGGTATTACGCGGCCAAAAGTGGCCATCAAATTATTCCACCAAGGACTGCCCTCGCTATCTGGACCACCTAGGCTATCATAAATTTTCACTAACCCTGAGCGCAGGTGCAGCACTCCAAGGGCCCAATAAATTTCAGGCTCATTAGGAGGTATATAAACCTGCAATATAAAAAGTTTGTTAAAAAAAGTAACTAATGGTTAAATAAATAAACCATCATATTATACTCAAGAAACAAAATAACAAATATTCACTGTCCATCTAGATAAATATGCTCCAATTCGCGAGAATGTAAGTGTCTTAAGCTGATCTAAACTACTTCATGATTCAACTAAAGTACCTACTTCATGATCTAAACTACTTCATCATACAATAACAGACCACAACTTTATCGCAGCCAATCTATCAAACTCAATTCTTTATATGATAAAACACACTCCTTTATCAAATAAAACAAGGTATCAAGGAGTTACGGACACTCGGGTTGAATGAGATAATGAAGGAGTGTGCACTGTCATGAACAATACACACAGTGTCAATATCGCATTCAACGCGTCTCAATTATTAAGGCAGATATACCTAACATTGTAGATGGGTTACATTGCGAAATATGAACACTGTCCTTAGTACCATTTGAGATGGTTGATCCTGATCGCCAGGTTTGCATCGACAATCAGCTTCCATTCTCGAAAGAGCCAAAGCTTGTGATCAAGATCAAACACACAAACTTGTAATCCTCTTGGAGAGATAAAGGGGAGTCGCAAAAGGTCACTGCCAGTTATCTTGAATTACTTAACGAGTAAAACATACGAGTAGCATAGAAAAATTCACGTTTTGGGCCAGTTGATGGTTTACAGACGAGTTGCTGCAAATTGGATTCAGACTTGCTACCCCTTTCAATTTGTGATGATTTAACTGGTGTCCTTTCACTTGCTACCACCACGTGAAAGGACACCAGTTAAATCATCACAACTTGTAGGGGTAGCAAGTCTGAATCCAATTTGCAGCAACTCGTCGGTAAACCGTCAACTGGCCCAAAAGGTGAATTTTTCTATGCTACTCGTATGTTTTACTCGTTAAGTAATTCAAGATAACTAAATTGTCAATACATTCATGTATAAGCAGTGACCTTTTGCGACTCCCCTTTATCTCTCCAAGAGGATTACAAGTTTGTGTGTTTGATCTTGATCACAAGCTTTGGCTCTTTCGAGAATGGAAGCTGATTGCCGACCCAAACCTAGCAATCAGGATCAAGCATCTCAAATTGCACTAAGGAGGATCCTCATATACGCAATGAAAGCCATATTCAACTTTAGTATATCAGCCCAAATAATTGAGCTTGTTTTACTTAATGTATACCAAATATCATGTAAACTAGGCTTCATAAGTACACATAATATAAGTGGTGCGTGAACTAAAACAGCTAGACAAAATAATGATGGAACTTAACATCTTACCTTTTTAACATCCTCGGCAGACCAAGGCACTCCAAAAAGACTACCATTTGCATAATAAGGCGGCAGACTGTTATCTCGAAGAAGCTGTTGGATAAAAAGTGGGCCGAACATTACCCAGTCCGCATCAGCAGGTCTAAAGTTCCACAGATACCAGACCCATACATCGATGTGCTGCGATGTCAAAGTATAAAAAAAAGTATTACATTAGCAACATGACATGTAAAAAAAAGTATTACATTGGCAAAATGACATGTAAAAAAGGTATTACATTAGCAAAATGACATATGAATTAGCAAAATATTCCATGTGAACGTAAGTACATTTTTTAAAAAGAAAACATTCCAACGAACAAGAAAACAAGCCATTAAAGTCGATTTCCGAGATTCAGAAGAAAATTGATGATCGTAAGGAAAAGAATCATGAAGAAACAAATGAACAAGATGAAAAGGAGATTGCCGAGTATCAAAAGAAAATTGATGATCGTAATGAAAAGATTGCTGAGTTTCCCCAAGAAATATTGAAAATTTACAAACAAATTGAAGATGCTAAATTCTAAATTGAAGATCTTAATTTTATGTTTACTTATGTTATGTTTTTATCAAGTCTTTCTGGCATATCACAAGATGTTATGTAATGTTTTTACTTACAATATTTATGTTAAAATGTTATTTTACTTATAACATTATTGTTATTGGCATATCACAAGTCTATATGGCATATCACAAATCTAAATATTTAATAAGTATTTAATTACATACCGAATCAGAAATCCATCCTTTTCTGTGCCCGTCCTTGGACACTAAAGCAGCCCAAAATTTGCTATATAGGTCTCCTTTAAACCATGGAAGACTAAATATCATCTCCTTCCTTGTCCGCAAGAACGCGTTTATGCCTGGATGACTATTCACATAGTTGGTCGGGGAGTTTTCAGGACGGTTAAGCTCCTGTGAAAAATTTCGATGCAAAATAAATTGGTTACTAAGCTGAACTACAACATTTCAGTCGAATATATCTAAGCTAACCGTAGAAACGTATACGTACCTCTTTCCACTCTTCAAGAACAAGTTGAGATCCATCTTCTCCAACAAAAGAGTTTATCTGGGATTTATAGATCCTAGAGCTAGGACGAGCCTTTCTGGACCTTCTTGGTGTAGTAGCTGGAGGAGGTGTGTAAGGATCAGACAAATGTTTGCTCTTCTTCCTCTCCCGATCGAATGGCACCCTTACGGTTTTAACAGTAACATCTTTGATCACTGAATCACATTCCGCACCAGCATTTGTCACACCAACATCCATCTGCTCTCTATCCTGAAACTGAAAAGTAACAAATAATTTTTTCATATCTTATATCCACCTAAATAGTAGGCAATTATGTTCAGGTTCATAAGATTCTTTCTTGTATTCTATGGCAACACATTATTTTCTATAGAAAACTACGAAAATTAACAATCAGTTTCTCTTGTTTTGGCTCTTCTGAATTCAAAAGTATAACTTGTCCATTTGTCATAAATTTATGCATGTTTTAATACATACAACCTGAGTTAAAACCTAATATGTGCATAACATGACCGAGAAAGTTACCTGACCATTTTTCATAAATTTATGCATGTTTTAATACTTACAACCTGAGTTAAAACCTAATATGTGGATAACATGACCAAGCAAGTTACCCGACCATTTGTCATAAATTTATGCATGTTTTAATACTTACAACCTGAGTTACCTAGAGTTCTAAATTTTGCATGACTAATCACCTAATATGTGCATCACATGACCAAAAAACTTTAAATGATGCAATATGAAACTTGTGTGATGTGCATACCAGATTATCAGGAAGAGAGGAAAAGTCAATCAATTCCATCAACTCATTTGTTGAATCCTGAAACAATAAATACAATCATTTCATCAAAAAACATGAATAATTCCACTCAATATCATTTATAGTAAATACATAAATAAACAAATCATATATGTTAACGACTATTTATTAAAACACAAACCTTTGATTCTTCAATAGGCTCATTTGCTTCAGCCTCAACAGGAGGATCTTCTTCTGTCGCTTCCTTAACGGATGACTTTAAAAAAGGAAAAAATTAGTAAATACATAAATAAACAAATCATATATGTTAAGGACTATTTATTAAAACACAAACCTTTGATTCTTCAATAGGATCCTTTGCTTCAGCTTCAAAAGGAGGATCTTCTTCTGTCGCTTCCTTAACGGATGACTTTAAAAGGGAAAAAATTAGTAAATACATAAATAAACAAATCATATATGTTAAACGACTGTTTATTAAAACACAAACCTTTGAGTCTTCAATAGGCTGCTCAACATCAACATCAGTAGCCTCTAAAACACACTCTACAGTGGGTTCCTTAGCAGCAACATTTGGCTACTCAACATCAACATCAGACTTAGCAGCAACACTGGCCTCCTTATCAAAAACAACTGGCTGCTTTGCCATAGGCTCCTTAACACCAAACTTTGAATTCAAGGTAAATTAAAATTAAAAATAGATTATCATGTCCATAAACTAACCCGTTAGTGGAAAATTAAAGCTCACAAAATTTTGAAAAATAATTTACAAGATTGTGTGTACCGCCATGCACTAAGTCTTCACAAGATCACAAGCTGTCAAAACAGTTGCCCGTGTAGTTCGAGCCTGATCGGGAGTACAGACTAACTCCGCCGTGGCTTAATCACAAGCAGGATGAATAATCTGAGGCCCGATATCTGAGCCCAACTCTACAGGGTTAAGTAAACCGACTATCTATGGTTCAAGGTCGCCCGGAATCACCCTTTGATCCGTTTACCCTAGTTGTTTCCCATAGAATAGCCGATTACCACCGGTCTGATACAACACTTGGATCTTATGCAAAGACAAAAGCAAAAGGTTTCCAACACTCACACTTGATAATTTTTTTGTAAAATTATGTGAACTTTTATTCCCCAAAACAGCCATCTAACTATTCAGGTTTTAATTACCAAAACCTAAAAATAAAAAAATAACACGTTTAATTGGTTTGTGAATTCACAACGATTATAATTTTTTTTAAAATTTAAGACAGCATGCATGAGCCTTCCATAGGCTCCTTAAAAGTAGTAAAAACATACCTGTGAATCCTGAACATGCGTACCCTCACTGGACCCCTCAGCAGGAGCAGTGGGAATCTTACCTGATTGGAATAACTGCTCTAGAAAAACTACACGACCTTCCAAACCAACCATCTTCTTTATCAGCTGTTTCTTGCTCATCCTCTTGGTCTCTTCATCCAAATCCAGATCACTTGACTCACCTTCATCAGAAATCCCTTCAACAACACTCGTATGCACCTCAGTACGTATACGTACCTCCGTGCGAACTTCTTTTCTTCGAGTCTTTCGAGAAACCCTAGCCTTGATCTTATCTCTTTTAGACGGTTTGAATGTACTCGAAGGGGATCCACCAGCTACGTCGAAATATTTTACACTTGAGCTGAACCAAGGAGATGCCTTCTCAAAATCTGTTGGAATCAAGGATTGCACGGGTGTTGTTACATAAAAAAGATTCTCGTAATCAGATTTGTTACACCCGGTAACATTAGCCCAAGCAACCCCCCTTGGAATAGCCCCGGCATCTTTGTCCCACCATAGTCTTGCTTGAGGAAATGTTTCTAGAACAAAAATATGTAATGTAAAAAACATTTCGGTTAGTTGGAACAAAGTACTTATCAAGTACAAAAATCTGTAATGAAAGAACAAAAGCGTTTAGATGCATTTCTGAATGAATTTTTATTTAATGGCTAACATATTTCAAGTTTCCAACCAATTCAAGTTTCCACTCATGCTCCATTGATAGAAATATATATTCAAGCACTTATACATTTATTCAACTCATACCAAAGGTATGTTGAGCAGCCAAGGACTTATACATTATAAGTTTATTCAAATTTAAACATATAAAGGCTAGAACCCTATATTAACAACCACACATGTAAAACCACACATGTAAAACCATTATTAAACTGTCAAATTGACACATTCATATAAGAAAGTATACTAACCTTCAAGGCGAAAGCAAAACCATATATGTTGTAGACAGCCTGGTATGAAGCCCCCTTTCTGGCATACCCATCCATATACTTGTTCCTCTTCTTAGTCACCAACATGTAAACCCGTTCGTGGAATTCTTGCCACATGTGCTCCCCCCAAGGAAAAGAATTCCAAGCCTCTAAATCATCGGCTAGCACGACAATCTCATTGACAATCACATGTCGCAACTCTTGCCCCATGAAAACAAAATCACCGGCCAGAAGAAGGCACACACGGACAGCATCCTCGTCCGATAGGTGCTGAAACTGTTCACTATCAAGCATGGATTTAAGGTAATCCCCCTTCAAAGACCTATACCCGGGGAACACCCTCTTCATAAAGCTAGACTCCATACCAGCCAAACTGTCTAACTCGATAGCTCCAAACCGAAAACCCGTAATCAGACAAAACTCTTGCCTGCCCAACTGTACAGTGTGTGGCCCAACATCAAAAATAAATGGGGTATCAAAAGTAGGGTGCTCAACATGCCTTTGGTGAAACAGAAGAAAGTTCAAAACATGGTTATCATGATCAAAAGTTCTAATGTCTAACCACGGACCAAAAACACTACACCTGAACAGATTGTAACACCGTTGCCCCTTTCTTGATAGACGATCACTTATCGTTGTAAGTAGCTTTAAATTACTTCTAATATTTACTCTGGCATTAACAACCTACAAAAAAATAATAAACAAGTTAACATTAAAGAAGTAAAACATAAGTAATTCCAATACACTTTCTTTCTATGACAAAATATTCATCTAGTTTTGATGCTAGTATTCAGCTAATCAACACTAATGACAACAAGTAAACACACAATAATAAAAATCTACAAATTCATCTAAGCAGATAAGCATTTGATATTAGCATCTCCATACTTGCTTATCAGAATCTGCTTGATTCAGATAAAGCACAATCAATGACATATGTGTTTGGTGTGTAAAATAAAAAATGGCATGGATACACAAAAACATTGATCCTTATATAACTAAACTGCCTTCTTAACACATATCCCAGCCTTTATCAACTACCTCGAGTCTTAACACATATCCCAGCCTCTATTCATAAAATAGATACACAAAAACATTCAACAAAGTATCTCAAGTCTTAACATGATATGGTGGTAGGGCGCCACCAATAACTTACAAACCTGCATTTTTTTATATTTATTCACTGCATTTGCAAATATATTAATCCAGGACTTGTAATTGTAACTTACATGCATTTGGCTTGTGATATTCAAATGCATTTGGCTTGTGATAACTTACAAACACTAACATCTATCTACACATATGAAACACGAGTGTCCAAAACCTAAACAGTCTAACAGCTAAAAACTAAAGCTAAACACAAGCCATATACTTTTAATTTTTAAACATATTCTAGTTGAAAAGATAAACAAGTAGTTTTCATGTTTCAAAATCAAGCTTATAAAGAGTGCATGAAGAAAACTAAATGTACCAAATCAAATCATAGTTTAGTCAATGCTATTGGGTCAACTCATTTGCATGATTAGACATTTAGACTAATCTGAAGTGAAATCCAAATTATAAGTCGACAAATATTGTTCAGGTATGAATAATATCCATAATCTAGTTACACAATATTTATGGAAATAACAAACAAAGATAACCTCGCAATATTTACAGATAAGTGTTTGTGTCTAACCTCACTAACAACTAACAAGTAATAACATTCACACATCCGTCCTGTATGAATTGTAAACAGTCAAACTCTAACAATCAAGATCGAAAAAACCCTAACAATCAAGATCGAAAAAACCCTCAAAATCAAGATAGAAAAAACCCTTACAATCAAGATCGAAAAAACCCTAACCATCAAGAATCAAACTCTAACAATCCATATCCAATTCCTAAACAGTCAAACCACTAAAATTTAAATCTAAACAACAGAATGCACTAACAATCAAGATCGAATAACTCGAAAAGCACTAACAATCAAGAATCAAACTCTAACAATCCATTTCCATACAAACCCTATCATTATTCTAAACCCTAAGTGGGCATTGAACCAAAACCGTCTAAAATCAAGAATAAAAAGAACAATCAAACCCTAACATCCTCTTCAACGCACATCTAAAAAAATCAATGAAATAAAACTTACATGAGGTCTGGCCATTTTTTTGATCGGTGTTTTTGATCGGTTATTTTGTATCGTCCCTTTTTTTTAGATCGGTGTTTCAAAGTGTCTTTTTGATCGGTGTTTCAAAGTGTGTGTGTGTTTGATAGTATTGGTGTTGATGATCGAAACAGTATTTGTTAAACTTAAGTTAAAATTATTAAAAGTTAACAAGTACAATTTTTATTATTTTTAAAATGGCATTGGTCTTTCCCAAGAAAGATCTAAGTACAAAAATAAGATTTTGGAAAGATTTTGTAAGATTTTGTAGCCGTCTTTCGCACATTCGCACAATGTCGTTCGCACGATCTTTTTTAAAAAGTCAACTGGGCACGTGGGGTATTTGGTGGAGCTAATCATTGGCTTGTACCACTTTGTCTGGACACGTGTCACGTTTTTTGTGGGTTCGCACGATCGCACAATCGCACATGACTCTTTTGGGAAAGTTCATTATTTTTGTACCTTTTTTTCAAAAAGTTGAAATTAAAGTACTATTTTCGTAATTACCCTTTATTAAAAAAGTTTAATCTGAAATTCATTTACTACCCTTCGTCCATTTACGAAAAATGACATGATCTTTTATATAATTACAATTATGCCACAAGTAATTTCAGCCATTGATCAAATATTTAATGGTTGAGATTGGTTCTCGCAGTTCTCGACCTTTTTATGGTTCTGAAAATAATCTCACACTATATATATATTTAGTTAAAAATAGTTATAGCCAGGGTTTTGAAAATGACCCAGTTCTCTATAACTGTAGCTCTGATGCCAATCTGTAACACCCCCAAAATTATTGCAGTGGAAGATAGTTCACTGGGTTATTACTTCCTAGCACAAAGTACAAGTCATGAAAAATGACCCTTTAAAAGAGACGTTTTAAAAGTGTTTCACATTTGATACATTAAAACCTCAGAGTTTGCAAAGGTCCCAACAGTTTTCATAAAAACACAATGTTTTCAAAAGATCACAAATGTTTTAAACATAACATAAATCTTTAAAATATAGTCTCTTCAAATGTGAAAATATGCCGAGTCTTCAAAAGATATCCATACGACTCCATCCAAGACCTTCATGCCTTAAAACCTGAGATAAAACATGCTCAAAGGGTCAACACAAAGGTTGAGTGAATCCATAAGTAGTTGATCACAATATAATTCAGTTTATGAAAGCGACTAAGCAACGAATACAAAGTCGGAAAAGTTATTATTGCCCTAAGCTCATGACACTGAACTTTAACGTCATTTTCAAATATTCAACATAATATAAAGATGCCCTTCGACAATAGGTAATAGCCTAATTACCTAGCAACCTCAAATACAATGCATATGGTAGCCCATGCAGGGCAGTGGAAAATGGGGGATGTCATTCCCAATAGATCTATTCACAGCATTCGCGTTTACACGCATGTAATTAACGGTTCATGATAGAAGGGACTTTCAGGCTATGGGAAACTTAGGCAATAATAATAACATGATATCATACAATTTCAAAGCAATTGTGTTCATAAATATTTATTGCATGTATCTCCTCCACGGAGTTTGTAAAATAATTGAAGTAAAAATTAGGGCTATGAACTCACCAACGATGAAGTAGCAACGGAAATCGAAGAAGTGTGCACGTCGAGAAAAACCGCAAAGATCACAAGTGACCTAAATAAAATACAACACGACTTAGGCTTGGGGATTAAGTTGTAACACTTATACTTATGTCTTTATTCAGTACTTGCACTTGTAATACCATAAGATAATTTAGTTGAAAGTTTTGTAGTAAGTCATGGGTCGAAAAGACGTTTGTAAAAGCTTAAACGGTATAAAATGCAAAGCTGATGGAAATTTGGATAAAAATATCGCACTAAACGGGTCGCCATTTCTAAACCGTAAGGGATAAAATTATGAACTTTATATGATTAGAAAGGTATGGATCTGTACTATATGAAAATCAATGCCTTACTTAACTGAGAACTTCAAAACATGGGCAAAATTACTAAATTACCCCTGTGTCTCTATGTAGTTACTTCCAGCATCCAATTAAGTTTAGAAAAATGAGCATATCTTTTTATCTACAGGTCTAATGGACACAAGACCAGTGGGAGAATTTTTATACATGTATTATCTCAAACTTTCATGTTTTTACCAACCTAGAGTTCTTTGCAACATTTTTGAGTAAATGGCCTATCAAATCTGACATGAAATCCTGGACAAGTTTTAGTGTTGATTTTCTCCAAAAATCATCGGGATGAATTAAGATGTAAGGTTTTCGGGGAAATGATCGTAAGACCTGAGGCTAACTCCCAATATTTTTATTTTAGCTTAAAACTCATTGAGGACAAAATGGTGAATCGATTTTTTTGCATAAAATCTGAGACAGGTTATGGACCAATCCCAAATGCTACTTTATGTGTATTTATTGAGTCTAATACCCATGCATGTCCAAGATTAATCATCAATACCCTTTTATTAGCTCAAGAAATCATTAAATCCAGAAGTTCAAGATTTATTTTGAAGATCATTTTCAGTTTTTTATAAGCAAATCTTAAAGAAAATCAATAATAATTAATCAAAACCCTTTTAAATCAAACCAACTCTTGCATCTACTAACCAAATCAAGCCTAACTACCTATCTAATTCCTATATTCCTATGTAAACTTGAATCAAGACCTCTCAAAACATACATGCAAGAGTGGTTTAGCTTAGATCTAGAAAAATCTCTAATAATCATAAAAAGAAAGAAAATGAGATTAAATGAGTTAGGGAACTTACCAAGACTTGAAAAACCAACAAGAACACTAAATCTTTGATTGGGGATGAACAAGATCAAGTAAAAATTAAAGACCGAAGGTGTTGGGAGCTGTTTCATTTTGTTCATCACAAAAGGGGAAAGGAAAAATGGATGGTTTTCCAAGTTTAGGTGAGATTTGCATGTAAAGAGAGGATATGATTAATTTTCTTGGAAATCAAAACAAATGAAGTGTGTGTGTGTTTGTAAAACCCTAAATTTTCATTCATCTGAAATTCCCATTTTTGCCCCTCAAAATTTTTTCTTATTTTATTTTAAGAGCATACAATTGATTACACATGTAAAACCATAAAATCTGAAATCACAACTTATTTGACTATTTAAATTTTGACCTAGGTTTGATAATAAGTATTTGGTATTTAAAACTATACACTACTAATTAAATCAAAAATTAAAACTTATACAACTTAAGTATAATATGACATAATTTTGGTTCACCTCTTAAATTATGCTACCTAAACAAAAAAATCTTGAACCCTTTTATTTCACACGTCAATTTAATGTGATCACACATTTACGCCTTCTTATCATCATATACGAAAAGATTGGACCCCATTTATTTCACGAGTTAATGTGATCATAACCATAAACGAAATTATTGGACCCCATTTATTTCATACGTTAATGTGATCATAACCATAATACAAATTCCAACTTTAGAATACTCTCCTTCCTAAATTGGTCTTCCTTCTTATCACAGTTTTAACACATATAAGAATATATCACAGAAAACACACTTTTATTTGGATCGAATACCCATCTTTAAATCAACACTGGTGTATCTCTCAAAACATAATCATTCCATGCGCACTCATTTCATTTGCTCTGGTTCGAGTTCGGTTTCGGATTGGTGTCCGCGTATAGATTTAGTTTCTGTCCGTGGGTGGGTGACGTTGGGTTTGAGTTCAGTTTATCGCATTGAAGCTTGGTTTTCGAGTAGTCCGTTTGATCTCATTCGCCGGTGCATTATAGCTCGCGGTGGGCCGATTCTTTTGGCTCATCTATTCGTGTACGTGGAAATTCGAGTTTCGATAGTGTTCAAACTGAGTTTGGTTAGGTGCTTTTGCTCGTGTCCATTCCAGATCGCGATCGGTTCTCGGTCGACTATGAGGTACGATCTATATCACATCCATATTTTAGTTACTCATCATAACCCACTTCACGTGGTATATCCGTCACTCATGGCTCGAAGTGTACACGTATGTCATTGGTTGGATAACTAAATAAACTTAACGTAATGAAGCTTATATACATATATATACGGAAATTTTGTTTAAGTCACTAAACGAATCGGGTTTCGGATGTTTAATCGGGTCATGTGGTATCCCATTACTGATATGTATATCTACCTTGTAGAAAAAATTGACATATTGATCATTCCTATTTTATTTATGCGAACTTGTTGATTTAACAAAGAATCCCATGCAGAGTATTGGTTGGTGTCGAGTGTGCATGTATGGTGGGTCGAGACTAGAGTATTTTGGGTAGTTCAATGTGGGTTGGATGTGGCTGTAGCAGGCGCCAAATTGGTTATGGTTTTGGTCGAGTAAGAGGGTAAAATGGGTGATTTGTGTTAAAATTTTGTGTCGTTAAAGGGTTAAGAACAAGTGAGCTGTTGGCGTCAAGTTTGTAGTGTGAAGTTGCATGAATTGTACCAAGTGATTGAATGGATTGACGTATAAGAAGTGTGTAAAATAGGTAAATTACAAGTAAGGCCCTCAACTTAATTAAATGACAAAATAGACCCTAAACTATTAAAAGTTGGCATATTTGACCCTAAAATATAATGTTGATTTTATTAAGTCTTAGAGGTTAATAATTGTCATTTTCACCCTTAAATATTATTAATTGTCAGTTGTAACCTTAAAGTATTAAAGTACTAAATCGGGGAACCTACTAATTATGGAAACTTACTAATTTTGGAAACCTGCTAAAAATAGAAAGCTACTTGAAATGAGTAAACTTACTTCAAGTGAAATTTACTATGAATGGAAAGTTACTAAATATGGAAAGGAAAGTTGCTAAAAATGGAAAGCCGACTAAAATAAGTAGTCTGAATTAAATAAGCTATTAATAAGACAGTCATGAATTCGTGTAGATTCGCTGAAGATGGAGTTGACTTCCGACCTTTATGTTCTATTGTGTTTTCACTTGCGGTATAAGGTACAGATATTCTGACCTTCGCACAAGTTTCTCATGAACTATTTCTCTTTTATATCTTGTTCCCTTTTAAACCCTGCTATGCTCCGCTGTTCTGTGAACTCTGTTATGATCCCTTTCATATTCTGATCTGTTTAGCTTCTGATTTGATGCCATTACTATGATCCCCCTTGCTTTGAACCTTTCCTATTGATTCCATTTGTTATGACCTCTGATATGAATCTATGTTGTGAAAACCTTTTAATTATGATCTGGAAATGTTTGAGAAAAATCATTTGTTTAAAATGATACTTATACTTTTATATGAAATTCTACTAACTTTTATGAAAATTATTTTTAAAGACCATCTTTATGAAAAAAACTGTTTTGAAAGATCATTTTTATGAAACCTACCTTGAAAGATTATGCTTATGAAAAACCATTATTAAAGGATTGCTTTCTATGAACTTTTGATAGAAACTTCTGAGAACTTTTGCCATGAACTTTTGATTATAAACCTTTGATATATTTTTCTGAATCATTTGATATGACCTCTTGTTCTGAACCTTGATCTGATATACATTGATGAACCTTGATCTGATATACATTGATATAAACCTTGATCTGATATACTTGAAATGAAACTTGACTTGAACCATCTGATATAAAACTTGAACTTGGACACCTGATACTTGATACTTGACCTTTGACCCACAGTCTGATACTACGAGCCACTATTCATTTCACTAGGCATGAGGGTTTCATGTCCTTGTCATTGATGCACCGATGACTTGACTCTAGGGTAGGAGAGTGATGACCTATCCCGTCCCTGATTTTATCTGTTATGTAGGAGAAGAATCTGGCCTACTGGGGCGCATGGATGCATCCTAGATTTGATCTGTTTTTGTTTCTGTAATTGGTTATTTGTTATATATATCTGGTGACTGATGGTGTGTGCGATACACGTTTTTCACATATCTGGGAGCTAGCTACTCCATTTGGTTACTGAGGACACCCCTCACATTATCTGATTATCTGAGAGGTCTCCCCTCTATATGATTATGAAGATTTATGGTTACACTGTTCTGATATGATATAATCTGTTTCTGGGCTCGTGGTGGATTACTGTTCCTTTTTCTTTTTCCTTTTTATTTACTTATCCCTTAACCCATATTATATCTGCATGACCTTTATTTCCGTTACTTTGTACCCTTCTCTACTACTGCTTTGTTATCGTTATATCTGTTCACTGAGCTCTCGTAGCTCAACCGCATTTCTTTTCCTGCGGCAGGTTTAGTAGGAAGCTGGGGATGAGTGGAGAGTACCTTGGACTTAGAAGGCTACACTTGATAGATTTTTTGGATTAGAGATGACTAGAAGAGATGTTCTAGACTTAGTATTTATTGTAATCCGCATTGTAACCTTGTATTTTCAATATTTCATTTGTATCCTTTGAGATTCTTGTATTACTACAGATGTATGCTTCGGTTTGATCTGATATGAAACCATTATTGTGATATCTTTACCGTTGTCGGGTTGAGGTGTTACAATTTATGGTATCAGAGAGACAGGATGCGACTCGTAATACATTTTCCCTTGGCCTGTAAGTTTTGGACCATTAGGCTTCCACTGCAAGAACATAGGAGAACACCTTGAGAACTTGCTTTAGGATTTCTTAATATGAACTTAAGTTTTGACCAGTGAGGAATGGGTAGACTATAAGGCTTTTGTTTAAGTATCATTGCTTCCGCATCACTCTGATTCGTGCCTTGCTTTTGGTTAAAGCCTATTGAGATCACTTTTGGAAATTGAAAGCTTATGCCTTGCACCTAAGATTTGAAACATAAATAAATCTTGAAGGCATTTGAGAATTGCATAGTAATTTCCTGACAGTACCTGATCCTTATCTTCAGATTCCGACTCTGACCTCTAATCCTTTTGTTAACCATTTTGATACCTCTTTGGGCATTCTGAGAATCTCCATGACGATGATATACTTGATACATTCTGTTATTTCTCTCTTGCTTTTTATAATCATCTATGAATCTTCTGACCCTATTTAATTTGGTCTTAACCATCTCTGTTCCCATGGGAAGTCTTGTGGTGTTTAACCACGAGTATAAAAAAATGTTCACTCTCATTTTGAACGATAAGATTTGCTTTGTCGATCTGTTTCTCTTTGGATAGTTAACTTTGATTTTATTCTGATAAAGGATTGGTTGATTGATCATTCAATATTGACAACTATTCTCCTATGTCTCACCCTTGACGTTTGAAACAATTCTAAACTCCCTGCCATGATTTCCGATTGTTAAACTTTTGCTACCACTACCTGATTTCGATCTTCACTTCCGATCTGTTTGATAAACAGTTTGATACCTCTCCGACCATCTCAAAGGTCACTTAACCCTAATGTGTTTGACACATTCTATGAATTCAATTACCCGTGCTGGATATAAATGTATCACCTGATACTACGCTGTCTTGCAAAATCCATTACTACTACTATGAGAATTCTGGTGGTTTTTAACCATAGATATAAGAAGTTTAGTTCCCTTTCTTAGAATAATGAATCTTGCAGCCAACTAGTCTCCTTTGGAAGGATATGACGAAAATATTGTCTCGAGATGAAATTGTTAACTGAGCACGATGATGCTGAGAACCGATATTCCATACGCCTCACTTTTGACAGTTATACGATGTTCGTATTACCAATGATTCAGAACCTACCTGCCACTTATGTTGAATAGCTAAACAAACTCCAACACCTTGAATGGTTCGCTTATCCATCTCACACTATATTGAAACATGTACTTGACCTTGATATATGAACTATCCGTCTGGCTTGACGATCGTACTCATCCTACGAATCCGCTTACTTTTGATATACTCGATTTTGAAGTCTTTAGGTTATGGATTGGCTGGCCCTCATAAGCTGCCAGGGATTACCGTATCTGATATGTGACTGTTAGAAATCTATTTTTCATCCTACGTGGTTATGATAACCTTTAACCGCTCAAATCTGTTAAGATTAACGCTACTATGGAAACATTTACCTCGATTTCATTTGATTGTCAAATTGCTCCTGACACCTATCAGTATCCACCCTTAGAAGCTCCAACATTGGAAGTATTTGTTGTACAAAAATTTTCCGGTGTTTCTGATGAACCTCTTGGGATTCCCTCCTGCTTGGGAGGTGGAATTGACTTTGAACTGATCTCAGTTGACGAACCATGATGCTATAGAAGTTGAGAGATTGAAGAAGCTGATGGGATATGATTTTTTTTCACCTCAGTTTTCCTTTTGAATACCCCTATTAGTTATGAAGAAGAAAGGGAAAATTCTGCGTCAGCATATCGACTATCGTAAACCTAACCGTATCACTACCGTAATCATTCTTCATTTCCACGTGTCACTGATTGATTTGTTCTATCTTTGTAAACTCCATATCAGACGACCTTATTTAATGTTTGAAGGACTGAAGAAGCTACCACAAGAACTTCTAAGAAGGGAGATGGCTAACTGGGAGTAACTTCCGCGAAGCATTTCAGTTTTATTCATAAAGAGGAAGATAGGTGATGTGAAGTAGATATGAAGTTGTCCCTGAAATGATTCATGAAGCTGTTTTCGTACTCGTTGTGACCATTATGAGTTTTAAATAATGCCAATTGTATTGGCTGATAGAATCATGTTTTCGCGAGTATTTGGACAATTGTCATAGTATGATAGTGTGTTTGTGCTCAGAGACGAACGAGGAACATGTAGATCATCTTGTAAAATGACACTTTGTTCTGGAAGAGTAGATTTGATTGGCGTCTAGAGATTGTAGCAGACAACACTACCACGTATCCTGTGATGACAGCAGTTGAGTTGGCGAATTTCGAACTGTGCTGGAAGACCTGTCTAAGACACGCAGTCTTGCTTCTCTATTCATTTTAGTTGTACTAACATGAATTGAGAGCAGAAGCAGACTCGCGAATGGAAGAATGCACGGTAATCATGTCTGAGATTCACGTTACCACACCACAGTGTCCAGAAGAGGTGCCGAAGGCTTGAGGAACCAGACTCAAGTTTATATTTCCTTTCCACTCTGTGATCATACGGACAGATGTAGACAGACTACTTAGAATTGGGATCATGTATTGAATGGATGATAATTCTGAAGCGAACATTTATGTTTGGAAGAGTTGTTTCTGAGAAGGATGAAGCTATGGATGACGTAATTCATTTCCTCTTGACCTACTTAAATTTCCGTTACCTGATAATAAGATCCTCTGAGCGATTTAGGTTCCCTACTAGTAATTTCGTTTTGTGTAGATTTTGCGTATGTTGGATGATGGTTGTTATGAGAATTTTGAAGCAACCACTGAAATTGCCTGAGTTGATTCTGGTGAGTGATGAAGGATTGACGCTATTGGCGACGTATCCTATTCTGATAGACATTCTGGATCTGTTCCGTTAACTCTTTCGAGTAGTTAGTTCTCTTCTTAGTTATGGTGTTTGATTTTAATGACCTATGAAACTGTAGAAGGACTAGGCAGATTAAGATAAGTTATTTTGTTCACGACTTGAGACAAAGTATGACCATCATGAGGACATATTTATATGACGCCAGTATTATGACGTCTGGCCAACGTGATAATACTCACATCATATAACGTGCACTTGTTGTGGGCGTCGGATATTTCGAGAATTGCCTTAGTGCTTTAGAAATTCTGATAACTGTTTGAGATCATCTGCGTTAACGAGACTTTAGGTTCATTCTACCTATACACGTAATCTGCTTTCACCGTTATGCGAATTGATACGTCTGGATTCTCGTCACGCATTTTGCTAACCTTTGCACTTCCAATAAGAATCTTAGGTTCTATTGTGGAACTTTCTGCCAATTGATGTTATCGACAATCTAATTTCTGTACGTTCTCACCTTATTTGTCTAATCAAATTCTGTAGACGGTATATCCGTCAAAATCCTGTGTATTTCCTGCGTCTCTTCCGAGAGAATCCGATTATCATCTATTACGTTTGGTATATTATTCTTTTGATCTGGATTCAGTATGATTTGTCTTTTCTGAGGAAACCGAAACAATTTCGATCAACAAGATAGAGTCATGAGAAACAAGTCTTTCACATTCCGTTCACGGTCTGTTGGTATTTCGATTCGTTTCACTTCAAATTTCGAGGACGAAAATTTTCTTTTAGAAAGGAAGAGTTGTAAAACCCTAAATTTTCATTCATCTGAAATTCCCATTTTTGCCCCTCAAAATTTTTTCTTATTTTATTTTTAGAGCATACAATTGATTACACATGTAAAACCATAAAATTTGAAATCACAACTTATTTGACTATTTAAATTTTGACCTAGGTTTGATAATAAGTATTTGGTATTTAAAACTATACACTACTAATTAAATAACAAATTAAAACTTATACAACTTAAGTATAATATGCCATAATTTTGGTTCACCTCTTAAATTATGCTACCTAAACAAAAAAATCTTGAACCCTTTTATTTCACACATCAATTTAATGTGATCACACATTTACGCCTTCTTATCATCATATACGAAAAGATTCGACCCCATTTATTTCACGAGTTAATGTGATCATAACCATAAACGAAATTATTGGACCCCATTTATTTCATACGTTAATGTGATCATAACCATAATACAAATTCCAACTTTAGAATACTCTCCTTCCTAAATTGGTCTTCCTTCTTATCACAGTTTTAACACATATAAGAATATATCACAGAAAACACACTTTTATTTGGATCGAATACCCATCTTTAAATCAACACTGGTGTATCTCTCAAAATATAATCATTCCATGCGCACTCATTTCATTTGCTCTGGTTCGAGTTCGGTTTCGGATTGGTGTCCGCGTATAGATTTGGTTTCTGTCCGCGGGTGGGTGACGTTGGGTTTGAGTTCAGTTTATCGCATTGAAGCTTGGTTTTCGAGTAGTCCGTTTGATCTCATTCGCCGGTGCATTATAGCTCGCGGTGGGCCGATTCTTTTGGCTCATCTATTCGTGTACATGGAAATTCGAGTTTCGATAGTGTTCAAACTGAGTTTGGTTAGGTGCTTTTGCTCGTGTCCATTCCAGATCGCGATCGGTTCTCGGTCGACTATGAGGTACGATCTATATCACATCCATATTTTAGTTACTCATCATAACCCACTTCACATGGTATATCCGTCACTCATGGCTCGAAGTGTACACGTACGTCATTGGTTGGATAACTAAATAAACTTAATGTAATGAAGCTTATATACATATATATACGGAAATTTTGTTAGAGTCACTAAACGAATCGGGTTTCGGATGTTTAATCGGGTCATGTGGTATCCCATTACTGATATGTATATCTACCTTGTAGAAAAAATTGACATATTGATCATTCCTATTTTATTTATGCGAACTTGTTGATTTAACAAAGAATCCCATGCAGAGTATTGGTTGGTGTCGAGTGTGCATGTATGGTGGGTCGAGACTAGAGTATTTTGGGTAGTTCAATGTGGGTTGGATGTGGCTGTAGCAGGCGCCAAATTGGTTATGGTTTTGGTCGAGTAAGAGGGTAAAATGGGTGATTTGTGTTAAAATTTTGTGTCGTTAAGGGGTTAAGAACAAGTGAGTTGTTGGCGTCAAGTTTGTAGTGTGAAGTTGCATGAATTGTACCAAGTGATTGAATGGATTGACGTATAAGAAGTGTGTAAAATAGGTAAATTACAAGTAAGGCCCTCAACTTAATTAAATGACAAAATAGACCCTAAACTATTAAAAGTTGGCATATTTGACCCTAAAATATAATGTTGATTTTATTAAGTCTTAGAGGTTAATAATTGTCATTTTCACCCTTAAATATTATTAATTGTCAATTGTAACCTTAAAGTATTAAAGTACTAAATCGGGGAACCTACTAATTATGGAATCTTACTAATTTTGGAAACCTGCTAAAAATAGAAAGCTACTTGAAATGAGTAAACTTACTTAAAGTGAGAAATTTACTATGAATGGAAAGTTACTAAATATGGAAAGGAAAGTTGCTAAAAATGGAAAGCCGACTAAAATAAGTAGTCTGAATTAAATAAGCTATTAATAAGACAGTCATGAATTCGTATAGATTCGCTGAAGATGGAGTTGACTTCCGACCTTTATGTTCTGTTGTGTTTTCACTTACGGTATAAGGTACAGATATTCTGACCTTCGCACAAGTTTCTCATGAACTATTTCTCTTTTATATCTTGTGATTATAAACCTTTGATATATTTTTATGAATCATTTGATATGACCTCTTGTTCTGAACCTTGATCTGATATACATTGATGAACCTTGATCTGATATACATTGATATAAACCTTGATCTGATATACTTGAAATGAAACTTGACTTGAACCATCTGATATAAAACTTGAACTTGGACACCTGATACTTGATACTTGACCTTTGACCCACAGTCTGATACTACGAGCCACTATTCATTTCACTAGGCATGAGGGTTTCATGTCCTTGTCATTGATGCACCGATGACTTGACTTTAGGGTAGGAGAGTGATGACCTATCCCGTCCCTGATTTTATCTGTTATGTAGGAGAAGAATCTGGCCTACTGGGGCGCATGGATGCATCCTAGATTTGATCTGTTTTTGTTTCTGTAATTGGTTATTTGTTATATATATCTGGTGACTGATGGTGTGTGCGATACACGTTTTTCACATATCTGGGAGCTAGCTACTCCATTTGGTTACTGAGGACACCCCTCACATTATCTGATTATCTGAGAGGTCTCCCCTCTATATGATTATGAAGATTTATGGTTACACTGTTCTGATATGATATAATTTGTTTCTGGGCTCGTGGTGGATTACTGTTCCTTTTTCTTTTTCCTTTTTATTTACTTATCCCTTAACCCATATTATATCTGCATGACCTTTATTTCCGTTACTTTGTACCCTTCTCTACTACTGCTTTGTTATCGTTATATCTGTTCACTGAGCTCTCGTAGCTCAACCGCATTTCTTTTCCTGCGGCAGGTTTAGTAGGAAGCTGGGGATGAGTGGAGAGTACCTTGGACTTAGAAGGCTACACTTGATAGATTTTTTGGATTAGAGATGAATAGAAGAGATGTTCTAGACTTAGTATTTATTGTAATCCGCATTGTAACCTTGTATTTTCAGTATTTCATTTGTATCCTTTGAGATTCTTGTATTACTACAGATGTATGCTTCGGTTTGATCTGATATGAAACCATTATTGTGATATCTTTACCGTTGTCGGGTTGGGGTGTTACAGTGTTACTATGTCCGGTTTTGGGTATTAAATGGGAAGGGTTTTATTAATATTTGATTAATATTTAATGTATTAGTGTGGTTGTGGGGTTTAAATCAAGCGTACAGTCTTAAAAACGCGAATTACGCAGTACCGGGTGAACTGAAAACGTGAATTTTAGAAAAGTGTTATCAAAACATTATGAAATTGTTATGAAATGTTAAAATGGATAATTTTAATATTTCATGGGAGCCATGTGTTTCCCGGAGTCTTAAAACGAAACTAAAAATTAAAAACGCAGGCTCAAAACGCGAGTTGTTACCAAAATTTGACGAAATCCGTGAAACGAAACAGAAAATGTGAAATATAGAAATTTTTGAATACTAGGAGCATATGATGGAATATTAGACCACTAATGACATGAAAACGGATAGAAATCCAAAGCACTAATCATGAATAGCTAGAAACACGAAAATCGCTAAATCGGGTACTTTTATGCATAGTTTGTAAAAATAAATGTCACAAGGATAATATTTTCATAATAATATCACATTTAACTTAAAATGACCCAAATTGATGTTTCATAAATTTCCCGAGCCTTTTGGAGTGTTATAATGTCGTTAAAGCTTAAAACGAGAGCCGAAAACGCGTAAAACATAAAAACTGCACACTTCGCGTAGAAATGGAAGATTTAATTATTCCATATGAAAACAAGTGCGTGGGGGAACATACATCATATTAATGGGTAGACTGAGCAACTTTCCCGGCAAAAGCCTATTTACTAAAGATAGCATAATAAGCAAATAAAATTAGTAAAAATAATATCTTGAAATTTCACGGTTGTTACATCACACATAGCAACATCAAATTCAATATCCTTCCCTATAACCATGCTCTCATTCCCCCCTGTTTTGGAGCACCCTCTTTTAAAACCTTGAGAACATCTTCAGAACTAGAGGATTCCACCCAGTGAACTGTACCCACCTTCTTCAATCTTTTGAATATATGTGCTCTTGACCTATTTCTCCCTTCCAAATATTTAACCCTGGTCTTCAACCCCTTGATTTTAGCACCTTGAGAAGTTGTAATTTGTTGGAGGTCAAGAACATCTTTTGTCAATTTGGTACATTTAGCCATCAATTCCTTTATAAGTTCCATGCTGCCCTCATTACTTCGGAGTGTGTTACCTCTCCCGAGTGGTGAATCATTGGGCAAGTTAGGCATAGCCTCATACCTAGCCTGAGCATCTACACCCACCTATGTTCTCCGTTTGGCTTGGACCTTCACCTGAATCAGTTCCATGGGAACTTGATTCATTAGAAGTTTCCTTAGATTGGGTCTTACTTATGTTACCACTGCCCTACTCTGCTACTAAGCTAGAAGCAGTAGCTGTAGCCCTTTCTAAACTGAGGTAGCTGAGTGCCCTGTTGTGTGAGCCTACGGGTATAGGTCTTTTGAGGTTGAGATGTAGATGGTAAAATTGTGGGTGTATGATGGGTATCAGCTGGGATTGCTAAACCTTCACCCTGAATTTGACCTAGTTCCAACATTGTTTGAAACAATGGTGTAACTATGCCTGAAAAGTCCTTTCTCTCTCTCATCATGTTAGCAAAAATCTTTTTAGTATGAGAGAGAGCAGGATAAACCTTGTTATGAACCTTTTTATTTGTAAATTGTTTGTCCATAAGAAGTTGCAAAAATCTTGGATATAAGTAATATTTGTTTGAAGAGCTATCCAAGGCGTTAACCACACTATCAAAAATCAATTTTGAAAAATTGAATCTTTGTTCATTTTTAGCTATGCAGATAATGGCAGAAGCCATATTACTACTAAACTCATTCCAACCAGTAGTCTTTGGACTAAGACACTGTAAGAAAGTGTGAATCAAGAATTTCCATTGTAGGGGAAAGGCACCTTTTGAAAACTTCAATAAATCATTTTTCATTTCATACCCCATCAATGCAAGGTTTTCAAAAATTGTAGAGTTTTAAAGATTCTCAATTCCATTAACATCTGCTAGATGAAGAACTTCTTTAACAAATTCCTCAGTAATAAGAATCTTCTGCCCATCCACAAGGGCATGAATTTGTACTTCCTCATCAATAGTTTTGACCTTAGCAGTAGCCTAAAACTGTTTGATGTTGGAAATATAAATGGTATGATTTACTGTTAATGCATACTTAATATGAGTAGCATTGAGAAAATCTATGATTTCAGTAAATCATTCACTTTCTCTAGGTTTTTGTATTTGTATAGAACATGGTGTCAGTGTTGTCATAGGGAACAAGTTGATTGTCAGTTGATTGTTGTGTCGAATCATATGGAATGAGTTGATTGTCAGTCAGTTGATCTAATCATTCCATATGATTCGACACAACAATCAACGGACAATCAACTTGTTCCCTATGACAACACTGACACTATGTTCTACACAAATACAAACAATGACGAAGATGATGCATTCAACTCTTTGAATGAAGGATTCCATCTTAACACAAGGAATCAAGCTGTTGTACAAGATGGACGAGTTGAAATTCAGAATCGTGCTTATGGAAGAACTGGATTAGGAGGTTATATGGGAAATACAGGAAATGGACAACGGTTTATTGCAGCTAGTGGAAGTAGGAACAATGTAGGTGCTCCTCAGAAAAGGGTTGAAATTGTTGTGACTGGGAATACAGGGACTGGGAATACAATGGTTAAGTGCTACAACTACAATAGGAAGGGTCATCTGGCTAATGCATGTCCCAAACCTAGAGTCAGAGGCAGTGAGTTTCATAAACAGGAACTACTTCTAGCTCTAAAGGATGAATCAGGGGGAACTCTCACGGACAAAGAAAACAGCTTCATGGAAAATGCATATTCAGATGATGACATGGAGGATTTGGAAGCAAATGCAGCAGTGATGCTAATGGCAAACATGTAGGAACTTCACATGAGTGACACAGGCCCAGTGTATGACACTGATGGTCTGTCTTAGGTACCTGATCCAACAACATGTCTAATACATGAAATTGTATCACCATCTGCATCTGCATCAGATGAGGAGCAAGTTGTTCAAAATGACTCATTATTATCTCCTCAAGAAGATGAACAAATGAACAGAGTTGTTACATTTGATGAAGATCAAATTAACCCAGTTGTTACATTTGATGATCCAATTGATGATGATCACAATGATCAAATTGAACAAAATGAACCTTCGCTCGGTCCAGATCCAGAACTCATGACCTTGCTATTGACCACCCAATCCCAGTTGGACTCACAAAAATTTCAGATTGATAAATGCAATGAGATAAATAGAAACTTAAAAGCAAAAGTTGCATCATTAACTTAGGATCTTGAGTGCTATAAAATACAACTCACAAATTTTGAAACAAAAGAAAAATGAGAACAAAGTTTTGAAGTTGCATTTCAAAAAGCTTATGTCAAAGAACAAGATTTACTACATCAAATACGAGAATTAACTGTTTCCAAAAATAACTTGATTTTCTCAAATGGAACAAGAAAAATTAGAATTCAAACAACAGGTTGAATAGCTCAATTCTGAACTTTCAAAAACAAAAATAGAGTTGTCAAATTGTCAAGCTAGTTTTTATGAACATACACAAGTGTCCAGGAAACAGATTGATTCTTATCTTGACGAAATCGTAGATTTGGAATGTAAATTAAAAGAGTTTCAAAAAGTTGCTTATAAAACTGGTGAGTCTGTAACAACAATTCAAAAGTTTACTCTAAAGCAAAATCCCCAAGGTTATGGTTTTGCTATTGGTGATGACAAACCACGTTTTCTACACAAAGCACTCAAGGAAAATCCAAAGTTGTATAGTGCAGACCATCTCTTTGATTATTCAATTATGTGTGTTGTTGTACATAACTGTGAGGAAGAACTGGAACAGGAAGAAGAGAGTCGATAAAAAATGAGCAATGTTAAGTTCAATAAACCATTTGATTACTCAAAAGTGCTTCATATTTCTGACACCTTCGTTCCTCAAAAAGATAAAACAGAACAACCATGGTTTATAATACAAATTCATAAATCTTCTTCTGAGTTTGGTCCTGTTAAACCAGTGGCACAAATAAATTGTCCTTTACCAATTGCTGGTGTAATTGCAAATTTACCTAAATGATGTCTTGTACTTAGATATTTTGATACGTTCATTGAAGACATCAATTTTTTAGAACAAGCAACTAAACGTAACTCTGAAATAACAGTTTCCACTTTTCCATCTCCTTACGAAAAAGAAAAGAGAGAAATTTTTCATAAACAATTTTTACCATACGTTCAACTTTTGCGTCTTTGTACTACACACTGGGAACAGGAACTCCAAACAGAAGTAACATCCATGATGAACACTTTCAATGCAACCAAAAATTCAATCTCAAAACAAAAACGCCGAAACAAAGTTTTACAAAAAGAAGCTGATCGATTCTTGGAAGATATTTTATGTTTTGATATTATCTCTGTGGTTATGAATTTGATTTATGAGTCTTGCAATTCTATGCTTGTTGATAATCACACTGCTGGCACTGAAATGTTGAGACACAAAATTGAGACTTTAAAAGGAGAAAATGAGAGAATCGTTAAACACAATAATGATGTGCAAAGTAAACTTTCAACATAAATTTTTCTACTCAATCAGAAGCTACAATGGTGTCAAACTCGGAGTCTTGATTTTGAATTAAAATTGCAAAGTCAAAATGAAACGATGTCCTTTCATAATAGTTAAACATCCAAAGTGGTGAATCTTGATGATGAAAATGCTATTTTAAAAAGTCAAATTTAAAAATTTGAAAAGGAAATCAATGAAGTTTGTCAAAATCGTAATGACACCATTCGCTTAAATAAAGAACTCGATTAAAAAATTCAACAAAAGAATCACATCATCATTGAACTCAAAGAGAAAATTTAGTTACTTGAAAAAGGAAAGTTTGTTAACACAAATATGATTGCTCCAGGAATGTTCAAAATGGTCACAACACCTAGGCAAACATCCCCTCAGACTACCAATTTGAATCCTTCCACTTCTATAGGAATAGTCACCACTACTAACGTTAGCAGATCAAAGCGTAAGAGCAACAAACAGAAGAATAGGATCTGGCAACATAGAAGCGGAAAAGTAGAAGCCCAAGAAGTAGAATATCAACTTAGGAATTTGAATAAAACGCATGTTGCGTTTGATTTAGAATCGAACTTGAAAACTTGTAGTTCTAATATCGATGTAATGAATGCTAAGACTTTGAATGTTTTGAATGTTGATGCATCTTGTGTGTTCTGTCGTAAGAGCATGTTATCTGGTGATCATAAGAAATGTGTTGCAAAATATCTTTTATCTCATAACAAGAAACGTAAATCTGGCATTCCCTCTAGGCCCACTATTGCTTCTAAGTCTGTGCTAGGAAAACCGGCAAGAGTAGTTTCTAAAAATGCCTTAGACATACCCATAGTTGCGAAAACAACTCCTAAGACAATCCTATCACCTAGCGAATTCACTAAGAAGAAAGCTAAAATTAGTTGGACAAGGCAACGTTGGTTACAAAGGAAACCTAGTTTTACATGGCTACCTAAAGTGATTAATAAATGTGTTACTAACCCAACGGGTTCTACCATTACCATCACTCCATCTTCGTCGTCTTCGTCTGATGGATTGTTGATAGCGGCTGTACCCGACATATGACAGGCAATCTCAAACTTTTAGTAAACTTTGTTGCCAAGTTCATCGGCACTGTCAGATTCGGGAATGATCATTTCGCTGCTATCATGGGCTATGGAGATTACGTCAATGGCAACATCGAAATTATTCGTGTCTATTATGTCGAAGGCCTTGGTCACAACCTTTTCTCCATTGGTCAATTTTGTGATGGGGATTTGGAAGTAGCATTTAGGGAGAAAACTTGGTTTCGTTCGTGACTTACAAGGAAATGATCTAATGTCGGGAAAGCGTGGAACTAGTCTTTACACCGTCTCAATTTCTAATATGATTTCTTCTTCTCCTATATGTCTGCTCTCCAAAGCACATTCGACAAAATCATGGTTATGGCACAAACGATTGTCTCATTTGAATTTCAAAACCATGACTGAACTTGCACGTCACAAACTAGTCGATAGTGTTCTACGTTTTCGATATGCAAAAGATCACTTATGTCCAGATTGTGAAAAAGGAAAAAGTACTCGTGTACATTTCCCTTCAAAAGAATAACATTGTACAGATCACGTTCTTCAACTACTTCGTATGGATTTATGTTGCCCTATGCGTGTTCAAACAATCAACGGTAAACGCTACATTCTAGTAATTTTCGATGACTACTCTAGATGGAATTGGGTCTATTATCTCCGAAGAAAAGACCAAGCTCCTTCAATGATCATCACCTTTCTCACAAAAATTAAAGTTCGGCTTCGTAATACTGTCAGAAAAGTTAGAACAGACAATGGAACTGAATTCAAAAATCAAACTCTTTGATCTTATTTTGAGAAAGTGGGAATTGAACATCAAACATCCATTGCAAGAAGTCCAGAAGAGAATGGGGTTGTCGAAAGACACAACAGGACATTAGCGGAAGCTGCAAGAACAATGCTAATCAATGCTCAATTACCAAATTACTTATGGGCATAAGCTTTATCAACTGCATGTTATACCCAAAACCGTTGCATGATCACCAAACGACATCACAAAACTCCTTATGAGATTGTTCACAAACGTAAACCGAATATAAATTACTTTCATGTATTTGGTGCTCTTTGTTACCCAAATAATGATCGTGATGATTTAGAAAAACTCAAAGCCAAAGCTGACATTGGAATATTCATTAGATATTGTGAGAACTCCAAAGGTTTTCGAATCTGGAATCGTCGTACTAGAGAAATTCAAGAGACTATTCATGCTACTTTAGATTAGCTTATAGAAATGGCTTCTGACCAAAACAGCTTAGGACCCGCATCCAACCGTCTAAATTTTCCAGATCAATCAGCTGCACCACTTTCACTTAACTGTAAAGAATTGGAAACCTTGTTTGCTCCACTGTTTGATGATTCATTTGAACATCGTGCACCAGATGTATCACCTATTTCCGCTGCACAACTTGATAATAATCCAATACCTGATACACTTGCTACTACAACAACAACCGTTGCTACAAATGCACCTCCAATTGAATCTCCATCAACACCAGAAGTACCCGCACCTGCAAATTATGACGGAAATTCCTTATTTAATCCATTTGCTCCGGTTCCAACCATTCCTGATATTACAGAGTCGTCTACACGCAACTTGGATCCGTCTAATATGCACACTCTTTTTCAACATTACCGTTCAACACACAAATGGACAAGAGATCATCCCTTAGTAAATGTGATTGGTAATCCAGATAATCTAGTCATGACACGACAAAGACTTCACACAGATGGTGAAACATGCATTTATGCTCTTACCGTCAGTCAAGCTAAACCAAAGAACATTAAAGAAGCAATGACATATGACAATTGGATTAAATCAATGCAAGAAGAACTCAATCAATTCAAACGTATTGAAGTCTGGGAATTGGTAGAAAGACCAGATGGAGTCTATGTCATCGGACTGAAGTGGATTTGGAAAAACAAGTTAGATGCAGAAGGCACAGTGATTCGTAAAATATCGCATCTGGTAGCTAAAGGTTTCACTCAACAAGAAGGAATTGATTTTGAAGAGTCATTTTCTCTAGTTGCTAGGCTTGAGGCTGTCCGTATCTTTCTGGCATATGCTGCTCACAAGAATATGGTTGTTTATCAAATGGATGTGAAAACAGCATTTCTGAATGGTCAATTACGTGAGGAAGTTTATGTTAGTTAACCAAAGGGATTCGTTGATCGAGACCATCCCAATCATGTGTACAGACTCAAGAAGGCCCTTTACAGACTTAAGCAAGCCCCAAGGGCATGGTACAATAAACTAACTACTTTATTGCTTGCCAATCATTTTACTAAAGGTTCAGTGGATCCAACGTTGTTTATTCAAAAACACGGGGAGGACATTTTAATTGTTCAAATCTATGTCGATGACATTATTTTTGCATCAACAAACAAAAAGTATTCAAATGCTTTTGCAAGATTAATGAAACAAAACTTTGAAATGTCCATGATGGGTGAACTTACGTTCTTCTTAGGAATCCAAGTTCATCAATCACCCCGTGAAATTTTTCTAAGTCAGTCCAAGTATGCTATTGAGATTTTAAAGAAACATGGCATGACAAGTTGTGATACTTATAACACACCTATGTCTGCATCATCCCCAAAGATGGATGCTGATTTACATGGTACACCAGTTGACCCTACATAATACTGTAGTATGATTGGGTCCCTCATGTATCCAACAACCAGTAGACTAGATATAGTTTTTGCTGTATACCTATGCTCCCGCTATCAGTCACGACCAACTAAAAGACACCTCTCTGAGGTTAAAAGAATCCTTTGATATATTAAGGGAACCATCCATTTGGGGATCAGGTATCCGAAGGATTCTGGTTTTGAACTATTAGCTTTTTCAGATGCTGATCATGCAGGATGTTTAGATACACGCAAAAGTACATCCGAGGATTACAGTTTCTAAGAGACAAACTTGTATCTTGGCAGTCAAAGCAGCAGGATTGCATTTCATTGTCATCTACAGAATCAAAATATGTAGCCATGTCAGCATGCTATGCTCAAGTCATTTGGATGCGATCACAGCTGATGGACTACGGTTACATTTTCAACAAGATTCTCATGTACTGCGTCTCCAAGAGTGCCATTGCCATCTCATGCAACACGGTTCAACACTCGAAGTCAAAACATATTGCACTTCGATATCATTTCATCAAAGAGCATGTTGAAAATGGTACAATTAAATTATACTTTATAGGTAATGAATAACAATTAGCAGACTTATTCACCAAAGCCTTGCCCCATGTAAGGTTTGTGGAATTAGTTCACCAAATTGGTATGCGATGTTTGACTCCAGATGAGTTGCAAAACTTTCTTAAACACAACTAAGAAAGTCAAACACCAAAACCTCTTTTGTAAAAATCTTATTCAAAAACACAAAAAGATTTTCATTTTCTTTTCTTACTATATATATATATATATATATATATATATATATATATATATATATATATATATATATATATATAAAACTTTACCATTTTCATCTTTCTCTATGTGCAAAATTTTATCAAATCAATATATGTTCACCACGAAACTCTAACCATTTCTGATATTTTGTTTGGAACACATTTTGAGGGGGTGAAAATATTTCATAAAGCTTAAAAAGTTTTGCACAAATTTCTTTCAACAACGATTTCAGACGAAAGTGTGTTTTATTATTACTCTTTGGATCACTAAGGATACTTTGGCAAACTTTGAGGGTCCATTTGTGCATATAATTTATTACCTTAGGAAATTAGGACCAAAGGTGAAAAACTGACGAGCTCAGGGACTAAATAGGTTTAAGTGTAAAAGTTATTCGTATATAAGAAAATTTTATTCACAAAAAACACTTTTCCCACTCACTCATCTCAAAAACGCTACCCGGTTAATTTTTAGGCCAAGATTTCAAATTTTTTATCAAGTATCTCGAAATCAAAATGTAAGTTCACGATTCTCTTTGTTTATGCCTAACAATCACTCGCCCCAAACATTGAATCACTTTCTGTGCGTTATTTGCTTAATCGGAATTTAGGGTTTAAGGGCTAAAATTGGGCGTTTTTGATTAATGATGTTATAGACTAATTAAAGATGTTTAATAGCTTCGTTGTCATCCCTAGATTACTCGTTTGTGGTTTAATTGTAATTTGAATCATCAATTTAGGGGATTTATGATTGTTTTAGGGTTTAAGTATCGAATGAGATTGTGGATGTCTTTTGGGTGATTATTTGAGTTGTTATTATGCACCATTATGCTTCTTAGACCCCTTAGGACATGCGTGTTTAGCCCCATAACATGAATCTCAAACGAATTGAAATTAAGTCAAATACGCCTAGGATATGTTGATCATGTGGATATTTTGTTGAGATATTTTGATTTCTGGATGAATGATTGAGGTTAGGATACACGGTTGGAGGTCTTTATCTTTATTTGGGAACAAAAAATTGGTCAAACAAAAAAATTTCAAAACGTTGAATGTTTTCGAGTAGGGATGAAGATCTGCAAAATTGATTAGCATATTTCCGTGTAAGGAAATCTTGTTTAAATATTTTCGAGTAGGGAAATTGAGTCATTTTTTCCGAGTAGTGTTTCTTTAGTAGATTCCGAGTAGGAGTTATATATTGGTTTTTCCGAGTATGTGTTCTAAAGGTATCCGAGTATGAATTGCTGTTTTTTCTCCGAGTACGGAGGTTTACTTATTCCGAGTATGGAAATGTGTCTTAAAAATTTCTGAGTATGAAATTGTTGCACTCTTTTTCCGAGTATGAAACCCTCCCAAAATTTTTCATGTGTTTCTTATAATTCAATGTATACATGATTTGCTTATGTGTGTTTCTTTCTCCGTTAGTCAAACTATGCTCTTGTCTCTAACACTAACAAACATGTACAATCTCTTGTATTTTGTGTTGATTGGCTATGTTTCAGATTCATAATGGCTCAGGAACAAAACTCTCCACTTCCAAGATTGACATGGGCACAAATGTTTCCTGATGGCAATGAACGGGCAATTGGAAAGTCTAATCACAGGGTTGACTTAGTGTCACAACCCGTAATTTCAGGTCATTTTCCAAACCCCGACAATTTACTATTCATGAGTTACTATTCATCATTTACTATTCACCGATCACTATTCAGCATTTCACTATTCATCATTTTTGAAGTCAGTTTGAGACTTTGAGAAGCCGTAAAAAAATTTACTATTTACGTGATACTATTCATTCCCGGAGGGAAATCACTATTCATGGCCATCATTCATCATGTTGTAAAATTGGTTTACGGGTACTCAAATGCGCGTAACCAGTTAGGTTTAGTTGCGTATTCATTCATCATCAGTAAAGACACATCATACAGACTAGAGTAGTCTGCATATCATCAGTAACATCATTATCATATCAATTCATGCATGGGTTTGTGTGATTTTCATTAACGTATGCTTAATTGTTTAATTAACGTTACCACTCAGTCATTTCTACTAACATTATACCCAATACTCCCGACTATGATCCTAACACATTTACAAACTAATTTTAATGATATAGAGATTATATTATTACTTTACCCGGTGTTTTTAAACCAATCGCTATATTTTTCGTTTGACGCTTATAACTCCGTCGGTTTACGAAATTTCAATCCGATAATCATTCTAACACCCAATTCTTGCAAGGAATATGATTTTACAATTTTTACAACTTTGTCGTATTTTATTTCACCTCGTCATGATTTATTTCTAGTTAACTCGGTACCCGATAACACTCAATGTATACTCAAAACTAGCAAAATCTAATTAAATGGGGACATGAACATTAATTAACATCAAATCTTCTTCCATATTACCCACATGTGCCGCCCCCCCCCCCCCCCAAACCCCCTAATTCTCCATGCACTTGATTAAAAGTACCATCCCATTAATGTTTATGTTTATATGTTTCTTGATTTATTTAGCTAAACACATACACTAACAAACCAACTAGCTAAAAAAAGATCAAAACCCTCTCATCTCATCTCCTAGGTTCGGCCAAACCCAAGAACACCAAGATCATCCATAAATTTTTGAAGTTCAAGTATAAATCAAGCTCCATTTACACTACTAGTTAAGGTTTTGTGACTAAATCTCAAAGTTTCTTACACATTTCTCATCAAAACTCATCAAATATTTAAGTAAGTTTCAAGAACACATTTTGATCATCTTACACTTTCATTTGATTCATATGTTTATGTATTTTCAAGTTATACTAGTTAATCATGCAACATATTTATGTTTTAGATACCACTTTGCACATAAACTATCTTTAACACTAGATCTATAAGTTTCACTAGTAACCTCATGAAATCCACAAATTTTAGTGATTTTTAGGACTCCATGACACCCTAAGAAGGTGTATGGTAGGATTTGCGAACTTGTGGAGTTGATTTGAATTGGTATGATCAAGTTTAGAACCAATAAAATGAGTTTTTAGCAAAGTAGATAAGGTTCTGTCCAAAAATGCAAAGTCTGGAATACTCAGAAACTTTCAAACTATTTTAACCTTCATATTCAGAAATTTCTTTCAAAAACGAAACTGTGGCCGCAAGAATCACTAAAAACTGACTTATAACGAAGGAGATATGATTTTTCAAAGTTAGACGACTAAAACTAAAATTCTGAAAATTTAGTTGCTGATCGCCGAGATTCAAAGGACAAAACGAGGCGTTAGACATGATCTAGACGACCCGACCTACTGAGATTATGTTAGTTCATGTTTATACGAAGCCGTGGATATAAAGAACGTAGAAAACAAGCTTATAACGACCGAGATATTCACGTTTGAAGCCCGACGTACCATGTTTATTTTGACAGCCCACTAATAGAAAGTGTTTTAAGTATAAAAACTAGTGTTTTTGCGAGACATAACATTGATAGCCGATTTTCTAATTGATCGAGGCGTGTATAATCAAAAGTTAAATGAAACGACATTAATACATTGTTACAAGGTTTTCAAAAACGTTGAGTTTGATCACTAACACTTAACGTACAATATTTCACGACTAGTTTCACGAAGCCATTTTGGACATATTTTCACAAGTAACGAAAAGTGTTATTTTTGCGACGAAAACGCTATATTTTGCCGATAGAACACCAAATGAGGATCGTGGAGTACCGTTTCAACATATTTATACGAAAAGTAGTTTATAACTTAACGAGACGTCAAAAGTGTATTTTTCGTCGATAAACTTCAAAACTAACAAGTGGTATCGTTAACATACGTATTTGCATGTGTTGCATTGTATCATTGCTTACATTGGATCACATCATTCATAATAGGTCGCGGTTAGAGACCGAGCTTTATTTCATCACATCCATCATTGTCATTGTTGCTATATCATATCAGGTGAGTTTTCATAGCCCCGCTTTCAATTGTTTACATGATTTTCTAAATTCTCGGGGGAGAATACATTGCACCATTTTTCATGCGGACCAAAGTATACAAACTCATTACATTGCTTAAGTTACATCGTTGCCCAGATTAAATTCCCCTTTATTATCATGAACTGTTAATTGTTAGCAAGCGAGAGTGAGTGAATAGATATATTGAGGGTGACTCCTCCTTCGGGTTGGTAGCACCAACTGGTCAAACGAACGCATTTTATTTATGTCATATTAGAGTGATTGGCAAACACTCAGTTGGGGCATTTCATTCAGTCTAGCTTCGGGGTCATGAGCTTAAGAGCTAATGTATCATTTTTATGTGGCATTGTTTTGTCATACACTTTATACTTGTGGTATCCTACAACATTTCATTTACATAAACCTATGATCTCACCAACATTTTTGTTGACCATTTTTAGCATTGTATTTTCAGGTAATTAACGTATCGCATGTTGGCTTGCATAAGGACATATCATGGAGTCGCGGAGTTGATGCATCTCACTTTATATTTTATGCACTTATCCATCGTTTGAATTGTATGAACTTGTTTTCTGAAAACTTGTTTCACCTTTTGGGACCTAGTTTTGTAACTCTGAATGTTTTTAATTAATCAAACGATATATTTTCTAAACGACACTTTAGGTCGTTCAATATAACTACAACTTTGGTGCTATGACCAGTCATGCCCTCGAATGCTTCATTCCGCTGCAAGTCACGAAATTTGGGGGTGTGACACTTAGAGAATCTTCCATGTCACCCTACGTGCCAAGTAATGGTGGAGATTCTCAAATGCCACTTCTGCAGAGATCTCCTCACCAACTCAGCCACTGTTCCTGAAATATATCTCGATTAGTTCTGGCATACACTTCGAGTCAACAGAGATCAAGATACCATGACTTGTACTATTGATAGAGTTGAAATCACCTTCAATGTACATACGCTCATAAATGTGCTTCTTCTCCCAAAAGCCAATCATGGGAAAAACACTGACTATGATGACTCTGTGGTTGAATACATCCCACTTCCGTCATCTTCTAATATTGTCAAGTTTCTTCAACACTTAGGCTATGATGACTCTGTGGTTGAACTCACCTCTCATTCAATGGTCAACAGAAGATACATGCCACATCCGTGGTTGACTCTCTACTCAATCATCAACCAACGTGTTACCGGTAAAGAAACTGGATTAGAGAATCCCATATTGGAACACTTGCAAATATTCTAGGGCATAGTCAATCTTAAACATATTGACTATATAAGCCTTATCTGGGATGACTTCATTCAACAATCCAGATCATTCAAAAACAAGCCCAAGTACATGATTCCATTTGCTAGATACACCAAACATCTCATCATGCACTTCATGGAAAATCATCCTGAAATTGACAAAAGATCAGATGAAAAGCTACACACTCCTGAAAATGATCACATACTCTCTGGGATCCGAATCCAATATACAAACACTGAAAAAATTGGAAGAAGAATTCCCAATTCTCTAATCCCTGCCAAAGTAAAAGAAAATACAGCCTATCAAGTTTAGGATGCAGCTGAGAAAGCAGGAATGGTGGGAAAGACTGAGAGTAAAACCAAAAGTCTAGTGACGAAAAAGACTGTTAGAAAGGGAACAGGAGGAAAGAAAGCAAGTGATACAGGAAGCACTATCAGAAAACCAAGAAATAAGAAAGAACACACTTTGCAACTTCGTGATGAAGAAATATCTGAAAAAGAAAAAGAAGAGATTACATTTACCGAAAAACTAAGTGCACAATCCGAACGTGAAAGAATCATCAAGATTAAATAAGAAAAGCAGCAAGTAGAACAACTAATTGAAAAAGAAGTAGATGCTGGTGCTGAAGCATCAAGGCAGCTTGCACTTAGAAAGGACAAAGAAAAGGTCACTGAAGAACCATTATCAACTGATGAACAGTTTGCTAAAGACATGTCAGAAGCCTCTAGAGAAAACAGAAGCATCTACTTAGAATACTTGGCAAAAAAAAGGAAGCTGAATTGAAACGAGTACAAGCTTCAACAACTGATGATTTTTTAATGCAAAGTGATCATGACTCTGACAAAACTTTGTCTGAAAAAATGCAATCAGATGAATCAAGTGATGAGTTCGTACACTCTAAGTCTGAGTCAGAAAAAGAAGAGAAAGATGAAGAAGATGACGATAATGATGATGATGACAAGGAATCAAAGTGTAACACCCCAACCCGACAAGGGTAAAGGTATCACATCACGGTGACAAATCAGAGCATACATAATACACAGCGGAAGCCATAAACCAAAATCAATAAGAAAATCAAGCCAACACGTCTTAAACCAAATTACATGAGTTCAAAGGATAAAGATAAACCAATGGAATAAAAAAAAGAAACAGAATCCCGAAACAAATGTCATAATATAAGGGTGGTCATCTAAGGTAAAAGCTCCAACCAAAAGCTCTAATCTCTCAATCCCAAAGCAGAAGTCCCCAGCTCCTAGCTTAGATACCTGCCGCACACGAAAAGAAAAACGTGCGGCTGAGCTTAAAAAGCTCAGTGAATAGATACATATACAAAGCAAAGATAAGGAAGTACGAATCATGGCAAAGATTAAATGATAACGAAACAGATATACTATATGGTGCAATGGAAAGTATCATAAGGTACAGTCAATAAAAGGGAAAGAATAATCTAGGATAGTAATCCACCACGAGCCCAGAAACATATCAGATCATATCATATACAGTAACCATAGAGGAGCGACCTCTCAGAAATGTGAAGGGCATGTATAGCACACAGTACCAATCACCAGACAAATCATATCATATCATATACAGTTAAATCCACTAAACAGAACAGATCTAGGATGCATCCATACGCCCCTACCCAATCACATGCAGACCAAATCAAAGGGACGGTGTAACCAAATCACTAGGGCTACACACTAGTCATGCCAGTGGTGCATCACAGACACGGCCATGTTACCTTCATGGCTAGGGTCACAAATTTTGGCTCGGGTATCAAACTAAGAGTCAGAAATCATATCATATCAGAAGGTCATATCCAAAGGTTCAAAACAGATAGTTCAAAACAGATGGCTCATAACAATGGTTCAACTCAAATCTTTTCAGAAGTATCAAAGGTCCAAATCAGATTTTAACAGATCAGAAAATGCAAATCAGAAATCATATCATGTCAAGGAAATAGGACACCCTTACTGAAAAAGGGTAGAGTATCTGTACCTTATTCAAATGCAAGCACAAGGAACAAAAGCAGACAGCACTGAGAAAGATCAAGACCTCTCCCTCTTTACACCTAAAGGAGAAGAAGAACACAGAATCACCAGAGGGTTCAAGTTCAGATTTCCATTTCCAATTATCTATTCATTTTATGAAACTTTCCAGATTTAGTAATCTTTCTATTTTTAGCAGGTTTCTCGAATTAGTAAGTTTCCATATTTAGCAATATTCAAATGATATGAATTTAGTTAAGTCTTTTGTTAACTTATTATGGAAGGAACGTTCATTTTAACTCATTATACTAATTTAGGATCAAATATGATAATCTTTCATAGTTTAGGGTTATAAGTATAAATTTACCAAAGTTCAAGGTTCACATTAGAAATATTTTCATTATACCATTCAAACACTTATGTTTTCCAGAATTACTCTTTTACCCTTCTAGTTTCATAATTTACGATTTACACCCTTTTACTTTATTAATTTACAATTTAAACCTTATACTTATATAAATTACAAATTAATCCTCATGTGTCCAATTTTACACAATATACACTTATTTTAATATGTTATACGAACACACCCTTAAACATTCACAATTTACACATCAAGTCCCTCTAGTTATCAAAGTTACATAATTAGTCCTTTAAATTACAATTTCAACCTTTAATTATTAACAATTACATATTAAGCCATTAAATTACCGAAATTACACATCACCCCCTGAATATAATTTATTACTCAAAACAGCACCAAGTTTCCAGATATTACATATTTAGTCCCTCATTTTTATTTATTTTCAAATCGATTTAACAAATATATATATTTATCAAATAAACCCTTTATATGCAAAATTAACACATGAGACCCTTATAAATTATTTTCTGTATTTTTACCCAGATCCAAGACACCTTAAAAAAATATCCCATAGGTTTCATAATTTACAAAACACACCCTCTACTTTTAAAAACATAAATCGTATACTTTTTATTTACACAAAATAAGCCCTACATTCTCCCATCATATCCAATCATTGAAACATCCTTAAAAACACATTAAATGACCAGATCTAATCTAATAAACCCTAACCCTAGCTTGCTCGATTTATTATCCCTTTTATTCTTATTTTCCACAAAATCTGGTTTGTAAAATAATTAGCCACGATTTACATGTGCTTCAACAATTCGAAAGGGCATTTTTCTGAGATCATATGATGCCTAAGGAACCCAGGAAAAATACATTAGATACCTAGAAAATTCGTTTTCTATATATTAGAATTTACACCCTTTTTAATGATTTAAATCCAAAACAACTAACACAAGTCTCCCTAATTCGAATTAGCATTTTTCCCAGCTTATACCATGATCACGTATCTCATAAAAATTAGCAAGGTAACCCATAAAAATCGTTTAACATATATTGCATATTTACGTATGTTTTAAACATTAAAATTACAACGACTTGATTTAGGCTACTATAATTTGATCTATCATTTTTCCCAGGTCTAATACATCATAAGAGGTCTAAATAAAATAGCTATCATGTCCAAAAATTTGGATTACATATTATTGTGATTTACGTGTTTTATGACCATTATATTTTCATACGCATAGAATTAGCATGCATGCTTCGATTTACATATTTTATATGAGTTATATAACATCTAGAGATCACAGGAAAATTGCCATATTAATTTTAACACGTTTGGTTTAGTCGCAAGAATTATTACCTTCGAATGAGATTTTAGAGACAAGAAACTAGCTAGCGATCAAACCACAGCTTCCCGCGACCTATACCAATTTTTCCTAGCCTCCTTAGGTCGTGTATAACACCAGAAAAATAAGCTTGCACCTCCAGAAAATCGGATGAAGGATGGGAGAATTATTTTGTGTGTTTTGGTGATTGTCGGCAATTTGGAAATTAGGGTTTAGTGAGATTGGTTCAAATAGAATGGGATTTGCCGAGATTTTGGGAGTAATTGGCACAAGAAATTCGGCTAGGAGGTTTAACAAATCAATCACATTTAATTTAAATTGTTTCCTATTTTATTTTGTAATTTAAATACATTTAAATAACTTTTAAAACAAAGTAATGTATACTTAATTATTTTTGGCTAACTTGGACTTGATTTTGTGTTATAATACTTTTGATAGCTTGCAAAAATATTTTATGATGCTCTCTAATTATTTCATGTCATACTTGGTTCATTTTCATAATTTTTATAATTAATTTGCAAGTTATATAAGCCTTTATTTAATTTTCAAAGTTGTAGGGGCATTTTGGTCTTTTTACACATTTTTAGATTTTAGGGTATTACACAAAGGATGATGATGAAGACAATGATGACAATGATCAAGATGATGAAAACTCGGATCAATACATTATACAACCAAAATCAGAAGATCACACTCAAGATCCTCCTGTCAAGCAATCATCAATCACATCTTCTCAAGAACATCTCAACTTACACCTCCAACATACCTCACCTCCAACACTTACAGATCTCGACCCAAAACCTACCACAGAAGATGCAGGTCCATCTACTCAACACTCACCGCCCAAGAAGCTTACAAAATTCAAAATTCAATTATCGGCAAAGTCAATTGCTAGGGAACGAGTGAAGAGCGTACGTCGGGCTCAAGCACACATTTAGAAAAAGAAACAAGTCTAGTCCGTTCAGCAACAAATCAAACAATTGCTAGATCAAGTTAAGGCACAACAACAGACTATTGATGAGTTCGGGACAAAAAACATTGACAAAGCTATGGAAGATATCGTCAAAGTCTACATGCCTGATATGCTTCAACAATCTGTGGATAAGAAACTTCCAGGTCTTATGAAGACTTATGTCGATTGCAAACTAGAGCATACAATGAAAAAAAATTTGCATACCACTCATGTAACTCTTCAAACATAACCTCCCAAGCCTTCACTATCTTCACTCAAAGCAACACTCTTGGCAATGATTGAAGCAAATCCTGAAGCTACATCAGATGATGAAGAACTGCATAAGCTTTAATCAAATCCATAGAGAAAGCCGAAAAGAAAGATGAACCATGCAAATCTGATAAAGCTCGCAAAAGACATCATGATGAACCAGATTCAGATGCAAGAAAGAAAGGTCACAAAAGAGTGAAATGGTCAAAGACAAAGAGGGTCTCATCTTCTTGACATCAAGAGCGTCAATTTGACACACCAGCTGATGCCAAATTACAATCAACGGACCAACTTCAGGATGAAGAAGTCGTGCCACAACCACCACTAGAATTGACTGTTCTACCACCACCTGAATGGGTTGACCCAGAAACAACAACGTATGAATGGTTTGAAGAAATGGTCGACAAACATCCGGAGTTGCCAGAAGATGAAATTCCACCAGAAGGTCCTATCGTTGAATTTGAAAAGAAACTGAAGCAGGTTATGAAGATACAACACTTGGAGAAGTCACACATAGTTGAACTCAGAAAAACTGGCTTCACACCTTTCATGACTATCTTCACTACCCGTCTTGAGTTCGACTACATCTTGGAACAAGTCACTCGGGCCTTATCAGAGAACATTGACTGGGAAGCCGCTAATACAAGTCGTGATCCCACTCTTGAATATCGTGACTACTCACAACCTTTACCCTACATCGGCCAATCTCACAACCCAAAGATCCCAACTAAGTACTTCTTCAACAAAGACCTGGAATACTTGATTTATGGAAACACAGATCCAGAAAAGAGATACTCAACTTCACTCACCAAATATCCAGCTACCCTTTATACACAAGAAGGAATTGAAGAACAAATCCACGATAAATTCAGCACTTCTCTTGCTGAATACAATGATGAAGTAGTTCTTGGGATATCTCATTGGCCAGAATTACGAAAGTGGTTCTATAAGTGAAAGTTGACATTCCACTCGACTCACAGAGTATTCTACAAAGAAAGGATCGTCTCCATACAGGAAGTTGAAGTTGATGGAAAGTTCGAATATCGTTTCTTGAAAATAATCAAAGTCAAAAGGGATAACAACAAAGAGTACACCTTCGAAGAAGTAGACTACAAGTATCTTAGCATCAATGATATTGAAGATATGTATCTGCTGAAGATTCAAGGAAAATTACATCATTTACCGGGCTCCACTGAGTACGACATTGTCAACTCTCTTCAAATCTACATCAGAAGCATAGTCTTACGTGCAAGAGTAGAAGATGTTCAGCTAAGTGTCGAAAGTTATTAAAAGAAACTCAATCTCATCGAGCTGGTATTCAAGATTCCAGGAATTGAACGCATGAAGTCGTACAGCTTTGTCAGTAATCCGTTTGGACTTATCTGCATCAGCAAATTTGGTGGGAAACGAATGATGGGATATGATGAACTTCATAAGTTTTCTGACGAAACCTTGATGAAAGTACAACTTGAGCTGCAAAAGACTCTTTAGCATTTTGAAGCAGGTCAACGACAAGGGTGGTTACAGGACTTGAAATGGCGAACCAGAGATGCTTATCAGGCCCAAAAATACATCAAGAGAATTGAGTGGTTGGTGAAGCATATGAGTCCAAATGAGGAGGTTGGAAAGTTACGTTGGAGGAAGAGCTAAAGTTCCCGACATCCTCACATTTCGTCATCCAGAATGATGGTAGTTATTAGTATTCATTTGTTTAAACATTACTAGTAATACTTTAAGTCTGTAATAAGTAGTCTTTATAACTAGTTTAGGAGTAGTTTCTATAGATTAATATGGCTTGTGTGCAGATAACAGTGCACAACCCATACCTTGTAAAGAAAGGACCCTGAGGTACGCTTCAGTGCCTCAATCCTAATATAAGGAGCGAAAGCTTCTTACTTTTGAGTAGAATTAATCAAAATTTTGATAAGTTTTTCAAAATTATGCTCAAAAGAACAAGTATTCCCTCTCGTGTTTAAAACCTCTAAAAATGATTTCACTTGTTGAGGGGGAGTACTTGAAAAAAATCTTTGTTCTAAACGAAAAGTTCTTGTTGAATTCTTCCCACAAACCTCAAAACGCATATTTTAATCAAAATGTTTTCCAAGAATTCTCAACATCAATATGCTATTTTTGAGGGGGAGAATAATAATGTGATTAAAATATGGTAACAAAAGTATGGAATCTCGCATGAGCTCGACTCAGATATTACCAATAAATTGATGAAACCTAACTGTCATTAATCGAAAGGACTTGTATTGGACAGGTAATAATTTCAAGCTGGTTTATCCAGTGATATAAGCGTGTCTCGAATAGGACTTGTCTGAGTAGAGTGTACCGTTTCGAGATATTTTCTTTGAATATGACTAGGACGGGTAATAATTTCAAGCTAGTCTAACTAGTGATGTAAGCGTGTTTCGAATCGGTCATATTCACTGAAAATCAATCAATTTAAAAAGTGTTAACTCCACCCGACATGTGCAAATTTATCTTAAAAACTTATGAGCATATGTGAAGGGGGTGTATTTCAGAAAAAGTAAAACTCTCAAGGTGTTAACAAAATATATTTTATAATCATAAACACTTTGATAGATTTTCAAATGATTGGTTCATGGCAACATAGGATAGTCATGGTAGTTACTACGGTGACACCGGTATTGAAGAGAAGCCGTCATGGAACCAGTAACGCACTGCATTAAACCTTCTAGCCACTCAAGTATCTCTCAAAATATGCTTATTTCATTTCTTACGGAGAACCTCGCATAATCTATCGACCTCTCACTCCGAGATGTGTTGATATTGAAAAGGAGGCACTCTGCTCCATGCCTCTGACTACTAAAACTAAAATGCACTAAATCGAGTCTAGAGCCGCGAGATACATCAAAAGATCTCTTAGGAACACTTAATATTTCTACACTGGTTGTTCAACATTAAGGACACCAGTTGTAAATAACAAGAGTCCTACGCAAATCTTAGCAATCTACCAAGAACATTCATGAGAGAATTCACAATTGTGATTCTCAGTGATTAAATGGAAATTCCTGCCAGGGTCAACATCAAACAGCCCTGACAGCAGGTCACTTCGGTAATCCCTTGTGGGTTACGCTTAGTGTTCTCGGTGGTTTCAAACGGTCTATAGTCGTGGAGTGATACTTCGGTATACTTCAGCGGCTCACCCTGAATCGTTGATACGCTTCGGTGTATCTGTGTAAGCACTATTGGGGGCATCCGATTTAGGAACGGCCTTGGAAAGGATTAGAGAAATTTTTCACACTATGTTGTTAACGATCTCGAAGTCCGAACCTGTAAGTGCCGGATGCTTTATTGCTAACTGTTTTCATGTAGGTACTGATGGAGACCGAGAGTTCCACCACCACCATTACTTTCATCAACACTACATCAATTTCCACATGCTCATACTTACATCACAAAGAGAGTTCTCACAAATATCAAAGCTAAAGAATGAGAAAAACTTGAAGTATAAAAATCAAAGTCAAAAGAAGTATGAGCATGGTGGAAAAGACGTAAAGACACCGGAATTAAAGACGTTGATGAAAGGCAGATCACAACATTATCAAATCACACATAACAAGAACAAAGAACAAAGATACGAAAGACATCAAACCCAAAGAAGCAAAGAAGACTTCAGAAGACCTAAGTATTTAAATGACCAACCCTTAGGGGGAAATTGTTGGGATTACGTGTAATCATTATAAAGTTTTGGTCGTTTAGTATATGTATTAGGTCGTAAACTATAAAGCTTGTATGTTAGTTACAAGGCCCGCTCATGAAGCAAGCCCATGAGCGGCCTATTATTTGTTATTAAGGCTACTCCCCTTATGTTGAAAAAACTATAAATACCCCCTCCTTTGAAGGGAGAGGGTGTTGGTTCTTGGATAATTAAACTTTTATTATTTCATACACAAGTTCCATCCATCTCTCTCTCTTTCTCTTACTTTCTCTCTCTAGATATATCGATGCATACCTAGTAACAATAGTAAATTAGGGAACCTACAGTCCACTCCCTTCAACATTAGGTGTACTTTCATAAACCTAACATGCAAGTTCTCTTCCATTTTTCTGGTCCTACTATTGAACACTCTAAAAGCTTTGCTATTCATTGAGTATTGATGAAGCGAAAAGTGTACCGCTTTTAAGGGGTCATTTAAGCTCTAAATCGTATTTATTTGATCAAATATTGCCCTAAATCGTTCCTTTTGTCATTTTAGGTACTTTTGAGGAGAAATCTGGAAAAGGAAGCATTTTGGACGTTTTTGGAGCATAAAAGTGAAGAAAACGACAAAGTCTCAAAATTGTGCTGGAAATTACCTTTGACGGCGTCAGGATTTGTTCTGGACGGCGTCATGGCTTGGCAAAAGTGGTGGATGTGAAAATTACTCATGATAAGCCAGAGAAATTTGCATGGAATTCTGACGGCGTCACGCTTTAATGTGATCAAGGTCGTCACGGCTTAATTTAAAGAGGGACGGCGTCACCCCTAAGTCTGACGGCGTCAAGCCTTGATAAGCCAGAACGGATTTTGGAGAGCTAAAGAGGGACGGCGTCAAGAAGGTCATCCGGGAACCCTAAAAGCGGCGAGGTGACGGCGTCACACTCCATAACGTGACGCCGTCAGATCTGAAAGTCTATATATAGTTTTGCAATTTTTTGTCATTAGTGTGGAACTTATTGGGGAACTTTGTGTGTGAAAACCCTAAGACGATTTTAGCAGCTTTTTCAAGGCTTTTTGCCTTGAGATCTTCCATGTTACATTGAAGATAAGTTATCAATTAATCATTCAATATGTCTATGTGTTGTTTGATTCTATCTTATTCTTGTCTTTTGTTTAACATGCTAGGCTAGATTTATCTTGTGTTTGCTTAGATCTAATGAAACCTAGCTATTGATTATTAGTTATTAGTGTGTTATTAGTTGTATTGGATGATTGTTCATCTATGTTAGGCTTAAGAAAACTGGCTAACTTCCTATTCGGTAACTTGCTTGAACGTCTTAAGAAACATGAACCAATGCGTACTAAAGGTTTTTATGGTTGTATTTAATGCACAAGCGAATTCTAGTGATCCCATGTTAGGAGCTTCCTAGCCGGCTCGACATAGGAGTGAAGTAGGAGCTTGTAGAGTTGGGGAAGTACGTACGCCACCCCACGATTGGTATTAAGAACACACCCGTCATCTACGCAATTAATACACACTAATCAACCGGTAAAAAATAGTTAGGGAGTAAGGAAATCTAAGTAAACACATTTCTATCTACATAAGTTTTACCACCTTTTAATTTTCTGTTATTTTATTTTATCTGCATTCGTAGTAACTTGGGTTAGTTGACTAGCAACTAATTCCGCCCACTCTTTCAAACCCGAGATTTTACTTGCTTTCATAAAATTATAAAAACATAAAAAGAATCTTCTCTCACCCTTAGACCTATTAGAGTAGTTTTTCATACCTAACGAACACTATTCCCTGTGGAGAACGATCAATCCCCCGTACTTACCACTACACTATACTACATCGGTCAGGTACACTGCCTGGTGGGGTTGTAAGCCTCTTGAGATCCCTCGAGAGGTAAAACCTGTTGTAAGGTTGCAAAACCACGCATCAAGTTTTTGGCGCCGCTGCCGGGGAATAGTTATTGTTTAGGTTGAATTTTTATTTTATAGGTCTACTCACTAGATTCCTTTCTAGTGAGATTTTTATTTTAATTTTCTAGGTTTTCTTTAGTCTATCTATTTTCTTCGTTTCTTTGTTCGTAACCATTACCATTCGACATCATGGAAGATGGTAATATCCTTAATCCAAACAACCCACCACCACAACAACCACCACCACCTCCTAGAGCCCGTACTTTAGGAGAGTACTCCCGTCCTAGCCACCATGGCTATCGAAACACCATTGAGCTCACTCAAGGAGCCAATGTCACTCCCCTGCGATCCGACACCATCCGGTTGGTGCAAAGCGGATGCGCATTCCATGGACTTCGTTCTGAAGATCCTAACCAACATCTCAAGGACTTTCTCAAAATCGTTGATTCCATAGACCTTGATGTTGCCACTCGAGAGACGACCCGACTGCGTCTCTTTCAATTCTCTCTGCGGGACCAAGCTAGTCAATGGCTAGAGCATCAACCCGCAGGATCCATCACCTCTTGGGATGATCTCACCACTCGTTTCCTTGCTCAGTTTTTCCCACTGGGATGAACTACCAAGCTAAGGAATGATATCTTGATGTTCCAACAATGTCAAGGCGAAACCCTCTACGAGGCATGGACTCGATTCAAGGACTTACTCCAAAAAGTCCCTCACCATGGCATAGAACTTTGGCTCCAAGTCCAAATCTTCTATGACCATATCAATCTCTCCACAAGGAAAATCATTGACCAATCAGCCGGTGGTAAGCTACGTGATCTAAGTGCGGAACAATCATGGGCTCTCCTAGAAGATCTTGCTCTTTATGACAACGAAAGTTGGAGTGACCCCCGTGATTTGAATAAAACGGTCAAGGCAATATCTTTGCCTTCGAACAATTCAAGCACTTCCGACCGTAGGATCATAGAACTTGAAGACCAAGTCAAGTTTCTCATGAAATCCTACGAGGCTCCTAAACCTTCAAGCCAAGTGAGCAAAATTACTTCTTCATGTGAATTATGTAGTGGTCCCCACGACACTCATGATTGCATGGAACTCCCCGAACAAGCTTTTGCGGACTACGCATCCTCGCGTACCGACGGAGCGGGAGACAAGTGGTACACTTTCAAACCCGAGCCAAACCCCTACGGTGATACATACAACCCCTCATGGAAAAATCACCCGAACCTTAGGTGGAAACAAAACCAAAACACACAACAAACCAATTCCTCCAACCCACCTAATCGTTTCCAATCAAGCGGTTCCAACTCGAACCGTACTTTCAATAACAATCCTTCCAACAATTATGGTAGTACCAATAACTTTGAAGGATTGATGTCCCAATTTATGGCATCTCAAGAAGCTCGGATAGCTAAATTTGAATCCGAATTCAATCAACAACAAATGGAGATGACCAATAAAATTGACAACTTATTGAAAGCCCTCAATAACCAAGTGCTATCACCTCCACATAAGGACGCTAGGAACACAAATAGCGGACCCCAAGTAAAAGACCCCTTTTCATCCAAACACGTCCACTTTGTCAACGTTGTCACTATCAAACCGATTGATAGGAATGAGGATAATAGTGAACCTGAGGATGAGGTTAAGAAAGTCGAGGTTGATAAGGAAGTTAGGACAAGTGAGATTGAAGAAGTAGATGATGATGAGGACTACTTCAATAGGCTACCCACTAAGGAAGAGCGCGCATATCATACAAACTTATTCGATGACCCCGAGACACCATACTTCCTAGGTAAACCAATCATAGAAATAGGCGACCCTTCTAATCTCAACATACCATGCAACATCGGACATTTGCATGTTTGGAAAGCCTACATCGACCTTAGATCACCCATAAACATCATGACTAGAGCCTACTACAACTTGATAATGAAAAATCAACTTGGATATAGGATGTTCCCTGACAAAGGGTGGATGAGTAACTTCACGGGAAGAGTTAAGGGATTACCAGTTTATGTAGGAAACTTCACCTATGTCACCGACTTTGTAATTGTAGAAGATATCCGCCCAATAGTCGATGCATCCTTAACTCAAGTGGTTTTTGGAAAACCATTTGTTGAGGTCTCTAGAATGACTTATGAACCTTCCTTAGGGATAGTTAGATTTAAGGATGAGACCGATGAGGTAAACTACCAAATGCCATATAAGATAGAACAATTCCAACACTTGTCAAATGTTGAGAAGGAGCTTAAGCAAGCAGTCTACTATAGGAATGATAGAGATAGAAGTAAAGGAATAGACTATGTTATGGGAAGGATATTCGGTTCCTACAAGGATTGTTTGAAATTAGGGCCGGAATTTAGAACCGGACATGAGGATGACCTAGAAACCGTGACCAATGATGGAGTCACGTAATGTACGTGACTTTGAGTCTAGCTACAAGACTCGTTAATAAAGAAAAGCGCTTCTTGGGAGGCAACCCAAGTTTTATTTGCTTTGTGTGTTTACTTATTTGTTTGTTTGTTTTTATTTATTTCCGTATGTGTGTTTAATTTTTATTATTATTGATTCATGTTAAAAACTAATTTGTGAAAATGCTTTATCTTGTTTTTAACTTCGTCTTAACTACATATAAAGGTATTTTGCAAAAGTTAAGTGTAAGGGAAATCTAAATCGGTTTATTAGAACACAAATGAACATGAATCGTAATAGTAATAAATGAACATACATATTAGTATTTGTTTGAGTCAAATGCTTGTATCGAGTCATAATGATGTTTTGCAGGATTTCCAGGAAGTAAGGTATAGGTTTTTCCAAAAATTTTCCGGAAACATAACATGAGAATTCTGTCAGATTATTTCTGACGGCGTCAGGATCTACAACCTGACGGCGTCAGGTGTTAATTTTCTGAAATTTTTGAAAGTTTTGTTTTCATAAAAAGTTTTTATTAAATTTCTAACTTATAATCTCCAGGAATCTGCAAAATTATCATTCCACAAGCATTATATCCTTATATATAGAGTTTATCCCGCCGATGTTATGCAGGTTTTCGTGTTTGTTTTCTCAGGTTTAACAGGTTATTTTGGACAAGGAAATGTATGTGGAATCAAGCTTTTGGCGATGCATTAGTCATGGAGCTTCAACATTACTTTGGAAGAAGATCTAACCATGTTATTTCATTATCCACCGAGCGAATCAGGGGAGTATTTGATTTCATTCTTTTACTTTTATACTTTTACATCTTGTTATTTGAACATTGGGGACAATGTTCATCTTAAGTGTAAGGGGGGGGGGGTAAAAGTACGATACTTTAGAGAATGCAATTGCACTTGATTTTTGTTTGTTTAATGGTAGATGTGTAATAAAACTGAGAGAAATACTTGTTAGGGCAATTTTAGTGCCAAATTTAAATTTTTTTACAACATTTAGGAGTGAAACTTTGATCTTAATGAGCGTCTCATGGATAGGAATTATATGACTAGCACAAAAACCGTACCACTAAAAAAATTTTCCACCCCCAAATATGTGAGGTTCGCCCCTAGAATTGGTAGGAAAAGCATTTATGCTATGATGTGTGTACCGGTAGCACTTAGATTCTAGAACTTGCGTTAGGACCATTCCGAGGCCACAAGTGAGACTACATTCGTGTAGTTAGATTTACTACATGATAAGAGGCATTAGGATAAACCCATTGTTTTACACCTGTGTTTTTGTTATAATTACATTGGCTACATTGGTCAAGTAATTCTCCCACACCCTTTGCGTTGTACTCATTTTTAGTACACGATACCCCTAGTACACCCCTCAGAGCCTATCTTTTCGTTTCGACCTTTAAGCATTTTACTTAAAGGAAGAATTTGTTACACCCTACTTAAATGTACACCCAAATCGCCTTAGCCTACCTTGTATGCACTCATTTTTAGTGCATTATTGTGACAACATTTGTTTAAACCCTTAGTTAATTATCTAATTGATTACATGGTTGCTAAGTCGAGTCATATCCTTGTACATATTGTTTTGGGACGATTGGGACTCATGGGTAAAGTACTAGTGTAATGGAGTAATGGGGAAGAACAACATTTATTACCCCCATATGTGCTAAATATTTTAAAAGTACTCCAAGTGTTTTAATTATCTTAATTCGAGTCATTAGAATAGTTATTTGTAAAGTTATGTAAAAGTTCAAGTGTAAGGGGAATGCAATGCCCCTATGATGTATTATTTTGGATGGTAGGGCAAAAGTGTATGCAAAAAAAAAAAAATATATAAAAAATAAAAAATAAAAAAAAAAAAAAAATTGAAAAAATCAAGAAAAATACAAAAAAATGAGAAAAAGAAAAAGTAGAAAAAACATACGGACTACCATCCCGTTTCATTTTATTTTATTTTATGTTTTTGTTATTTTGTTTTTAGCTTAAGATTGAGTCGAGTCTTGGCTTAGTAACATTGTATAGTACATGTAATTAATCAAGATCTTTAACTCGCCACCAGTAAAATATCCTTTATCCAACAAAACCGTGTTTTCCTTTTCCCTACACCTAACGTTATAACCCATTTAAAAGCCCTCTTTGATAGTTTATCTTAGGTGCTTACGCCTAGTGGAGGAGGTTTTTGATCCTTTCCCAAGCCTATGTTAATCTATTCGCTATGACAGGTAGTGAGAGATATTATCCGTTTTCATTTATGAGATTTATTTTGATGACACTTGAGAGATGTGAGTATCTAAACACTACTTGTGAGGTGCTAGTATGTAATCTCCGTGCTTATTATGATTAAAGTGGAACGAATATTTGTTGTAATTACTTTTATGTTAGCATTAAATGACCCCTAACTTGTATTTTGATTAGAATAAAAGCGCATTTGCTTGAGGACAAGCAAATCTCAAGTGTAAGGGTATTTGATGAAGCGAAAAGTGTACCGCTTTTAAGGGGTCATTTAAGCTCTAAATCGTATTTATTTGATCAAATATTGCCCTAAATCGTTCCTTTTGTCATTTTAGGTACTTTTGAGGAGAAATCTGGAAAAAGAAGCATTTTGGACATTTTTGGAGCATAAAAGTGAAGAAAACGACAAAGTCTCAAAATTGTGCTGGAAATTACCTTTGACGGCGTCAGGATTTGTTCTAGACGGCGTCATGGCTTGGCAAAAGTGGTGGATGTGAAAATTACTCATGATAAGCCAGAGAAATTTGCATGAAATTCTGACGGCGTCACGCTTTAATGTGATCAAGGTCGTCACGGCTTAATTTAAAGAGGGACGGCGTCACCCCTAAGTCTGACGGCGTCAAGCCTTGATAAGCCAGAACGGATTTTGGAGAGCTAAAGAGGGACGGCGTCAAGAAGGTCATCCGGGAACCCTAAAAGCGGCGAGGTGACGGCGTCACACTCCATAACGTGACGCCGTCAGATCTGAAAGTCTATATATAGTTTTGCAATTTTTTGTCATTAGTGTGGAACTTATTGGGGAACTTTGTGTGTGAAAACCCTAAGATGATTTTAGCAGCTTTTTCAAGGCTTTTTGCCTTGAGATCTTCCATGTTACATTGAAGATAAGTTATCAATTAATCATTCAATATGTCTATGTTTTGTTTGATTCTATCTTGTTCTTGTCTTTTGTTTAACATGCTAGGCTAGATTTATCTTGTGTTTGCTTAGATCTAATGAAACCTAGCTATTGATTATTAGTTATTAGTGTGTTATTAGTTGTATTGGATAATTGTTCATCTATGTTAGGCTTAAGAAAACTGGCTAACTTCCTATTCGGTAACTTGCTTGAACGTCTTAAGAAACATGAACCAATGCGTACTAAAGGTTTTTATGGTTGTATTTAATGCACAAGCAAATTCTAGTGATCCCATGTTAGGAGCTTCCTAGCCGGCTCGACATAGGAGTGAAGTAGGAGCTTGTAGAGTTGGGGAAGTACGTACGCCACCCCACGATTGGTATTAAGGAACACACCCGTCATCCACGCAATTAATACACACTAATCAACCGGTAAAATATAGTTAGGGAGTAAGGAAATCTAAGTAAAGACATTTCTCTCTACATAAGTTTTACCACCTTTTAATTTTCTGTTATTTTATTTTATCTGCATTCGTAGTAACTTGGGTTAGTTGACTAGCAACTAATTTCGCCCACTCTTTCAAACCCGAGATTTTACTTGCTTTCATAAAATTATAAAAACATAAAAAGAATCTTCTCTCACCCTTAGACCTATTAGAGTAGTTTTTCATACCTAACGAACACTATTCCCTGTGGAGAACGATCAATCCCCCGTACTTACAACTACACTATACTACATCGGTCAGGTACACTGCCTGGTGGGGTTGTAAGCCTCTTGAGATCCCTCGAGAGGTAAAACCTGTTGTAAGGTTGCAAAACCACGCATCAAGTATCCAACAAAGAATCCCTCATCAACTTTACCATCAAACTTGCCTAGGTGATCTATGGTATTCAAGATAGTCACAGGACACACAAATGGTGTTAAGAAATCTAACATTGGTTTTCTACCATGTAAAAGTTCATATGGAGTCTTGTGGTGAGGCTTAACTACGTTACTTCTATTATGCACATAGCAAGCAGTATTGACTGCTTTAGCCCAAAAAGTAGTAGGTAATTTAGAATCAGCTAACGTTGTTCTAGTAGCCTCAATTAGTGTCCTATTCCTCAATTAGAGGCTTCTCAGAGTCCATTGGAGTGCTTGCCACTTTTGCCTCAACAAACTGAAATTTCCTTAGAATCTCTGCAACATATTTATCTTGGCTGATAAATATGCCTTCACTTGATTGCTTAACTTGCAGACCCAAAAAGAAAGTAAGTTCCTCCATGGAACTCATCTGAAACTTATCATGCATAAGTTTCTCAAACTCTAAACACATCTCCTTCCTTGTAGATCCAAAGATGATATCATCCACACACTACTAGAAAAAGGGCTATCATTGACTCGCTTTTTATGACTCACGCTAAAAGATGACGCGCAAAATTGTAAGTCATAAAAAAACTGTCATAAATTGTAAAATTTGAAGGATAGACGACAGGCATTTTTGTGTGTCATAAAATTCGTGTCATATCTAAAAAAATTTAAGAAACACGGACTACACTTTCATTTGCATTTTATTATTTTTGTTTCCCGCTCGACGAAAACTTCAAACTCCCAAAAAATTTGAACCCCTCTGCACTTTCTATTTTCTCAAAATAAAAACACAAAAACCCCCTTTCTTCTTCCACACAATTCTGAATTCTCTCTCAACTCTCCACAACCCCATCTCCTCCCTTCCCCAACCGTGACCCCTCTTCTCCAATTAACTGCTGCGGCCAGTCAATTCTCGCCCCTTCACAACCACAATTCTCACCCCTTTACAAATCTGTGGGTATGTATTTTTATAGTTCCATTTATAGATCTGTCAGTGTTTTTGTGTGTGATAATAGATTTGTGGGTGCGTGTGTGTGATAACAGTTGGTGTACAGCGATTTTATGGAGGTGGTGTACGACCCTGGTGGTGGCCGAAGGTGACGACGGCTGATGGTGGTGGAGGTGGGGGCGGAGGTTTTCTGAAGCCTTGGAACTTCTTCAGTCGGGTGCTTGTCTTCAATTAGAACACGAGCAGGTAAGTTTTCATTCCTAGTTCAATCCATTAGCATTAGAAAGTTTTTTTTTTTTTTTTTTTTTTTTTTTTTTTTTTTTTTTAAATGTGCGAATGCTTTAATGTTAGGTGAGCAGGACTGATCACATTGAAATTCACCATCATCACCGTAGTTATAAACTTATAATTTACTTTGTCGTTTACAAGGTTTAGTTTGATATTTTCTAACTTGTACTTAGTTGAGTAGAAAAGGTGTTCCTAGGTCCTGAATTGCAGTGCTGTATGCCTATATAAATACGTAAATAACCCCCCTTTCATTGACTTTATTGTTTGGAGGGCTATAGCAATTGATTACTTGCTAAAAGGGTTAATCTATCCCAATCATTCAATTTTTGTATTTTTCCACCAACTTTGCCGGGATTTAAGTTCGTGGGAATGAACTAGAGCTAATGGAAACTCTCTTTCTCTCTCTGTCACACCCTTATCTTGATCACATTCTCTTTTCAAATTGGAAAAAATAGGTTGGTTTTATGATATCTACCTATATTGCATATTATCTGCCTACAATGGGGTACATTGTATGATTGCAAACAAAATCATGCATGACTCATAACCATCTGTACTTGCATGGATTTCCATGTTGCGCGTAGCGTTATTTACCGTATCAGTTGCATTCTCCTATGTTATGTCAGGCCTTCATTGTTTTACATGGGAGACACTTTCATCACAATTCATTCTTTATTGCTTGATATGGTTATGAAAAACGTGAGCTGTTTGTGTGCATTTTCAGTCCCCTGAGTCGCAAGTTTTACTCGTCACCTTTTCCTAGACCAATAGACTATTAATTATCTTAATACATCCATTTATTTACTCTGGCAGTTCAATCTTTATTGATTTTGAACTTCTAATATATAATTTATGTAAGCATATCATGAATATGTAGACCGAATAGCTATTTTCTACCATATTGTTAAAAGTTTTATTTTGGTTTCAGCTCACAAGAAAATTTTCTGCTTGTATCTCAGGTTAGTGTTCAATAATGAGAACGAAGATGTTATTGGACGTCATGATGCCCCTGTTCGATGTATTGAATACTCTTATGCCACAGGTTGTTTTTGACTGCCATTATACTCGTGTTTTGATATCAGCTGTTTATATTGTCAATGTTCACAAGGATTGTTACTGTCACTAATCACTGATATAAGTGTCTACTTACTGCTACTTTTGGAGAGCTAAAAAAATATCAGAGACAAATTATAGTACAAAAAAGTAGAAGTACTCTATATAAAACCCCTTAAGAATTTGTGAAGATAACTCGTCCATGTTATAATTAGTGTGTCAAATGTTTTAACAAGTTGCAACTTTTTCTCTTCTGTTGACACTTTTCAGGACAAGTTATCATTGGCAGTTGGGACAAAACCTTAAAGTGTTGGGATCCAAGAGGTGCTAATTCACAAGAGCGCTCTCTAGTTGGGACATACACTCAACCAGAAAGTGTCTATTCTTTGTCTGTTGTTGGGAATCGTGTGGTTGTGGCGACTGCTGGCAGACATGTGAATGTTTATGACTTAAGAAATATGTCTCAACCAGAACAACGAAGGGAATCCTCTTTAAAGTACCAGACGAGATGTGTCCGATGTTATCCCAATGGATCTGGTATTGCTTTTGACTGTTAAAGCCCTTAAAATTTATCATGTATTACTAATCTTTACTAATTTTCTATTATATTAAATAAACTTAATTTTTTCAAATAAAAAAGTTATCTTTGTGATGCTGCTAATGTGTCTTGCAAAGTGGTTCCTTTTTAATACTAGATATGGCTGTCATAGCACACTGGTAAAGTTCTTTGAATTTCCCCCTTTTTCACTGCTTACTTTTATCATGCTTGTGTTTACTTTTACTGATTAGAAAGAAATGGTGACTTTCAGGTTATGCTCTTAGCTCTGTGGAGGGTCGTGTTGCTATGGAATTTTTTGATCTTTCTGAAGCTGGTCAATCCAAAAAGTATGCAACTTGTATCCCCTTATCTGCTATATATTTTATGATTACTAACCACTTATTTTATTTTAACGCCTTTATACGTATTCAGGTATGCTTTCAAATGTCACCGGAAATCAGAAGCTGGAAAGGACATCGTTTACCCTGTAAACACAATTGCATTTCACCCTGTGTAAGTTTATTTTTTGGCTGCTGAATTCACATTGTTATTAAGTTATAAGCTAAAACTATGGCACTAACCCTCCTAAAAGAACATCAGTTTGCTATTCAACACATAATTTTCTGAATAAAACAACAGATGCTCTAGGCTGAGGGATCAATTTTATATGTGAAACTGATGTACCGAGGCTGCTGCTTATATGTTTTTCTTTCTATATACTTAAATTGTTGTCTTCATTCAGTAACTTCTTTTACTCGAAAACACCTTAGTTTTGAATATCTAACTATATGTATTGCATTGATTGAAACCTGCAGATATATCCGAAGAAGCCGATGAGATTCAGGTTCGTGTTCACAAATTTTTGCTTGATTAACAAAAAATAGTCATGGAAGGTACTGTTTGCTTGTAAAGGTACTGCTAGTTAGTACGGCTGGTTATGGAAGGTACTGTTTGCTTCGACCTACACCGCGACCCAACTAGGGTGCGCTTGGTTTGTTTATTACCTGCTATCACAGCCCACCCCGAAGGGTGTGTTTGCCTTGTTCGCGACCCACCACAGCCCGCCAGGGGTGCGTATGAGTTGGCTTATTTTTGGTCCAACACCAGCCCCGACGGGGGTGTTTGGTTATGCATAGTTTCAGCCCATCTAGGGCGTTTATTTCTGAAATGATCTGCGCAGTGGGGGGTGTTTGTTTTACTTATTGCAGCCCCGATAAGAGTGGGATTTAGTTCAGTCAAAGAACCACCCAAAGGGGTGTTTGTTCCTATTTAAAATAGCCCTAAATGGGGTGCGTTATGTGAATTTATTTGCTGCAAAACAGCCCAAAGGGGGCGTATTTTGCTGCTAATTTTTCAGCATGTGTAAGTGAGTTTCATTGCTGATTTTTCTGCATGTTTAAGCATGTTTCATTTTTGATTTTTCTGCACATTTAAGTGTGTTAAATTGCTTATTTTTCTGCACATTTAAGTGTGTTACATTGCTGATTTTTCTGCACGTTTAAGTGTGTTACATTGCTGTTACATTGCTTATTTAATAATTTTATCTTGTTTGTGTTGCAGTTATGCTATTAAGAAGAAGGACGAGATTGAACGAGTTGCCAAGGCAAATTGTTGAAGAAGGTTTATGGTATTTGTTTCTAGTGGTTTATCTTAATTGGCTTTTGTGAGGAACACTTGTGAAAACAATTGTTTCATGATGGATTATGAGTTTAGATTTTATGTATCTATTTTGGTACTTTACTTTGGTATATATATATATATGAAATGCGTTATTTTGATATTTGTGTTTTTCATTTTGTATTACCAGGTTTTTAATTGTCATTTAATAGAAAATTAGGAACTGAAAAAAATTAATTTAAAAAAAAAAAAAATTAGGTTATGACACGCAAAAAGGAGAGTCATAAAACGTGGGTCATAAATGCGCGTCATAGAGGGATGACGCACAAATGAGAGTCATGAAGCTTTATGACGGGTCCATCCTTGACTCGCATTTGCGCGTCATAAGGCCTCTTCTTGACTCGCGTTTGGAGTCAAGAATAGTTGTTTTTCTAGTAGTGACATATACCTGAACTAGCAAAAGATCCTTCTTGTGCTTCTTGAAGAATAATGTCTAATCAATCTTGCCTCTTTGAAATCCATTTTCAATTAAATAGGAAGCCAGTGTTTCATACCATGCTCTTGGTGCCTGATGAAGGCCATAAAGAGCCTTGACTACCTTGTATACCTTGTCTGGATGTTCTGGATCAATAAAACCTGGAGGTTGTATGACATACACCTCCTCTTCAATAGTACCATATAAGAAAGCACTCTTGACATCCATTTGATAAACTGTGAAGCCCATAAATGAAGTATAAGCTAAAAATAATCTAATGGCTTCAATTCTTGCTACTGGAGCAAAAACCTCTTCATAATCTATCCCTTCCTCTTGTGTGTACCCTTGGGCTACGAGTCTAGCCTTGTTTCTAATCATTATGCCCCTTTGTTGGGCTATGAAGTATCAAAGTACTACTGAAAGTCAAAGTACTGCTACTCAAGTCAAAGTACTGCTGTTCGACTAAAGTACTGTTGCTCGTTGAAGGACTGCTATGCAAATAGTTTAAGGACTAATGTGTAATTCTAGAATGATCGTATTAGATTAGAGTTATAATTAGAATTACTTGTCGTTCAAGTATTGTAAACCGACTAGGGTTTTCCTTGTGCCTATAAAAGGATCCCTAGGTTGGCATTAGAGATATGATTTTTAGATATACAATTATAAGCGATTAGAGAAAAGTATTAGTCGATTGTTAGAAGTATTAGTAATTAGAGTTTGTTAGTGAATCTGTGTAAGAAAGCAGGTTCAAGGTTTTAATAATATTCAAAGTCATTTATTAATTCTTCTTAGCTTTGTTGAAGTAGATTCCGCATACTTAGCAAAGTATATCAGTGTTTCATTATTAATAGTTTTGAATTCATTCAAAGTTGTTAAACCGTAGACAAGCTACAAGTTAGTTTGGTCAGAGTATATCGATCCAACAAGTGGTATCAGAGCTTGTGTGGAGACTCTGATTAAGAAGAAACCCTTAAAACCGATTTATCAACAAACCCTCAACAATGTCGACTGAAGCTGCACCTATCCCATCCATCACCTCACTCAGAATTCCTATCATCAAGAAGGGAGAATATGATCTCTAGAGCATGAAGATGAGGCAGTACCTTGCTATTACTGACCATGCTCTATGGGATGTAATTGTCAATGGTAATGTTGTTCTTGATGAACCTTTACAAGTTGAAGGACAACCCAAACCACCTCAACCAACCTTGCCAACAGCTACAAAGAGAAATCAAGATAAGGCTCTCAATATACTGTTGTCTGCTATTCCTGATGGTCACCTACTGAAGTTCCATGATGCTAAGGATGCAAAGCAGTTGTGGGCTGCGATCAAGACAAGATTTAGAGGTAATGATGCTTCAAAGAAGATGCATAGAAACTTATTGAAGCAGCAGTTTGAAACCTTCACTGTTGGTGAAAGAGAAGGTCTTGATGCTGCCTATGACAGATTCCAAAATCTACTTAGTATGCTAGAACTGTATAGAGCAGAGGTATCTGTTGAAGATGCAAATTTGAAGTTCTTAAGGAGTTTTCCATCTGTCTGGCATGTGGTTGCTACTATGATTAGAGGACAACCTGGATTGGAGTCTATGGACTTTGATGATCTCTACAACAATTTGAAAGTGTATGAGCAAGAGATGAATGGTCACAGTTCTCAGAAAACTCACAACATAGCTTTTGTGTCTTCTGAAAACAGAAGCAGTACTTCCACTAAAAGTACTGCTTATCCTTCTCAAAGTACTGTTGGTGATTCACAGCATGTTTGCACAACCTCAACTACTCCCATCCCATCACCAACAAACAACACCAATTCTGATGAAGTTGTATGTTCCTTCTTTGCACAAAAAGCCACTTTACCTGTTACCTATCAAGAAGACTTGTTGCAGATTGAAGAAGATGCTTTAGAGGAGATTGACATAAGATGGCAAGTAGCTATGATCACTGCTAGGATCAAGAAGTTCATGAACAAGACAGGAAGGGGAATTGATTTCAAAGCCAAACAAGGTATAACTTTTGACAAATCCAAGATTGAATGTTTCAATTGTCAAAAGCTTGGACACTTTGCACGGGAATGCAAGTTTGCAAAATATCAGGCAAACAGGATGATTGAACAACCCAAGGTTGAAAGAAAGGAGATTCCTATTACTGAATCACAACCAAAAGCTTTGGTAGCTCAAGAAAATTTAGCAGAGATTGACTGGAGTGCTGAATTTGATGATGAACCTGTAACCTATTCTATGGTTGCAATGGAAGAGTTTGATTGGGGCACAGCTTTTGATGAGGAACCTGGATATGCTGCTTTGGAATCAAGAGATAGTCTTGGAAGCTTTGACTGGAGCTTGGAGGATGAAGATGAACCTGTTCAGATTGCTATGGTAGCTACTTCACCAAGTTCATCCAATGTCTCTGAGGTATGCTCTAAGTGTAATGATGTTTATCAAAAGTTGCTTAAAGAATATGTGACTGAAAGAGATAATTGTAGAACAACTAGGACTGAGGTAGCTGGTTATCAATTAACTTTAGAGTCAATGGAAGCCAAAATATTAACACATGAAAATAATGAAATGGCTTGGGCAGAAAAATATGAGCAACAAGATTACCAATTGAAATTAAGTGAATGGAAGTTAGGATGTAAGGTGTCTGAATTAGAAAAGATTACTAAGGAAAGAGATACTTTGTTAGAAAAACTTGGTAGTATTAAACAGGCTGGTCTATCACATGTTCAATTTGTTGAAAAACAAAGAGTCATAAACAGTAAAGCTGGACTAGGTTATGGTGAAGATAGTAGTTCAGATGAGATCTCACCTAGTGATAAGGAAGCGACCCCACCTAGTGCTAAGGAAGAGATTCCACCTAGTGATGATGACCTTACAAGCTCAGAAGAAAACACATCTAGGTATGAGGAACCAATTAGTGAATCACCTCCTAAGTTTAAGAAAGATAAGGAGTACCACTCAGTTCCTCCACCCACTGGTCAGTTTCAACCACTTAGGACAGATGTTTCTCGTTATGGTGTAGACAACCTAGAGTTTAGGAAGAAGATTACTAGTTCTGAGAAACCTAAGAATGATTTTCAAAGGGGTAATGATCAAAAGTTTCCTACAGCCTTTCAAAAACAAGCAGTACCTCCAAAAACTTTTCAAAGTACTGCTGGACATTCAGCAGTACCTCCAAGAGAAACTTTTCAAAATACTGCTCACTATAGGAAATCTTTTAATCATAGAAGAGGATTTGGGAATATGGAGAGAAAGTTATGTTATATATGCTATAGTCCTGATCATTTGATTAAGCACTGTGACTTACACTCAGAATACCTAAGTCAGTTTCCAAAGAATAGGTCTACCACCCATAAGCCAAGAGAGACTAGACCAGTTTGGAATCACTCAAATAGGGTTAACCATAGTAATTTCTCCAAAGACTATAGGTACCCTCACTAGAAAAGAATGTTTTCCAAACCACCAGTACCTTCACACACTGATAAGTCTCAAGAAGTACCTTCTCAAAGGACTGATAAGTTTTCACCCACTCATGGTACTGCTAACACTTTTTCACATAGAAGACCTAAGAGATTCAATTCATATAAAAGGTCTTACACCTCAAGCAGAGTACCTAGATCAAAGAAACCTAAGGTCAAACGAAATTGGGTTAAGAAAGAAAGTACTGATGGGGAACAAGAAGTACTTTCATCAGATAAGGGTGAAACAGGGAGTGTTGTTGATAATACAACACAGGACATGGGACCAACTCAAATAATCATTGACCATGCCTTTAAAACCAGTGGAGATTACATACTGAAGGAATTCAAGTATGTCACTCCACAAGGGGAACACAAGTCAGTAATGGCTTGGGTTCCTAAAAGAAACTAACCCTTTCTTTTACTGTGCAGGGCAACCCAGAAGAGGAGCTTAAAGATCATATTATTGTTGATAGTGGTTGCTCTGGCAGCATGACAGGAGACAAGGAGATCCTGTCAGATTTTAAGGCATATTATGGAGGAAGAGTTGCATTTGGTAATGATCCTGATGGAGGAAGAATCACTGGCAAAGGAACAATCAAGGCTGGATGTATTGATTTTGAGAATGTTAGATATGTGAAGGAGCTCAAGTTCAATCTTTTGTCAGTATCTCAAATTTGTGACAAGAAGTACCCAATTCTGTTTACTGATACAGAATGTCTCATTCTCTCCCCTGAGTTCAAATTTGTTGATGATCACTTGGTAACATTGAGAGTACCAAGAACCAATGATGTGTACAGTTTAGACTTAAAGAGTCTCAATTCTGCTGGAAGAGCAACATGTTTAGTAGCAAAGGCATCATTGGAAGAAGCACATCTGTGGCACAGAAGACTAGGTCATGTTAATTTTAAGAACATCAACAAGCTGGTCAAAGGAAATTTAGTTAGAGGTTTACCTTCCAAAACATTCAAGACTGATCATTCATGTTTGGCTTGCAAGAAGGGTAAACAACATAAAGCTTCATGTAAGAAGCTTGGGGAAAGAGATATTAGAGAACCTTTGGAGTTGCTACACATGGATCTGTTTGGACCAGTTTCAGTAGAGAGTTTAAACAAGAAGAAGTACTGCTTGGTTGTGACAGATGATTGTAGCAGATTTAGTTGGGTCTTTTTCTTGGGATTCAAAGATGAAACCTTTGATGCTATCCATGACCTGATAGTAGCCCTTGAAAATCAATTAAGACTCAAAGTTAGAGGTATTAGATGTGATAATGGAACAGAATTCAAGAACAAGCATATGGATGAATTCTGTGCCAAGAAAGGGATCAAGAGAGAGTTTAGCATTGCTAGAACACCCCAGCAAAATGGTGTTGCAGAAAGAAAGAACAGAACTTTGATAGAAGCAGCTAGAACAATGCTTGCAGATTCCCAATTACCTATTCTCTTTTGGGCTGAAGCCATAAGTACTGCTTGCTATGTGTTAAATAGAGTTTCAGTAACTAAACCTCAGATGAAGACACCTTATGAGTTACTAATGGGAAAGAAACCAAACATTCATTTTCTAAAACCTTTTGGCTGCTCTCTGACTATTCTTAATACCATTGACTCTCTGGGAAAATTTGATGGTAAGTCAGATGAAGGATATCTATTGGGTTATTGTACAAATAGCAAAGGTTTTAGAGTCTATAACAGGAATACCAAAAAGGTACAAGATTGTCTTCATGTTGAATTTTTGGAAGATAAGGAAACTCAGAAAGGTAAAGGTCCTGATTGGATGTTTGATCTTGATCTCAAGTTCACTCCATCTATGAATTATGTTCCTGTTAGAGAAGAGAATCAGGCTAATCACAAAGAAGATGATTCACAGTACATTGTTCATGGAGTCAATGTTACACCAGAAGATGTTCCTGACAAAGAACCTGAAGTTACTAATGAAGACCAAAGTACTGCTCAACCAACTAATACAGTATCTGATGAAGATCAAGCCATACAAGATGAACTTAATAGGATGCTTTTTCAAGAAACTATAGCACAATCCTATGAAGATGAACAAAGGAAGGCTTATGAAGCTGCAAAGAAAAAGAGTAAATTTCAAGATACTGTTCACAGTACTTTTGATCAAGGTACTGATGATCTTCTTGACAGTACTTCTGGTATGTTAGAACAATCAAATTGGAACAATGCTGATGATTCCAATATTGATGATGATGATTTGGATAATGCTAACATTCCTGGTTTAGAAGAAATTGATGATGAATTTAATCCAGAAGGTATTTTCTCCAATGAAGGGATTGATTTTACTAACTTGGAGTCTGATCTTCCAGTACCACCAACTCCTACATTAAGAGTTCATAAAGCTCATCCTCAAAGTAATATTATTGGATCACCCTCTTCAGGAGTGGTTACAAGGAACAAAGTTAAAGGACTTTCTAAGCAACATACTGCTTTACTTAGCTTTGTTTACAAACAAAACAGGATGAATCACAAGGATCAACAAAAATGCCTGTTTGCTTGCTTTCTATCTCAAGAAGAACCCAAGAAGGTAGCTCAAGCTTTAGCTGATGAAAGTTAGGTTGAAGCCATGCAAGAGGAGCTTCTACAATTCAAGCTTCAAGAAGTCTGGGTATTATGTGATTTACCAGATGGCAAAAGAGTCATTGGTACAAGATGGGTTTTCAGAATCAAAAGAGATGAAAGAGGAAATGTTATCAAAAATAAAGCTAGATTGGTTGCACAAGGATATCGCCAAGAAGAAGGAGTGGATTATGATGAAGTGTTTGCTCCTGTTGCAAGGATAGAGGCAATAAGGTTATTTCTTGCCTTTGCATCATACATGGGATTTCCTGTCTACCAAATGGATGTGAAAAGTGCTTTCCTTTATGGCACAATTTCTGAGGAAGTTTATGTTAAACAACCTCCTGGTTTTGAAGATCCTGCACATCCAAACAAAGTCTATAAGGTAATCAAGGCACTATATGGCCTTCATCAAGCTCCCAGAGCTTGGTATGAGAGACTCTCAAATTTTCTATCACAACATGGTTATAGGAGAGGAGCAATTGATAAGACTTTGTTTATCAAAAGGGATAAGAAAGACATTATGTTAGTCCAAGTATATGTGGATGATATTATATTTGGAGCAACAAAGAAGTCTATGGTGAAAGAATTTGAAGATATTATGCAGAAGGAGTTTCAAATGAGTTCTATGGGAGAATTAACCTTCTTTTTGGGACTTCAAGTTAAACAAACAAAAGATGGAATCTTCATTAACCAAGAAAAGTATGTTGCAGACATACTTAAAAGATTTGACCTTCCAAATCTCAGGCCTGCCACCACACCCATTGATAACAATAAACCCTTAGGCAAGGATGAAGATGGACAAGCTGTGGATGTCAAGCTTTATAGATCAATGATTGGTTGTCTTATGTACTTAACTGCATCAAGACCTGACATCATGTTTGCTGTATGTTTTTGTGCAAGATATCAGGTTACACCCAAGGTTTCACATATGTATGCAGTCAAGAGGATTTTTCGATATCTCAAGCATCAACCGAAGTTAGGATTATGGTATCCTAAGGAGTCACCTTTTCACTTGGAAGCTTTTTCAGATAGTGACTATGCAGGAGATAATTATGATAGAAGATCAACCTCAGGAGGATGTCAATATCTTGGAAGAAGATTAGTTTCCTGGCAATGTAAGAAGCAAACCATTGCTGCAACCTCCTCTACTAAAGCAGAATATGTTGCTGCTGAAAGCTGTTGTGGACAAGTTTTGTGGATGCAAAATCAACTCTTGGATTATGGATTCAACTTCAAAAATACTCCTATCAATATTGATAATGAGAGTACCATCTGCATTGTAAAGAATCCAGTTTATCACTCCAAGACCAAGCATATTCAGATTAGGCATCACTTCATTCGGGATTGTTATGAGCACAGGCTTATAAATGTGGTCAAGGTTCACACAGATGATAATGTAGCTGATCTACTCACTAAGGGATTTGATGTTTCAAGATTCAACCACTTAGTTGTGAGCATTGGGATGATTAACTACTAGGCTACATTTGAGGGGAGGCTTTAGTATTAGTTAGTATACTTTCTTTTAGTTCTTAATGAAAGTATTGGTTTTTAGCAATTTAGTTTAGTCTATATGTTGTATTTGAGGGGAGGCAACATACGCTATTAGTTAGAACTTAAGCATGAACCATTTACAAGTTCTTGGTTTTAGTTTGGAGTGTTGATTGTGGATAAGACGATGGAACGTACTGCTTTGTTTCTTAAAGTACTGCCTCAGCAACGTACTGCTTCAACGTACTGCTTACGTGGATGTACTGTTCCAACGGTCAAAAATTGTGGGGCTATGGTTAATTAATTCCTTACGGCGGAGATAATAAGTTATTTAAAACGGTAACTTTATTATTTTGAGTTTGATTTATTTCCATCCTATTTAAAGAAACTCACACCTATTTCCCCGCCTTTTACCATATTTGAGATCCCTCATTCGCTTTTACACCACAATCTTTTTAACAAACCACACACTCAAAGCGAATTTTTCTCTCCCACTCATCATGGCTAATCGACTCACTGTTAGCAAACACAATATGATCGCTAACTTGGACAAGACAAGGGATAATGTTGATTTTCATGCGATCATTGATTTCTTAACTGGGTCTTCCATCAACTACTCTATTTTAGTTGACCCTGATGTTATTGGTCCCTGGATGCAAGAATTTTGGGCTACTGCAACGATTGAAGATGACTCGTTGATTAGGGCTACGGTTGCTGGACGCACTATTCGGATTTCTGAGGCCACGATAAGGGATGTTTTGATGTTTAATGATGAAGGGGGGGGCTGCTCGTTTTGAAAAACAAGTGCTTTGGGACACTCTAAGTGATATCGGTTATGAAGGAGATCTGACGAAACTTACTTTTCAGAAGCCTTTGTTTTGTTCTCATTGGAAGTACCTCATTCACGTCTTACTTCATTGTTTAAGTCCCAAGAGTACTTCTTTTGATCAATTTGGTCAAAATGTTGCATCTGCATTAGTAGGTTTGGCTACCGATCAAAGATTCAACTTTTCAAGACTAATTCTTGATGGTATGCTTACACATATTGCTAATGGTTCGCCATTCTTAATGTATCCAAGGTTTGTTCAGTTATTTTTGAACAATCAACTTGAGGATGTCCCTAAACCTCAAAGTTTTTTACCCACTGTCAAATTTCCACCAAAGGTGTTTACTTTTCTCTCTAAACAAAGTGTCAAGTTTTCTGGAACCAACACACCTTTGACTGCTCATATATTGGGAGTTGCACAAGTTGTTAGAGATGCAGAGCAAGAGCAAGAGCAAGAAGCAAATTCTGAATCAGCAAGCCAAGAGTCTCCAGTTTCAAGAGAAGCTAGTATTCCTCAACCTACTGTTTCTCAACATACTGCTTCTCCACATTCTGTTACTCGGGAAGATACTGCTCCTATGGACATTCCTACTCATGAGGAGTCAGACCAAGGTATGAATCGACCACCATCTCCTAATGATTATTCTTCCACAAATATGTCTAAGCAATTTGAAGAAGAAGAGACAGAGTTGGATAATTATGCTTTAACAAGGGAGTTAAAGAGGCTGAAAAAGGAGAGTGAGGCTCAAGTTGCTAAGATAGTCAAGTTAAAGACTAAGTTTCAAAGATTGAAGAAGTTTGTTTGGCCACTAGTTCAACACCATAGATTATGGGTAAAGTCTCAGAAGCAGAGTGGTCAGAAATCTAAGAAGTCTTCTCAGTCAAAGAAGAAAAAGTCAAAGAAGCAATCTTCATTCCAATTGGGGAGGAATTTAGAGAATTTGAATGAAGATGATGCTGGTTTTGAACATGGTTTTGAACAAGATGCTGGATTTATGGATGACACTCAGAGGACACCACCTGAACATATTCCTCAACATACTGCTGAGAGGAAGAGTGATGAAACAGAGCAAATCAATTTGGAAGAAGCTACTGTTGAAGTAAGAAGTGGTGATACTGAGGAAATAAATTTGGAAGGAGCTGAAGCTGAAAGTACTGCTCAACAAGGTACTGAGAGGCAATTCACTATTACACCTAGAACTTTAGATTTTGAAGAAGATATTGGTCCTTCAAGACAAGTTCAAGAGGAAGTTGGCCCTTCTAAACCAGCTCAGGAAGAAGATGTTATAGCTCATACTAACAGTGATGATGAAACAATTGCTGATATTATGCTTAATATGTCAAGTCAAAGAGGCATCAGTATTCATGAGGTTGAACAACAACAACAACATCATACTTCTTCTCAACCTACAAAAGAGATAGATCCAAAAGATAAAGGTAAAGGGATTTTGGTAGAAAAGAAGAAGAAGAAGATGACTTTGGCACAATTAAGAGAAATTCAGATTGTCAAAGGTGAAGAAGCAGCTAGACTATTGCAAGCTCAGATAGATGCTGAAGAATCAAGGAAGATTGTTCAATCACAAAGGCCAATTAGTAAAGCTAGAGAAAGGAATGATATGATGGCTTATTTGAAAGGTCGAGGATATACAGGTTTAGTCAGATTGACATATACAGAGATGAAGGATCTGTATGATGCTGTTAGAGAAGCTATTCAAAAAGATCTTGCAAGCATTACTTCTTTTGAAGATAAGGAGCTTGAAGATAAAAGAAAGGAAAGAGTTGTTACAAGGAGCTCAAAGAGGAAAAGAACAACTGATGAACAGCCATCAAAGAAGTTCAAGGAAGCTGTTGAATTAAGAACAGACACAGTTGATGAGCTCAGGAATTATCTTAGAGTTGTTGACTTTGAAAATCCAAAATTGAAAGAAGATACTGATAAGAAGTCCAAGATATCTACTTTTTCAGTTGTAGAATCACAAGAAGGAAATTATCTGATCTTTCATAGACAAGATGGAAGTTTTAGAGTGTTCAATTCATTGTGGGATATATTACATCTGATTGATAGAGATGATATGCTTCAGTTATATCTCCAAGTACAAACTTATTTTGAGCATATTCCACCACAAGGAGTAGGTTTGGTATTGTTAGGAGATCTCACAACAATCTGGGAGACAGAGGAAATAAAGGACAGTACTTTATGGGAAAATCAAGACAATTGGGAGATTAACAGATGGAGATTCTTTGAATCAGTTGGAATACATGTTTTGGAGTTAGAAGATGGCACTATGATTCATATGCTAGCAGAACAGAGATATCCACTCTCAAGAGATCTGATGATCAGAATGCTAGAGCATGGCATGGAAGTGGAACAAGAGGATGAAGTAGCATTGATGGTCATAAAATTATTCATCAAGTGGACTACTGAATCTGAAGATTAATGCATAACTACTGGTATGGTTTAATTATTATATAAATCTTTTGAAAAATAAGTACTTTCTTCAAAGTACTGCTTGTCAGACAGTACTTTCTCAAAGTACTGCTTGAAGCATAAAACCAGTAAAGTCTTTTGATAAAATCAGTAATTTTTGATAAGTGCAAAAACATTTTGAAGCACAAAGATTAAACAGCAACAAATGGTTTTGGAAGCAACAGCATGGTGTTAGTACTTGTACTACACAACAAATGGTAATCAACTCACCATGTTTAATAAACAAGAAAGAGTTTGACTCATCATGAGGGTACGGCTCTGATGTGATTATCAAATCCGTTTTTAGTTGGCAATTTACTAAAAATTGTATGGTTTTCAACTCACCATATCTATATTAGTAAAGAGTTGGCTAGCCCACAAGATAATGGCTTTGTGGTAAAGGCTGTGGAAAACCATTATATGGTAATTAGTTCACCATGGTAGTGATTGTACTAAAAGAACTAGCTAGTCCAAAAGCAAACGGCTATTTGGTAAAGACTACTCAAATCCGTTGATAGCTGATGATTTGCTAAAAATCATATGGTTATCAATGTACCATGGTTTTTCCTAAATCTAAACATTGGCTACTCCAGAGTTAATGGCTTTGGTAAAGAGACATCAAAATCCATTAAAGTTTTCAATGATTCGACCTCTCACAGGAGTTAACACACCTGGAAGTGATGAGAATAGTATGGAACTTTTAAGATCTGATGTACCTATTGTCAATATGATGCTGAGTTGCTGAAAAGATATGATGCTGAAAAGAATTGTTGCTGATGAAGATTGAAGATACTAATTGCATTGATGATGACAAAACAACAACGAGACAAATTTCAAAGAAACAACCTTTCCTTGAAGATAAAGTGTTAAAGTTAAAGAAATACAAAGGAAATTGAAATCAAGCAAGTAGAATTCAAGTTAGGGGAGGATTGTTGGGCTATGAAATGTCAAAGTACTGCTGAAAGTCAAAGTACTGCTACTCAAGTCAAAGTACTGCTGTTCGACTAAAGTACTGTTGCTCGTTGAAGGACTGCTATGCAAATAGTTTAAGGACTAATGTGTAATTCTAGAATGATCGTATTAGATTAGAGTTATAATTAGAATTACTTGTCGTTCAAGTATTGTAAACCGACTAGGGTTTTCCTTGTGCCTATAAAAGGATCCCTAGGTTGGCATTAGAGATATGATTTTTAGATATACAATTATAAGCGATTAGAGAAAAGTATTAGTCGATTGTTAGAAGTATTAGTGATTAGAGTTTGTTAGTGAATCTGTGTAAGAAAGCAGGTTCAAGGTTTTAATAATATTCAAAGTCATTTATTAATTCTTCTTAGCTTTGTTGAAGTAGATTCCGCATACTTAGCAAAGTATATCAGTGTGTCATTATTAATAGTTTTGAATTCATTCAAAGTTGTTAAACCGTAGACAAGCTACAAGTTAGTTTGGTCAGAGTATATCGATCCAACACCCTTTCATCCCTTTTGTTCCTAAAAACCCATTTAGTACCAATTACCCTTACACCCTTGGGTAAATCAACTAGCACCTAAACCTTCTAAATTTTAAATTGGAGAAGCTCCTCTTGCATAGCTTCTTCCCAACTTGAATCATCTAAGGCTTTAAGAACATTTTTGGGTTCTGCTTGTGAGAGAAAACATATAAATAAGCAAGCTTTTGAATACTCATGCTGCTTTGATGCATAAAGAGCATCAAGAAGCCCTTGTTGGTCTGAAGACATAAGTTACTTCCTTGTCTTCACACCAGATTGCATATCTCCAATCACATTGTCCAGGGAATAGACTTTGTGAATCCTTGTGTGTGGTGTAGAAAGAACATGATAGTCAGGTGGGTGATTATTGAAATCCACCTCATCTTCTGAGAATTCTGCTTCATTTGGTTCTGATGGGCCAGCAGTAGAAACATTTGGCCTAGCAGTAGAAACATTTTGCCTAGCAGTATCTTGCTCTGTCTCAGCAGTACTATCATCTATAGAACTGTTAACTGGATTCTCTTGTTCCTTAGTTCCATCTTCCTTGTTTTCATCCTCAATCCCTTCTTTAGATTTATCAGAAGAAGGTTCATCATTTATTGAAGTTGAATCCACACTTGTCTATATTGGCATCATCACATAATCTTGATCTTTCTCTTTTCCTAACCCTGCCTCATTTGTTGCATCACCATCTTCAGAACCTGAAAAATCATTATTTTCTGCAACAACAAGCACATAGTTCATTGATTGGGTTAGTGACTCAAGATCAAATAGCCATTTGGGACCTTCACCTGCTACATTGGATTTATTTTCTAGAAATTTCACATGCAGGTTTTCCTCAACTCTCCTAGTTCTTGAGTTGTATACTCTAAATGCTTTGCTATTGAGAGAATATCCAACCACGTATCCTTCATCTGCTTTACCCTCAAATTTTCCTAGATGGTCTAAGCTATTCAGAATTGTCACATGACATCCAAAAGGTTTAAGAAATCCTATTGCAGGAGTTCTTCCTCTAAAAAGCTCATAGGATGTCTTATTGTGAGACTTAACTACCAAAACCCTGTTCTAGACATAGCAAGTAGTATTAATTGCTTCAGCCCAAAAAGTGATAGGCAACTTAGAGTCAGCTAACATGGTTCTAGCAGCTTCTATGAGTGTCTTATTTCTCCTCTCAGCTATTCCATTCTGCTGAGGAGTACTAGCAACAGTAAATTCCCTTATAATACCTTTTTCTTTGTAGAAATCATCCATAACTCTATTCTTAAACTCTGTCCCATTATCACATCTAATGACTTTTACTTTCTTGTCTACTAGGTTTTCTATCTCTGTAATGAATGTCTTAAGAATGCTAGAAGTCTCATCCTTAGAACCTAAAAAGAAAACCCATGTAAATCTGCTATAGTCATCAGTAACAACTAGACAAAATCTCTTATGCTTAATACTACTCACAGAAGTAGGTCCAAATAAGTCCATATGAAGCATAATCAATGATTGATCAATAGAGTTAAAAAGTTTGGGCTTACAAGTGGCTTTATGTTGTTTGCCTTTAAGACAAGCAATGCATGTTTGGTCATTTTCAAATCTTTTATGAGGTAAACCTCTTACCAAACCATCTTTGACAATTTTATTTATGGTTTTAAAATTAATGTGACCAAGCCTCCTATGCCATTTCATTGACTCATCCAATGTGGCTTTTGCAAGCAAACAAGTAAGATTCTCTTTAGGAACAATGTTCTTCATATCAACACTGTATAAATTGCCTTTTCTAGGAACTCTAAGAAGTACTTGACTTTCATCAGGCATCTTAAAGTTAGAAGAAAGGACAAGACATTCAGTGTCAGTAAAAAGAACCTTGTTCTTTTTGTCACACATCTGTGAGACACTAAAGAGATTATACTTAAGTTCTTTTACAAAGTACACATCTTTAAAGTCTAAATTTCCAGTCTTAATGGTACCTTTACCAGAAATTTTGCCACCAATACCTCCTCCAAAGCTAACATATCCTCCATCCAGAGGAGCAAAATCTGAAAGGTATGACATGTTGCCAGTCATGTGCCTTGAACATCCACTGTCTGAGTATCCTTGATCTTCTTGTTTAGCATTTGAAAGTTCCTGCACATGAAATAAGGAATATTAGTTTCCTTTGGGGACCCAAGCCATCACTAACTTGGATCTGCCTCGTGCAACAATGTAATCAAATTTCTTTAAAATAATTGATGCACCATTGGGTTTAATTGGTCCCCAAACCCAACATGCTGAGGCCTTAATAGCATTACCCCCATTTTCCCTTTTGGTGTTCACAAACCTAGCAGTAGAAACTTTTGGTCTAGCAGTAGAATCTGCTGGCTCAGTTGTTTGAACTTTTGGTACCCATTTTATGTTGTGAACAAGATTTTTCTAGTTAAAGGGTTTTTTCACTGTTTTCTGTGCTGTTTGAATAAACCTTGTTGTTTGCTTGGCACAAGAAATATTTGGTTTTGTTCGAGCAATATGAATTGGTCTAGCAGTAGAAACTGATTTTGTGCCAGACTTCATCAAAACTGTTGTTCTGGGGTTCATTGTGCTGTTTACATTAGGGTGTGTCTTTCTAGAAACATTGTTTTGATTCACCCTTAAGTTTGTGTGCCCATTAACCCTAGTTTTCCCATATACCATCTTTCTTCCCTGATGGTAATCACAGTTTGCATACAGATGTTCAAAACTACCACATATATGACATGTTTTATTAAACATCATAAAATCATTACCAAGTTGTTGAGTTTTTAAGTTGTTCCAGTTCCTCTGGTTTCCCCTAGGAACATGAGACCTGATTGCAGACCTATACAACTCAACATATCTAACTGTTTGCCTAGACTGGTTAACATATGTTTTAGGCCTAACAATATGATTTTTGACTACCTTAGGAACACTTGTTCCTGCTAACTTAACAACATCAGGTTTAGCCATAACCTGATCTTCCTCATCATCATCAGATGTCCAGTCCTTAATAATTGGACCATCTGAGTTGCTACTACCGATCTTTAATTTCTTCTTTTACTTGTTTAAATTCATCATGAGCATGGGTGCAAAACGCATAATCAGGCAACAAAAATGTACCTTGACTAAAAAAAGCATTGTCAGATTTCCTCAATGAGTACCCTATACCCAAAGAGTTTAAGGTGATGCTTCCGACCAAAAACCAAAACATCTTCGATGCACCCGAAGGGTATGTAGGGATGTATGTGCACGCTTTTACCCAGTCAAATTTGAGGATACCAATCCACCCATTGATTTTAGAGTTCTTACAGTACTATGAGGTACACATATCTAGGTCAAACCCATTTGGCTTAGCCGAACTCACCACCCACATTGTAATGTGTAAGGCGTATGGGTATGAGCCCACACTGACAGTGCTCAGGGGCTTTCTTAACCTATACCCTGGTGGAGATTGGATAACCCTGGCAAAAAAGGGTGAGCATGATGTGCCGTATTTTGTCACAAAACCTTTTTCAAACATAAGGAACTCGAAGGGGCAATTCTTCTATGTACAAAACACTATAATACCTCCACAATATCCAACTTAATTAAATGAAGCATTCCAATACGATGAAAAGCGGTTCAATGACCCATTGTCGTACACCATACGAAGGAGCCCAATCTTCCAGCATCTTGATCGCCATCCTATCAATGTCCAAACATTCCCTGAGCCAATTCTCTACATGGCTGGTATTTTTGACCATTGGGAAGGGTCTCCTTTGAAGCCTGAAATTCAGTGCGATGGACAAAGTATGTACATTCCTATTTAATTAAAATAAATAACTCATCTGATGATATTTATCTTTTTTCTCTTTTTGTTGCAGAGATGGCCTTCCAAAACTTTGTAGTATCTGGTGGTGCGAAGGAAGTGAGCTTCATCTCGAACGATCCTAAGGATACAAGTTATGGAGTAGGGTCTCCATCTGTTTCAGTCAACAACAACGACGTGGATGCTCAAGTAGTGGAACCCCTAGCAACAGCCCAACCTTCGAAACCTGTGAACACAGCAGAAGCTCCATAATTGGTGGAAAATGTTGCAGATTCTGATGATCCCCCCTCCGAGGGTGATCAGGTCATGATCGTAGGGTCCTCCGGTATTGCGGATAGAGTGCGGAGCAGGAAAGGAACCAGTGCAAGATCTGTGAAGGCTACTCCCAAGAGGAAGTTAACCCTACCAACCCCTTCGTCAAGAACCACAAGACAAAAAGTTTGCATGTTAAGACTTTTGTGCCTTCAACTTTAGAGATTCCAGATGATGAAATCCATGGTAAGTGAAGATCTTCTATACTTAATGATCCTTAATACGCCATATAGCTAATCACTGTATCTTATGTAGGTTTGCCCAACACTAAGGAGCTTCCGAACTCCCTTGCCTGACATCGGTTGGTTGAGAATGTGACCCCTGCTAGCTGGAGGGGGACTCTGGACAATATGTCCATGGAGGAGTTGTGCAATTTGCATGATAAGAGCTAGACTAGGCAAGCTGTGCTAGGCAATCATCTCAATTCCCGAACAAGGGATCTGGTCCGTACAGTGAAGGCTGCGAGAGAGAAGATGGATGCCATCTTGGCCAAGGAAAAGAACAGGGACCTTGAGTATGCTGAGTTAAAAGCAAAGTGTAAGGAGGCCATGGAGGATTTTAAGAAGAATCCTCTTGTGCAAGACCTTTGAGCTAAAGTTGACAGTCTCGAAGAGCAACTAAAGGAAACTCAAGAAGAATGTGGGAGGTTAAGGTTGGAGGAGGCACAGGTAGCTGGCTACAAATCGCAGGTACCAATCTTGAATCTAAATGTGCAGGTCTTGAGGCTGAGAGGGCTAGACTTGGAGAGCAGGAGATCAAGCTTCGTGAGGAGGTAGATGGTTTGAACCTCCGTTGCAAGAGCTTGAAAAAAGATAGAGCTGATGTGGTGTCGAAGGTTGTTCCATACATAGCCATGGAATGATACCACAGTGATGAGGTGGGAGAGATTGTGGGAAAGCTGGTGAATGCCGCCATTTTTAATGGAAAGTGCAAAACGTTGGAGGAGATTGCGAAGACCAAGAAGCCTATGGTCTTGTCGGAAGTGCCCTATTACCGTCCAACGTCTAAGCAAGAATACAATGATGCTCACAATGCATACACTACAGCAGAGTACCCATTTCTCACCGAAGCAACCAAGAATCCATCAGCACCTATAGAAGATCTCCTATCCAAGAAGCCTCGCAAGATTCAACCAGCTTCTCTGAGCAAAAAGACTCCATCTGTGAAGCCTTCATCTCCCCATCAGCAAGTAGACCCCATGTCATCAAAGAATGCATGAAGGCTGCCCTGTTGGCAGTTATTTAGCCCCAAGGGTGGTATGTACCCTTAGACAATTTCGGTTAATGCTTAATAGGCTGGTGCCTATTGTTAAACAATTTAACTCTTGTGCTTGTTGGGCTTCGGCATGTTTCTCAGACAATGTTTGAATGTTTTTGTTGGCTTCGGCCATATTTTATCTACTAATGTAGGTAGGGGACAATGTTCCACCTTTATTTTCATGCTTTTCTTCACTTACGTTATTTATAAACGTTAATATACAACTAAGGTTATAGTAGATAGATAACCTTATTGTGTGTATTTTGGACCAATATTTTAGCAATCGAATAATTTAATTACTGATAGAGGGTCGCGACCCACTCCGTCTTTGTCCTTAAGATACAAAGGGCTTGGAATACCCTAAGACTTTTAGGATAGTTAATGTGAATTGTAATGGATATTATGTTTATACAAGACATATGTGTCTAGAATCATCCTTCGACATTGAAACTTGTAAATTACTTGGCTGAACAAATCTTTGTTGTATAGAACGAAACAAGAGATTTGAGGGAAATGCGTTATATCAATAATTGGGTAGGGAGGAATACATCATTTTAAGAAATGAAAACTAGGATGCCTACCATTAATGCTTCTTTGCCAAACGAGAAGAATGCGATACATGAATTTGAAAAAAAACTAAATTCTTTGAAAGTAGCATGTCTTATATCTTAAACTTACAAAGGTCAGTACCATTCCAAGTCTTGTCCATGACATCTCCGAAGAGTGTTTCGAGCTTGTAAGCTCCGTTGCCATAGGCTACGGATATGATGTAGGGTCCTTCCCATGTGGGCCCTAGCTTTCCTTCATACTCAGCTTTGCTTGTGCTATTTAGCCGAAGGACATATTCACCCGGCTTGAACATTGAAGGTCTAACTCGGTTGTTGTAGTACTTTTCAAACTTTTGTTTGTAGATAGCCTCTTTGATTGAGGCTATTTCTCTTCGTTCTTCAAGTAGATCAAGGTTTTCACGAAGCCTTTCTTCGTTCTCCGATGTCTCAAAGTTCATGATACGTTATGTTTCAACGCTTATTTCCGAAGGTATAACGGCTTCTGTTCCATAAGTTAGGCTAAAAGGAGTCTCCCCATGACTTGACTTGGGGTGAGTCCTATGTGCCCATAGAACTTGTGGTAGTTCATCTACCTAACCATGGTGGCTTCGACCTAATCTTCTTTCTATTCCCTTGGCAACATTCCTGTTTGTTAATTCTACTTGTCCGTTACCCTCAGGGTGATACACGGAAGTGAACGATTGTTTGATCTTTAGACCTTTGTAGAAAGTTGGGAATACTCCCTCGGCGAATTGTTTCCCATTGTCAGAAATGATAATGTGGGGGACTCCAAATCGGCAGATTATGTGTTCCCACGCAAACTTTTCCATGTACCTTCCTGTTACTGATGCCAAAGGTTTGGCTTCGACCCATTTAGTGAAGTAGTATATGGCTATGACCAAGAACTTTACTCCTCCTGGGGCTACTGGTAGTGGTTCGACTATATCAATTCCCCATTGACAGAAAGGCCAAGCGGATGTTACGGAGGTCATGTCTTGCTTTGGCAGTCGTGGGACCTTGGAGTAAATCTGACTTGCTTCACATTTTTGTATTATTTCTGTTGCGTCCCTATGCATCGACGGCCAATAATATCCTAGCTTTTTTATCTTCGAAACGACGGAGCGAGGTCCTGCGTGTAAGCCGCAAGATCCCTCATGAACCTCGTAGATGATGTTCGAAGCTTGCTTTGGCCCCACAAAACAAAGCCATGGAGATACGAAATACCTTCTGTAACAATTATCCCCCATGATCCTGTATTGGGGAGCCTTGATCCTAACCTTTCGCGCTAGCTTTGGATCTTCTGGCAAAATACCACTTATCAAGTATTCTCTAATTGGAGTCATCTAATTGGATCCTTCTTCCAGTATGACATCGGATACTTCACTCCGTTTGATCGACCTTTCGGCCAATACTTCCACCAAGACCTCCTTTGTTAGGTGAGCAAATGCCATTGAAGCTAGCTTGCTTAATGCATCTGCTTTCTTGTTTTGGTTCCTACGAACATTGCTTGATGGTAAGCTGCCTTGCCTCGTAAGAGACTTTAATTTGGTTTGCTACTAACTGTGAATCAACAAAAATGGAGAGATCACGAACCTCCATGTCCTTTGCAAGTCGAAGGCCAACTAACAAAGCTTCATATTCAGCTTCGTTGTTCGTAGCTTCAAACTCGAAACGTAATTCATAAGTGTACTCCTTTCCCTCTGGACTGACCAACATTAGACCTGCACCCGAACCATCGGAGCTTGAGGCTCCGTCAGTGTACAATTTCCACCCTTCCTTTGTCTTTGAGGGTTCTTTCTTTGAAATTTCATTGTCTTGACTGGGTCCGGAAGGTGTTTCGGCAAGAAAATCTGCAAGTATCTGGCCTTTGACGGAGTTTTGACCTTTGTACTTTATCTCGTGCTCTCCCAGTTCAATAGCCCTTGTGGCTATCCTTCCTAACTTCTCAGGTTTCGACAGTATCTGTTTGATTGGCTTATCAGTCAATACTGTGATGGGATGAGCTTGGAAGTACCTTCGAAGGCGCCTTGCAGAATGAACTAAAGCTAGAATTAACTTTTCCAACTCCGGGTAGTTTAATTCAGCTCCTTGTAGGACTCTACTAACGAAGTAAATTGGGATTTGTTACTTTTCCCTTTCCACCAAGAGCACAACGCTGATGCTTTCGAAGGATGCTGCAATGTACATGAATAACACTTCGCCTTTGATTGGGGCTGTAACTGTTGGTAATATCTCTATAAACTCTTTCAACTTTTGGAAAGCAGCTTCTGCCTCACAACTCCATTGAAAAGTCTTCTTATCTACACACCCTTTGAGTGTCTTGAAAAATGGCAAAGATCGTTCTGCACCCTTCGAAAGGAACCTGCTAAGTGCTGCGAGCTTCCCATTTAGGCTTTGTATGTCTTTCAGTGACTTCGGAGCCTGTAGATATGTGATAGCTTTGAACTTCGAAGGGTTAGCTTTAATCCCTTGCTTTGTAATCAAGTGTCCCAAAAATCGTCTTTCTTCGACACCAAAAGAAAATTTATTTGGGTTGTGCTTCATGTTGATTGCCTTTAATTGATCGAAGGTTTCCTTGACGTCGGAGAGTAGGTCTTCCTCGGTCCGGCTTTTGATCACCATCTCATCAACGTAAGCCTCCAAGTTTCTTCCTATCTGTTTGTTGAAAGCTTTGTCTACCAATCGTTGATATGTTGCCCTTGCGTTCTTTAAACCGAAGGGCATTTTCTTGTAACAATAGACACCCTTTCCTGTGTAGAAAGCTGTCTTCTCTTCATCTTCCTCCGTCATTTGTATCTGATGATACCTTTTGTAGGCATCCAAAAAACACTTCAAACGGAACCCCGAGAGGGACTCGACCTTCCAATTAATTTCATTCTAAGTCGTGCCTTTCCCTAGTTGTAGCTGGAAAGTACGGTTTTCTTTGATCTTCTTACCAACATCGCCTGCCTCTCCCTAGTTGTAGCTGGAAAGTACGGTTCCTATTCCATATAATGTATGGAATTTTACCGCTGCGTGTATGGTGGAGACTACGATACCCATATTTTGCATGGCGCTCCTTCCTATCAATAAGTTGTAGGGAGAATCGGACCTTACAATTGCGAAAATAAGGGTTTATGTTCTTGTGAGCTTTCCTTCTCCAATTGTTATGTCTAACGGTACTTCTCCCAGAGGACCCGAATGCTCGCCTGAGAACCCCACCAGAGGTATCTTTGAATCAACTCGCTGCGACCTGATCGAAGGCTTGAGTTTTAAGAAACAATGCTCATATATGATCTCGCAGGAGCTTTCGCAGTCCATGTAGGCCCTATTTACTTCTCAGTTGGAGATTAAGACCTTGATGACTACTGGATCATTCGAAGGGACTTGGCCTATAATAGAGGGAAACTTTACTTCCCCTACCTCGTTTATCTCCTTCTCCATCACTTTTCTTTTCAAACTTGCTTCGCCCCAATGAACCATGAGTATTGGGGCTTCGGGAGGAGTGGTGTCTTTAGCCAATTGAGTGTCGGAGACTTTCTCCTTGCCCTTCTTTATGCCTTTCACTAGATGTGCCAACTGCCTGGACTTTACGGCTTCTTCTATGTGCCTCTTTAGTTCTCTGCAACTATTCGTTTCATGGCCATAATCTTCGTGAAAGTGACAATACTTGGTTTTATCTCTGTTTTTCCCCTTGCTTATCATGCGAAGGGGTGGTTCGAAAGCTTTAGCAGCCCTCTCCGTTTCGAGTATTTCCTTTGGAGATTTAGTCAGGCTTCCAAGCAACCCATGATTAGGACCTTTGCTGTACGGAGTGAACCTGTCCCTGTTTTTATTTTCGTTCTTCGAACCTTCCCACGAAGAATGCTTCAAGAACTTGCTGTGGCTTTCTCTGTTTTCGATCGGAGCACCATTGGTAGATACTCCCTTCGCTTCTATCCAAGTGTATGTCTTTTCCATTAAACCTTTGTAAGTTGCCGGGAGGTCAGTGGACAAGAATTCCACCAAGCTTCAATTTCGTAGGTCATGCACGAAACCAGAAATGCATTGATCTTCAAGTAAACCCAAGATCTGTAGAGCGTCATCGGTGTACCTTATGATGAAATCCCTCGTGCTTTCATTCTCCTTTTGTTTAATGTTGTGCACCGTTAGATAGGTCCTTGTGAACTTCTTTTGCCCGCTAAAATGTGATCGAAACTTAGCCTTTAAGTAATCAAGGTTGACAATTCTACCTGGCTTTTTTCTATTCCACCAGATACGAGCAGAGTCTCGTAGGGTGTATGTAAAAATGTGACAGGCTACAGGCATGACCCACTTTTGCATCCTAATGGCCCCTTCGAACAAGTGTATAAAGTTGTCCGGATCCCCCTTCCTATCATAAGTACCAATGTGTGCAGGCATTTTCAACCCATCGGGTAAAGGGTAGTCTTCTATCTACCTTATGAAGGGTGTAGCGGAACCCATAGGCTCTGAATATAGGCAATTATAAGGTGGTGCATACATTGGGATGGCATTATATGGAATATGGTTTAGGGGTACTCCCATAGGAGTTTGGCTAAGGTAAGATTGGTAGGACGCATTCATGCAAAAATGATAACCATTTCCTATGGCATACGGAGGGTATACCATAGGATGCCCGAAGGGTATGTTCCCATAATGTTGAGGGAGACTATGGTTGTTGGACTGTCCATTTACAAGGGGATACAAACCCTGGGGGTTAGACTGGGTTTGGAACGAGGGGTACATACCATTGGGAGGAAGATTTCCTCCCATATTAATCGTAGGCGGATTGCCTTCTTCCATTGGAGCCTTCGGCTACCGCTCCTTCTCTCCTGGTTGGAGCCCGCTCAGGGACTCCTTCGAACCAAACAGACCTTCTCCTTAGCCTTCGACCCACAGGCGACCCTATCCTTAAGGCTGAGTGTGTTGTTCCCTGTGCCGGAGGCCTAGTTTCCATTTCCATCTTTTCATCGTAATCATTACTAGAATATTCCAACTCCCTTCGTATCTCATCATTTCAAACTTGCCTCTTGCAAGCCCTTAAGAGAGATTCCAATGCCTCATGGTTAGCTTCGACAAAGGCTAGGCTAATGAAAGGTTCCGGGTTGGCTGATGTCGAAGCATGATGGTTAGGTGTTATTTCTGGGTGAGATCGTGTAGTGAATGTGGAAGCGGTAATTGGGGGGAAGTTGTTAGTGTCATTAACTGGTATTAGCGCTAAGGTCGAGAAACCCGGTGGGGGAGTATCTTCTCTTCCTTGATCCATGCCGGATATGTAGTGAATGTAGTTGATCGGTTATAAACATGGGAATAACGAGACCAATTGTAGCGGGTCCCACGGATGCCGCCACTAATTGTACAATAAATTGAACTACCAGGCCTTCGATGGTGATCAAAGGATATAAGGGGTATTGAGGTTGCGCAAAGCTTGTCGTTAACCTGAAATAATAAATACGAAGACACTACGTTAAGTGATTGCGCAGGGGTTGGACCCTGCGAACCACCTCTGGCGTACGAATGAGTATGTGAGATGATAAGTTGGTAAGTTTGTAGTGAAATGAGAGAGTCAATTTTTGTATACCATTGTTCTCATCCCGTCTAAGCTATTTATAGGGGAGGAAATAGGCCTTAGAGAGCTCTTGCACAAATATCGGAGATCATGGGGGCGTCCCATGATTTAATGTAACCGCTAGGGCTTAGTGACCCACTATCTCTTTCTTGGCGGGAAAGCATAAGGAAAAAGGGGACGTGGGTATGACCAAGTCAAGGTGTTCTCCTCTTTAGTATCTTCGAAGGGAGTACCCCGAAGGGCTTAAGGTTTCGATTAGCGAGTTCCCAACTGGTAATTATATCATAAGTGAATGGTTTGACGCCAACGAAGATTTTAGGAGGTTGACCTGGACCTTCGAAAAGAAGGCTTCGTACAGGCTCGAAAGGGTGTCCTTTGACCTGCTCGGAGGGTACATCATCACTTAGATTCATCAGATGTGGCCTTTGCAAAAATACAAGTTAAACCTCTTTTGGGAACCATATTCTTCAAATCAACACTGTATATGTTGTCTGTTCTAGGAACTTTAAGTAAAACATGACTTTCATCAGTTAACATAAAATTAGGAGATAAGACAAAAGATTCAGTGTCAGTAAAAAGAACACTGTTCTTTTTCTCACACATTTGTGAGATACTAAAGAGATTAAACTTTAGCTCTTTTACAAAGTACATATTATCAAAATCTAATTTACTAGTTTTTATTATACCTTTGCCTGTGATTTTCCCTCTTTTGGGATTACTCCCAAAGGCAACATATCCTCCATCAATTGCTACAAAATCTATGAGATAGGACATGTTTCCAGTCATGTGCCTTGAGCATCCATTGTAAAATACTCCTTTATCCTCTAATTCAACCTATGGATTTCCCAGCACATAAAGTCATAAAATCAGTTCATTTTGGGGACCCAAGCCATTACTGACTTGGATCTGCATTGTGCATCAACATAAGCATACTTGTTTAAAACTATTGATGCACTGCTGAGTCTGGAGACATGATCTAAAACATTAACTTTTGGTTTCCTGACCCAACAAGCTGAGGCCTTAACAACATAAAAATGGTTTTCCAAAACAGTATCAGTAATTACTTTTGGCTTAGCAGTAGTAACTACTGTTTTTGCCTTAGCAGTACTAGATGCTGTATTCTTTTGAATATGCCTTTTTACAGATGAATGTGCTGTATTTGAAAACTGTAACTTGGATTTAGCACTATTCACTGCCCTTTTTGTGAAAGCAGTACTAATTGATCTAGTAGTATTAGTTAATACTGCTGGTTTAGAAACATTTTGCTTGGCAGTATTAACTGATACTAACCCATATCTCATTTAAACTGCTTTTGGAACTATATTTCTTTTAGCATGTGGGTGAATATTTTTAGAAAAACTTTGATGATCCACCCTCCTAGCATAGTTCCAAACAGGCGTTTGATAGTAAAAACAATTTTCCTGTAAATGTTCAAAACTACCACAGTGATAACAAGTCTTGTTAAACATCTTAAAGTCACTTCCTAACCTTTGTGATATCATGTTATTCCAATTTCTCTGGTTACCTTTAGGCCTGTTAGGATACATCCTAGGTTGCTCAATGAAATCAACAGTTTTCCTAGACAACTTTTTACCAAAACTAGGTTTGAAAAACTCAACTTGTTCAATACTAGGTTTAACTGTTTACCTTCTGTCTTAGGTGTAGACTCCACCTGTTCCAAATCTTCATCAGAACCCCAATCTTCAATGACAGGTGCATCAGAATACTTCTTTTCAACTATAGGTTTCTCCTCATTAGACTTACTATTCTCACCAACAGTCTTATCAACAGACTCAACTAAACAAGACAATTCAGGTATAGGAGGTACATACTTTCCTGTTATTGAAGGAGGAACTTCATTATAACCTATACCACTACCTCTCCACATAAGTTGACACTCAATTTTCTTATTTACACTTTCAGATGCAAATTCAAGATTATTTACTTTAACTTGATGTTTTTCTTTTTTCTGATAAACTACATCTTTTTCTTTTTGAGCATGTTCTAACCTTTTAGTAAGTTCATTAATGACACTCTATTTAACATAAAGCTTACTTTCTAGAACATTAACCTTCTCAACATACTCTGCCTCATTCTGTTTAAAGAATTCAAGTCTTTGCTCAACAGATTTTAAGTCTACTTTATAGCCTAAATTATCTAACACTAGCTTCCTTATATCTTCTATTAATTTTTTTATTCCTAGCCTAAACCTTTGATGCAGTAATCATGTGTGTAGATTCTGAATCCATGTCTTCACTAAGATCAAAACAGCCTTGAGTCTAAACAGGTTCTTCTTGATCACAACTTCTAGATTACATGCTCTGATACTACTTGTTGATCCCAGTTATGCACTTGATCGAATTCCTTAGCTTGTAAGGTTTAAAAATGGCTTACTAGCTTGTAAAATGTTTTTAGTTTAAATATCGCACAACCGTTCGGGCCATCATAATTCAGAGGTCATGTAGTAAACGTTCGAGGAGCTAGGACACTATAAATCGTAAATCCAGCAATTCGTCGATACGTTCACCCAAATGAAGCCCCTCACATGAAGCTCCCTACTAATATAGTACTTAATATGTGAAATACTAAATAATTAAATAAAAGTTCATAAGTATTTAAAGTTTATAAATACTTAGCTTAATATAGAATGCTTGTTTATAAGAAAAAGGGAATATAAGCGGAGCTTCGACGTGAAATTAATAACCTACGAAAAACCCGAAACTACTTGGAGATTATAACGACACCTTCTTTGAAAACTCGAAGCTGTTCGAAGATTATAACTACTTTACCTGAAAACTTGAAGCCATTCGAAGATTATAACGACTTTACTTGAAAACTTTGAAGAAAAGAGGATCAAATGCTAGCTTCTCTTAAGAACACATGAACTTTCCTTAAAAAGACTAAGTAAACTAGGTAACAATTCCTTTAGGTTTTAGCATTTTGTAGATAGAAGAGGTGTGGTGCATTTTTTTCTATGTGTTTAAGTTAGTATTTATAGGCTAGGATTTGGAGTTAACTACATATCGGGTTAAAAACTAACTATAGTTATGTTTACACCTGTTTATATCCTTAGCAAGATGTTATGTCACCGTGATATGTGTCATGGTGATCATTGAAAAGGCCACCTATGGAAAAATGAGGAGGTTAAGAGTTTTGGATTTTTATCCTGTGTTTACGGAGTGAGTTTTGGTCCCGGTAATTACTAACGTTAAGTATTTAAATCGCGAAACTTAAAACCGGGTATCATAAAAATATGAAACTTATAAAAATTATTAAACTTATTAATATAATCTATTTTAGCATATTAGATGAGTGATAAGTTTGACGGAGCGCGTAAACGCTGTTAAAACCTGAAAACGTAGGTTAAATACGCGTAAAACGCAAAACGTACCAGGTTTACGTGAAAATAGAAAAAGTGAAATGTAATATTTCAAATATGATTATAATGGTCCTAATAGAGTTATAATGTGTAGATTGTGCCTAGTCCAGTGTTGGTTGGTGTTAAATGCACGTTAAGTCTAAAACCGGAAGTGTTAAAAATCAAAGGATGATTTTATGGTCAAAGGAGGAGGGAAACAAGTTTGACTTTTTTCAAAAATGTAAAAGTATCTAAACATCTTAGAAACATGCGGTGCAGGTATAGGTTAAGTCTGTGTATAAGCAAAAAATGCTTAAAACGTGAGTTTATGCTCGTAAAACACAATGTCTATTTGGTAACATTGGAAATAAGTTTGACTTTTTTCAAAAATGTAAAAGTATCTAAACATCTTAGAATCTGTTACGGGTCGCCGGGTTTTGTAGTGGATCCGAGATTTTTCAAAAAATTTGACTGAAAATGAAATACCCGGTAAACCACAAGGACCAAAAATATAATTAACTCTAAAAATGTTCAGAGTTGGTTAAATGTCGTTTAGACCAAAACGTAAAATTAAGACACGGTTTTGTGAAATCGGTAACTTAGGCCTACGTTGCAAAAATGACCCGATGAGTGTCAAACTTTCAAGTCGTCATAGAAATAGGTTAATTTATGAGAATGAAAAAAAATACGAGAGTGAATAGTAAAAATACGAGGTTGAATAGTAACCTAAAAATAAGAATTGTTACAGTCTCACCACCTTAAAGGAATTCCGTCCCGGAATTCAGTGTGTGTTATATTTTAATATACAAAGATGTTCGTATAGCATAAAATATCTAAAACTCACATAATCGTCTAGAAGATGGAAGTCACGGAGAGCGAAAGGCTATAAAAATATTTTTGTGTAAAAGCGGTTATAGTTTTGGTCTCAATTAGAGCCGTTTCTCTATAACTATAGCTCTTATACCAATCTTTAACACCCCCAATTTTGTGAACGCAGCGGAATTTAAATTGGGTGTTACTTCATGGCATAACAGTTATAACAATAGAAAACGAACTCTAATTGAGTCACTTTAAAAGATTTATCATTCGAATTATATAAATATTAGAGTTTACAAAATCAGGTCCCAGTTGTTTCAAGGTTTACAAATTCAACAACTAAGTTTACGAATGATAATAAAATTTATAGCCTTCTTGAGTATCCGTGCTTCTCGGTGCCACAGCCTCGTTCATTATGGACCTGAGATAAACATGCTAAAAGTGTCAACACAAAGGTTGGTGAGTTCATTAAGTTTGTTGAAATAATTGTGAAAACCTTTATAAGTGAATCCTTGTAACAAGTAATTATAAATGTTAAATGTAAATTTCAAGTATTCCGAGTGTATGACTATTATACAAATACAATATCACATATAGGTAGTGTTTGTACTAAATTCCTGACATCGAAACCTTAAGTTTACTGGTTTCTGAATGGTTCACATTTGTATCAAGTCCGCTGGTTTGTTTATTATACCAATTCTATTAGTTTCAAGATTACACCAAGTCCATTAGATCACATTGTTTGTACCAAGTACATGATATCATCCCATTTTGTAGATGTCGATAACCTCGATAATCTACCCAGTAGGGGGCCACCAATCGTTTTGTATCTGGGTTACATTGGTGTACATCCAAAGCGTTCAAAATTGTTTGTTATTACACTATCTTAGCTTATTAAATGAGTAATAAGTTTGACGGAGCGCGTAAACGCTGTTAAAACCCGAAAACGTAGGTTAAATACGCGTAAAACGCAAAACGTACCAGGTTTACGTGAAAATGGAAAAAGTGAAACGTAATATTTCAAATATGATTATAATGGTCCTAAAAGACTTATAATGTGTAGACTGGCCTAGTCAAGTGTCGGTTGGTGTTAAATGAACATTAAGTTTAAAACCAGAAGTGTTAAAAGTCATAAGATGATTTTATTGTCAAAGGAGGAGGGAAATAAGTTTGACTTTTTCCAAAAATGTAAAGGTATCTAAACGTCTTAGAAACATGTGGTGCAGGTATAGGTTAAGTCTGTGTATAAGTAAAAATGCTTAAAACGTGAGTTTAGGCTCGTAAAACACAAGGTCTATTTGGTAACATTTGAAATTAAATTCTAAAATTCCAGAGATTGATTATAAGTGAACTAAAAATTAATCTAATGTAATAAAAATATTCAGAGTTGGTTTTCGTTATGCTCGGAATGTTTAAATGTCATTTAGACCAAAACATAAAATTAAGACACAGTTTTGTGAAATCGGTAACTTAGGCGTACGTTGCAAAAATGACCCGATGAGTGTCAAACTTTCAAGTCATCATAGAAATAGGTTAATTTATAAGAATAAAAAAAAATACAACAGTGAATAGTAAAAATAAAAGGATGAATAGTAACGTGAAAATAGGAATTGTCACATAGAAGTCGCAATCTGCTCATTCTCTTTCAACTCCCTCACAAGCTGACCTTATGACTCCATTCCAGTCGTTTGAAACTCATCCACCTTTTAAAGAGGATTACCATTATCATCCACAAGAGTAGCTTTCCCATCAATAATTAGCTTTTCAATTTTTCCAATTGTCTCAACAATAGGAGTAGTACAAGGAATACCATTCGCATCAGTATCTTCCATATCAAAAGCAGCAAATGGGTTTGATGTAGCAACGGTCGTCCCACTCGTACTTGCCTCTTTAGCGATTTTCTCCTTAGTAGCCTTCTCCTTAGTGGCATCCACCTTCTTGGGCACAGTACGAGTCGCTTTAGGTTGATAACGAACCTTATTACCCACCCACAACAGGTTTTGTAAAAGCGAAAAAAAAAAAAAAATGTTGCTAGTACTATTTTTAGTAGTGAACAATAATTTTATGACAAACTTAAAAGGATAAATGGTCAATAAAATATGAGACGGAGGAAGTAAATGCTTTTAGAAAGTGCTTATATGAACTAGTTATTTGTGCTTACTATAATATGTTTAAAGTTGTAATCGCATAGAAACACACTAAAAAAATGTACACACTTAGATTTGTACGAAACCAATTTTTTCATATTTATAGGTGTAAACATAAATTTGTCACAAACAATTAAGCACGGTTGGATTCACCACGTTATATTTGATTAGTATAATCATGTTAGTTGGTGATTTTAGGGTTTTCTTATCCTTAATTTATATCGTGCCTTCAACACATTATGTCTTTGTATTCGGCATTTTGTATAAATAGAAGCCATTCTATCAAGAATCTAGGACAAAGCTAATAAAAGATTATACACGGTTATAAAGAGCAATACAAGGATTCTTGAAACAATCAATTTAAGCATGACTGTACACAGATCTATGCATAGATATTCTTTTTGGCTATGTTCCAGCTTCAAGAACATAGCGAAAAAAGCATATCTATGCATATCTGAAGTAATCATGACCAATCAAGGTATGCCAAATGCAAATATAAAGATTTTGGGACTTCTCTTTGATGGTAGGATATTACAAGTCCTTATTTTTTGCAAATTCATGTCCGGACACTTACTAGGTACAAGAAATTAATCCCTATATATATTGACGTGGTCATTCAAGCTGGTCATTGTTTTCTATGGCGAAGTATGAATGAGTTCACTTTCAATTCGAAAAACATAAAGTGACATCATTTTTGGCAATGTAAAGCTACTCTTATAATCCCTCCGTCTCAAAATTATTGTCAGGAGACAAAAATCACAAAGTTTAATATAAGTGGGGGCATTAATTTTCAACCACTCAAATATAATATTTCTCCACTAAATTCTCTAGTTTTTACTTAAAAAAGAAAGTGGACAATTATTTTTAGACATCCCAAAAAGGAAATATGAACTAAAGTTTTGATACGGTGGGAGTATATTGATTTTTACTAGATGAAATAAAAAGTACCGGTTGCCCGGTTCGATTGATTGGACAAGAAAATCAAGTTCTATGGTTTTACATCGATCTCAACTCCTATTACTATTCTTTTTACTTGCAATTGATTAAAAAAAAAAAAAAAAAAAAAAAAAAAAAAAAAAAAAAAAAAAAAAAAAAAACCTGCAAAACTGATTGCCACATGCCAGATGTAGTGATGATAAGGACCAAATTGTAAGATGGTATTATGATTGATGATCGATTGCATATTACAATAAAAACTTATAGGGACTCATCCCTAACAAACACTAGGCTATATTGGGCCTATACTAATGATATGCTAATGATACAGCTATTACATTAAATGTACACCTAATGACACTAATACACAGCTATTGATACAAATCGTACAACTAACACTCCCCCGCAGTCTGAGCGGGAGGACACCGTACACTTAAACTGGCTCGAAACTCTTCAAACAAAGCAGACACCGGTTGCATAATAGTGAACCTAGGTGGATATAAAATAGGTTGGGCCGAGTGTTACAAGACCTGTTGGGCCTGCAATGGGCTGGTAAAACCTGGTGGAGCATAGTTGTTTGACCGGCTGTATGATTGGGTGTGTAGTGCAACAGGTGGACCATTTATATTATTATTTGGACTTGACATGTTTATAGACCCAACTGTGTTCGTGAATCCTAAATTCCCAGTGCACCCAAGCATGGCCAAAAGAGTTTATAAGTTTGCCATATCAGTGGGTGTTAAACAATTGTCACTATTCGATACCAAAGAACTATTTCCGTGCACACCATTATGAAGAAACTTGCAACGGTCACCAAAACGACAAGCACCTTTGTTATAATTAAAACACGGTTTGTTTACCTTATGGGTAGAAGAAGTGGTGTGCCTTGCATTAGTACCGGTGTTAGCCATCAAGACCATAGGTGAGGACGAAGTGGAATAAACGTGTGTAGCTTGAGCCCTTGAATTCAAAAGCATCTCCGCCGTAGTAAGCATGGAACGTACCGTCTTGAGATCTGGGAAGGGATCCCGATGTATGATAATATTGGAGACATGTTTATACTTATCGGGTAACCCATCAAGAGCAATATTAACCACATCGTCATTGCTAATGGGGGACACGAGGCTCGAGGCGTGTTATCCCCAAACTTCATGGAGCGTAACTATGTCTTTAAGGAGATAGAACGAGACCTATTGTTCTCGGTAAATATTCTAAAGATTAGTATCGGGAATTAAAGGTTTACAATATCAGTTCTTGTAATACCTGAAATTTGAATAACCTATAAAATGACCAAATTACCCCTGAATCCATAATACCTAATATAATCACTTATAACAATTCCGAATTGAATCCAAAAATTACGAAAACAACTGCATATGAAACGAAATGAATTCTGGGTCAACACTACATTATATTGAATGTCAAGAAATTACAAAATCACATATACATTTAAGCATGGTCCAAAATTTAATTAATAAAATTAATATATATATTTTGCAAAATTATTTTAATTAGATTATTACAAATTAAATAAGGGAATTATATATCAAATAAAAGTATGATTTTGTGATATTCTTTGGGCCGAAAATACTGAGTTTATCCCCCCATAGTCGGCCAATAATATATACAAACCAAATCTTTTATTTTTGCAAAACCTTTAAACCGAAAACCTTATTGTCGATCCAAACTAAATTCGACACCAAGTTTATTCGACTTCCTGGACGTGTTCAAGTATTTTTTTGGGATTGATCATAGAGTAACCGAGCTAAGAAAAATAGGAGTCGAGTTGTGGAAGCTCTCATTCGATCGTGAGGATTTGTCTTTGTTCGATATATTCAGCCGATAGGTACAATATTACCACGACTTAATTTTACGTTCTATATTTGATCTAGTATTTTTCTTATGATCTATATGTCATATACAACTCAGGAAAAATACGTAAAACAATTCATGCAAGCTAAATAACACGTACGAATTTATAATAGCTAAAACATACGTAAATTCCAAATAATGTCATGCAATTTTTCTGAGATGCAAATATAATTTTTACATGTTCTATGCTGATCATATAAGCTTAGAAAAATAACCACATGAATTGTTGAAGCTTAAAATAATTGTTTTGAATTATTGTTTGTAATCGGATTTGGAGGAAAACAAAGAAAAATAGGAAGAAACCCTAGGATGGATTAGGGTTAGGGTTTACATGTATAGATCTGATGTAATTAATGAAATTAATGATTGTATGATGATGGTTTAATGATTGGTTAAACTAGGGTTTTGTTTTGGTACATAAAAAGGATATACGATTTGTAAATAAAAGTGCAAGGGCTTGTTTTGTCAACTTTCAAACTTCTGGGATATTTTGTAAGATCATATAAGTCAGTAGGAAGGTGAGAAAAATATAACTTGAGGGTCCTAAGTGTAAATATTGCAAGTAAATGAATTAATGATAATTCAAGGGGTCGATTTGTAAATAATTAAAATGGAAGGACTAAAAGTGTAAGATCTGGAAACTTGAAGTTATTTTGAGTAAATAAAGTCATTCAGGGTGTAATGGGTAAATTTGAGTATTTGTGGGGTTGTTATGTAATTATAAATGAATTATGAATTAAATTGTAAGTTTTGTAAAGGTAAGGGACTAATTGTGTAATTATTGAATCTTGAGGGTCTAATTCGTATTTCATGTAAAACTGAGGTAAGGTTCTGTAAGAATTGGTGAGACTAAAGTATTTTCATTTAAAACCTTTGAAGTTAATGAATTTGTAATTAAAACCCTAAATTATGAAGATTGTCAAAGTTAACCCTGAACTTTTGTAACTTGATAAAAGGTACTTTGAATTCCATAATGAGTTTGAAATAAAGATTTAACCTAATCCGAAATATCAACATATTACTAAATCAGGAAAGTTACAAAATGAAAAGTAAATTAAAAGTAATAATTTACGTTTGAATAATTCGTAATTCCGTCTTCTACCTCTCTAGGTGTGAAGAAGGAGAAGCCTTGATTTCTGCTTCGCATTTGCTTTCTTATCTTTTGCTTCGATAATAAGGTACAGATATTCCGTCCTTTTTCAGTAAGGGCTTCTCAGTTCTTTTCCTTTCAGAATTCATTTCCTTATTAGGATTTCCTATACCTTTGCTATGTTCCCTTTTGTTGTGAACTTTCGATGGGGTCTTTGATTTGAATCTTTTGCCATGTACCCTTAAGATATAATTTTGATTATTGTTAGTACGCCCGACCTTTGTTCTACAGTTTAATATTACGAGCCAATAACTAGGCATGAGGGTTTCATGTCCATGTCATTGACGCACCTTTGACATGACTCTAGGGCAGGAGAGTGATGACCTGTTCCGTCCCTTATTTATTATTTGCTATGGCCATTATATTATGATTATTGATTTATCTGTGGGGCGTATGGGTGCACTCTAGATTTGATCTGTTATCTGTATATGTTATATGTATTATATCTGGTGACTGATGGTGTGTGCGATACACGTCTTTCACATTTGATTTAGAGCTGATCACTCTATACAGGTATGTTTTATTTTATTAGTAATGCTATGGTATCGTAAGTAGTCTGGGCTCGTGATAAATTGCTGTGTCCTTGTTTTCTTGAATCTTTTCTTTTATTCATGATCTACTTCTCATTTCTTTCATGTCAACATCGTATCATTTCGTTTTTTCTAAATTGCTTTCGCATCTGCTACTTGCTATTGTTATCGTTATCTATATATCCGTTCACTGGGCTTTTGAAGCTCAGCCGCATGTTTCTTTTCATGTGCGGCAGGTACTTAAGCTAGGAGCTGGGTTTAGCTTTGGGATGAGAGAAATCTATTTTGGAGTTGACCTTAGTACTTAGTTTTGCCATTTGAACTTCTATTTATTTTCATTATGCCATTGTTTAGGCATTTAAATATTGGATTTTGTACTTAAGCTATTTTGTCTTGCATTTTGATTTAAGTCATGTTGACTTATTTTGGATTTAATGTTAAGACTTATGAGGTTTTGTTTATTGAATGCTTTGTTGACTTCTGATATGCCACCATTGTTGTGATATCTTTGCCCTTGTCGGGTTGGGGTGTTACAATTTATGGTATCAGAGCCCAGGCTTTCATGAAACCTTAGAGCTTAGGCTATCGACCTGTGAGGATCTGGGTAGACATTAGGTTTTCCTTTCGCGCACTCTTTTCTTGTCCTACTTTGTCATGCTTTCCTTTTGCTCTATCATTTTCCTATTGATCTTTCTAATCGTTTGAAAATCCTGTAGATGGTTGTTACTCGTCGTGGTGGTGATTATTCTGAAGGGGAGGAAGAGATCCCTAATTTGGAGGAGTTGGTGGCTAATGCTATAGCCAATTTGCTACCTGGGCTTAATGCTAATGAGGTGATCACTCGGATGATCAACGAGTTTCGTAATGGAACTGGTCCCTCTGGTGGATCTGGTGGTGCTGGTCCTTCTAGTGGTGCTGGTGGTACTGGCGGTGGGGGTCGACCCACTACCATTAATGGTTGGCTGGAGAGTTTCAATAAACTTAAGCCGTTGTCGTTCAGTTCTGCTGCTACTCCTCATGCTGCAGAGGACTGGATAACACACATGGAGAAGCTGTTTGAGGTGCTGGGTTGTGAAGACGGGTTTAAGACTCGTCTGGCTGCGTTTAAGCTTGAGGGAGATACGCTTAACTGGTGGAAGGCGCACAAGGAAGCTAAGGGTGGTGATGCTTATGTTCTTGGTTGTACTTGGGCTAATTTTTGGGCTACATTCTATAATAGGTACTTCCCTGTGTCCGAACAGCAGAGATTGATTAGGGAGTACAACACTATCTCTCAGCTTGAGACTGAGAATGCAGGAGAGTTTCTGGAGAGATTCCAGAGATTGGTTAGCTTTGTGGGCCCGGTTGCTGGGGATGCTGAGCATCAAGCCAAGCATTTCAAGTGGGCACTGAAGAGTTGGGTTTTAGATCGTCTTCTTAATCAGGAGTTCCTTGATCCGTCAGCATGTTGCGACGCAGCTCGCAACATTGAGATATTTCATGAGAAGGTGGGTTTCAAGAGAAACCGTGATGGCGACAGGATTCAGCCGTAAGGTCAGAATCGGGACAACAAGTGGTATTCTGGTAAGAACTTTGAGCAGCGGGGTCAGTCAGGTAGGAGCTTTGATCAGCGGAAACCAGATTTTAAGGGTCAGGATTCTGGTTCAAATTCTAAGCAAAATGATAATGGTCAGAAGCAGTGGAAGGATCAACCTTCTAAGGGTTTTCAGCAGCAGTCTCGTGGTTCTGGATCAAGTTCTCAGAAGGGTTCATCTGGGAGCTTACCTACATCTCCAATCTGTACTTCTTGTGGGAAAAATCATTCAGGAGTGTGTCGTAGAGCAACTGGTGCATGTTTCCGATGTGGGTCTGCTGAGCATCGGGTAAAGGACTGCCCAAAGAAGAATCCTGCATCTGACAAGAATTATCTGCTACCTCCGCCTCCTCAACCTCCGAATACTGGGCGTGTGTTTTCTACTACGCGAGATCAGGCAGCTAAGGCTACAGGTACCATTACCGGCTTTTTGTATATTGGTGATTTTACTGTTTTCGCATTATTTGACACTGGAGCAACGCATTCTATCATATCTATGAAATTGGCTAAGAAACTGAACATACCTGCAACACCATTAAATAATCCAATTGCTATATCTACCTCCATGCAAAACCACATTCTCATAAACCATGAATATTTGAACTGTCCGTTACGTTTCGATGATCGGATTCGTCCGGCGAATCTACTTCCTTTAGACATGATTGACTTCGATGTCATCTTGGGTATGGACTGGTTGGCTTTCCATCGAGCAACCATTGACTGCCATGCCAGAAATGTGATTTTTGGTGACATGAATAATCCCGAATTCATTTACCATGAATCTCGCCCTCTTAAAACCGTTAAAATCATTTCCGCCTTGAAAGCTCGAACCTTGATGTCTCATGGTTGCCAAGGTTATTTAGCCTCAGTGAAGGATTCGTCTGTTGAGATTCCAGATATTTCTAGTGTTCCCATTGTTCGGGATTTTGCTGACGTTTTTCCTGAAGTACTTCCTGGTATTCCTCCGGCTAGAGAAGTGGAATTTTCTATTGATCTAATTCCCAGTGCCGAACCTATCTCTAAGGCTCCGTACCGGATGGCACCTGTTGAACTGAAGGAGTTAAAGGAGCAACTGGAAGAGTTGCTGGACTGTGGATTTATTCGACCTAGTGTTTCGCCGTGGGGTGCTCCTGTACTTTTCATAAAGAAGAAGGATGGGTCTATGCGTTTGTGTATTGATTATCGTGAGCTTAATCGCATTACCATTCGAAACCGTTATCCGCTTCCTCGCATTGATGACTTGTTTGATCAATTGCAAGGAGCTAAAGTTTTCTCTAAAATCGACTTGCGATCTGGTTATCACCAATTGCGAGTTAAAGAGCAGGATGTTCCTAAGACTGCTTTCCGAACCCGTTATGGACACTATGAGTTCCTGGTTATGCCTTTTGGCTTAACAAATGCTCCTGCTGTGTTTATGGATTTAATGAATCGAGTTTTCCATGAATTCCTTGATAAGTTCGTCATCGTTTTCATTGATGATATTCTAGTGTATTCTAAGTCGTTCGAAGAGCACGAGCAACATTTGCGTATCGTATTAGGTATCCTGAGGCAGCAGAAGTTATTCACGAAATTTTCTAAGTGTGAGTTCTGGCTGAATCAAGTAGCTTTCCTAGGTCACATTGTGTCTGCAGATGGTATCACCATGGATCCATCTAAAGTTGAGGCTATCACCAAGTGGCCGAGACCTACCACTGTGACTGAAGTCAGGAGTTTTCTAGGATTAGCAGGCTACTATAGGCGTTTTGTAGAAGGATTTTCGAAGTTGGCTTTGCCATTGACTCAATTGATGCGGAAGGGTGAAAAGTTTGTATGGATTGATGAGCGTGAGCAGAGTTTCGAAGAGTTGAAACGGCGGTTGGTATCTGCACCTATTCTAACTTTACCATCGGGTCCTGGAGGTTTCCAAATTTATAGTGATGCTTCTAAGAAGGGTTTGGGCTGTGTACTTATGCAAAACGGCAAGGTGATTGCCTATGCTTCGAGGCAACTGAAACCCTATGAGGAAAATTATCCAACTCATGATCTAGAATTGGCAGCTGTAGTTTTTGCGTTGAAGATTTGGAGGCATTACTTGTATGGTGAATCATGTGATATCTTCACTGATCACAAGAGCCTCAAATATATCTTTACTCAGAAAGAGCTTAATATGAGGCAGAGGAGATGGTTGGAACTTTTGAAAGATTATGACACAAACATCCAATATCATCCAGGTAAGGCTAATGTGGTTGCAGATGCACTTAGTCGGAAATCTGGAGTGATTGCTAGTTTGGAGTTTGATCAGCATGTCTTCAAGGATTTGGAGCGTTTGGATGTTGAGTTGTGTTTTCGGCGGGATGTTGGTTACTGGGCTAGTTTAAAGATTGAGTCAAATCTGATGTTGCGCATTAAGGAGGCTCAGAAAGATGATGGTGAACTCTGGGCTATTGTTCAGAATATTGAAGAGGGTAAGCAAACTGAGTTTAGAGTTGATGACGATGGAGTTGTCTGGTATGAGGATCGTTTATGCGTGCCTAATGATTCCGACTTGCGTGAGGCTGTGTTGACGGAAGCTCACAGTTCTCCTTTCGCTATTCATCCTGGTTCTACCAAGATGTATCGGGATCTTAAGCAACATTTATGGTGGAACGGTATGAAGCAAGATGTAGCATTATTTGTTGCTAAATGCATGACCTGCCAGCAAGTTAAGATTGAGCATCAGCGAGCTAGTGGTCTATTACAACCTTTGGAAATTCCTACATGGAAATGGGATGAGATTTCCATGGACTTCGTTTGTGGTCTGCCTGTTACTCGTAAAAGACATGATGCGATTTGGGTGGTCGTTGATCGGCTAACTAAATCCGCTCATTTCTTACCTATCCGTATGACCTTTAGTGTTAGTAAGTTGGCGGAAGTTTTTTAGCAAGAGATTGTTCGATTGCACGGTATGCCTTCGTCTATTGTTTCAGATCGTGATCCTCGTTTCACTTCGCGCTTTTGGAAGGGACTTCATAAAGCTTGGGGCGCTCGCCTTAAGTTTAGTACTACATTTCATCCCCAAACTGATGGTCAGTCTGAGAGGACCATTCAGACTTTGGAAGACATGTTAAGAGCTTGTGCATTGGAATGGGCAGGTAGTTGGGATGAGTACTTGTGTTTGGTAGAGTTTACGTATAATAACAGTTGGCATGCGAGTATTCGAATAGCTCCCTTCGAGATGTTGTATGGTAGGAAGTGTAGGGCTCCTGTTTGCTGGAATGAAGTAGGAGAACGTTTGATTGAAGGACCTGAGATGATTGAGATCACAAATGAAAAGGTAGCTGTTGCTAGAGAGAAACTGAAAGAGTCGCGTGCTCGCCAGAAAAGTTATGCTGATAAGCATCGTCGGGATCTAGAATTTAATGTAGGTGATCGGGTATTCCTGAAAGTATCTCCTTTCCGTGGTGTCAGGCGTTTTGGAATCAAGGGCAAGTTGAGTCCCCGATTTATTGGACCGTTCGAAATCCTGGAACGTATTGGGGAGGTTTCTTATCGTTTGGCTCTACCTCCTCAGCTGTCTCATGTGCATAATGTATTCCATGTATCTCTCCTGAGAGGATACAATTATCATCCATTGCATGTTGTATCTTATCCACTCGATCAGATCCGGCCTGATATGTCTTTGTCTGAAGAACCGGAAGCGGTTCTGGACCGTCAGGAACGTGTCATGAGAAACAAAGTCATCCCGTTCGTAAAGATTCTTTGGAGGAATCACCCGGAGCGTGAAGCTACCTGGGAAACTGAAGAGTCAATACGAGCTAGTTATCCGCAATTCTCGTTTTAGTCTGGTATGTCTTTGTTTTGTTTTCCGTTCTCCTTTGTTTTGTTTTCCCTACTCTCTTTTTCTTTCTACTTTCTGCAAATTTCGAGGACGAAATTTTTTTGTTAGTGGGGAAGAAGTTGTAATACCTGAAATTTGAATAACCTATAAAATGACCAAATTACCCCTGAATCCATAATACCTAATATAATCACTTATAACAATTCCGAATTGAATCCAAAAATTACGAAAACAACTGCATATGAAACGAAATGAATTCTGGGTCAACACTACATTATATTGAATGTCAAGAAATTACAAAATCACATATACATTTAAGCATGGTCCGAAATTCAATTAATAAAATTAATATATATATTTTGCAAAATTATTTTAATTAGATAATTACAAATTAAATAAGGGAATTATATATCAAATAAAAGTATGATTTTGTGATATTCTTTGGGCCGAAAATACTAAGTTTATCCCCCCATAGTCGGCCAATAATATATACAAACCAAATCTTTTATTTTTGCAAAACCTTTAAACCGAAAACCTTATTGTCGATCCAAACTAAATTCGACACCAAGTTTATTCGACTTCCTGGACGTGTTCAAGTATTTTTCTGGGATTGATCATAGAGTAACCGAGCTAAGAAAAATAGGAGTCGAGTTGTGGAAGCTCTCATTCGATCGTGAGGATTTGTATTTGTTCGATATATTCAGCCGATAGGTACAATATTACCATGACTTAATTTTACGTTCTATATTCGATCTAGTATTTTTCTTATGATCTATATGTCATATACAACTCAGGAAAAATACGTAAAACAATTCATGCAAGCTAAATAACACGTACGAATTTATAATAGCTAAAACATACGTAAATTCCAAATAATGTCATGCAATTTTTCTGAGATGCAAATATAATTTTTACATGTTCTATGCTGATCATATAAGCTTAGAAAAATAACCACATGAATTGTTGAAGCTTAAAATAATTGTTTTGAATTATTGTTTGTAATCGGATTTGGAGGAAAACAAAGAAAAATAGGAAGAAACCCTAGGATGGATTAGGGTTAGGGTTTACATGTATAGATCTGATGTAATTAATGAAATTAATGATTGTATGATGATGGTTTAATGATTGGTTAAACTAGGGTTTTGTTTTGGTACATAAAAAGGATATACGATTTGTAAATAAAAGTGCAAGGGCTTGTTTTGTCAACTTTCAAACTTCTGGGATATTTTGTAAGATCATATAAGTCAGTAGGAAGGTGAGAAAAATATAACTTGAGGGTCCTAAGTGTAAATATTGCAAGTAAATGAATTAATGATAATTCAAGGGGTCGATTTGTAAATAATTAAAATGGAAGGACTAAAAGTGTAAGATCTGGAAACTTGAAGTTATTTTGAGTAAATAAAGTCATTCAGGGTGTAATGGGTAAATTTGAGTATTTGTGGGGTTGTTATGTAATTATAAATGAATTATGAATTAAATTGTAAGTTTTGTAAAGGTAAGGGACTAATTGTGTAATTATTGAATCTTGAGGGTCTAATTCGTATTTCATGTAAAACTGAGGTAAGGTTCTGTAAGAATTGGTGAGACTAAAGTATTTTCATTTAAAACCTTTGAAGTTAATGAATTTGTAATTAAAACCCTAAATTATGAAGATTGTCAAAGTTAACCCTGAACTTTTGTAACTTGATAAAAGGTACTTTGAATTCCATAATGAGTTTGAAATAAAGATTTAACCTAATCCGAAATATCAACATATTACTAAATCTGGAAAGTTACAAAATGAAAAGTAAATTAAAAGTAATAATTTACGTTTGAATAATTCGTAATTCCGTCTTCTACCTCTCTAGGTGTGAAGAAGGAGAAGCCTTGATTTCTGCTTCGCATTTGCTTTCTTATCTTTTGCTTCGATAATAAGGTACAGATATTCCATCCTTTTTCAGTAAGGGCTTCTCAGTTCTTTTCCTTTCAGAATTCATTTCCTTATTAGGATTTCCTATACCTTTGCTATGTTCCCTTTTGTTGTGAACTTTCGATGGGGTCTTTGATTTGAATCTTTTGCCATGTACCCTTAAGATATAATTTTGATTATTGTTAGTACGCCCGACCTTTGTTCTACAGTTTAATATTACGAGCCAATAACTAGGCATGAGGGTTTCATGTCCATGTCATTGACGCACCTTTGACATGACTCTAGGGCAGGAGAGTGATGACCTGTTCCGTCCCTTATTTATTATTTGCTATGGCCTTTATATTATGATTATTGATTTATCTGTGGGGCGTATGGGTGCACTCTAGATTTGATCTGTTATCTGTATATGTTATATGTATTATATCTGGTGACTGATGGTGTGTGCGATACACGTCTTTCACATTTGATTTAGAGCTGATCACTCTATACATGTATGTTGTATTTTATTAGTAATGCTATGGTATCGTAAGTAGTCTGGGCTCGTGATAAATTGATGTGTCCTTGTTTTCTTGAATCTTTTCTTTTATTCATGATCTACTTCTCATTTCTTTCATGTCAACATCGTATCATTTCGTTTTTTCTAAATTGCTTTCGCATCTGCTACTTGCTATTGTTATCGTTATCTATATATCCGTTCACTGGGCTTTTGAAGCTCAGCCGCATGTTTCTTTTCATGTGCGGCAGGTAATTAAGCTAGGAGCTGGGTTTAGCTTTGGGATGAGAGAAATCTATTTTGGAGTTGACCTTAGTACTTAGTTTTGCCTTTTGAACTTCTATTTATTTTCATTATGCCATTGTTTAGGCATTTAAATATTGGATTTTGTACTTAAGCTATTTTGTCTTGCATTTTGATTTAAGTCATGTTGACTTATTTTGGATTTAATGTTAAGACTTATGAGGTTTTGTTTATTGAATGCTTTGTTGACTTCTGATATGCCACCATTGTTGTGATATCTTTACCCTTGTCGGGTTGGGGTGTTACAGTTCTGCTCAAGGAAATACACTAAGTATCATTCTACTGCTAGTGCATTTCATTCTACTGCTAGCGTTAAGATTCTGTTGCCGCAAACATTCTATTGCTGGTGCAACAGATACTGCTGCTAGATGGATAAGTGTCGAGTATTCTACTGCTAGTTGGATAAGTATACGAAGATATTTTGTACTAAAGTCAAATATATATGGTAGATAATATCTTAGAAAATGTGATCAGTCACCATGTGGTTTACACAGAGTAAGTTGTAAACACAGATACATGTTGTATCTTAATGACTGACACACTCAAACAAGTAGTTCGACAAGACTTATCATAATTGTAATGATCTCCTTTGTGTGTATAAAAGGGAGATCTTAGACTAGATATTAAGTGTTGAAAATAAGTTTTCTTTGTAATAGAGATTCAAGGTTTTGTAACACTAGTGATAGTGAAGATCACTCGTATTATTCTTGAATAATATTGAATCGTTTGGTGTTAACTTTCATTGTTCATTATCAAATTCAACAACCATCACTGTTCCATTTCCAATAACAAATAACCTTCTAAGTGTGATTAAGTAGATTCCGCATACTTAATCATATTCATTCAAAGTATCACATACACTCGTACTAAAGGACTAACATCTTCAATAGTGAATCGAAGCATCCTCTCAATTGGTATCAGAGCAAGGCTGATATCTTTGATTTAGAAGAAGAAGAAGAAGAAATGGACGTTGAATCTATTCAGACGAATGTAGCTGCAAAACTACCCATGCTTAAACAGAATGAGTTTGAGATGTGGAGGCTGAGGATAGAGCAGTATTTCCAAGTGCAAAACTATGCACTTTGGGAAATTATTGAAGATGGAAACTCTTACTAGCCTACAACCACTACATCAACAGTGGAAGACAAAGTGGTGACAACTCTGCAGCTCCACCCAACATCTGCACAAGACAAAATAAAGAACAAAAATGACCTAAAGGCAAGAAGCATGCTGATGATCACCATTCCCAATGATCAACTTTTAAACTTCAGCAGGTTCAAAGATGCCAAGTCATTATTTGAAGCTATTGTTTCCAGATATGGTGGAAATGAAGCCACCAAGAAAACCCATAAGACTCTGCTCAAGCAGCAGTTTGAAAACTTCTCCTCTACCAACAATGAATCCCTTGACCACATGTTTAATAGGCTTCAGAATATTGTGAGCCAACTCGCTATTCTTGGGGTTGAAATACCTCAAGAATATTTAAACTCAAAATTTCTAAGAGGCTTCCCAGAAGAGTGGGCTATACATGTTGTTGTCTGGAAGAACAAGCCAGACCTTGACACCATGGAACTAATAGACTTGTATAGCAACTTTAAGATTGTGGAACAAGATCTGAAGAATAATGGATGTACTAGTTCTAACACTGGGAACATGGAATTTATGTCATCTCCTAGTACCTCAAATCCAAGTGAAGAGGTTAAAGTTGTTGATGGTGTTGGTGCTGCTAGTTCATCAAGTAGTACCATGGGTATTTTGGATGAGAAGACTTGTTGTGCTTTTCTCACAAGTCAAAATGATGGGTCCATGCTCACTTATGAAGACCTCCAAGAGATCAATGATGATGATCTAGAGGAAATGGACCTAAAATGGTAAATTTCTCTTCTTAGCATGAGGGCTAATAAGTTCTATCAAAGGACGGGGAAGAAGCTCACAATCAGCAATAATGATACTACTGGTTTTGATAAGTCAAAGATAGAATGCTATAACTGCCACATGATGGGGCACTTCTCAAGAGAATGTAGAAGGCCAAGGCAGCAAGATAGCAAGAATAGAAGTTTTGGAAGCAAATCCAAAACAGTGGAGGTTTTTGAGCCAAACTCAAAGGCTATGGTAGCTATTGATGGGCTAGGTTTTGATTGGAGTTTCATGGCTGATGAAGAAGAAGATTCTTCACAGATGGCACTCATGGCTTTCTCTACTGAGGTACAAAATCATAAAGTTTGTTCTAATACTTGCACAGCTCTTTCAGAACTACAAACTTTAATCAAACATAATGATGACCAAAAGAAAGTCTTAAGCAAAACTCAACAAGACTTAGTAGATTATAAATGTGGTTTAGAATCCCTAGAGAAGCAGATCATTCACTACAAACAAAATGAATTTGCTTTTTCTGATGAAAAAGCTCTTCTTAGACAAGACATATTCTTTAGAGATGTTGAAATTAAGCTATTGAGAGATGCTTATGATAGGATCAAAAAGGAAAAGGGAAACATTCACTTAACTGTAGAAACACTAGAACATGCTTCTAGGGGTGTTACCAACATGATTGAATGTCAAGTGATTAATAGAGCCAAGTCAGGGTTAGGATATAATGCTGTCCCACCCCCTTACAGAGGAATCCCTAAACCTCCAGGGATTGACTTAGAGCATTCAGGCTTAGCTGAATTTCAACAACCTGAGCTACAATATGGTGTACAGCAAAAAACAAAGCTAGTTTTTGATGAACCTAAGAAAGTAAGTAAGAGTTTAAGTAAAACTTCACTTCCTGAGGACAAGGTTTCCTCTGATAGAAGATCAGATAGAGTAGTCATTGAGGACTGGATATCTGATGATGATGAAGATGAACAGGTTATGTCTAAACCTGAAGTGGTTAAGAAAGCAGGAACAAGTGTTCCTAAGATAGTCAAACATAATACTGATAGGCCTAAAATCAATGTTAAACATGCTAGGCAACCAGTTAGATATTGTGAACAATACAGAACCACAAACAAGCCCAAAGGCAACCAAAGAAATTGGAATGGCCTCAAGTCTAACCAACTAGGTGATGACTTTGACTTCTATAACAAAGCTTGTTTCATTTGTGGAGAATTTGACCATCTTGTAGCTTTCTGCAACCAAAGGGTATCTGGTTATTCCAAAACGAGGGTGAATCTAAAAAGGCAAACACCTAAAAGTCACTCTAATTATACAAGAACCACACCCAGAGCAGTTTCATCAAAGTCTGGAACAAAAGCAGTTTCTACTGCTAGACCAAAAGATTCTACTTCTAGACAAGCAGTTTCTACTGGCAGACCTTTTGACTCTGTTTACCCTAAACAAGCAGTACAAAGTGCAAAAACATCTTACAAACATGCACAAACAACTACTAAGAGACCTTTTCCAACAAAAGCAGTTTCACTAAAACAAATTTGGAAACCGAAGGGTTCTACTGCTAGGGAAAATAAGGCCAATGTTGTTAAGGCCTCAGCATGTTGGATTTGGAAACCTCTCAAATCCAATGGTGCATCAACTGTTCTCAAGAGATTTAGTTACATTGATGCACATGGCAAATCCAAGTCAGTAATGGCTTGGGTTCCCCAAGGAAACTAATTTCCTTATTTGTGTGCAGGAACATTCACCAACAGATCATGAAGATCAAGGCTATTCAGATAGTGGGTGTTCAAGGCACATGACAGGCAACATGTCTTATCTTTCTAACTTTCAATCATTAGATGGAGGAGATGTTAACTTTGGAGCTGGTATTGGTGGCAAGATTACTGGTAAAGGTACTCTTAAAACTAGTAAATTAGATTTTGAAGATGTGTACTATGTACAAGAGCTAAAGTATAATCTTTTTAGTGTCTCACAAATGTGTGACAAAAAGAACAAAGTTCTTTTTACTGACACTGAATGTCTTGTACTTTCTTCTGATTTTAAGATGCCTGATGAAAGTCAAGTACTTCTTAAAATTCCAAGAAAGGGCAACATGTACAGTGTTGATATGAAGAAGATTGTTCCTAAAGAGGCACTTACTTATCTAGTTGCAAAGGCCACATTGGATGAATCTATGAAATGGCATAGGAGGCTTGGTCACATTAACTTCAAAACCATAAATAAGATTGTTAAGAATGGTTTGGTAAGAGGTTTACCTCAAAAACGATTTGAAAATGACCAAACATGCATTGCTTGTCTTAAAGGCAAACAACATAAAGCCACTTGTAAGCCCAAAATTTTTAACTCTATTGATCAATCATTGTTTATGCTTCATATGGATTTATTTGGACCTACTTCTGTTAGTAGCCTAAAGCATAAAAGATTTTGTCTAGTTATTACTGATGACTATAGTAGATTTACATGGGTATTCTTTTTAGGTTCTAAGGATGAGACTTCTAGCATTCTTAAAACATTCATTACAGAGATAGAAAACCTAGTAAGCAAAAGAGTAAAAGTCATTAGATGTGATAATGGGAAAGAGTTTAAGAATAGAGTTATGGATGACTTCTGCAAAGAAAAAAGTATTAGGAGAGAATTTAGTGTAGCTAGAACTCCTCAGCAAAATGGAGTTGCTGAAAAGAGGAATAGAACACTCATAGAAGCTGCTAGAACCATGTTAGCCGACTCTAAGTTTCCTATCACTTTTTGGGCTGAAGCAGTTAATAATGCTTGCTATGTTCAAAATAGGGTTTTGGTTGTCAAATCTCACAATAAGACATCATATGAGCTTTTTAGAGATAGAACTCCTGTAATAGGATTTCTTAGACCTTTTGGATGTCATGTGACAATTCTGAATACCTTAGACCATATTGGAAAGTTTGATGGTAAAGCAGATGAAGGATTCTTAGTTGGATATTCTCTTAATAGCAAAGCTTTTAGAGTATACAACTCAAGAACTAGAAGAGTAGAGGAAAACTTGCATGTGGAATTTTTATAGAATAAATCCAATGTAGCAGGTCAAGGTCCTAATTGGCTATTTGATCTTGAGACACTAACCCATTCTATGAATTATGTGCCTGTTGTTGCCGAACCAAATGATTTTTTAAGTTCACAAACAACAAATGAGGCAGGGTTAGAAAAGGAAACAGATCAAGATTGTTTATGGATGCCAATAAGTACCTGTGTGGCTTCAACTTCAAAAATTGATGAACCTTCTTCTGATGAAGCTAAAGAAGGGATTGAAGATGAAAACAAGGAAGATGGAACAAAAGAACAAGAGAATGTTTCTACTGAGAATAGTACTGCTGAGATAGAGCATTCTACTGCTAGGCTTAATTTTTCTACTGCTGAGCCAAAGGTTTCTACTGTTGGCCCATCAGACTCAAATGAAGCAGATTTCTCAGATGAAGAGGTGGATTTCAATAATCTCCCACCTAACTATCAAGTTCCTTCTTCACCACACACAAGGATTCACAAAGTCCACTCCCTGGACAATGTGATTGGAGATGTATAATCAGGGGTGAAGACAAGGCAACAACTGATGTCTTCAGACCAACAAGGGCTTCTTGATGCCCTTTATGCTTCAAAGCAGCATGAGTTTTCCAACTCTTGCTTGTTTGTATGTTTTCTCTCTCAAGCAGAACCAAAGAACAATCTTAAAGCCCTAGATGATTCAAGCTGGGTAGAAGCTACGCAAGAAGAGCTTCTTCAGTTCAAGATTCAGAAGGTTTGGGTGCTAGTTGATTTACCTAAAGATGAAAAGGTAATTGGCACTAGATGGGTTTTTAGAAATAAAAGGGATAAAAGGGGCATAGTGATTAGGAATAAGGCTAGATTAGTAGCTCAAGGGTATACACAAGAAGAAGGTATAGACTATGAAGAGGTTTTTGCTCCAGTAGCAAGGATTGAAGCCATTAGGTTATTTTTGGCTTATGCTTCATTTATGGGCTTCACAGTTTAACAAATGGATGTCAATAATGCTTTTCTATATGGTACTATTGAAGAAGAGGTATATGTCTCACAACCTGCTAGGATCCTAGACACACGATTAAGGTGGTTAAACCTTGTAACTTTGTGTGTATGATATGTTGTGTTAAAATGATTAAGTGCGCGGAATTCACTCAACCAAACTTAGAAGGTTGTGTATGTTATGGAAATGGAATTGTTATGTTTGTTAGTTAGCAATGAACACATAAAGATTATCACCAAACGATTCAATATTATTAAAGATAATAATATGAGTGATCTTGAAATATCACTAGGGTTACAACCTTGAATCTTAAGTTTTTCTAACTTGTTAAGTTTTTGTGTTTGTTCTTATCTAACAATTATATGTTCTTGCAATAACATATGCATGGACACTTGACTAACACTCTACACTAATATCACAACTAAGATCTCTTTTATAGTCCAAGAGATCTTTACATATTGCTTAAAGTCTTAGCCAACTTACTTTGTTAACTTATCCTTTTGAGTGTCAGTATATAAGATACAACATGTATCTATGTATACAACTTGTTAACTAAGCACATGGGGTAAGATATTATCTACCGTAAATTGTTGACCAAAATACAATAAATATCTTTTTGATCTTATCCACTCAGCAGCAGAATGTTCACTATCGGCAGCAATGAGTTATCGCTAGCAGCAGGAACAAGTATCATTAGCAGCAGGATCAACAACAGCAGAATGCTAAGCCGAACAGCAGAATCATTTATCAATAACAGCAGAATGAAATGTTCTAGCAGCAGGAACAACATTAACAGCAGGAACCATAATGCACTAGCATCAGAATTACACTTAGAATATTTTTTGGATTAGAACCCGATATTAGACATCTTGAATATTTAATTCGCAACAATCCTCCCCTAAACATGTGAATCCTTTCAACATGTTTCTGAATTAAGTCATGGATTGAAGATCTTTCAAACACTTCTGTTCTTCAAGATTGAATATCTTCTCAGTAATTCATCTGCTTCGCTCTTCTTTGACTTTAACAATATCAAAACATATTGAACCAATCTTGGACTAAAAGATGGTGCAATTTCCTTGGATGGAGGAATTATAAGAGGCAATGATGCTGTGTATCTTGGATGCTTGTTTCAACAAGTGAAATCATCTAACCAGCATGTCTTTGAAGTGAAATTGAAACTTTTCTTCGTTTGACCTAGATAGAACTTTCTCCTTTGGAATGCTTCATCCCTTTTGAATACTCCAGAATAAGCTCTATTCTTGTCATTTTCAACCTCCTCATCATCTTGTATGCTCTTGTCTTCTCCTTCCTTTTATTGGATTATCTTCCTTTTCTGGGCCATTATTTCCTCCCCTGAGATTGTTACCTCCCCTGAAGCAAATAACTTTTGTTTCCTCCCCTTGTTTGGAAGATCTCACTATGTACCAAAATATATCTTTCCTTATCATCTGATCCAGCATTTAAAACTTGTTGTCAGACAATGTTGTACATTAAGCCATCAATTCCTTAAGAGTTTAAGTTACTGCCCTCATCACTTCTAGGTGTGTTAACTCCTATGAGAGGTGAATCAGTGGACATTTTGATTCATGATCCATCAATGGATGGTTTTTGTGAATCTCTTGAAAATCCTTTTAAGAAACCTTTTTGACTTAGTAGTATGTTCATGATTTTAGAATTGAGAAATCATACTACTTTCAACCATTTTGAAGGGATCAAGTGTATAACAGACACTTAATCAACATTTCGGTTTAAAGCAACCTCTGGTTGTGTGAGAACCAATATTTTTCAGTTATAAATAACTGCCTGTGTAAAGATAAACCTATTCAAAAGGCTTTCTTGACAGGGTTTCTAGCTCATAGTAATTGTTGCCTCTAACACAAGTGTTAGATTCACTTTTACTAGCTGTTCTTTCTATCAGATGTCCTCAGACTTGCACATTATACTTAAAAGTATAAAATGATAGAAAGTGAGTTGCATCAGTTACTATCTGATCAACTAAGTCATCAATTCAATGTGAAATGTCATAACTAGATTTCAAGAAAGAAGTTTTAAGGAGCTTTAAATTCCCAAACTCAGTCCATCATAAACCTATTATGGTCAGCAGCTAATATCTCAATTCTGTTGTTTCCATTTCACTTGAAACATCCTTTGTGTTTACATATTCATACCTGAAATTGTTAGTCTAAAACCAAAAGAACAAAATACAAAGTACTTTTCTTGCATTAGTATAATCATAAGACCAACTTTATGAATAACACAATTTAAATTTGTACTAGTAGCACAAACTTTTGTAATAACAGCAGTATTAGATAAATCAGCAGCAACAACAAAAATTTATTTACAAAAACACATCATATTGAAAATTTAAAGATTAAGCATTCCAATACTTGCTACCAAGTACTGAAACCTTGAAACATCAAAAGCTTTTGTTAGCAGATCTGCAAAATTATGTTCTGAAGAAATTTTAAGAACTTGAATTAATCTTTTCTCATTGCAGTCTCTTATAAAGTGATGTCTAATTTCAATGTGTTTTGTTTTAGAATGTTGCACTGGATTTTTAATAATACAAATTGTACTAATATTATCAATATGAATAACAGTGTTTAAGAAATTGTACCCATAATCAAGGAGTTGGTTTTGAAGCCATAGAACTTGACTAGAGCAACTTGCAGCAGCTATATATTCAACTTCAGTTGTTGAATTTGCCACACTTGTTTGCTTCTTACACTGCCATGAGACAAGTCTACACCCAAGGAATTGACATCCTCCAGTTGTTGACTTTCTGTCCAAGCTAGCACCAGCATAATCACTATCCGAATATGCTACCAAGTCAAAAGGAGATTCCCTAGAATACCATACACCCAACCTTTGTTGACCTTTGAGATATCTAAAAATTCTCTTGACTGCAGTTAAATGAGAAACCTTTGGAGTAACTTGAAATCTTGCACAAACACAAACAGGGAACATGATATCAGGTCTAGATGATGTAAGGTACATCAAAGAGCCTATCATAGATCTGTAAGTGTGTACATCTACACTCTCTCCATCTTCATCTTTCAGAAGGTGCTTTTCTACGTCCATTGGTGTGCTTGCTATTTTTGAATCAACAAATTGAAATTTTCTAAGAATCTTTGCAACATATTTGTCTTGACTAATAAATATGCCTTCAGATGATTGCTTAACTTGCAAACCTAAAAAGAATGTATGTTCTCCCATAGAACTCATCTGAAACTTATCTTTCATAAGCTTCTCAAATTCTAAACACATATCTTTCCTAGTAGATCCAAAGATAATGCCATCCACATACACCTGCACTAACAGAAGATCCTTCTTGTGTTGTTTGATGAACAGTGTCTGATCAATCTTTCCTTTTTGAAATCCATTTTCTAATAAGTAGGAAGCTAGTGTTGCATACCAAGCTCTTGGTGCCTGACGAAGGCCATATAGAGCTTTCACTACTCTGTACACTTTGTTTGGATGTAATGGGTCAATAAAGCCTGGAGGTTGTGAAACATACACCTCTGGTTCAATTTTACCATATAAAAATGCACTGTTGACATCCATTTGGTAGACTGTGAAGCCTAAAAATGAAGCATAAGCTAGAAACAGCCTAATTGCCTCAATCCTTGCTACTGGAGCATAAACCTCATCATAGTCTATCCCTTCTTCTTGTGTGTACCCTTGGGCTACTAATCTAGCCTTATTCTTGATCACTATTCCTCTTTCATCCCTTTTGTTCTTAAAAACCCATCTAGTGTCAATTACCTTCACACCTGTAGGTAAATCAACTAGCACCCAAACCTTTTGAATCTTGTACTGAAGAAGCTCTTCTTGCATAGCCTCTAACCAGCTTGAATCATCTAGGGCTGTAAGAATTATCTTTGGTTCAGCTTGTGAGAGAAAACATACAAATAAGCAAGAGTTTGAAAGCTCATGCTGTTTTGAAGCATAAAGGGCATCAAGAAGCCATTGTTGATCTGAAGACATCAATTGTTGTCTTGTCTTCACACCTGACTGTATATCTCCAATCACATGTTCCAGGGAATGGACTTTGTGAATTCTTATTTGTGGTGTAGAAGGAACTTGATAAGATGGTGGAAGATTACCCAAATCCACCTCATTATATGAGAATTCTGCTTCTTTTGTTTTTGAAGGGCCAGCAGCAGAGTCATTTGGCCAAACAGCAGAATCAGTAAGCTTAGCAGCAGAGTGCTCTGGCTCATCAGCAGAATGACCAGCAGGAACAGAGACACTACCAGCAGCAAAAAAAATACTACCAGCAGAAACATTTTGTTGTTCCTGAGTTCCGTATTCTTTACTTTCATCTTCAACACCTTCTTTAGCTTTACTAGAAGAAGATTCATCAGTTGTCGAAGTTGATTCCACAATTGAACTTGACCATATTGGCATTATCACATCATTTTGATCTTTCTCTAACTCTGCCTCATTTGTTGTATTAGAACCTGCAAAATCATTAGTTTCTGCAACAAAAGGCACATAATTCATTGAATTTGTTAGATACTCTAGATCAAATAGCCATTTTGGTCCTTGACCTTCTACATTGGATTTGTTTTCTAAAAATTGCACATGTAGATTTTCTTCTACTATTTCTTTTCTTGTGTTGTAAACTCTAAATGCTTTGCTATTAAGAGAATAACCAAAAAAGAAACCTTCATCTGCCTTACCATCAAATTTTCCTAAATGGTCTAAGGTATTGAGAATTGTCACATGACATCCAAAAGATCTAAGAAATCCTATTGCAGGAGTTCTACCATTAAAAAGTTCATATGATGTCTTATTGTGAGGCTGAACAACTAAAACTCTATTTTGAACATAACAAGCAGTGTTGACTGCCTCTGCCCAAAAATTTATTGGTAGCTTAGAATCAGCTAACATTGTTCTAGCAGCTTCAATTAGTGTTCTATTCTTTCTTTCAGCTACACCATTCTGTTGTGGTGTTCTAGCAACACTAAATTCTCTCTTAATACCTTTTTCTTTGCAGAAGTCATCCATAACTCTATTCTTAAATTCTGTCCCATTATCACATCTAATGACTTTCACTTTCTTGCTTACTTGGTTTTCTATCTGTGTAATGAAGTCCTTAAGGATGCTTGATGTCTCATCCTTAGCGGCTAAAAAGAAAACCCATGTAAATCTACTATAGTCATCAGTAATAACTAGACAATATCTCTTATGCATTATGCTCATTACTGAAACAGGTCCAAATAAGTCCATATGTAGCATAAACAAAGACTGATTGGTAGAGTTAAAAATCTTGGGCTTACAAGTGGCTTTGTGTTGTTTGCCTTTTAGACAAGCAATGCATGTTTGATCATTTTCAAATCTTTTGTGAGGTAAACCTCTTACCAAACCATTCTTAACAATTTTATTTATGGTTTTGAAGTTAATATGACCAAGCCTTCTATGCCATTTCATTGATTCATCCAATGTGGCCTTTGCAACAAGACAAGTTAAATTCTTTTTAGGGATAATGTTCTTCATGTCTACACTGTACATGTTGCCCTTTCTAGGAATTCTAAGAAGTACTTGACTTTCATCAGGCATCTTAAAATCAGGAGAAAGTACAAGACATTCAGTCTCACAGAAACGAACATTATTCTTTTTGTTACACATTTGTGAGACACTAAAAAGATTATAATTTAGCTCTTTTACATAGTACACATCTTCAAAATCTAAATTTCTGGTTTTGATTGTACCTTTACCAGAAATTTTGCCACGAACACCCCCTCCAAAGGTAACATATCCTCCATTGAAAGCTTCAAAATCTGAGAGATAAGACATGTTGCCTCTCATGTGCCTTGAACATCCACTATCTGAGTATCCTTGATCCTCTTCCTGATCATTCGAATGTTCCTGCACACAAATAAGAGTGTTAGTTTCTTTTGGGGATCCAAGCCATTACTGACTTGGATTTGCCTCTTGCATCAATATAATTCAATCTTTTAAGGACAGTTGATGAAACATTCACTACAACAAAAGTGGCTTTTTAGGACCCTTTGTGTGGGACGCTATGATAATGGAGTCCTAAAAAACTGTTTAATAGGACATATGAGCATTTAGGGTCCTTTTTAAATATTTGCTACTTAGGCAATGTCCTAAAAAGTTATATAATAGGATGGTCGATGATTTGGGGTCCTATTATCATATACCTTAATAGGACGCTTAAAATATGGATCCTAATAAATTACTTTATAAGACATTTAGTTGTTGGTGTCCCATTATGTGATAGTGTAATACGACACTTGATCACTAGATGTCCTATTATCATATACCTTAATAGGACGCTTAAAATATGGATCCTAATAAATTACTTTATAAGACATTTAGTTGTTGGTGTCCCATTATGTGATAGTGTAATACGACACTTGATCACTAGATGTCCTATTATGACATAACCTTAATAGGACGCTTAAAATATGGATCCTAATAAATTACTTTATAAGACATTTAGTTGTTGGTGTCCCATTATGTGATAGTGTAATACGACACTTGATCACTAGATGTCCTATTATGACATAACCTTAATAGGACGCTTAAAATATGGATCCTAATAAATTACTTTATAAGACATTTAGTTGTTGGTGTCCCATTATGTGATAGTGTAATACGACACTTGATCACTAGATGTCCTATTATGACATAACCTAATAAGACATAATAGGACACTTGAGTTTTGAGTCATAAGACATCAGTTAGTTAAAACGCTTATTCACAAAAAGTTTTATTATAGCAAAATTTAATAGGACCTTTGACACGTGGGTATTATAACGTTAACCTTTATAGGACGCTTATGTACAATGGTTTTATTATTGTACACCATAATAGGACATTTCATTTTTGAGTCATATAACATCATTTTTTTAAAACGATTATTTGCAAAAGTTTTATTATAACAAAACTTAATAGGACCATTAAAGGATGCATATTCATTATGGTTTTATTACAATACACCATAATAGGACACTTGATACATAAGTCATAAAACATTAATTATTTAGAACGCTTATTCGCAAATGTATTATTAAAACATAAGTTAATATGACAGTTGATACTTGGGTACCATAGATTGATACTTGGGTACCATAGATTGATACACCTGTGTCTTTTAACATTAACCTTTATAGTACGCTTATTTGTTGTGGTTTTATTATCATACGCCATAATAGAACACTCCTTATTATGTGATAGTGTAATACGACATTGCATCTGGTGCAAGAACGTATGATGTGCAATACATATGACTTACTTAGGTGTGTACTATAAACTCATACACTTAAAAATGCATATTAGGTGACTAATGCTTTTCATAACATGATGCTCAAGTTCAAGATTAAAAATAAAAAATAGATCCGACTCAGGCTAATGACACACACAAGCCCTACTGGTATAAGTAAAATCTCAGAATAATAATATCATTCAGCTTTTAAATCGGCCAAGCTGGTACATTCAAGGATTTGATAAATGAGAACATAAGCTTTCAACCAACAATTTGAGCAGAAATCTCTTGATAGAAAAAACACTTAAACTTGCTAAAGTAAAAAGAAACATACGAACTACTATCAAACTACACCATACTTTTCAGACTCCTGAGAATACAAGTTCAAAACTGCATACTGAATCAAAACAAGTAAAAGAGAGACGAGCTTATCGCCTCTTCGACACACCAACAGTCTTTCCCCTGTGACCAGTGGTCTTTGTATGCTGTCCACGAACTCGGAGACCCCAATAGTGACGAATCCCATGGTGACTCCTGTTAATAGACCAATACAAAGAAACCTTAATGCCAACATAAATATATCAAGATGAAATTAAGCAATAAAATAAGCAGTTAAATTAAGCTATAAAAAATAAATAAAAATACAAGTAACAAGATTAGCAACAATCATACAAAGCCTTAAAAGCACTAAACATATGCTGACCACAGGAAAATTCACAAATTAAATCAAAGTACTTATCAGCTTAAGCATATGCTGACCAGACAATAAACCTTTTTCAAAAGCTCCTAGAGAGCTTAATACTTAACCAAATTCAAATCCAAAAGCTGCTATGGAAAGCTTATCACCTCAGGAATGTTTTACCTCCAAGAAATCACTAGCTTATGTGTCTACTCTCTATTGTGCAAGCTTGTGAAATAGGCTTAACAACTGTGATACAGGGGAACTATTCAGCAAACACTCAATTTCAAAAGCACTTTCAAAGGCTTAAATCAATTCCAAATTTCAAAATTCTTTTTGCAACTTGAAAACAACCTGGAATAATTTTCAAAACAACTTTCCAATTGTATTTTGAATAAAAAATGAGGCCTGTGCACCTCTTTGAAATCCTGACCAAAACAGACAATAAGAAACTTTTTGACTTTTTGATTTTTGAACAAATGTTGACTAAATCCAAATTATACTACTCCTAAGTGCTTATACTAGTTATATTAAGCTGTAATTGAACTAATTTAAGCTAAGTTAACTAGATTTGAACCTATAAATCTAATATGGCCTACTGAATCAAAATACTAAGCTGATTATGAGAGATCAAAGATGATTTTGACTTTCTGCTTATATTACCAACCCAACTGACTTTAACTAACCTATATTACCTTAACTATTTATGTTTATGCAGATTCCAAAACTTATCAAGCAAAATAACCTATAAATTTAGCGCAAACCAAACACCCCTTTTACCACTGACTTACACTAACTCAACCTTAATCATTCCACAAACATCAACCATAATCACCCAACTCAGTCCCAAATGATAAAACAACCTCAGTTAAACAGCAAACAACAACAACAACTCAGCAAATTCAGAACTCAGATTGAATCAAATCACCACAGTCAAATCCAATATTCAAATATATGATTCAATAATGAACAACAAGCATCAAATCATATCAAATATAACTAATGAACATCAAAATAAGTAGAAACATGCAAATTATCAGATCTATTCTAGTAATTGAGTGGAACCATAAAAATAGTGATGAGGGTGTGTAGTTATTATGTTGGTCTTCTAAAAAGTACGGAGTAGCTAGCTAAAAAGTTAAAATTACCTAAATTTAAAGCAAACTAGATGACTAATAATACACTAAAATGACAACTAAGCCACAATAGGGGAAATAAGAACTGTTAAATGACAAAAGAAGATAAAAAGAGGGATTATTACTATTTACCTAATTGAAATCATGAAGCTTCTTCAACTGGATCTTCTTCATCGGCAATAACTAAGTCATTGTTGTCCACAACGGTTCCATCAAAACCACCTCTAACCAATTCAATATCCATTGTTTCGTCATGTTGAGGACCCATAAATGAGTCACCCTGCAAATGTGTTTCCACGTCATCAAGAATTGTTTGTTCATCCATGTCATAAACATGTCTAGGCGTTGGCGTGATCACAACTTGCCATCCTTTGTCAACACTATCTGCAACGTAAAATACTTGCTGTGCTTGAGAAGCTAGTATAAAAGGCTCGTTATGAGCCTTCAATCCTTCAAAATTCAATAGAGTAAACCCGTTTTCATCTTCTTTTTTCCTTGAACCATTCGAAATCCAATCACAATCGAACAAAACTACTTTCTTGTCAATAGCATACTCCAACTCAATGATATCATTCAAAACCCCGTAGTAAGTTACATCTCCCGTGATAGGATTGTTATCTGTAGCACTCGAGAAACTGTTTGTCATGGCCTGAAGCATAACCCCACTATTCTGTGTTTTCCTATTCTGTTCTACATATTTTGTGTGAAATAGGAAACCATTTATGATAAATCCCCTATATTTTTTCACAAACTCAGATGGACCACTTGCCAAGTTCCTTAGACTTTCTGTGATTCTGTGATCCCCTCTAGCATGTAGCTCCTCAACCTGAACAAAGGCAAGATGTGTTAATTGTTTTGTTATACACACGTGTATTAGTAGGTCGAAAATGCTATGTCATTATAATTATTTTCCAAAAGTAATAAACCTGTGTATATTCCTTACATGATCTTGAAACCACGACTCAAAAGTCTCACTATGTAAACGTTGAATGTCACGCTTACGTTTTCTCCGATTTTCATGTTGAACCATCGCCAGATGTTCACTGCAGTGTTAACAGATGATAATGATGATAACAACGACAACTATTAATCGTATTATATAATGTATGAAACTCACAACTAATATAATTACTTACGTTCGAAATTCATCAACTTCACTACAATTGAACAACACATATGAATGTGCTTTAGCCAAAATGTCAAGGTCCATTATTTCTACCTTTGTAGCACCAATCGGTCGACCCGCCATAGAAAAGATAGGTAAAACATCCTCATAACCATCGTCAGCATCATTTCGACTTGTCTTATTATGTACGGTCTCAACATCACTGGATAAGTACAATGAACAAAACGACACACACTCTTCAGCTAGATATCCTTCTGCAATGGAACCCTCCGGGTTATTCCTGTTTCGCACGTAATATTTTAATGTAGCTAAATACCTGAGATATCAAAAACAAGAATTTTAGATTCAATAATATTTGTTAATGAAGGTATTTACTGAAATAGTAATGTGCACCTCTCGATTGGATACATCCAACGGTAATGAACTGTCCCTCCTAATCTGGCCTCTGAAGCAAGATGAACCGAAAGATGAACCATGACATCAAAGAATGATGGCGGAAAAATCCTTTCTAAATCACAAAGTATTTTTCCAATCTCGGTTTCCATTTGAACCAAATCATTTGGATTAAGAACCTTTGAGCATAATTGTTTATAGTAACGACATAGCTTCATCACAGTATAGCGCACGTGCTTAGGCAACACATTTCGCAAGGCAATGGGAAGCAACTGCTGCATCAAAATATGGCAATCATGACTTTTAAGTCCAAACACTTTTGGAGGTTTTAACTCTACGCATCTTGATATGTTAGCTGCATAACCATCTGGAACTTTCACCTTCTTAAGCACACGACAAAAAATATCTCTCTCTTTTTTATCCATTGAGAAACAAGCAGGTGGCAAATAAACTTTGTTGTTATCTTGAACTATAGGATGAAGTTCATGTCTAATGCCCATTTCTTGTAAATCTAGGCGTGCTTTTATATGATCCTTGGTCTTCCCATCTAGGTTCATTAGCGTTCCAAGGACACTGTCACAAACATTCTTCTCAATATGCATTACATCTAGATTATGGCGTAGCAAGTTATGTTTCCAGTACGGTAACTCAAAAAAAATACTTTTCTTCTTCCAATTAAAAGGTAAATTTGGGTTGCTCTTAACAAGTTTTCCAAATTTAATTTCAAAACCATCTAACTCATCAAGTACTTCTTGTCCTCTTAAGCTACGGGGTTGCCTGTCTTGTTCTTCTGTGCCATCAAAAGAGTTTTTATCTCTTCTAAAAGCATGATCAGTAGGCAAATATCGACGATGTCCCATAAAACATTGTTTTTTGCCATGAGTCAAGCGTGTTGATTTTGTATGTTTATGGCAGTTAGGACATGCAAGTTTACCTTTAGTGCTCCATCCGGATAAATTTGCATAAGCAGGAAAGTCACTGATCGTCCATAACAAACAAGCACGCATCCGAAAGTTACTTTTTGTTGATGCATCATAAGTGTCTACTCCTTTAAGATCCCACAACTCCTGTAGCTCAACCACTAACGGTTCCATATAGACATCTATGTTATTCCCAGGAGCAGATGGGCCAGGTATAAGTAAAGTTAGAAAGAAATAAGGTTTCTGCATGCACATCCAAGGAGGTAGATTATATGGCGTCAAAACAACAGGCCATGTACTATGAGAAACACTCATTGTTCCAAAAGGGTTAAACCCATCACTCGCTAAACGAAGCCTGACATTACGAGATTCTTTGGCAAACTTATCATACTTAAAATCAAATGCTTTCCATGCTGGGGAATCTGCAGGATGTCTCAAGTAACCATCTTTCGTGCGACTCTCTTCATGCCATCTCATGGAGGCGGCTGTTTTAGATGACATAAATAACATTTGCAATCGTGGTATGAGCGGAAAATAACGCAACACCTTTGCTCCAATCTTCTTACATGTATCAGCTGTGGTTGACCCATCTGCAGAATCATCTTCACTTTCTTTATACCTTGACGTATGGCATATATCACATTCCGTTTTATTAATGTTTTCTTTCCAGTACAGCATACAATCATTAGGACATGCATCAATTTTATCATAACTAAGTCCCAACTCTCGAATTATCTTCCTTAGTTCATACAATGACTTCGGTATAGAAGCATCGGGGAAGGCTTCCCTCATTGTATCCAGCATCATGCTGAAACCATTATCACTACATTTCCCAACACACTTACCATGAAATAGTCTAATGATAAAAGAAAGAACTGATAACTTACACCCAGGATATAGTGGTTTCTTTGCCTCTCCCAACACTTTATAAAAATTTTTCGCCTTTAGGTTTGGCATACTCATACTTTCACTTTGTGTTCCCATGTCATCTTCTTGTGTGTCAACACCAAACCGATGGAAGGCATCATTCACCAACCCTTGCATGTCATCTTCAGCATCCAACATTGGAGCATCACTTGATTTGGAACTAAAAGGTGGAATTGTATAACCTTTCATAAACCTGACACATAGCAGATGTGTTCGAGCCTCCGCCCGATCTACCCATATCTGATTACCACAATCAATACATGGACATGAAATCTGTCCATTTTTACCCTCCTTATAAAATATATGATCAAGAAAGTCGTCAAGACCTTTTTTATATTCTTTGGTAAATCTTGGTAAAGACATCCAACTCGTATCCATCTTAAACCTAATTCAATTAACCACATAAAACCACATATAATTTCAACAAAAAGAAAGGGAGCCTAATTCAATTAACCACAGATTTTGTTTCATAAAAATTTAGCAAAAACAATTAGGGTTTTAATTATGAGGTATTACCTGCTCTTGATGATGTTGCTGATTTCCGGTTGTCGGATGTGAATTGATTGAGATGATGGTGAAGGTTGGGTTAACGAAAGATAGAGATGGGACGAGGGAAACTAATTTTAAATGGGAAGCTTGGGTTCCGTTGCGGGTTAACATTCATGCTTGGCGGATGAGGATTTGGACCATTTGATGGTTAATTGTGGCTTCGCTTATGGTGTTTGGAGTGGAATCAGCAAGTGGTGCAGGTTAGATCCGGTATTTGCTTATGTTTATGATGACTTACTTAGTTTAATGAAAGTCAATGTTCAAAAAAAAATGTTAAAAAGAAATAAACATTTATAGATATAAAACGTTAACTGATCTTCCATTCATAGATAATATTCATTTACAAAATACATTAACCATTCATGTACATTCACCAAACACTAAAACCACAAACATCCACACACCACAAACATCTACCCTTGATGATACCCAAAACACAAAAGAAATAGACCAAAGATACTAATCTTCGTCATCTGAAGATTCAGCTTCTTCAATCCTCTCCACCAACTGATCCTTCAACTCCAAGCTTCGAAGAGAGAGCAACAGTAGCTGGGCCATCAAATCAAGCTTCCTACGATCACATTGTTGGATTTCCATCAAACAATCGTGACCTGTAGAAGCAACAACATGGAAACGAGAAAAGTTTAGAGCAACCTCATCAATGGTCCTCGACTTTTTCTCTATGACCTCTCTCAGTTGACTGCTCTCTTCACCAATACGAGCAATGAAGTTGTTCTCTTCGACTTTCTCATGCAATATCAATACTTTGAAAGCATCAGCAAGTTTCCCGGTCTCTGTGGCTGCCTTCATTTCATCCAAATTTGGGGTTTCTGCCATTTGGGATTAGGGTTATTAGTTTGGTGGCTGTGAGATTAGATTAGGGTTAAGAGAGATTATCAAATGGGTATATATATAAAGATAATATGTGGCTGTGAGATGAATTGATAACAGAATCATAATTGCGGATGGAAGGATGCACAGTGATCACGTCAGAGATCCACCACAATATCAAGAAGAGTTTCCAAAGGCTTGAGGAACCAGACTCAAGTTTAAAATTCCTTTTCACCGTATGGCATACAAATGAACAAACACGATATGAAAATGAGGAAAACGTATAAAACATGTAGAAACGGTCTAAAACATGATTAAACGGCCGAGAACGTGTAAACACGGACTAAAACGTATAAAAACTGACTAAGAATTATAAGACGTAGGAAAACTGAGGAAAAAGTATGAAAAAACATGAAAATAATTAATTTTGCTTGTAGAATAAAATTTTGGGAAATTGTCGGTTGTTACACCTCGGAAAATAATTTAGTTGTTTACCTCTGTTATGACTCTATAACGGCCATGACCAGATAGACCGATCCGTTTAACATCTCGTGTATAACTATATCATCTCGGCTCATTCGTATAACTATATCATCTCGGCTCATTTGTATAACTATATCATCTCGGCTCATTCGTTTAACTATATCATCTGGAAAATAATTTAGTTGTTTACCTCTGGGAAATTGTCTCATGTATAACTATATCATCTCGGCTCATTCGTTTAACATCTCGTGAATAACGATATCATCTCCACTCATTCGTTTAACATCTCAGGTATAAGCATATCATCTCGGCTCATTCATTTAAGATCTCGTGAATAACGATATCATCTCGGCTCATTCGTTTAACATCTCATGTATAATCATATCATCTCGGCTCATTCGTTTAAGATCTCGTGAATAACGATATCATCTCGGCTCATTCGTTTAACATCTCATGTATAATCATATCACCTCGGCTCATTCGTTTAACATCTCGTGTACAACCATGTCGTCCTTTATGAACCTTAATGACGAATCTGTGATATTATTCCTTTTGCTATGAACCTTAATGTCGAATTCAAATCGTGAATTTCAAAAATATCCCACCTATCTTTGTAAATGGTTGTAATTTGAATATTATAAAATTTAATGAAACCGAACTAACCGAACAACCCGATAGTACACTTGGGTCATATGAACCGGTGATATTGCCTTGTTGTCATGGGGTACCATGTCCGTGTCATTGATGCACCAATGGCATATATGACTAGCGTGGTTGAGTGATGTTCCACACCATCCCTTATCTCTTACATGAGCTCAAGTATATGTTTGGCCACTATGTTATCTTCAGGGGAGTATGGATGCATCCTTTATCTGTTATCTATAGTTAGTGGATTATCTGTTATATGATATGATATGATATGTTATGTTTCTTGGCTCGTGGTGGATTACTGTCCTATCTCTCACTTTATCTTTCGGGTCAACTGGATGCGGATACGCTTTAACAAACATAGACCACTTAGGATAAATCCCGTCTGTAACAAAATAGCCACGTCTTAAATAACGCCCGCGTAAAACAAATGATCTAGCTGCTGCCGATCCATTTCGGGCAGTAACATACAACAGAGACTGATTAATTCAACACATTGATATTGTTGTTTGACCCGGGAAGTCGGAAAAACAAATGCCAAATCTACTTCATTTTTAGTTTCAAATACAATAAAATACCTATATATATATTATATATAGGTTAATATAATACATTTCATATACAATATATAATAAATTTCATATACATTTCAAATACAATAAATCTACTATTAATTAATTTAATTATAAACCCGCTTAAAATTTAGGCTTAATAAATATAAACACATTTCATAAAATACACTAGTATATCAAAATTTTGTGGAAAACTTACCCACCCACATTCATAAACCCGCTTAAAATTTTGGGGAAAAATTCGGATTAATAATAATGTTTTGGCGCTGCGAAAATCAAGCATATCTTTTCGGAAATCAAGTATTTGATTCGATTTTATTAATGGAAATCGTTTTTCACATACGGTTAAAATCTCAATTTCGTTTTAGGGTTCTAGTACGTGGGCTGCAAAACAAGATTGTGGGTTTTCACTTTTGATTGAAGATCTGACTCAACAGGTAATGGAAACCTTTCTTATTGTTATTATTATTGTTGTTATTATTATTATTATTATTATTATTATTATTATTATTATTATTATTATTATTATTATTATTATTATTATTATTATTATTATTATTATTATTATTATTATTATTGTTATTGTTATTGTTATTATTATTGGTATTATCATTGTTATACATTGTTATTGTTATACATTGTTAGTGATGAGTCTTAAGTGTGTGAAATGGTGGGTTCGGGTATGTGGTTGGTATTATCATTGTTTGGTTGACCTCATAAGTGACCTCATAAGTGATCATAAGTGCTGCTTATTTGTGCTGCTTATTTGTGGGTTCGGGTATGTGTTTGGTTGACCTCATAAGTGATCATAAGTGTGTGAAATGGTGGGTTCGGGTACAAGTTGTGTTCGGGTATGAGTCTTAAGTGTGTGTTTGATGAGTCTCATATGTGATCATAAGTGCTGCTTATTTGAGATATGGTACAAGTTGTATTTTAGTTGGCCTGTTTAATTTAAATGAATGTTGATATACCTGTGTAAAGTTGGGTCAAAGGATTTGGGTAGTGATAGTGATAGTGATTTGATATCAGTTTATAGCTAATGTATTTCATTCTGTGACATGTAACCGAAGGATTTGCGTCTATTTTTGTTTGTAGATAATGTATTTCATTCTGTAACATGTAACAGATAGTGATTTGATTTCAGTTTTGTTGTTCTCAAATGACTATTGTTCTTTGCAATCTCATAATAATTTTATTTGTTTTGTGCACATGTAATGGAAAATAACAGGATGCAACGCCAAGTCACCACGAGAAATACGAATGATTATGAAATGTCCAGAAGGAAAAATATTCAAGAAAACCAACAGAGATTAAAAGCTTTGGGAGTGAAAAATATTGCTAACTCTTTGACAAGTCTAGTACAGAGTGACAACACAAAGAAAAAGAAAAAGAAACCAACGGACACCGGTGAGAAAGATGCAGATTATATGTCTGGTTCAGACTTTCATGTTAATGCTGAGGAAGATAACCCACAAGAAGCGGCTACACAAAAAAATACAAAGGTACGAATAATAAATTTGGCTACTATATTTTCTTTATGTTTGTTTTCTAACAATTCTACTTGCATGAAACAGCATCGAAAATACATTGCTCCACAGTCCATGACTAGATATAAAAATTTAGCAAAAAAACGAATAGGTGCTCTGAATGTCTCCAGTGGCCTAACATCTTCAGAATCTCAATCGCAAAAGGGACAACAGATTGATACAGGGAGGGCAATACGTAGTAGGGTACAAGAGTCCGACCAAGTCCAAACGAGAAATGATCAACCAACTTCTGTCAAGAGAGGGAGATTAACTGCAACTTCGAGAAACTTAGTTGCAATTGACAACGATCATGACCACGGGGAGCGTGACTTGAGATCTGATGGTAACTATTTATAAATTTCAAATACTATATATATGATAATAAATTACTATTAAGTGTATATTCAGTTAACTGTTTTCGGTGCTTACTTTTTTTTTTTTTTTTTTTTTTTTTTTTTTTTTTTAATATAGATAACAATGAAGACCTTTATGATGTTGAAAATGATGATATCGAAGACATACCTATGAATGAAGATATTGAACAAGCTACTTCAGAAGATGATGTAGATAAATACATGGATGATTTGGAGAATGAGGATGATTTGGAGATTGTGAACAATTTAACAAATGACGGCGATGATCTAGTCGGAGAAGAGGTTAGAGCTGAGCTTTCTGAAAATGAAGAAAACCATGTAGTTACACAAGCTCGAAATGATACAGGTTAACATGGTCTACTTTATTGCATCGTTTTAAAAATCATATATCATATATTGTGTCATATAAGTAGATTATATAATAAAGTTAAATTAAAACAAGACAAAAAACAACGCTAAGATATTGCCTCCATTTCAAATTATTTAGTATTTTAAATGTATACGTATCTATTGTAAATCATGTTCACTTTTTGTAGGTCGGATTGTAAGCAATAAAAAGAGAGGACCAACACGTATGGCAAAAGTTTGGGCCCAAGAAAAAGGGGATAGAATTCCTATTTTAGTTAATGAACACGGACAACCTATTAACGACAAAAGTAGTCATCTGACTCATTTCATGGGAACCCTTTCAAGGAGTGGAAAGTATTGTCCGCTTTATAAACCATGGAATAAAGTTGCCGTCGAAAAAAAAAAGCTTTGCTTGAACTCTTAAAGGTACACAATGTTAAATTTGTATGTTAATGAATAAAGTATTTGTTTTCTAATGTGAGCTATTACATTTTTTAGACAAAATTTGATATTCCGGAAGCTGGAGAAAAATGGATATTGCAGTCATTTGGGCGGAAGGTGAAGAACTGGAGGGCAAGAGTTAAGGAACTCTACCATGATCCGTCTTTGTCAGTTAAGCAACAAATAAAATCTAGGCCAAAGCAAGTGCAAAAAAAACAATGGAAGAAGCTTGTGAAGTATTGGAATACAGAAAACACTAAGGTGTGAAATTCTCTTCCACTTTAAATAACATTAGTTAATTTCCCATTATGATATTTTAATTTCCTGCTGCAGAGTTTAAGTGAAAAAAACAAGGCGAATCGGGCAAAAAAGAAGATGATCCAAAGAACCGGTAAAAAAAGTTATGCTCGCAAAAGGGAAGAGTTAAAGGTAAGTGTATGGAGAAAGTGGGATTGTTAATGTATCCTGTCGATATCCACTTTTAATATTCATTTTCTTTTTATTCATACAGGCATCTTTGGGATGAGATCCAACTCGATTGGATCTTTTTAGTGCATGCTTCGCTGACAAAGATGGAAATACCAAAAATGAAGACACTGCAAAAGCGATTGTAAGTAATATGCTTTTATGTTTGCAAAAGTGTATTAATAGCAGAAGTTAAACACAATATGCTTTGTTCCGTAATACATGCTTTTCCTATATATTGTTCATGTTTATATAAAATGCAGGATGATATGAAACGACGTAGTGATAATCTGCCCAACGGTTCGATTGATAATCCTGGACCAGATGATATTTTTTCTACAGTTATGGGTAAAGATCGAAATGGTGATGCAGGCATGTATGGTCTAGGTGTTCGTGCTTCTGATGTTTGGGGTGTAACACCAAGTCGTTCAGCAATTCATATAGAAAACAACGAATTGAAGTCTAGATGTGGAGAACTTACTAGTGAAAATGAAAAGTTACGAGCCCAGTTATCAGAAAAGAATGGGTCGACGGATAGTTCCATTGTTCCACCTCTTACATCACAACATTCTCCTGTTGTAACCACTGAACCTCCACGCTTACGGGTATGTTCCTTTCTAGTTGTTATAGATTATTTTATCTTTGATAGCTAATGAACCTAGGCTACAAGCTTATGTATCAGTATTATGATTTAGAATGCTCATTTGCCTTTTAAATTTGTTAACTCAGTTATTAAGGGGTGTTTGGTTCTGTGTTGTTTCAACTGTGGTAGTTGCCTTTTCACTTGTTTATCTGCACACTCTGACCTCTTAGGTGATATTAGAACCAGTAAAACTATAAAACCAATGTTTGAACTACAGAAAGTCAAAATCAAATTACCTTCACTCTCACAGTCCACTGTTGGGACCTGTGAGGATCAAATCTCACCCACTTGGTCTAAATCTTGTTCATGTATCTTAAATTAGTGTTATCATAGCTTAAATAATCATAATTAGTGCATACGGATCAAACAAGTTTCATTAAAGTCAAAGTTTAAGTTCAAAATCAAAAAGTCAAAATGGTATGTTAGTCAGAAACTCCATACCTGCAGTATTACATCTGTTTAACCTAATACATGTGTGTTAACTATAAATTGATAAATGTTTGTTGAAAACTGAAATCTAGGTCGGGGATGAAGTTGTCCTTAAAAGCATTCTAAACTCAACCGAGACTGTAGCAAAAGGATGGCTGAGGAGCTTGAACCCAAATGATATTGTTGGTGGTGCAGAGCTTGGACGAGGATGGTGTGAGGTAAACGTTCAAGTACCAACAAAAAGAGATGAAATTTTGGTGAGACCCTATGGGTTATTTACCACAATTGAAGACTGTGTTGATGCAACCATAGCATGGCCTTGTCCCTTTATCTCGGTATGTCTTTGTTAATCTTGTGATACCAATAATTTTACTAACATGGACCTTAATGCTTATACATGGGTGTTCATTTGTAGGTGGCCCGTGAGGATTGAGAGAGATGATGCATGATGACCACGGACTAAGCTTCTTGTTGCGTTAATGTATTGTTTAATGTTAACAGACTTTATGTTAGATTCTGTCTACCTTATTTATGTTTAGTGCTTTTGTTATGACAATTGGTAATTTGAAATACAATTTCCTTTTATTCATTTAATATTTAGTTGATGTTTTATTCATATCGTAATAATATAGTGTGCATGGTGAAAATAGCGTACTATCATATGACTTGTCAGGACTTTTAAATTGTCCTATTAAACTTATTAACCGTCCTAACAATTAACTTAACATTGAAAAAGTGTCCTAATATGTTGTTATTAGGACGTTATTTAGGTTGTTAATAGACATTTTATACGACCAAAAAATTGGTTTCATAATCTTCTTTGAGATGTTAGAACCCTTTTCTTGGTCCTAAATTAGCTATAATGTTATATGATAAGCGTCCTAACAATTATCTTTTAAGTACGCTTGTATGTGTATCAAAAGATTAAAATTAGGTAACAACGTTTTACAACATTGTAAAAGTGTCCTAATATGTTGTTATTAGGACGTTATTTGCTTGTTCATATACATATTATGCGACCATAAATTTGGTTTCATAATCGTATTTGGGATATTAGGACCCTTTTCTTGGTGTTAAAGTAACTATAATGGTATATGATAACCGTCCTAAGAATTAACATTAAAGGACGCTTGTATGTGTATCAAAAGATTAAAAGTAGGTTACCACATGTTAGAACATTGGAAAAGTGTCCTAATATGTTTTTATTAGGACGTTATTTGTGTTGTTTATAGACGTAAAATGCGACCATAAAATTGGTATCATAATCTTATTTGAGTTATTAGGACCCTTTTCTTGGTTGCTAAAATAGCTATGATGTTACATCGTAAGCGTCCTAACAATACTTTTAGGACGTTTTTATGTGTTTCAAAAGATTAAAAGTAGGTAATCACATGTTAAAACAATGTAAAAGTGTCCTAATATGGTTTTATTAGGACGCTATTTGTGTTGTTCATAGACATATATTACGACCATAAAATTGGTTTCATAAGGGTTAGGACGCTTTGGACCTATTACAACCGCTCGAGATGAAACGCTTTCATCCTTGGTCCTATTAAATGAAAGGTCCTAAAAAGTACCATTTTATGACGCTTATGGGGGTCCTAAAAAGCCATTTTTCTTGTAGTGATTGGATTTAAGAATCCAACATGCTGAGGCCTTAACAGCATTTGCCCTATTTCCCTTAGCAGCAGAGTGAACCACACGCTTAGCAGCAGAATCTGCTAACTTTGTAGTTCTACCCTTTGGTTTCCAAACTTGTTTTTAGACCACTGCCTTTGTTTGAATGGGCCTTAGAACAGTTGTTGGTGCATGTTTAAAAAATGTTTTTGCACCCTTAGCTGTTGATTTTGGGTTAATAGTCATAAATGGTCGAGCAACAGAATGAACTTGTTTAGCAGCAGGATCCATTAGTCTAGCAGCAGGATCTGAGATTGAGCCAGACTTGTTTTTGACTACTCTGGGGTTTGTCTTCTTAAAACTAGAGTGAAATTGAGATTTAGGTGTTTGCCTTTTGTGATTCACTCTATGGTTTTCATACCCAGTTACCCATTGGTTGCAGAAAGCTGCAAGATGGTCAAAACTACCACATGTATAACAAGCTTTATTATAAAAAGCAAAGTCATCACCTAATTGGTTAGACTTGAGGTTGTTCCAATTCCTTTGGTTACCTCTGGGCTTGTTGGTGGTTCTGTATTGTTCACAATATCTAACTGGTTGCCTAACATGCTTAATGTTTGATTTAGGCCTATCAGTATTGTGTTTGACTACCTTAGGAACACTTGTTCCTACTTTCTTAACCAAAATAGGTTTAGACATAACCTGATCTTCTTCATCATCATCACTATCAGTTGTACAATCTTCAACAACTATAGTTTCTCCTTGCTTAGCAAAGGACACCTTGTCCTGATAAAGTAAAGTTTTATCTAAACTTTTACTTATCTTTGCTACCTTAAGGCTCTTACTAGCCTTAGAACCATATTCCATGATTGGTTCTTGAAACTCAGCTAAACCTGTATGTGCTAGGTCAACACCTGGAGGTGAAGGAACACCTCTATATGGTGGAGGGACAGTTTTGTAACCAACACCTGAGTTAGCTTTATCAATTACCTGAGCTTCCCAAATCTTATTCATTCCTTCTGAGGCATGTGCTAAAGTATCTATAGTAACTTTAACATTTTCTTTTTCAGTTTTGACTTCAGATAACTGTCTACTTTGATCATTAAGTAATTCATCTCTAAATGCTATTCCTCTTTTTAAAGCATTTAAGTCATCAGTAAATGTAGATTCATTCTTTTTAAAATGTTGAATCTGTTTTTCTAAAACTCCTACACACCTCTTATGATTAGCTAAATTATGAAGGGCATCAATTAACTCTTCTCTAAAAGCATCAAATCTCTTTTTAATGTCTTCATAATTTTTAAGATTAGGACATGAATTAGTACAAGTAGGAATGGTATCTACCTCTGAATCAGAAGAGGCCATTAGAGCAAATTCAGTGGCCATAAGAGCAGCATTTGGTGGTGCATCCTCTTCAGTAGCCATAGAGCTCCAATCATATCCAATACCATCAATAGCCAGCATAGCCTTTGGCTCTTCCACCAGTACTTCCTTATTCCTCTCTTGCTTATACCAAGTGTTCCTATTATCCTGCTTCCTTGGGCTTCTACCTTCTTTAGCAAAGTGTCCCAACCTATGATAGTTAAAACATTCTACTTTCTTCTTATCGAACCCAGCAGTATCATTACCATTTATGGTAATTTGCTTTCCAGTTTTCTGCCAAAACTTCTTAGCCCTCATGCTAAGTAAAGCAACTTGCCACTTAATATCCATCTCTTCCAAATCATCACCATCTACCTGCTCAAGGTCTTCATGATTTAGAGGAGAACCACTAGCTTGACTGGTTATAAAGGCATAAAATGTTGGATCTCCAAGTCCAGCAATATCCTTTTGTAAACTAGTAGAAGGACCACCATAAGTAACATTAGAAACACTTTCAACTTCATCTACCTCTTCTGAATGACTAACACTAGGAACTGATAAGAGTGCAGCATTCCCAGAACTAGTACCATAGTTTCCACCTCTCTTTAGACTTTGTTCAACAATTTTAAAGTTGTTGAACAAATCATTAAGCTTCATTGTTTCAATTTCTGGTTTGTTCATCCAGACAATAACATGAGTATGGAAATCAACAGGTAGACTTTTCAAGAACTTCATGTTGAGATCTTCCTTCTCAGTCTCAACACCCAACATAGCTAACTGACTGACAAGCTTGTGTAGTCTTGAAAATAGTTTATCAAGAGACACATTACTAAAATCAGTAAAATTTTCAAATTGGTGCTTTAGTAAAGTCTTCTGTGTCTTTTTGGTAGTTTCATTACCACCAAACCATGCACAAATCTCTTCAAAAAGAGTTTTTGCATCAAGATATTTGCTAAAAGATAACATCTGCTCACCAGGAATGGTCATAAACAACAAGTTTCATGCTTTCTGATCATTTCTCTTCTGTATCTTTTCATCATTGGAAACTGGTCCAGTATTTCTTTTTCTAACTGTTTTCCCTTCAACAAGAACATCTGAATAGCCTAAAGTGAAGGAATCACCATACTGAATTATGTCCCAAAGAGTGTAATCTTGAACCATAAAATATTGCTCAACTCTCATCCTCCATAACTCAAACTCATTGGGTTTGATCATGGGCAACTTTGCAGCAACATTTGTTTGAACATCTTGTACATCCATTACTTGTTTCTTTTAAAAACAACAACATCAACCTTAGCTCTGATACCACTTGCTAGGATCCTGGACACACGATTAAGGTGGTTAAACCTTGTAACTTTGTGTGTATGATATGTTGTGTTAAAATGATTAAGTGCGCGGAATTCACTCAACCAAACTTAGAAGGTTGTGTATGTTATGGAAATGGAATTGTTATGTTTGTTAGTTAGCAATGAACACATAAAGATTATCACCAAACGATTCAATATTATTAAATATAATAATACGAGTGATCTTGAAATATCACTAGGGTTACAACCTTGAATCTTAAGTTTTTCTAACTTGTGAAGTTTTTGTGTTTGTTCTTATCTAACAGTTATATGTTCTTGCAATAACATATGCATGGACACTTGACTAACTCTCTACACTAATATCACAACTAAGATCTCTTTTATAGTCCAAGAGATCTTTACATATTGCTTAAAGTCTTAGCCGACTTACTTTGTTAACTTATCCTTTTGAGTGTCAGTACATAAGATACAACATGTATCTATGTATACAACTTGTTAACTAAGCACATGGGGTAAGATATTGTCTACCGTATATTCTTGACCAAAATACAATAAATATCTTTTCGATCTTATCCACTCAGCAGCAGAATGTTCACTATCGGCAGCAATGAGTTATCGCTAGTTGCAGGAACAAGTATCATTAGCAGCAGGATCAACAACAGCAGAATGCTAAGCTGAACAGCAGAATCATTTATCACTAACAGCAGAATCAAATGTTCTAGCAGCAGGAACAACATTAACAGCAGGAACCATAATGCACTAGCAGCAGAATTACACTTAGAATATTTCTTGGATTAGAACTCGATATTAGACATCTTGAATATTTAATTCCCAACACAACCTCCAGGGTTTACTGACCCAGATCATCCAGACAAAGTGTACAAAGTAGTAAAAGCTCTGTATGGCCTTCATCAGGCACCAAGGGCTTGGTATGAAACACTAGCTTCCAACTTAATTGAAAATGGATTTCAAAGAGGCAAGATTGATCAGACATTATTCATCAAGAAGCACAAGAATGATCTTTTACTAGTGCAGGTGTATGTGCATGATATCATCTTTGGATCTACAAGGAATGAGATGTGTTTGGAGTTTGAGAAGCTTATGCATCATAAGTTTCAGATGAGTTCCATGGGGGAACTTACATTCTTTTTGGGTCTGCAAGTTAAGCAATCTAGTGAAGGCATTATTATTAGTCAAGATAAATATGTTGCAGAGATACTTAGAAAATTTCAATTTGCTGATTCAAAAGTGGCAAGCACACCAATGGACTCTGAGAAGCCACTTCTTAAAGATTTAGATGGAGACAATGTAGATGTACATACTTACAGATCTATGATAGGCTCTTTGATGTATCTCACATCATCAAGACCTGATATCATGTTCTCTGTTTGTGCTTGTGCAAGATTTCAAGTAACTCCAAAGGTTTCTCATTTAACTGCTGTCAAGAGGATTTTTAGATATCTCAAGGGTCAACCTAGGTTAGGTCTATGGTATTCAAGGGAATCACCTTTTGACTTGGTAGCATTTTTGGATAGTGATTATGCTGGTGCTAGCTTGGACAAAAAGACAACAACTGGAGGATGTCAATTCCTTGGGTGTAGACTTATCTCATGGCAGTGTAAGAAGCAAAAAATTGTGGCTACTTCAACGACTGAAGCTGAATATGTAGCTGCTGCAAGTTGCTGTCGTCAAGTCCTATGGCTTCAAAACCAACTACTTGATTATGGGTACAATTTCATGAACACTGTCATACATATTGATAATAGTAGTACAATTTTTATAATTAAAAATCGAGTGCAACATTCTAAAACTAAACACATTGAAATTAGACATCATTTTATTAGAGACTGTAATGAGAAAAAGTTGATTCAAATTCTTAAAATTGATTCTGATCACAACTTTTCAGATCTTCTCACTAAACTTTTGATGTTGGAAGGTTTCAGTACTTGGCAGCAAGTATTGGGACGCTTAATCCTCAATGATTTAAAACTATGTGTTTTTGTATATAAAATTTTTATTGTACTGCTGGCTTTATAAGTTACTACTGTTAGTGAAAAGTTTGTGCTACTAGTACAAATTTTTGTTTGTTAAGTTCATATTTGTTAGTCATACTATGATACTTCTATAAGACATATGCTTTGCATTTTGTTTCTTGGTTTTGGACTAACATTTTCAGGTATGAACATTGAGCACAAAAGAAGTTTCAAGTGAAATGGAAGCAGCAGAATGATTCTAGTTGCTAAAATAATAGGTTTATAATGGACTGAGTTTGGGGATTCTTAACAAAGGTTTACACCTAAGTTAATTAAATTCTTTAAAACTTCTTTCTTGAAACCTAGTTATCATGTTTCACATTGACTTGATGGCTCAGTTGGTCAGATAGTAACTGACTCAAATCACTTTCTATCATTTTATACTTTTAAGTATAATGAGCAAGTCTAAGGACATCTGATAGAAAGAACAGCTAGCAAAAGTGAATCTAATACTTGTGTTAGAGGCAACAATTGCTATGAGCTGGAAACCCTGTCAAGAAAGCCTTTTGAATAGGTTTATCTTTACGCAGGCAGTTATTTATAACTGAAAATATTGGTTCTCACACAACCAGAGGTTACTTTAAACCGAATTCTTGATTAAGTGTCTGTTACATACTTAATCCCTTCAAAATGGTTGAGAGCAGTATGATTTTTCAATAATAAAATCATATTCATACTGCTAAAAGTTTCTTAAAAAGGATTTTCAAAGAGGCTTAGAAAAACCATCAAATGATGGACAATGAGTCAAATGCCCCATAAATCACCCCTCATAGGAGTTAACACACCTAGAAGTGATGAGGGCAGCTAATTAAACTCTTAAGGAATTGATGGCCAACATGTACACTATTTTCTGAAAACATGTTCTCATTGGTAGATCAGATGATGGTGAGAGATCTTCCAAACAGGGGAGGAAATGATAAATCTCAGGGGAGGATAAATATTTTGGTACATAGTGAGAGATCTTCCAAGCTCAAGCTCAGGGGAGGAAATAAAACCCATAGGGGAGGAAGATTAACCAATAAGGGAAGGAAGTATGCTTAGGATTCATGGGAGGAAAACGATCCTACAATGGAAAAGACAAGAGCGTACAAGATGATGATTTGATAGATGCTGGGAATAAGCTTTTTCAGTTGATGGAAACTGGGAATAAGCTCTTCAAATGAAGAAAGTTCAAATGAAGATTCTGGAGTATTATATATATTCAGAAGGGATGAATCATTCAAATGGAGAAAGTTCTATCTAGGAGCTTTCAGTTTCAATTTCAGTTCACTACGTTTGTTCATCACTTGCAAAGGCATGCTGGAAGATGATTTCACTTGTTGAAACAAGCATCCAAGATACACAGCACCATTGCCTCTTATAATTCACCATTGCCTCTTATAATTCCTCCATCCAAGGAAATTGCACCATCTTTTATTCAAGGTATTGATTTTGTGTTCAAGACAAAGAAAGATGTTATTCTGAAAGAGTTTCACCGAAGGTAGATGAGTTAGGCAGATAGATATTTAATCTTGAAGAACAGAAGATAGCTTAGATCAAGAATCTGACTATAAAGTGTTTGAAAGATTCTCACAATCATAATTTAATTCAGAAGAAACATGTTGAAAAGGATTCACATGTTTAGGGGAGGATTGTTGGGAATTAAATATTCTGAAGATTAGTATCAGGAATTAAAGGTTTACAAGATCAGTTCTGCTCAAGGAAATACACTAAGTATCATTCTACTGCTAGTGCATTTCATTCTCCTGCTAGCGTTAAGATTCTGCTGCCGCAAACATTCTACTGCTAGTGCAACAGATACTGCTGCTAGATGGATAGGTGTCGAGTATTCTACTGCTGGTTGGATAAGTATACGAAGATATTTTGTACTAAAGTCAAGTATATACGGTAGATAATATCTTAGACAATGTGATCAGTCACCATGTGGTTTACACAGAGCAAGTTGTAAACACAGATACATGTTGTATCTTAATGACTGACACACTCAAACAAGTAGTTCGACAAGACTTATCATAATTGTAATGATCTCCTTTGTGTGTATAAAACGGAGATCTTAGACTAGATATTAAGTGTTGAAAATAAGTTTTCTTTGTAATAGAGATTCAAGGTTTTGTAACCCTAGTGATAGTGAAGACCACTCGTATTATTCTTGAATAATATTGAATCGTTTGGTGTTAACTTTCATTGTTCATTATCAAATTCAACAACCATCACTGTTCCATTTCCAATAACAAATAACCTTCTAAGTGTGATTAAGTAGATTCCGCATACTTAATCATATTCATTCAAAGTATCACATACACTCGTACTAAAGGACTAACATCCTCAATAGTATATCGAAGCATCCTCTCAGTATGTCCCAAGCCTCCTTTTCCGTCTTAGGGTTCTGAACGACCAGCCGTTGTTGAAGGTTTTTGGATAGAGTTGTAAAGATCCAAGTAATGATGATGGAGTCTATTGTCAACCATTCCGGTGTTGGAGGCGAGGGAGTGCTAGATGTGGCATCATTCTTAGAGACACTTAGGATGTGATCCAAAAGGTTGTATCTGCGACATAGGTTTTGAAAAAAATACACCCAAGATGAGTAATTCATCTCATCCACATCCAAGAAAACGGGAACACGGGACGTAAGGTTGGTGATAGTCATGAGTTTGTCCGAAAGGAGTATAGTCAGTGGTGCGGGATTGACAATAGTCATGGTGAATAAATGAGGGTGAGTATGTGTGTAACAGTTGGTTTAGGGTTTAGGGATGTTGTATGATTGTATGTAAATGTGGCTAGGTTTTTGTATTAAATGGAGTACAGTGAGGTGGGCGAAGTAAATAGACAGCAGCAACACACAAAAGGATGGTAGAGCAACAATTACGGTTGACTGGTTATCACAACTAGAACCAACGATCAACCCTAACAAACACCAATATTTGTCAATGGTTATTAAACAGGAACCAACGATCGACACTAACAATCAAACAAACACAAAGAAAAATAAGCGTCGACTGGTTATATATAAAAGGGCAAATCACTTGAAAATGTAGTTAACTTACCATTTTTATGGTTATATGTAGCCATCTTTTTTTTTTCTTCACTTTTTGTCAATAAACTTTCAAAACTCGACCTGTGTATGTACCGGGTGACCTGCTTGACCATTAACAGGTTGCCTATCCAGCAAACATTTGCAGCATTAGTCCTTATATTAACGATCGTTAGTCCTTTTATAAGTTTTCGTCCGTTTTCATACCTTTTCGCTCGTTTTCTTACATTTTCGCCCGTTTTTATACGTTTTTGCCCCTTTTTTTTACATATTTGCCCGTTTTTGTACGTTTTTGCCTATTTTCTTACGTTTTAACCTGTTTTTATACGTGTTCGCCTGTTTTCTTACGTTTTCGCCTGTTTTCTTAAGTTTTCGCCCGTTTTCGGTAGTTTTCATACGTTTTCGCCCGAATTGTAATACTATTTCACATGAGCAACAAAAGGATGAATTTTTTCTATTAATTTATGTCACCAAATGGGTGTTTATACGTTTTTGCTTGTTTTCTTACATTATCGCCCGTTTTCTTACGTTTTCACCTATTTTTATACGTTTTCGCCCATTTTCTTACGTTTTCGCCCGTTTTCTTATGTATTCACCCGATTTTATACGCTTTTGCCCGCTTTTAAACGTTGTCGCCCATTTTTTATGTTTTCTTTTGTTTTCTTACATTTTCGCACGTTTTCTTACATTTTCGCCTGCTTTTATACGTATTCAACCGTTTTCATACGTTTTCACCATTTCTTATATATCTTATACGTTTTTATATGTTTTTGTTCATTTTCATAAGTTTTCATATGTTTTTATACGTTTTTGTCCATTTTTATACGTTTTCGGCCATTTTCTTACGTTTTCGCCCGTTTTTATACGTCTGGGCATTTTCTTACGTATGAAAATGCATAAGAATGGGCGAAAAGGTATAATAACGGGCGAAAAGGTATAAAAACGGGCGAAAAAGTAAGAAAACGGGAAAATGCATATAAAAACGGGCGAAAACGTATAAAAACGGATGAAAAGGTATAAAAACGGGCAAAAACTTAAGAAACTGAAAAAACGTAACAAGATGGGCAAAAAGGTATAAAACATATCGAAACGGGCAAAAAGGTATAAAAATGGGCAAAAACGTAAGAAAACGGGAAAAAATGTATCAAAACGAACAAAAACGTAAGAAAACGGGCGCAAATTTATAAAAACGGGCGAAACGTAAGAAAATGTAAGAAAACAGGCGAAAACATAAGAAAACGGGCAAAAATGTATAAAAATGGACGAAAGCGTAAGAAAACGGGAAGAAAAACATATCAAAACATAAGAAAACAGGAAAAAACATATCAAAATGGGCGAAAACGTAAGAAAACGGTCGAAAAGGTATAAAAAGGGTGAAAATGTAAGAAAACGGGCAAAAACGTATTAAAACGGACAAAAACGTAAGAAAAAAGGAAAAACATATCAAAACATAGGAAAACGTTAGAAAACAGGAAAATAACATATCAAAATGGGCGAATACGTAAGAAAACGGGCAAAAACGTATAAAAAAGGGGAGAAAACTTAAGAAAACTGGCGAAAATGTAAGGAAACGGGCAAAAATGTAAGAAAACAGGAAAAAGTATCAAAACGGGCGAAAAGGTAAGAAAACGGGTGTAAACTTATAAAAGGACTAACGGTCGTTAGTATAAAGGAGTAAAGTTGAAATAATAAAATAACGGTCGTTAATTTAACCGGCTCCATGTAGGACTAGCAGGTTTTGCAGGTCGCCGGTACATACAAAGGTCGAGTTTTGAAAGTTTATTTACAGAATGTGTAAAAACAAGATGGCTACATACAACCATAAAAAGTGGCAAGTTAACTACATTTTCTAGTGATTTGCCCTATATAAAACCAACGATTGACTATTAAAGTAAACAAGGTGGGTAAAGTGAACGATAGTTGAGGGTTTGAGGATCGTTTAGCTTGTGGTGGCTGATACCATGTAAGATGGTATTATGACTGATGATCGATTTCATATTACATATACAAACTTATAGGGACTCAACCCTAACAAACACTAGGCTATAATGGGCCTATACTAAAGATATGCTAATGATGCAGCTATTACATTAAATGTAAAACTAATGATACTAATACAAAGCTATTGATACAAATCGTACAGCTAACACTCCCTCGCAGTCTGAGCGGGTGGACACCGTACACTCAAACTGGCTCGAAACTCTTCAAAAAAAGCGGACACCGGTTGCATAATAGTGAACCCAGGTGGATAAAAAATAGGTTGGGCCGAGTGTTGCAAGACCTGTTGGGCCTGCAATGGGCTGGTAAAACCTGGTGGAGCATAGTTAGTTGACGGGCTGTATGATTGGGTATGTAGTGCAACAGGTAGACCATTTATATTATTATTTGGACTTGACATATTTAAAGACCCAACTGTGTTCGTGAATCATAAATTCCCAGTGCACCCAAGCTTGGCCAAAAGAGTTTGTAAGTTTGCCATATTAATGGGTGTTAAACAATTGTTACTATTCGATACCAAAGAACTATTTCCATGCACACCATTATGAAGAAACTTGCAACGGTCACCAAAACGACAAGCACCGTTGTTAAAATTAAAACACGGTTTGTTTACCTTATGGGTAGAAGAATTGGTGCGCCTTGCATTAGTACCGGTGTTAGCCATCAAGACCATAGGTGAGGACGAAGTGGAATCAACGTGTATAGCTTGAGCCCTTGACTTCAAACGCATCTCCGCCGTAGTAAGCATGGAACGTACCATCTTGAGATGCGGGAAGGTATAATAACGGGCGAAAAGGTATACAAACGGGGAAATACATATAAAAATGGAAACAAATGTATAATAACGGGCGAAAAGGTATAAAAACGGGCAGAAACGTAAGAAAATGGGGAAATACATATAAAAACGGGATAAAATGTATAAAAACGTATGAAAACGGGCAAAAACATATAATAACGAGCGAAAAAAGGTATAAAAACGGGCAAAAATGTAAGAAACGGGAAAAATGTACCAAAATGGGTGAAAAGGTATAAAAACGGGCGAAAAGGTATAAAAACGGGCGGAAACGTAAGAAAACGGGAAAAAATGCATTAAAATGAGCAAAAACCTAAGAAAACAGGCGCGAAGTTATAAAAACGGGCGAAAACGTAAGAAAAGGTAAGAAAACGAGCGAAAATGTAAGAAAACGGGCAAAAACGTACAAAAATGGACGAAAGTGTAAGAAAACGGGAAGAAAAACTTATGTGGAAAATTAGAAGGGGGGGGGAGGTTGAATAGTTTTACCGATTTTTGATTTGTTTCACAACTTTACTTTTGAAAAACTTTGATTCGAATATTTTGTGTAATCAATCAACACCAATATGAACACTAAACTATACTATCTAATCTAAATAATGAATGTAAAGAAAAGAGATGGAAAGATCAAACCGGGACAAAAAGATTTATAGTGGTTCGGTCACGAAGCTCTTCTTCGCCCTACTCCACTCCCTGAGTACCACACTCGAGAGTTTCAAGCACTATGTCAACAAAGCTCCCTTTAGGCGGAGAAAACCGTACAACGTCGCTTATCCTAATTTTTGACACTAAGCTAAATGTCGAGTACTAATCTTAGCTATTACCAATCTACCACGATCTACACGATCCTTTCTACTTCACACAATCAACACACTTGACTCCATTTACCCGATCTACCCTTGATCCTCTTGATCAACTAACAAGCCCACAAGCTACAAGAGATCTCCAAGATCTCAACACGATCACAATGATCTACTCTCTCTTGACTCAATCTACCCTATCTACCCTTGATCAACTTGATCAACTCACAAGCTCACAAGCTATAAGAGATCTTCAAGATCTCAACAAGATCACAATGATCTACTCTCACAAACTCTCAAAAGAAAATGACCTTGATGTATGCTAGGATACAACAAGTATGTAACAAGTGTTACAAGTGCACTAACTATAACTACAACACTTTGTATCTTCTTTGATACCTTGTGTTCTTCTCTTGCACTAGTAGAGGAACGAAGGTGATCACTTGGTTAGATGATTGGATCACTCTTTAAACAAAAGAAAACTAAACTAAATGATCAAGAAGAAAAGATGTGGTGAGAGTTTTGAACTCAGTAAGATATGTGTGAAAAAGGATACCCAAAAACTGTGAAGAGGTCTGGTATTTATAGGCAAAAAAAATCTAGCCATTATGAGGAAATGGTACCGCTTAATTTAGTGGTACCGTGGTACCTTGCCTGACAAGAACGCTCTAATTTTTATTTTTAGTGGTGAAAGTTTATTTGGGGAAGTTTGGAGCTGATTTTGGGGGGAAAAATAGCTGTTATGATATTTAAACTTATTTTTCCAATAAAACATTCTTAGTGGTTGAAAAATAACTTGTAAAGTATTTTTTTTTTTTTTTAAATGTTTTGTCACATTAAAAATGTGAAGTTTTAAACACAAATTCACTTCTTTGATCATTTGTCAAGTTGTAAATTTGTTTGTTCACATCTAGGGTGATTTGCGTAAAAATGGGATCTTTCGACTAAAAACTTGTTTACGTTAATTTTAACGTAAAGTGGGATCTCCCCCTTTTTTATGATGACAAACCATAAACTCATTTTAAGTTAAAGATTAATTTTAACAAGTTTTTAATGAGTTTACATCTCATTTCTCCCCCTTTTTGTCGAAGCAAAAAGGTTGCTAAGCCCCCCCCCCCCCTTGATGTATACTCCCCCTTGTTTGGAGGACACCAAGGAATTGAGTAATGGTTCTTGCTACAAAACAAAGTTAGATGACAAATATAGAATATATAACATGTAGCAATCAAGACAAATATCCAACCACAAACAAATAAATGGCTAAGTAGCCAAATACCATAAAAATAAAATAAAACAACCACATAACATGCCCATCCATTCATTAAAAGAAATTTCATACATAAGTATGACTACAACATAAAAAGAAAAACAATATGTGAAAAACTAGAAGGGGGGTTGAATAGTTTTTACCCTTTTTAAAATTAATTCGCTTTGAGACTTAACTTGATTTCAAGTTAATGCACACAAATAAACGATATAAGTAATGCAAGTAAGGAAAAGAATAATCAAACCATAACACGGAGATTTATAGTGGTTCGGCTACAAGGACTCTTTTCCTTGCCCTACTCCACTCTTTGAGCCTCTAACTCGAGAGTTTTTCTTCACTAAGAAACAAGCTCCCTTCTCGGCGGAGAAAACCTTTACACACGTCGCTTACACCTTTTTCCGGTATTAAGCTAAATACCGGGTTCTAGTTCAAGGTAGAACCAACCTGACGTCGCCTATACAATTTCCGACACTAAGCTAGATGTCGAGTTCTTTACAAGGGTTCAACCACTCCCGACACTCTATGTGTTTTGAGGACTAAAACACTAACCGATCACTACTGAATGAATGGTATGACAATGATGTGTGAACCACTATCTAATCACACAGAACCTACACTAACAGGATAGCAACACTTTGTTGATCCTTGATGCTTGATCTCTTTGCTACAAAAGGAAGATCACTAAGAATGAAATGAATTAATAAATGGGTTAGTAATCTACAAATGAATGAATATGTAATTTATGCTATATGAGTGATGAGAGTGCTTGAATGATCAGCTTGCTATTTATAGGCAAAACTGAGCAGACAAGTGACGGATCCGGCGGACCCAAATTATGGGTTCCGCCCATATACTGGTTTGGTTCCGCGGGAACATGCCAGCTAAAAGCTTCACAAATCTTTCCATATTCTGTCAAGTCTTGTCAAGATCTTACAAAGTCAACTCCTTTGCTTCAAGATCTTTTCAAAATATATTGTAAAGTCAACTAAGCTATCTAAATGATGCATGCCATGATGTCATGTATATTTCTATTTTTAAGAAATAAAAATAAACATGTAAATGTATATATGTATGCAATGTGTAATTCCTAGTGATCATGTGATATGTAAATGTGTTTTAAAAAGCTTGTTACTAAAATGTAAAAGACTTTAACTTATATTTATGCTTTGCTAAAGATAAACCTTATAATTGTCATTAACAAAATAAAGCAAAGATCGTAAAATATAAATAACGTTTTTAGGACGATATTTGTTTTAACAATCTCCCCCTTTTTGTTGATGACAAAACATAAAGTTTATTTTTAAGCAATGGAATAAGTAAAGTGAAAGTCTTTTGAAAATATAGATTAAGTTAGTTTTATGCAAGTTGTGAAAACTATTTTAAGCATAAAAGCATGTACTGTGATTTTAACAGTGATATATGAACTTAATCTTATCTCCCCCTTTTTGTCGAAACAAAAAGAAGAAATGCATAGCGGAAGGTGGTGAACGGTTCTTGGTTATTACTCCCCCTAATTTGGAGTACCAAGAATGATTCAATGATTTTGAGAACTTAAAGCTCCCCCTTGGATAATACTCCCCCTAATGGGAATTCCATGTTCATGATGCATGAATGATCCTACAAAACAAAAGTTAGTGTATGATATGCTCCCCCTTGATCAATACTCCCCGTTACTAGGGTACCAACGTATATGAGACAAGGGTTTATGAATGCTACAAAAAAAAGGTTAGTACATTACATTCTCCCCCTCGATCAATACTCCCCGTTTCTAGGGTACCAACGTATATGATTTAAGGATGAGAAAAGCTACAAAACAAAGGTTAGTTGTATATGAATCAATCCAACCAAGTAGCATATTGCAAATGTAATGGTTCAACCAAGCAATGTAGTTCAACCCGTTTAAATAAAAAAGTCAACTACCTAAAAGTGTTCAAACTAATCACAAGGTTCAAACAAAGTTAATACTATAATCAAACATATTATGTTAGTAAACCAACCAAGATATAATGCATATGTAGTGATAACCCACAAGCATAAATGTAACATCCTTCCATTTGAAATTTTTTTGTGACAAAAGTCACAAAACAAGAAATTACATCATAAAAAGAAAAAAAATCCTAAAAACAATCCTAAATAGTCCTAAGAAATCCTTTAAAAGGAAACTAAGGAGAGACTTCTATTGTGGAGGATGTGAAAGCGCATTAAGGCGCTAGAGAATGTGGTTCAAAATGAATCGCATTTCATTTTGTAATTCAAGAACCGAGATGTTGGTTCGTTGAACCAAATGAGTGGTCCTCTCGCACATGATACAATAATGTCTAGGAGGTGGAATGGTTGGTTCATGAGTTGGTGGTGGTGGTGGTTGGTTGTTTGATGGTGGAGGTGGTGGAATGTAGTTTGGAGACATAATGGAGGCCATCAAAGTGGATTGCAAGTCCATTGCCCCATGAAGGTGGGAATCCACCATGTTTGAGAAGGCATAAAGGCGGTCTAACTCCTTATTGATTTCGCCTTGCCCTTGGGGTTGGTTGATCCACATTTCCTCATCGATGGTGTTGAGGGTGGACATTGGTGAGAGTTGTTGAGGTTGCGGTTGTGGTGGCTCTTGTTCACGGTAGAGAGGAATATGGATATCCTGATAAATGGGATGGAAGAGGAGAGGTTCTTGACCTTCAAAGGTCATAGGAGTAGGATTGTTGGACCTTGGTGGAAGGTCTTCCAAAGTTTCAAGATATGGGTGTGGTGAGGTTGGAGGAGTAGCAAATAACTCCATTATTTGTAGTTTGGGTGAGTGTGATGGTGATGGTGATCTAGCAGGCTGTGATGGAGCGGGTGGTGGTGTGGTAGCTACAGGAGTGATTGTTGGTGGTGGAGTATGGATGAATACATTTGGTGGTGTTGAAGTGGAGAAGGTGAGAAAATTCTCATTGGCTATGGGTGAGGAGATGTTGAGAGGTGATGACTCCTCTGATGAAGATGCTAAGTTCACAAGGCAACACTGTCTGACACTTATGCGAGCAGTCCTGCGTGGTGGTCTGTTGGTGGAAGAGTTGTTGGATTTTGTCATGGTTGAAGTGAGAAGGTTTGCTAAGAAGTACAGAGATGATGCTTAGAGTTGATGGTGAAGGTGTGAGTTTTGACCAACTAAAGGTTCCAATTTATAGACAGGAAGGTTGATGGAAATTGGTGTTTGGATTTGATGTTGATCCATAGAAGGATTGAGGTTCCTAATGATTTGGAACAAAAAATTGTGCTAGTCACATCATCTGAGTCAACCCATAGAGATTAAAGGGTTGAGGATATGCAGTTAATGCAAGTTTTGAGTGGGAAATCTATTGATGTGATGTTTCCACGGATTGCAAGGAACCAAATTGAGGGTTTCTTGCTTGTTACAGAAAGGTAACTTGGATGGAAAATTTGAATTTTCAAATTTTGGTGGGAAATGGATTTCTTATTGTTCAAAGTGTTTCTAAATCATCCTAATGTGCCTAATGATTAGTAAAGTAATCCTAACAACTAGAATCAACAATCTAAGGAGCAGGATTAATCGGGAAATTTGAAAAAGTTACTGTTGGAGGGGCGGATCCAAACGATAACAAGTGTGGAACCCAAAATTTGGTTTCGCAGAATCCGGAGAATAAAATTTGGCGGAGCCAAAAAATTCAACAGACGAAACCCAGATTTTGGTTCCGCCGTATCCGCCCGATAAAAATGCAAATTCTTAACAGAGCGCATGTCAAATTTTCCGATACCCGTTCAAATCCCTAAAATTGTCCTAAAACATATGTAACTACTTATTTGTGATTGATTAAAAGCAAAAACACGGATTCTAACACATGTTTGCATATAGATCAATCAAATGATAATATCTTACCATAAAAGAGAGTTAAGCCACATGGTGGCTTAAGCATAAAAAATCGATAACATTACGTGTTATCGTCCTGCAAAGTTATGTTAGTTCACATAAATGTAACATACCAACATAATATTCTAAGAACACAAGAATTCAACACATCATTGTCTTGAAATTGTCTTATACCAAACATTCCCTAATCCTCACTTCTTGTTGAAGTTTTTGTTGAACTTCATGATCTACTGTCCAAGATTCTTCATCATTCCTCGAGTTTGACGAAACTACTCAGATTGGTTGTCGATGGGAGGTAGTTGACTCAGATACTCGGGTGGAGGAATCCTAGAATTTGGCAAACCATCATCCTCGCTAACCAGTGATGATGATGATGATGATGAGGTGGGAGGATGAGCTCGTTTTCCTCTTGCTACGGCTACCCTATGATCACTAAGTGGTACAAAGGAGTGGTCAATCTCGGTGTAGTTGGGAACAAAACCTCTATCATTTCTATCACAACCCGCAAAATTTCAGGTCAATACTATTCATCAAACTCGAATTTACTTTCTTTACATTTATTTGAAAACAATTTACGTGTGACTTTTACTTGAACCAACGTGAAACATAGAATAAATTCCAAGTACACTAGGACTTAGGTTATATTTAGTGCACAACGCTCCAGTATCTTGCTCCTGCTCCATTCCACAATTTTAAACTATAAAACAATTTTCTATTCTTTAACTACTTACGGTTTTGAATTCAACAAACGTTATATGTTATTCAATATTTAACACCCGACATACCCGATTCTTTCAACGATTGTTTCTAACATATTTTTTTACTTCCAAAAAGATTACAAAAGTTCCAAAAATGTTTCCTGACGCCCAAGGTAAATTCTTTATAACTTACGTTTAATTACGTATAATTTTGGTTAACCATCGAAACAATAACCAATGCATATTTTTAACACCCAATACCTATAATATATACATTGTTGTATCAAAACTACTCATTTTATCCTAATTATTACCCATTGCCGCCCCCCTCCTAGTATTAAAGATTTTCATTTAGACAACAAGTACACAAAAATTAATTAGCAAACAATGCACCACAAAACATGGAACTAAGATTTACAAATTGGGGGCTTGACTCAAAAATTGTCCCCCTTGACCCTCCTTGACCGGCCACCCCCCCCCCCTAAGCCAAATCATGGTTTTTGACTTTCCTATTACACCTTTGAGAAAGTTCAAGTATATAAAGACCATGTTATACTTATTTTTGCACCATATGTTCAAGTAAGGAAAAAATAAAAACACCCTACCCATCTTATACATAAATTCGACCCACTTTGGAGCCAAGCAGAGGAGAAAGATTTGTTGTGGCAAAGATCAAGTAAATTAGGGCACATTAGCAAAGGTTTGGAGCATAAGTCTTGTGGTTAAGCAAGTGATTTACAACTTCCATCTCCCTAATCACTCTTGTAAGTGATCTTACTAACACTTCATAATTTTCATGTTTTCAAGTATCTATACTTATTATCACTTGGTACATGTTGATAAAATTTACATTTATAATGATCCTTTAACAAATTTAAGTTTAAACAAGTTCTTATTACAAAATAGACCCTATATATACATATATGTTAGTAAATTTGTGGAGATAAAGATTTTGATGATCATTCACATGGACTTTGAATATTGTTAAGTTTATGTTTAGATCACTATTGATATGTAGGGATGTGGATGGAGAAACTAGGACGAGAATTGAAGTTGTGGTTAAGAGGATATGTTAGCTAGAAGAGTAGAAATGTAGTTTTGACACTTCCATAAACAATCTGTCTCATTTCGTACAAACTGGAAAAATCAGTAGATTGTGAGTAATTTTTGGCTAGATATATAGAAAATAGACTTAATAATGAAAACGTGGTCGCTTGAATGAGTTAAAACGGGCTTATAAAGAAAAAGATACGTTATTTTCAATTTAGACGACAAAAACTACATTTTCAGGAAAATCTGAAAAATACATTCTGTCCAGAATTTTGTGAGGTGAAAAACGGAGGTTAAATGATGTTTAGGCTAGCCAAGACCTTGAAAAGCCTAGAGTATACTTAAATACCTTCGCCCTAGGTCAAACTTAAGAAACGAAGCTACGACGCAAAAGTTATGGCCAAAAGAATGTTTGCGGCAACATATAAATTGGACAGATTCTATTTTGAAAGCTGTTAGGATTTTTAAAAGTGCATTTTGGACCTTTTAGTGTACATTTTGATTAAAATAACGTACACGGAAATGGTAAAACGATATATATACATATTAGGCGCGTTAGAGAATTTTGAAATATATATTAACGCGACAATTAAAACTTGGTTATGAGATAAACAAGTTATGTTTTCTAAAAAGTGGTGATTTCTAATAAAGGATCGAAATGACGCAATTATATTTCGACAACAAATATTACAACAACATGTACAAGTGATAAAGTAGAGTATGAACTTGCATGCTTGACCTTGTTTTCAAAGCCTAAGACATATGTATATTTAGGTCGCGATTAGAGTTATTGGACCTATATTGCCATTTACAAAATACCAAACAAGATTTGCTTTTGCTAAGGTGAGTTCCATAGCCCCGATTTTACAATTTTTATACATGATTTCTAAACCCTCGTGGTGGGAATACACTGCTTGTTTTTACATACGGACACAAGTACTAAAACTGTTACTTTGCCTAAGTTACCACATTGCCATTAAAGTCCCCTACGAATCATGAACCGTTAATGTTAGGAATATAAATATTTATATGAAGACTCGGTCACCCCGGATAGCTATTTAGCATTTATGTAGCTCGTAGGCTTATTATTATTATTATTATTATTATTATTAGTTTAGTTATATTAAGTATTTGTGGAGTTGGGTCGGGTCTTTACCCACTGTCAGCTCACTCCACAGCCCACTCGGGGCAAATAGTCTAGTAGTATAAATACCCCTTCCCATGTGTGGGAAGGGTTGGAGCTTCTCATTCTCTCAATCTAATCTTCACATTTTTCTCTCCACTCTCTCTCTCTAGAAAAGTTCCCAACTCTTTTATTTCTCTCTCTAGAAATCAAGCTAGCTTTTACCTTGTGTTTTTGTTATGAATTATAGATCTCTACAGTTAATTATTTGTAAGCGCGGATGTTATGAATAGATCTATTTGGGTTGACACCCCGTCCTGGTTGGTCACGCCAACTGGGTAAACGGACGCATATCATTCGGATTATTTCCGAGTGTCTGGAAAACACTTATTTGGGGCATTGTTATTGTGCTTAATTGCATACAAGTACGTCGAGCTTCGGGGTCATGAGCTTAGGCACTGTATTTATTATTTTTAGCCGTGACATTATATTTGTTGTATTGTCTTGCTATTGAAATCTTGTGCTCCGCCTTACTGTTTATTTAAACCTATGACTCTCACCAACATTATTGTTGACCCTTTTAGCGTGTATTCTCAGGTAACTAGGTGATGTTGATACAACTTTTGTATGGAAGCACTTCGAGTCACATTTTGGAAGCACATCATGATGGAGATTTTTCTACATTATTTAGTGTTTGATTATGTATTTAAATCTTACATTTTGATGGTGAACTCTGATAACTATGTTTTGTAAAACTTAACTTTAAATGAAACGCTTGTTTTTTTTTAAAACGACTCACTTAGAGGTCGTTCTTTATTACGTTGTACTTTGTGACCGAGAACATCACGCCCCCAGAATTCCATTCTGCTGCAAACACAGATTTTGGGGGTGTGACAGATTGGTACCAGAGCCAAGGTTATAGAGAAGTAGGATGCATCATTGACCCTAGACTATAACCACTAGGTCACGACACTTCACAATATCATGATGTGCTTAGGATTGTGAAATATACTTTTATTCACTTATTTTATATAAGTCATTTATACTTATACATATTTGTATTGATCTGGTTTACAGTGATATGTCTTCACCCACCGATCCTATCATCCTCAATTCTGATTCGGATATGGACGATTCGTCATCATCCACTGCTCCGGTCACACCAGTCATTCCTATTCCTGTATCCTCCGGCGATGAGTCTGCTGAGACCGAGCCATTCGAGGATGCCCAGACTATGTCTACACCACCTATACCATCATCACCCATTGCATCTGTTCCCCCAGTACCATCACCACCAGCCTCACCACCAGTGCGCCGTGTTAGGCGTATTCCTGTTGTGAGACCCGATCAGATCCCTATCGGTCGTCGCTACCGATTATATGAGCATGGCCCTGTCATACTTCACACCGCTAGGAAGAGGGTTCGCTCTCTACCCAGCCGTGCATCAGCACCTACTATTCCACCTCGTATCCCATCACCACCACCATCTCCACCACCACCACCACCAATTACTTACCGTCAGACCACCACAGTTCCCTTACCATCACTATCCAGAGATGTTTCTGACACCCTGCTACCGCCTCGAAAGAGGGCATGTACCATGGTTCCTTCACCTTTAGATCCCTATGTTATGGCTGCTGCTGAGGCCTCCGCTCGACGCGAGGTTCACAGACGGGTTGACGCCCGCAGATGGTCATTTATTCCGCTTATTCTCAGTAGGTGGAGGTACGATGAAAGTACTCCGCGTGCTTGGGAGTTAGGAGAGAGTTCTGAGATGGCTGCTACTCGAGTTCTGCCGGTTACTGGTGAGCCTGTCCATCATACCATTCCACTTCTGATCTCCAGGATGGTCTGTCATGAGGACCGTATTGGCCATGTATTTGATCATCTCGATAAGGTTCCCCTAGAGCGCATTGAGACCTTGGAGACTCAGTTGGAGCATCAGATCGTTGCACACTCCCGGATTGCTACACTTGAGCGTTTCGTGGAGGATGAGCAGGCGCGACGACGCGACTAGGATCAGTTGATTGCTAGTCTCCGTGATTAGATCAGAGATCTCCAGCGTCGTCTTGATGGTGCATCTGGCAGTGCCTAGATTAGATTTGTATCATAGGTATCTTTTGTATTTATATCCTAGCCACGGGGTGTGTGGCATTAGTAGTGACACCTGCGATCTTTTGTTAGTTGTACAGCAATGTAGCAAGTTATGTTGGGATGTATTGTATTGTTACGCTATGATGCGATATCGGTCGATGTGAACCGAGACTTTCCTTTTGCGTTATTTAATTGTAAACCCCAAAATTAAAACAATCCGAAATGACTAAAATGCCCTCAAATTTGAATTTTAAGAACTTATGAAAATTATGTAAGTAACATCATTATACTTAACCTAAAACGATTATGTCCTAAGTTATGTAATGATTTAAACTACTAATAAAACCTTGCACTATGTAACACCCTAGGCAAATCCTACATCGGTTGTGGCTTGGAGTGATGCTGGGTATATAAGTAATATCTTGGCCTTACTAGACACAACGCTTTTTGTGGTCTATTGCGAGTGGGGTTCTTAGGAACTGGCAGTTAAGCGTGCTCATGTGAGAGTAGCATTGGTATGGGTGACCTGCCGGGAAGTCTCACATGAGGGCCACAAAGCAAAGCCGTGAGCCTGCGGGCAAAGCGGACAATATTGTGGTCTGAGTAGGCGGGATGTTACAAGTGGTATCAGAGCCAGGTTAGAGCTGTTCAGGATGGTGGGGCAAACCTCATCGAGGACGATGAGTCCCTAAGGGGGGGGGGGGTGATTGTAACACCCTAGGCAAATTCCACATTGGCTGTGGCTTGGAGTGATGCTGGGTATATAAGTAATATCTTGGCCTTACTAGACACAACGCGTTTTGTGGTCTATTGCGAGTGGGGTTCTTAGGAACTGGCAGTTAAGCGTGCTCATGTGAGAGTAGCACTGGTATGGGTGACCTGCCGGGAAGTCTCACATGAGGGCCATAAAGCAAAGCCGTGAGCCTGCGGGCAAAGCGGACAATATTGTGGTCTGAGTAGGCGGGATGTTACAAGACTGGGTAATCTTCAGGATGTCTATAACTTACTGGAATTTTTGTAGATTTTTATGATTTTTTCTTAAAGGGTTTCTAATTAATAACTTTTCGTATAGTAAAATTAATCAGAAATCTGGACGAGTTGGTTTAAGTGAATTTTAATCCATAGTTATGCTACTTAATAAAATCTGGAAAAATTAGATAAAACACTAAAGACATTTGAGCATCTCTGGGAATTTTTGGGAATTTTATTACTGAGTTCTTATACGGTTTACAATTTATAGAAAACCTAACAATTTCGTATATAAAACTGTTAGAAATTATAAAAAGGTTAAAAAGGAAATTAAAATGTGTTTTGTGTTTATTTTATAAACTAAAGGGTTTAAATTGTTAATTGCTAAAACTAAAGGACCTAATTTATGAACACCTGTAACTTTATAGTAATTACATTTTACACCCTAAATTTATGAGAATTGCATATTAATCCCTAAACTTGTGATAATTACATAATAAACCCTAATTTATGAAAACTTGTCATATTTGACCCTGAACTATCAAGACTTGTTAAAATGTACCCTATGTCCATAATATGCTTAATTATGATTTAACTTAAGTTATAATACTTATACCTTCTAAATAAGGAAACTTTCTAAAATGGAAACTTATTAAATTTGGAAACCAGCTAAAAATGGAAAGTTACTTAAAATGGAAAGATAACTGAAACCCCTTTGTTATTCTGTCCTCTATTCCTTTAGGTTTGAAGAGGGAGTGATTTGATCCCTGTCTTTTTTGCTACTTTTGGGTTCTTGCATTCGTAATAAGGTACAGATATTCTGCCCTTCTTGTAAGGTGCCTTCGTTCTCTTGAACTCTGATTTTGATTCGTTTAGGATTCCCCAAGCCATTGCTATGTCCCCTTGTATGGTGAACCTTGACTTGAACTTTTGCCTTGAACTCTTGTCTTGATCATTTGTTTCGAACCCTGCCTTGGACCCTGTTATGTTTCCTTGATGCTTGACATGACCTGTTCATAACCTGGTAACCTGAATAATTAGGACCCTGGGATACTTAAAGGTTCATAGGATTTTATAACTACTTTTCTAAATTACATATGAAGAGGTTTTGAGAATTGCTTTTAAAGACTTTCATTATGAAAACTGATTTAAAGACCACTTTATTTTAAAACCATTTTAAAAGGATTACTTTTTAATAAATTGACATGAACCTTCTGGTATTTGACCTTTCTGATATTGACCTCCTGATAGTGAACCCCTGCATTGATCTCCTGTCTTGAATCCTGATATGAACCCTGATATAAAATCTGATATGAAACTTGATATAAAACCTGACACTTGATACCTGATACTTGACACCTGAGACTTGATACTTGACCTTGACCCACAGTTTGAGACTACGAGCCACCCACTAGGCATGAGGGTTTCATGTCCATGTCATTGATGCACCGGTGGCATGACTCTAGGGCAGGAGAGTGATGACCTGTCCCGTCCCTGACCTGATTTATACTTGTTACGTAGAGGAAGACCCTGTGGCCTACTGGGGGCGTATGGATGCATCCTAGACCTGACCTGATTTGTTTGTATTACTTGTATTATCTGGTGACTGACGAGTGTGTGCGATACATGTCTTTCACAATCCTGGGAGAACGCGTCTCCAACCCCTGGAGGTATCCCCTCACCCTGTTCCTGGTATGCTGAGGTCACCCCTCCATACACCCTGATATGTGATTTGATTTGATATGTACTGTTTCTGGGCTCGTAGAGGATTTCTGTTTTCCTGAATCCTTGTAACCTTATGACCTGACACTTGACCTGACATTTGACCTGACTTGATTTGACTTGGGCTGGTGGTGGGTTATGGTTTCATTTACATTTACCATTGTAACCATTCTTAACTCTTAGTATATCTGCATAACCCTTTTATATTCCTTTTTCTGACTCTTGTTACACCTGGTATTATTTCATTTACTTTACTATTCCGTTACTACTGCTTTGTTTCTGTTATATCTGTTCACTGAGCTCTCGTAGCTCAGCCGCATTTTCTTTTCCTGCGGCAGGTATTTAAGCTAGGAAGCTGGGTTTTGCTTTGGGACGAGAGCAACTTTGAGTGAAGCATGGACCTTAGTATCTTAGTTCTACCATTTAAATTTTTAGACTTGTTATGCCTTGTTTGGCTCCTGGATTGTTAAGTACTTCATTTATTTTTCTTTCCATTTGTCTTGTTGAACTTGATATAAGTCTTGTTGGCTTATTATCTTTGGTTTAATGTCAAGACTTCCGCTATTTTATTATTGCTTGTTCTAATGTGAAACCATATTGTTGTGATATCTTTACCCTTGTCGGGTCGGGGTGTTACAATTATTGTAACACCCTAGGCAAATCCCACATCGGCTGTGGCTTGGAGTGATGCTGGGTATATAAGTAATATATTGGCCTTACTAGACACAACGCGTTTTGTGGTCTACTGCGAGTGGGGTTCTTAGGAACTGGCAGTTAAGCGTGCTCATGTGAGAGTAGCACTGGTATAGGTGACCTGCCGAGAAGTCTCACATGAGGGCCACAAAGCAAAGCCGTGAGCCTGCGGGCAAAGCAGACAATATTGTGGTCTGAGTAGGCGGGATGTTACAAGATGAATCCCTGAGGGGGGGGGGGTGATTGTAACACCCTAGGCAAATCCCACATCGGCTGTGGATTGGAGTGATGCTGGGTATATAAGTAATATCTTAGCCTTACTAGACACAACGCGTTTTGTGGTCTACTGCGAGTGGGGTTCTTAGGAACTGGCAGTTAAGCGTGCTCATGTGAGAGTAGCACTGGTATGGGTGACCTGCCGGGAAGTCTCACATGAGGGCCACAAAGCAAAGCCGTGAGCCTGCGGGCAAAGCGGACAATATTGTGGTCTGAGTAGGCGGGATGTTACAAGTGGTATCAGAGCCACTCCAGAGCCGTTCAGGATGGTGGGGCAAACCTCATCGAGGACGATGAGTCCCTGAGGGGGTGATTGTAACAACCTAGGCAAATCCCACATCGGCTGTGGCTTGGAGTGATGCTGGGTATATAAGTAATATCTTGGCCTTACTAGACACAACGCGTTTTGTGGTCTACTGCGAGTGGGGTTCTTAGGAACTGGCAGTTAAGCGTGCTCATGTGAGAGTAGCACTGGTATGGGTGACCTGCCGGGAAGTCTCACATGAGGGCCACAAAGCAAAGCCGTGAGCCTGCGGGCAAAGCGGACAATATTGTGGTCTGAGTAGGCGGGATGTTACACACTATGATTTAAAAGGTACAAAATAAAAATCCTATGTACCTAGCTAAGCTAGTCGAACCAAGTATGTGTTACACATTTAAAATTTCGGCCCAAGCTATGAAGAGACAATCATGCATTCATTTTGATTGATTAAACCCATAATGAAATTTATTCATTCCTTATTTGTTCCAATCATTATACACGGTTTCCCCTCAAATTTTATAACCGAAAATCATGAAACCCTAATTCCCTCTCACTCTAAAAAAAATTCGGCTGCCTTGTCCCTCTCCTCTTGTTCGATCCAAACTAGGCAAACAAAGGAAGTTTCGGTGATCTTGATCTTGTGTTCGTGTTCAATTCGTATCATAAGGTAATCATATACACATCATGTTAATCCATTCGAATTGTTGAACCAAAACTAATCGATCCATGTATGCTTTTCTTTTCTTTTTTTTTTTCTGTCGTTCATACCACAAAGAAGAAGAAGGAAGAACAAATTGTTGGTGATTCGATCTTGTGGTGTTCTTGTTCTTCGTTTGGTCTTCAAGGGTATTTGTATCTATCCTTGTTCTATTCCACTCTTTGAATCCGCCATGTTACGTGTTATAAGTTGCTTAAAATCATGGAAAGAAAAGACACATAAAATGATAACTATGTCACATGAAATAACGATTCATAAACTCTATATAGATCGACCCATGTTTATTATTTTGATTCGAGATTGTTATGATTATGTTAAGACCACATATGAATCGACCTAGATATGTTCTAACTCAACAATAATCGTTTAATATCAAGAAATAATCATTGTAATAATAAAACCCTAAAAGATCACATAAAATAATGAACATTGCTGCTGTCCAGGAAACTTTGGTCTAATTGATTCGATTGTATCTAAATGATGTGAACGTATTTTTTAAGTGTTTCTAGAGTCTAAAAGTAAGTTTAAGAAAAGATATTTCTGGAAAACTAACCCTTGTAATTTTTAGAGGTCGGGAAGGTACACTTTTCGATATTACTAGTTCGAGTGTCAAAACTGAATTTGTATGTCTGGAAAAACAGTCCAGGTTTTTGATTTTTAGTTTGCAAACCATGTCAAATTAGAAGATGCCCTTTTACAGGATTAATATTACATATGTATAGCACTTACTGGAATTTTTATAGATTTTTATGAATTATTTAAATGGGGTTTTGAAATACAAACTTTTCGGGTGTCAAATCTGAACAGAAATCTGGACGAATTGGCTTAAGGGATTTTTAAACTACAGAAATACTACTCAATAAAATCTGGAAAAATTATTTAAAATACTCAATACGTATAGGTACATCTGGGTAAAATTATAGAATTTTATGAGCTCGTTTAAGGTGTGTAAAAAATTAGCTAAAGCCTGGTCTGTTCAAGGTTAAAATCTGAGTAATAGTTAAAAAGGGCTAAATAAGGGTTTTGTGGATTATTAAGGGTTGAACTTATCTTTATTTAAACTAAAAGGACTTAACTTGTTAAAACATATAACTTTATGATATTTACGTTTCATACCCTAATCTTACCATAATGACACTATAATCCTTAAACTTGTTATATTTGCATAATAAACCCTAAACTTATGAAAACTACACTATGAACCCTAAACTTATACAAACATCATTGTGAACCTTGAACTATTAGTATTGTCACGTTTGATACCTTAAACTTGAGTAAATGATAAATTTGAATGTTAATAACTAATGTTACTATTTTTGGAAAGTTACTAAATATGGAAACTTGCTATTTTTGGAAAGTTAACTAAAATGGAAAGATAACTAAAATGAAACCCTTATGACTATGAAACTTATAAGTAAACTTATGATTACTGTAGACTGGGTGAAGAAGGAGTGATCTTCTGCTTCTTTTCATTTCATTGCTTTGCTTGTGTGCTTTGTTAAGGTACAGATATTCTTTCCCTTCTCAGTAGGGATATTTCCATTGATCCTATGCCTGACATGATTCCCTTTATTTGACTCATGGCTTTCATTGTATGATTGTCATTCTTGTTTATTCATTCTGACATTTATTTAAATATCTCTGCCATGCTATGCTTATGTTTGCCATGCTTACTTGAGTTACTATCAAGTTTCTCCTGTCATGCTAGTTTGTTATTGTTGTATGCTATGATAGATCTGTGCCTGAGCTTACCTAGTTCTGGAGGTACCAGGACCATGTCTTTGATGGCACCCTAGGTTTGACACTCCCGTAGAGGTGTGATAGATCTACGGCGTTCCCCTTTATGTTATGATTTATTTTGCATGCGCTATTGGCCAACCTTATATGTGTGCTTAGTCTAGTACTGACATACATACTTATGTTAGGGAGCATATGGATGCATCATAGGTTTTATATTTTATGTGATTATGGTGACCAGGTGGTGTGTGCCTTGCACTCCTTCTCACATTTTTATTTTATTTACTTAGAGGTCTCCCCTCTTCGTATACTTGTATTGTTTTAGTATGATTTGATAGATTATGTATGGAGTTCTTATGGCACATCCTTATATGAACCTTTCTTTGTTTTCATTTCATTCATTGACTTATTTTCTATTCAGTTCTCATGCACTCTTGATTCTTAGTTCTCCTTCATGATTATGCTTTTCGTTTTCTATTCTTATTTCCTTCGTTGCTTATGCTTATTTACCTTTATATTTATGTTTCGTATATATATATGTTCAATGGGCTTTTTAAGCTCAGCCGCATGTTTTCTTTTCTTATGCGGCAGGTAATAAGCGGGGCGACGGGCTTGAGAATGAGAGAGAGTAGGACCTAAAAGACCTATTTATTTATCATTTCGTTGTCCATTGTTTCGGACTTTCATTTATTTCTGTACTTGAATATTATTTCTTTACTTTGGTTTGTTTTGGTTAACCCACTATGCATTTGGGATTATCTTTGGATATTAGTCTTGATGTTCGAGACTTAGTTATTTATTTAAAAGACTTCCGCTTGCGTTATGTATGCTATGTATGACACCATAATGACTAAATAGGTCTTTAATTGTAAAATGCCCTCAAATTTGAATTTTATGTATGTTGTGATGTATCTATTTATGTTGAGATTTTATTATGGTTGTTGTGATTTATTCTTATTGTGTTTGATTTTTATCACGCCATATTCTTATCGTGCTTTATCATTGTCGTGATGTATTTTTATCTTGTTGTGGTTGTACCTACTCATGGTGAAAATATATTATGGTTATTGTGATTCATTATTCTCATCACGTCATATTGCTATCATGATTTATTTTTGTCATGATTTATTCCTATAATGTTGTGGTTGAGCTTGTTGTGATTTTCACATGCCATGATTATATAGATATATACTTGTGATGACCTTTGTTACTTATGGATCCTAATTATTGTTGTTTCTTGTGATTAGAAAAACAATGCCGCCTAAGAAACAAAGCATGAGTACAGCTGAGATCGATCGACTCGTTGCCCAACGGGTTACGGCACAGGTTGCTGCTGCTATGGCTGAATATGAGAACAATCGCAACAGTGGTAACGGAGGAGAAGCTAGTGGAACGGCAACCAAGGGTGAAACCACGACTTGTGGATGTACTTACAAGGAATTTTCGGGTTGCAAGCCGCAGACTTTCAGTGGCACGGAAGGAGCTGTCGGTTTGGTACGATGGTTCGAGAAGTTAGAATCGACTTTCCATAAGTGCAACTGCGCGGAAAACTGTAAGGTGAAATATGCTACAGGTACCTTATTGGATGGTGCCTTATCTTGGTGGAATGTTTATGCCCAATCAGTGGGAATTGATGCTGCTTTTGAATTACCATGGGTTGAGTTTAAGGAAATGGTAATTGCTGAGTACTGTCCGAGAAATGAAGTTCAAAAATTGGAAGTTGAATTTTGGAACTTAACAGTGAAAGGGTACGACATTGCAGCTTATACTCAACGATATCATGAATTGGCTACTCTCTGTCCTGAGATGGTTTCGACTACTCAAAAAAAGATTAAAAGGTACATCTGGGGTCTTTCATCTTATATTCAAGGAAATGTCACCTCTTCTAAGCCGAGTACTCTGGATGAGACAATCCGAATGTCTCACAATCTGATGGATCAAGTTGTTCGGGCAAAGGCTGCTCGAGATAGCAATAACAGTAACCGCAGTAACAACAACAACCGCCACCACAATAGTAACAACAACAAGAGAAAGTGGGATTCTACTCAAGGAGGAAATGCTACCCAACAACCCAACAAAAGACAAGAAGTTGTTAAGGCTTATGTTGCGGGTCCGACTGAAAGAAAAGGTTATGAAGGAAATCTTCCTAAGTGTGACAAGTGCCAACGTCACCACAATCCAGGACGTTGCCCTACCCCATGTGGCAATTGTAAGAAAATTGGGCACTTAACCAAAGACTGTAGGTCATCTACTGCAGCAACAAATCAAAGGGTTCCTGGAGCATGTTTCGGATGTGGCGAAACAGGAAATTTCAAGAAAGAATGCCCAAAGGAGAAGAATCAGGGAACTCAGAATAACGGAGCTCGGGGAAGACTTTAAAATCTCAGAAAAACGGAAGCTACTGAGGACCCGAATGTTGTCACGGGTATGTTTCTTCTCAATGGTCGTTATGCTTCAGTTTTATTTGATTCGGGTGCCGATAGAAGTTTTGTGTCTACTATTTTTGCTCCTTTACTTAACATCTCACCGATCACTTTAGACACCGCCTACAACGTTGAATTAGCAATTGGTAACCTAGTTAGCTCCAACACCATAATCCGCAATTGCACCTTTAACTTCCTAAATCATCTATTTAACATAGACCTTATTCCTATCGAACTTGGTAGTTTCGACGTCATAATTGGTATGGATTGGTTATCTAAACACCAAGCTAGGATCATTTGCGATGAAAAGGTTGTTCATCTCCCTTTTAATGGTGAAACCTTGATTATCCATGGTGAACGAAGCGGGACTCGCTTGAACATCATCTCGTGTGTCAAGACCAAAAAGTATATAAAGAAGGGATGTCATGCTTTTCTGGTACACATAACCAAAAAGAAGTCGGATGAGAAACGATTGGAAGATTTACCGATTGTTCGAGATTTTCCGGAAGTCTTTCCTGAAGACTTGCCTGGACTACCGCCTACCCGTCAAGTAGAGTTCCAGATAGATTTGGTGCCAGGAGCAGCACCAATAGCAAGAGCACCCTACCGACTAGCACCATCAGAGTTACAATAATTGTCTAATCAGTTGCGAGAACTATTGGACAAGGGATTCATTAGGCCAAGTTCCTCGCCTTGGGGAGCACCGGTCTTGTTTGTGAAGAGGAAGGATGGATCATTCCGAATGTGAATAGATTATCGCGAGTTGAACAAGTTAATGGTAAAGAACCATTACCCACTTCCAAGAATAGACGATTTGTTTGATCAGTTGCAAGATTCCAGTTTTTACTCGAAGATTGATTTGAGATCGAGTTATCATCAACTAAGGGTTCGGGAAGAAGATATTCCGAAAATGGCTTTTAGGACTCGTTATGGTCATTACGAGTTTCAAGTGATGCCGTTTGGATTAACTAATGCACCGGCGGTATTTATGGATCTCATGAATCGTGTGTGCAAACTGTACCTGGAAAAATTTGTAATTCTGTTCATTGATGATATTCTAATCTACTCGAAAGGCAAAGAAGAGCACGAAGAACATCTCAAGACGATCTTAGAATTACTCAAGAACGAGAAGTTGTACGCCAAATTTTCTAAGTGTGATTTTTGGATCCGAAAGGTACAATTTCTTGGGCACGTAATTGACAGTCAAGGATTGCATGTTGACCCAGCTAAGATCGAGGCTATCAAAGATTGGGAAACGCCCAAGACTCCCACAGAGATTCGTCAATTTCTAGGTCTTGCCGGTTATTACCGAAGATTCATCGAGAGTTTCTCTAAGATAGCGAAGCCTTTAACCGAGCTAACGCAGAAGAACCAGAAGTACGAATGGGGAGAGAAACAAGAATCCGCTTTTCAGTTGTTGAAGCAAAAACTTTGCAGTGCGCCGATTTTGGCATTACCCGAAGGAATGGAAAATTTTGTAGTTTATTGTGATGCTTCGCATAAAGGACTTGGAGCTGTATTGATGCAAAATGAGAAGGTTATAGCTTACGCTTCTCGACAACTCAAGGTTCATGAGAAGAATTACACCACTCATGACTTAGAGTTAGGAGCAGTTGTCTTTGCGCCAAAGATTTGGAGACACTACCTCTACAGTACAAAGTGTACAGTGTACACCGACCACAAAAGTCTTCAACACATCTTAGACCAGAAAGAGCTTAATATGAGACAACGTCCTTAGCTAGAACTACTTAGTGACTATGACTGCGAGATCCAATATCACCCTGGTAAAGCGAATGTAGTAGCAGATGCCATTAGCAGGAAGGAACGACTTAAACCCTTGTGAGTAAGATCATTGGGTATGACCATTAGTTCACCTCTTCCATCCAAAATTCTCGAGGCTCAGGCCGAAGCACTTAAGACAGAGAACCGACCTAAGGAGAACATTCATGGTATGCCAGAAAGTGCGAATGGTTTTGTGAAGAGATCCGATGGAATGTTATGCTTCAAAGATAGGAGTTGGATACCACTTTTCGGTGGACTACGAGAGTTGATCATGCACGAATCACACAAGTCCAAATATTCCATACACCCAGGTTCCGATAAAATGTACCAAGACCTCAAAAAGCTGTATTGGTGGCTGAATATGAAGGCCAACATCGCCACTTATGTTAGCAAATGTCTTACTTGCTCCAAAGTTAAGGCCGAGTACCAGAAGCTGTCCGGTTTACTACAGCAACCCGAGATTCCTCAATGGAAATGGGAGCGTATAACCATGGACTTCATCACTAAACTTCCTAAAACTCGGAGCGGTCACGACGCAATTTGGGTGATAATTGATCGTCTCACCAAATCAGCTCATTTCTTGGCAATTAAAGAAACCTACAAGATGGATAAGTTAACCAGAATCTATATCCAGAAGATTGTCTCGAAACATGGTGTACCAGTTTCAATCATTTCAGATCGAGACAGTCGATTCACTTAAAGATTTTGGGAATCACTTAACGATGCCTTTGGAACTCGTCTCGATATGAGTACAGCCTATCATCCACAGACCGATGGTCAAAGTGAGAGGACCATCCAAACACTCGAAGATATGCTCCGTGCCTATGTGATTGATTTTGGTAGTAGCTGGGATACTCACTTGCCATTGATTGAGTTTTCCTACAACAATAGTTATCACACAAGTATAAAGGCTGCACCATTTGAAGCACTCTACGGTAGGAAATGCCGATCACCAGTTTATTGGGCTGAAGTCAGAGATGCTCAACTTACCGGTCCAGAAATTATTCACGAAACAACCGAGAAGATTGTTTAGATTCGGAATAGACTGAAAGCTGCTAGAGATCGTTAGAAGAGTTATGCCGACGTGAGGCGTAAGCCCTTAGAATTCAAAGTTGGAGACATGGTAATGCTAAAGGTATCACCTTGGAAAGCTGTAATATGATTTGGGAAGCGCGGGAAATTGAACCCTAGGTATATTGGACCATTTAAGATTCTAGCAAGAATCGGTCCAGTGGAATACAGACTTGAACTCCCGCCAGAGCTTAGCAGTGTTCACAACACCTTTCATGTTTCTAATCTCAAGAAGTGCTTATCCAACGAATCCCTCGTCATTCCATTAGAAGAGATTCAACTCAATGACAAGCTTAATTTCATCGAAGAGCCAGTAGAAATTATGGATCGTGATGTCAAGCAATTAATGTATAGTAGAATTCCTATCTTCAAAGTTCGCTGGAATTCTTAACGAGGTCCCGAGTTCACTTGGGAACAAGAAGACCAGATCCGTAAAAAATATCCGCATCTCTTCACCGAAAACACTACAATGACCAACACTGGCTGAATCTCGAGGACGAGATTCATTTTATGGGTGGTATACTATCACAACCCACAAAATTTCAGGTCAATACTATTCACCAAACTCGAATTTACTTTCTTGACATTTATTTGAAAATAATTTACGTGTGACTTTTACATGAACCAACGTAAAAATCTAGAATAAATTCCAAGTACACTAGGACTTAGGTTATATTTAGTCCACAACGCTCTAGTATCTTGCTCCTGCTCTATTCCACAATTTTAAACTATAAAACAATTTTCTATTCTTTAACTACTTACGGTTTTGAATTCAACAAACGTTATATGTTATTCAATATTTAACACCCGACATACCCGATTCTTTCAACGATTTTTTCTAACATATTTTTTTACTTCCAAAAAGATTACAAAAGTTCCAAAAATATTTCCTGACGCCCAAGGTAAATTCTTTATAACTTACGTTTAATTACGTATAATTTTGGTTAACCACCTAAACAATAACCAATGCATATTTTTAACACCCAATACCTATAATATATACATTGTTTTATCAAAACTACTTATTTTATCCTAATTATTACGCATTGCCGCCCCCCTCCTAGTATTAAAGATTTTCATTTAGACAACAAGTACACAAAAATTAATTAGCAAACAATGCACCACAAAACATGGAACTAAGATTTACAAATTGGGGGCTTGACTCAAAAATTGTCCCCCTTGACCCTCCTTGACCGGCCACCCCCCCTCCCCCTCCTAGCCAAATCATGGTTTTTGACATTCCTATTACACCTTTGACAAAGTTCAAGTATATAAAGACCATGTTATACTTATTTTTGCACCATAAGTTCAATTAAGGAAAAAATAAAAACACCCTACCCATCTTATACATAAATTCGACCCACTTTGAAGCCAAGGAGAGGAGAAAGATTTGTTGTGGCAAAGATCGAGTAAATTAGGTCACATTAGCAAAGGTTTGGAGCATAAGTCTTGTGGTTAAGCAAGTGATTTACAACTTCCATCTCTCTAATCACTCTTGTAAGTGATCTTACTAACACTTCATAATTTTCATGCTTGTCAAGTATCTATACTTATTTTCACTTGGTACATGTTGATAAAATCTACATTTATAATTATCCTTTAACAAAGTTTAAGTTTAAACAAGTTCTTATTACAAAATAGACCCTATATATACGTATATGTTAGTAAATTTGTGGAGATAAAGATTTGATGATCATTCACATGGAATTTGAATATTGTTAAGTTTATGTTTAGATCACTATTGGTATGTTGGGAAGTGGATGGAGAAACTAGGACTAGAATTGAAGTTGTGGTTAAGTGGATATGTTAGCTAGAAGAGTAGAAATGTAGTTTTGACACTTCCATAAACAATCTGTCTCATTTCGTACAAACTGGAAAAATCAGTTGGTTGTGAGTAATTTTTGGCTAGAAATATTGAAAAAAGACTTAATAACGAAAACGTAGTCGCTTGATTGAGTTAAAACGGGCTTATAACGAAAAAGATACGCTATTTTCAATTTAGACGACAAAAACTACATTTTCAGGAAAATCTGAAAAATACATTATGTTCAGAATTTTGTGAAGTGAAAAACTGAGGTTAAATGATGTTTAGGCTAGCCGAGACCTTGAAAAGCCTAGAGTATACTTAAATACCTTCGCGGGAATAGGTCAAACTTACGAAACGAAGCTACGACGCAAAAGTTATGGCCAAAAGAATGTTTGCGGCAACATATAGATTGGACAGCTTCTATTTTGAAAGCTGTTAGGATTTTTAAAAGTGCATTTTGGACCTTTTAGTGTAAATTTTGGTTAAAATAGCGTACACGGAAATGGTAAAACGATATATATACATATTAGGCGCGTTAGAGAATTTTGAAATATATATTAACGCAACGATTAAAACTTGGTTATGAGATAAACGAGTTATGTTTTCTAAAAAGTGGTGATTTCTAATAAATGATCGAAATGACGCAATTATATTTCGACAACAAATATTACAACAACATGTACAAGTGATAAAGTAGAGTATGAACTTGCATGCTTGACCTTGTTTTCGAAGCCTAAGACAAATGTATATTTAGTCGCGATTCGAGTTATTGGACCTATATTGCCGTTTACAAAATACCAAACGAGATTAGCTTTTGCTAAGGTGAGTTCCATAGCCCCGATTTTACATTGTTTATACATGATTTCTAAACCCTCGAGGTGGGAATACACTGCATGTTTTTACATACGGACACAAGTACTAAAACTGTTACTTTGCCTAAGTTACCACATTGCCATTAAAGTCCCCTACGAATCATGAACTGTTAATTATTTGTAAGCACGGATGTTATGAATAGATCTATTTGGTTTGACACCCCGTCCGGGTTGGTCGCGCCAACTGGGTAAACGGACGCATATCATTCGGATTATTTCCGAATGTCTGGCAAACACTTATTTGGGGCATTGTTATTGTGCTTAATTGCATACGACTACGTCGAGCTTCGGGGTCATGAGCTTAGGCACTGTATTTATTATTTTTGGCTGTGACATTATATTTGTTGTACTGTCTTGCTATTGAAATCTTGTGGTCCGCCTTACTGTTTATTTAAACCTATGACTCTCACCAACATTATTGTTGACCCTTTTAGCGTGTATTCTCAGGTAACTAGGTGATGTTGATACACCTTTTATATGGAAGCACTTCGAGTCACATTTTGGAAGCACATCATGATGGAGATTTTTCTACATTATTTAGCATTTGATTATGTATTTAAATCTTACATTTTGATGGTGAACTCTGATAACTATGTTTTGTAAAACTTAACTTTAAATCAAACGCTTGTTTTTTTAAAATGACTCACTTAGAGGTCGTTCTTTATTACCTTGTACTTTGTGACCGAGAACTTCACGCCCCCAGAATTCCATTCCGCTGCAAACACAAATTTTGGGGGTGTGACAGTTTCGAGGAATGGGTGCAAAAGCTCTATAAAGATGGGTGAGTAGCATCCCGTAAGGCATTGCGGTGGTTCCTAAAACTAGAATATCGGCCATTCTTTTGGCGATATAATAGGCGAGGTTGAATGGTTGGTGGTTTGACACACAATAGAGCATGTAGCAAAGACTTACGTTGACATGGTCTCTATTTCCTATGGTGCTAATGACGTTAGCCCTAAGAACTTCTTCTAGCTTCTTGAATTGGGGCCTAAGTTCGTTTAGCTCCATGCCAAATGGATCACGATCTACCTCTTTTCCTCGACTAGTCCTAGTGTGGGAGGTTCTAGGAACAAAAATATGAGCACAAATGGTCTCTTTTAGGGTTAAAGGTGTGTCGTATGGTGGTGTACAATCAAGGTTGGAATCGAGGATGGACAATGACCATTTGTCCGAATAAAAGCAAGTTCCTTGTCTTGGAACACCTAAGATCTCTAAATTGGTCTAGAGGGATGTTGAATTGAGTTTGGTTTACTTTGAAATGGACGTTCATGAGACCATAGTCATTTGTGCTTAGACCTACACACGCATAGAATTCTTGTATGAATCTAGGGATTATGGGTTCATCGATATCTAGGAGACAATCGAATTGGATTGTGGCAAGTTGTTCTCTAAGAATGGTTCCTTCTAGGAATGAGGGGTCTACGGTTCTACCCTCATGTACATAGCATTTTTCTAAAGCTTTAAAGATGTTAACTTGGTCCTCGGTGAGTCCTTTGGGTTTATGGTGTGCAGGTAGGTATTTGACGATTTCTTTGTGGTCATAATAAGTCGCGGGAGGCATGATTATCCTAGACACAAAAATTACATAGTTTAGTTAAAACTATTGAAAATACGTATATAGATTTCTAGTGTGTACCTATATGGGGACAATGTGGAGGTGCGGTTATCTCGACTACTTTTGATACATGAAAATTTTGTTGATGCAAGTTTTATAAAAAAATTAGAGATAACCCAAACGCTCCTACTTCAATGTATCTACGATTGAATGTACCCGAAAATACATATTAGTTATGTATTCCCTTTAGCATTCAAGAGACATTATGCAAGTGATGTTTAAAACATAATGTTTTGTATTTGCATGAACAATGTTCAAAAACCATTTTTCCTAGTCGTGAGAAGATTTTGATAAAAATTTCTCATGGGGTTTTTGATGAATTATTTTAATGTCTTATGATATGCAATTCCTAACTAAGGAAAACATGATTTGTTATGCAATTTAGTAAATATGCTTCATGATTTTACTAAAAATATGCATAAACCCCAAGTTTTGATTTTGTGCATGAAATAAAAATCCTAGACTCATATCAGGAATGTGGATGTGATTAGGATACTTACCGAGATGATTAGAGCACAAATTTGTGGAAGGAGATGACCTAAATTGTGAGTTAGGTTGATTTTGAGTCGAGTTCCAGTAGGTAGTATGTTTTTGGGAGTTGTGATACACAGTACAGGGTGTTTGTTTAATAAACTAAAAAACTGACTCAGGGGGCCGCGGATCTGGCAGAACCAAAAAAAGGGGTCCGTCCTTGTTGTCGGTTGGTTCCGTGGATCAGGCTTAGGTTTTTGGTTTTTGGTTAATCTAAGGTTCAAGCTAAGGTTTTATCTACTCACTAGGTTCCATTAGTCCTAAACCAAGTCTAAGAAAGTTAAATGGTGCTCTCTTAAGAGGTTTAGTGAGGACGTCATCAATATTGTACTCTGAGGATACTTTCTCGATTGAGATGTTTCCCTTCAGAACATTGTCGCGTAAGAAATGATGACGTATTTCTATGTGTTTGGTTCTAGCGTGTTGGATAGGATTTTTGCTAAGGTCGATAGCTCCTTTGTTATCGTATAGAATGGGAATGTCATTGACTTCATTTCCATAGTCGACGAGAGCTTGTTTCAACCACAGTGCTTGTTTACACGCCTTTCTTGCAAATACGTACTCGGCTTCAGTTGTTGATATTGCTAGGGCCGTTTGTTTCTTGGCAAACCATGAGGCGAGACAATGCCCAACAAAAGTACAAATACCACTTGTACTTTTTCTATCGACATAGTCACCGACATGGTCTGATTCGGCATACACTATAGTTTCTACTCCCGTTCCTTAGGAATCCATAATCCTAAATGTGTAGTACCTTTAATATACCTAAAGATCCATTTAACGGCTTCAAGATGGGATATTTTGGGATCTTCTTGAAAGTGTGCACATAGATAAACACTAAACATAATGTCCGGTATACTAGCCGTGAGGTAGAGTAAACTACCAATCATTCCTCTATATTTAGTGCTATCTACGGATTCACCTTCGTCATCCTTTGTGAGTTTGGTTTCGGAGGACATGGGTGTTTTCATGGGTTTGGAATCTTCAAGACCAAATTTCTTAAGCATATCCCTTATATACTTAGATTGGTTGAAGAATATCCCATCATCTAATTGTTTAATTTGGAGACCTAAGAAAAAGTTTAGTTCCCCCATCATACTCATTTCAAACTCATCATGCATGATTTTTGAAAAATCATCGTATAACTCTTGACAAGTTGAACCGAATATAATGTCATCCACATATATCTGGACTATGATAATATGTGATCCCTTTTTCTTGGTGAAAAGAGTGTTGTCTACTATGCCCATGGTATACTTATGGTCAACTAGGAAAGTCTTAAGTCGATCATACCAAGCTTTTGGTGCTTGCTTAAGTCCGTATAAAGCTTTCTTAAGTTTGTAGACACAATTTGGTTTTTCAAAATTGGCAAAGCCGGGAGTTTGTGCAACGTACACTTCCTCATTAATAAAACCATTTAGAAAAGCACTTTTAACAACCATTTGGAATAGTTTAAAGTCGTGTGCACATGCATATGCAATAAGTATTCTAATTTACTAAAGCCAAGCGACGGGTGCAAATGTCTCGTCGTAATCTATACCTTCTTGTTGATTGTAGCCTTGAGCTACTAGCCTAGCTTTGTTTCTAGACACTACTCCATTTTCATCCATTTTGTTCCTAAATACCCATTTAGTTCCAATTATGGTTTGATTTTGAGGTTGAGGGACTAATGTCCATACGTCATTTCTAACAAATTGATTAAGTTCTTCTTGCATCGCTACGACCCAAGATTCGTCTTTTATTGCCTCATTGATATTTTTAGGCTCAATGGTTGAAACAAAACAAAAGAAATTACTTTGGTTTTGGACTTTTGATCTTAAGGTTCTTTCGTTAATTTTTCCTATGACGTTATCTAATGGATGACTTTTGGATTCTTTGATGTTGACTAATTCCCTATCCACGGGTTCATCTTCTTTGTCATTTTTTTGGTTTTCAACCATTTGAATTTCAACTAAGTCATCATCTACCAAAGGTGATGCCTTAGAGGGAGGTGGACTTTCGTCGAATGTCATGTTCAACGATTCCTCGAATCTTGAGGTTTCTTTGTTTAAGACAATATATGCTTTACTATTATGTGAATATCCTAGGAATATACCTTCATAAGACTTTGGGTCAAACTTGGTGAGGTAATCCTTAGTGTTTAAAATGAAGCACTTGCTTCCAAAAACTCTAAAATATCATAGTATAGGCTTTTTGCCTCTGTAAAGCTCGTATGGTGTTTTATTTAAGAATGGTCTAATTAAGACTCTATTTAGGATGTATGTGGATGTGTAAACGACATTACACCAAAACTTTTGGGGTATGTTTTGCTCGTTTAACATTGTTCGACTCATTTCTTGAAGTGTTCTATTCTTACGTTCTACTACACCATTAGATTGAGGAGTTCGAGGAGCCGAGAAGTTATGTGTTATGCCATTAGTATCACAAAAAGCTCCAAATTAGGTTTCGTTATCAAATTCACGATTGTGGTCGGTTCTAATAGACACAATGTTATTTCCTATTTGATTTTGAATTTTCTTACTTAGAATTTCAAATTTATCAAATGCCTCGTTTTTAGTTTTCAAAAACATAGTACAAGTATACCTAGAGTAATCATCGACTATTACCAAAGTATAGAAGTTTCCTCCATAACTTTGTATAGCGGATGGACCAAATAAATCCATATGTAACAATTCTAGACACCTAGATGTAGACACCATGTTTTTAGCCTTATGGCTATTATGAACTTGTTTCCCAATTTTGCAAGCATCACAAAAGTGTTGGTCGTATTTCAACTTAGGTAGGTTCCTAACGAGTTCCTTAGATGATAAGGATTGGATTAGCCTCTTATTGGCGTGACCTAAGCGTCTATGCCATAGAGTTGAGTTTTCGTCCAGAGAGGTGAGACAAAGTTTGTCTTTAGGTGTTTTGTCTAATTTCATAACGTAAACGTTATTCTTTAAAACACCTTTTCCTACGGTTATACCATCTTTAAGTATTTTACTTTCATTTTCACCGAAAAGGACGTTATACTTTTTACGGCATAATTGACTAATACTAAGCAAGTTAAATCCTAAGTTATCTACATGAGCAACATCATTAATAGTGAGAGAGTTATGAGAGATCGTACCTTTTCCGATGATCTTGCTTTTAAGATTACTACCGAATGTGACATTACCTCTGTCGTACACTTGGTAGGTTGAGAAAAGGCCTTTGTTTCCCGTCATGTGTCTAGAACACCCACTATCTTTGATCCACTCGTCCGCTTCTAACCCGACTTTCAAGCACACCTAAGTTAAAGAAAAACTTAAGCGTTTGGTCCCCAATATCTCATGGGTCCATTTGGGTTAAACATTACATTATCATGGTTCATGTATGGAAATGGTGGGTAAGTGTTCCATGGCATGTAGTTGGGACCTTGAAAGTTCCTAGACATGTTTTGGTTCCAACTATTTTGATGATGATGCTGTGAGTTAAAGTTACTCTTAGGAAAGGGGTGTTTAGGAAAACTAGTTTTAGGTCTCTGTTGAACCGTTTTGGTCATAAACTCATTTTTAACTTGACCTTTTCCTATAGTAACTGTTGGTTTTTGTTTGTTAACAGTTGTACTAGTTCTAAGTTTTCTTGTGACCTTAATGAACTCAGTACGATCCGAAGTACAGACCTTCTGTTCAGCAACAGTACCCGCGGACCCTTTGGGCACTACTGGCGGAACCAAATTTTTGGGTCTGCCAGATCCGTAGGTGTCTGACTTTGTTGGAACAGGTTCTTGTACTTTCACTGTTTGTTTCTTAAAGTCACTTAAGTTTCCTAGTTTCATAAAACCTAGTCCAGTTTTATCATAAGGCAACTTTTGAATTTGCATTATCTCATCTGCTAAAAAAATGTTTTTATCAAACCTTTTAAACTTAGAGTTTTGTTTGATAAGATCTTCCTGTGTGGTTTTAAGTGTTTCTAATTCTAGTTTAAGTTCCTGACATGAGACACATGTTTCTTTAACACTTTTACCCTTTTCTGATCGTATCTCTTTTTCTTTTAACCAATAGACTTCTTTTTCTAAAAGTGTCATTTTGGTTTTTAAGAACTTATTTTTGTTTATGATTTTTAGATTAATATCACACAATTTGTTATATCCTACTTCTAAGGTTTCATCATCAATAGAGGAGTATGACGAGTCAGAATGTACCTCTTCTGAGTCATGAGCCATGAGAGCAACTTCGTCGTTCTTAGGCTCGTCGTCATCACCTTCACTGTCGCTCCAGGCTCCACTAACAAATGCTCTTTGAGACTTGTTCTTTGGAGGCTTTGGACATTCTTCTATTAGGTGACCTGAATTCCCGCACCTAAAACACTTCCTATCTACTTTTCCTTTCCTATCATCACGGTCTTTCCAGAAGGATTTCTTTTCTTCACGAGGTTGTCTTACGAACTTTCCTCGTCTCCTAAAGAACTTCTTGAAATCTCTAACAGCCATGGCATACTCTTCATCTTTGCTATCCGAATTAGACTCTTCATCATCACTTGACTCTACCCTAGCTTTTAAGGCAATGGACTTCATCTTCTCCTTTTTGCCTTTAACAATTTCTGAGTCTTTTTCCATCACTATCTCATGAACTTTGAGATTTCTGATGAGCTCGTCAAGTGTCATGCTTGAAAGATCCTTGGATTCTTCAATAGCCGTCACCTTTGCTCTCCACTTCGGATGAAGTGCTCTAAAAAATTTCCTGACAAAGTTCTTACTAGAAAAAGATTCGTCAAGTGCTTTAAGAGAAGTAATTATAGTATTAAACCTAGCAAAAGCACTATCAATGGTCTCATCTTCAAAGATAACATATTGTTCATATTGTTGAACAAGAATATCAATTTTTTTATCTTTGACTTGTGTGTTCCCTTGATGAGTGATAATTAATGATTTCCAAATATCTTTAGCCGTTTTACACATGAAAACTCTTTCATATTCTTTCTTAGGTAAAGCGTTGTAAAGCATCATTTTAGCTTCATTATTTTTGGCAATCAACTTTTTTTGCTCATCACTATGACGAGTAAGAGAAGTACCCTCATCCCGACCTCCTGATATATTTAATATAGGTTTATTATCACCTTCTACAATAATATACCATAAATCTATATCCTTAGATTTCACATAAGTTTCAAAGCGGTTTTTCTAATATATAAAACTATTTGGTTCCAATAGTGGTGGTATTTGCATAGATTGCCCTTCTTTGAAGTTTTCAAAATCTATTGATCGTTTCAAGTTTTAAAATACAACATATTTTGAAAATCTTGAGTAACGGGATGCCAATTGTGGAAAACTAGAAGGGGGGTTGAATAGTTTTTACCGTTTTTACACATAATTCGCTTTGAGACTTAACGTGATTTCAAGTTAATGCACACAAATAAACGATATAAGTAATGGAAGTAAGGAAAAGACCAATCAAACCACAACACGGAGATTTATAGTGGTTCGGCTACAAGGATTCTTTTCCTTTCCCTACTCCACTCGTCGAGCCTGTAACTCGAGAGTTTTTCTTCACTAAGAAATAAGCTCCCTTCTCGGCGGAGAAAACCTTTACACACATCGCTCACACCTTTTTCTGGTACTAATCTAAATACCGGGTTCTAGTTCAAGGTAGAACCAACCTGACGTCGCCTATACAATTTCTGACACTAAGCTAGATGTCGAGTTCTTTACAAGGGTTCAACCACTCCCGACACTCTATGTGTTTTGAGGACTAAAACACTAACCGATCACTACTGAATGAATGATATGAAAATGATGTGTGAACTACTAACTAATCACACAGAACCTACACTAATAGGATAGCAACACTTTGTTAATCCTTGATGCTTGATCTCTTTGCTACAAAAGGAAGATCACTAAGAATGAAATGAATGAATAAATGGGTTAGTAATCTACAAATGAATGAATATGTAATTTATGCTATATGAGTGATGAGAGTGCTTGAATGATCAGCTTGCTATTTATAGGCAAAACTGAGCAGACAAGTGATGGATCCGGCGGACCCAAATTATGGGTTCCGCCCATATACTGGTTTGGTTCCGCGGGAACATGCCAGCTAAGAGCTTCACAAATCTTTCCATATTTTGTCAAGTCTTGTCAAGATCTTACAAAGTCGACTCATTCGATTCAAGATCTTTCTAAAATATATTGTAAAGTCAACTAAGCTATCTAAATGATGCATGCCATGATCTCATGTATATTTCTATTTTTAAGAAATAAAAATAAACATGTAAATGTATATATGTATGCAATGTGTAATTCCTAGTGATCATGTGTTATGTAAATGTGTTTTAAAAAGCTTGTTACTAAAATGTAAAAGACTTTAACTTATATTTATGCTTTGCTAAAGATAAAACTTATAATTGTCATTAACAAAATAAAGCAAAGATCTTAAAATATAAATAATGTTTTTAGTATGATATTTGTATTAACAAAATCTACAAGAAGCACATAGAAATCTTTAGTGACATGAGGCCCTAAGATTTGCTTCAATGACAAAAGGGATCCTAAGTTTTTATTTTGGAAACTAAACATGAAAATGTTTAGTTGTTTGGGCTATTGGTTGGTAGAGGAGGTGGTATGATGGGTCCTTGTGGTGGTGTTAGGAGGTGTTCAAGGTAGGAGAACATAAAGTTCAATTCATCCCTAAGGTTGAAGATGAGGTTTCGGTTGTGATGACAACATGCATAACTTAGGCTATGTGGCTCTAAAGGATAAAAAAATGGGGTGACCCATTAGTGGTTGTAGTGATGTAGAGGCGGAAGATGATGATGTGTTGGACCCAAGCTCAAAAGGAGTTGTTGGTGATAGGGTGAATGTGAGTGCCAATGGTTGAAGAGAACTAGATGGGGTTAAAGGTGTGGTAGTCCTTATGGTAGAAGAGGATCATGAGGTTGGCCTAGTTGAAGTGGCTTTTGATGGAGCCAAAGGTGTAGAAATTGATGCGGCTGAATTGGTTGAGGGTAATGGTGTATGAATGTCTTCATCATCATCCAATGTAAGATCAATGAGAAGTATTTCATTGTGTGGTTTTACGTTTAGCCTAGGTTTCTTTGCTTTGTGAGAGGTGGTAGCCATGGTAGAAGACATGGTGAGTTTATGATGAATGTGGAATGGTGAGGAAGATCAATGCATGATAAGGGCTTAAATAGCCAAATCAAAGCATGCAAGGATAGATAGGATGGTGAGTTTAGGGAATTGGGAATGTTGGAAACAGCACAAGTTTGCAGATTCTGACGAAAAGAAAGTCAAAAAGTGGAAATAAACAGTTAAAAACCTCTTCCCCGGGGATGGTACCACTAAATCACCCAGGGTACCACTAAATTTAGTGGTATCGTGGCCTATTTAGTAGAGCCGTGGCCTGCAGTTGACATTTTTACTAGTACTGTAGGATTTAGGCTGCCTAAATGGGTAATCCTAGGGGTACTATTTGCAGCAAATCCTATTGTCTCAATTCACTAAAGAATAATCACATAGTTTTCCTAACACTATCCACAACTAGCAACAAACAAGAACATGTGATTATCTAGAATTAGGCTACTATTAAGCATGCAACATATCAAGTAATATGATCATCTAGTGCATGCAAGAAAAATATAAAATAAAAGATATGAACTAGATAAAGCTCATAAATATAATCAATCATTAAGCTTCGTTATTTAACCAAAGTAACCCATGCCAAGTTAGAAATACTAAGTTAATTCAAACTTGTTAATGTTAAATGGCCGTAGCCGAGACCCCATTAGTAATAGTTTAATACTACTTGAGTTGGTAATACTAATTAAGTTAGTATTGTCTAATCTCTTGATTTCCCTAACTTCTTGATCTTGTTCCTGATCCCCTTGAGTGCTTTTCCAATAGACTTGAACCCCCCGATCGTTTGCTCATGCATGGGCACTTGTCGGTTGTACAGCGGCGTTTGCCTTCTCATCACCGCACTTAAGTTGGTGTTGTTGTAAGGAAGGTCGGTTGTTGGTTCGAAGGATGACGTGTCAAGATTATGAAAGAAAGTATCGGGTGAAGGAGTACGAGAACGAGATGTTCCTTCTTCATTCACTTCATCATCATCCTCATCCATAGGTTGAGATGATGATCCATGACGGAAGGAGTAAGAAGAGAAAGTAGCATCGGAGGTGGATTTACGACCACGTTTGGACCCTTTGTCACTACGTTGCTTTGTGCGACGTTGTAGTCCACCAAGAGGTTTCATAATGGGATCGACAAGAAATTAGTCGCCATTATTAACATGTAGGTAATTTTCCATAACCCAACGGAAGAGACGAGTAAGCAACATACTGTATGGCATGAGCTTATTGGACCGACTATGAATGTCTGCCATTCTTTTTGCCATGTAGTATGCGAGGTTGTATGGCTCATAGTTACTAAGGCAATAGAGCATATGGGCAAGACTTGCTGGAACATGATCCTGGTTGCCCGCAAGGCACAAAACATTTTCACGCAGAAGGAGTTCCCAAATTTTGAGATCGGGAAGGAGTTCTTTTAAATAGATGCGATTGGGGTCGAGATGAACTATGGAACCATCACGTTTTTGGTACGTGTTGGCGACTCGAGGGATTTGGACATGTTGCTTGATACTTTGAAGGTCAGGAATGACGGTACAATATGGACCTTCACTTTCAAGATAATAGTGAAGTGACTCTAAGGAATGGTCTTCTGTGTTGGCACATTGACCATAGGAAGGAACACCTAGAATATCCCCGAGTTCGGTGATGGATAAAATGATATGTTCTTTTTGTAATGGTTTTTATCACAAGATTCATCTTTTTGTTTTTTGTGTTTCAGCTTTTGTTTATAGTCTTGATTTTTGTTTCAAATTTGTGCAGTTTGTTTTGAAATTGAAAAACGATTCCTGATATGAGTGTTCTTAGTGGTTGAGTCATATAAATCTTGTAAGGGTTTTTTGCGTTTTGAGTTAATCTTCTCTGTAACAGCCAGAATACCGAAGAATAATTGATGGAAATCTTACTTTGGATAGCGAAGGAAGACCCTTTAGATTGCTATAGGACAAGCAGTGCACCTTTGGAACACTGAAAATGCAAGGATAGATTGTTTAGTAAGCTCCGATAATATGGATGACCATCCTTCAAGTGTTTCTTGGTCCCAAAATGGAAAAACAATTGTTGTTGGTAATTTCAGCTCAGATATTCAGATCTTCGATGCGGACACCTGCAAACTTGTAAGTTTCTCTTTTAAGTATGATAAAATTTAAAATTGTTAGTATAATGTTGTCCTTATAAAATTTTGTTATGTTAGATTGCTCAGACCAGAAGACTAAAAGCCGATCATGATGCAAACGTAGCAGCTGCCTCATGGAATGGCCACATTTTAACATCAGGCAGTAACAAAGCCATTTTAAATCATGACGGTACGTTTAATTGTTCATCCTACAACAGTTAACACCCGTTGATGCGTGCGATGTGTCGTTGCGGTTTAGCAGTATTAATGCCTACTCAAGTTTTAAATTTATATTTAGCCAACTTATCAATAACACACACACTTAACGAGCAGTGTACCCGGTCAGTATGAATATAATGGTAAGTAGAGTGTCGACCACTAAGAGTGGAACGTATTATCTAGTTATTCTAATCAGTATTTTAATAAATTAAGTTAGCTATACAACCTATTCTAACGCAAAGGGGTTCAGCCTGAGAGACTGGCACGATTTGGTTGCAATTAAATATTAAACTAAACCAATAGGCACGAATCAACGAATAGCACACACGTACACAGATAAATACTCGAGACAATAAGAGGGCTGTCCTGATAGATAAGTAGTTTGTCACTTGTTTTATTGCTAGTTTTATATGAAGTGTATAGTTCGATGCAACGCACCGAGATTAAGTCCTTTCTCGTTGGTTCTAATCTTATCGGCGAGTAAACCCTTAATGATTACTTATGACTATCCTATTTATCTTTCTTCCTACTTTTCTACAGACCATAGAATGCGTAGGCGATCTAATAAATAGGCGAGGGCAGAGGCATGGCGACCCGATCAACGCTCAGCTAGACACAGAGGTTATCAATGCACTAATAAAAGTCACCAAAGACATCAACATATAAACTTTAATTAATGAGAAAGCAGTTTTAAGGGAGTGCAATCTTTCCGTTGTCACATTACACAAGCCACCAATCTTGATGAATTAAAGTTTACTAACACAATAAAACAAAACTACTTAATGAATTAAACACATGCAGCACCTTCTTACAGCTCTTGTATCTTCGTTTGGGTGTGTCTTGTGCTGCCTTAATCGACTGAATTCGTCCTAGGTTTCTGTACTTCGGTCTTTGGATATAATATATGTCACCCCGAAATTCGTCTGGTCTTGGGGTATTTATAGTTTCTGTCTGAGGGTAGGATGCGGCGCATCTAGTAAGTAGATGCGGCGCATTGACTTAACTTCGCGTGGGGTCCAAGATTATAATATTCAGGAATATTCGTACACCGCCAGAAGATGCGGCGTAACTCCATTCTAGGATGCGGCGCATGTTCTCTTGTATCTTGGATCGTATCTGGTGAAATATTGATAGTGATGCGGCGCATGTCATAAGCAAGATGCGGCGCATCTGGAGCAGAATAGTCTTGATCTTGTACATTTCGGTAGACTCTTAACTTCTTGCATGTTTTGATCCATAATTAGTCCAAAATTGCCAAGTTTCACCAAATGCTTGTTTTCAACTAAGAATTACAAAAGTAAACGATTAAGTATCAATCCTCATACATAATATAATAAAACAAGTCAAATTAATAGGATAAATGATAGCAATAATATGTACTTATTTGAGTTCATCAAATATCCCCCCACTTGAACTTTACTTGTCCCCAAGTAAACCTTAAAATTACTCTTATGAAAATGTATCCTAAAAGATATTAGGATTTATTTTTATATTTAAACATGTATTCGTTTTTGCCATAATCACACAACTAAACACTTAACGAATTAGAAGTAAAATAAAATATTCTGATAAAAGCAAATCTAATCGTTTAACTGTCCAGTCGTGACGAATATTCTATCATAAGCTTGGCAAGTATACACATCTCCCCCACTAAAGCCAAGGATTAACAAGTCTAAAGCGGTAAAAAGGGTTTTTAGGCTTAAGGGTTAATTATTCTTAATCTCTATCGATCTCAAATTCCAGAAAAGGTGACAAAATCACAAATACATGATCGAATCCATGAACACGATACTTGCAATTGCTCAAATCCTTAACTCGAATAGGCTAAAGATAGGTCCAAACTTCACCAATAATAATATATCAAAAAGGGCGACAAAATCATAAATACATAGCCGAATCCACGACTACGATACTTAAGATTGCTCAAATCCCTAATCTCAATAAATCAAAGGTTTGGTTGGATAAAGAATAATAATGGGTATGGATAACATTTGGGATATAAATTGGTGTAAAATGAAAAATAAACAAAACAAATAAATTAAAATCCTAAGTGTGGTTAATCACTATCCCAACCATCCCATGAATAAGACTCATATCATAGAATAACTCACGCTTTAACACTTGAAACACACGCTTTAGGTAGACACGAATTATACTCAACAAGATCTTAATCAAAGAATAAACCTTAGTTGGTGTTCCCATAACTGCCAACTCCCATTCAATCCATAGATATAGTACAACAATTAGTGGTGATATCGACCACTTACATAACTTTACATCGTTGGTTAAAACAAACATCCAACTTTCTTCTTTTTTTTTTTTTTTTTTTTTTTTTTTTTTTTTTTTTTTTTTAACTATAAACATAAACATAGATGTGTAAAATTTCACCACATCACTATAATGATAATTCTGGATAATTTTTCCATACTTTTCATGACTTCAGAAATAACGGTAATAGTGAAAGTAGTAAACACACGAAAAATAAACTCAAAGATATACAATATTTACTTTCACTCCAATTGCATTGTGCAATTTCCCGACCTAACCATAGATAATGAATTACGCACGCGAACACAGGTAATGTAAGGAAACACACTTTGCCTATAGCAATTAACCAACCACGGATTTTAATCTACAGGGTAGGCTAAGGTGTAAGGGTGTAACGAAACATTTTAACAAAGGTGTAAGAAACGAAAGGAATGGCTCTGAGTGTTTTTCTAGGGGTATCTTACTCTAAAAGTGAGAGTAACAAAGGGTTTATACGGGGGTTAACTAACCAGTGTAGTTAGCTAATAACACATAACATATAATGGGCTATTTGGGTGTAATCCTAGAAATTTACCAATTTAGACAAGTCATTCCAATTATATAAATAATACTCATTATGGTGGTCTCGAATAGTATACAAGCCAAGTTCTAAAGTTTACAAGTCACCGGCACACTCATAGATTTGTGAATTTTGAAAAATCACAATTTTTGAAAATAACGTCATGTGTGCAGCTATGCAACTTAGACTTTAAACAAAAACATGCTAAAAAATTTTAAAATTTTTATATATTAAGCACATTTTAAGCATATTTTGAAAAGTTTAGGACAAGTAAGTGTTAAGTGTTCTAATTCTCCAATCCCCCCACTTAAGTTAAACAACGTCCTCGTTGTTTGTATAAAAGGTTAAAAACTGGAAAATAAAAGAATTAGAACAGAAAAACTCCCCTGAGATTTGCTCGGTATGATCCTCCATTTGTATAAGAGCAAAAATCATCATCTTGTGGATGAGAACGTTTAAGCTTCATAATAGATGTATCCACAGGAAATGCAGGAATCTATAATACCACCAAGGCTTTAAAACACACCTAAGTTAAGAAAGGTTCAAACTTGCATAATACATTAGTAGTTAGATAAAAATAAAACAGAAAAACAAAAAATGAAAATCATCAGGTCAGTCGATGCGCCGTATCTTATTGAAGAAGATACGCCGTATCGAGCCTGGAATAAATACGGATCAGAATAGAAGATGCGCCACATCCTTAACCAGGGATGCGCCGCATTGAAATAAACTGATAAAAAGTTTTAAAGTCGAAAAGTAAAAATGTAGAAAAAATAAAGATATGACCATTGCAGGAGATGCGTCGCATCTCAGGAGTGAGATGCGCCGTATCCTCTGCGGCCTGACTGACTCGACACAAAAACAAAAAATTAAAAGATAAATCCGGGTTGTCTCCCTGTCAGCACTTGTCTTTATTCCAGAGTCTTCAAGTTAGACTCACGTTCAGCTCATTAGTATCGATCATTGAAGGAGTCGAAAACATCGCGCCCCCTCATTGCCAATTCAGTAATATTGAACACTCCTTGCTCGTCCTTAATTTCCACGCCGTTCTTCTTCAGTATCTGTATAAACAAAGTTCTGTCCCTTTCGGGCAGAGATGACAAAATGATAGACGGGAAATTCTTATTATCATATAGGCATAAATAAGCAAGGTGGGGTGGTAGTTCAACAAACACATCATTATTCAAATTCGTTTTCTCAACTATCCTCCTACGTTTGTTAATTACTACGCAATCATACCACTCATCATCAGAATCATTAACAACATCGCGTCTAAGTTCGGTAGGTACATTAAGGTCAATAAATTCCTCAAAGTTCTCATGATTAGGATTAGTTGAGTTGTTTTGAATCAATGTTTCTCCCATAAGTCTGGCTTCAAGATCGAGGTCCATACGTTCTCTTAATCTTAGCACATAGACACCTCTAATTATGCTTTTAACAGGATCTTGGCACTTATAGACTAGTTTATTATTCCCTACCCTTAATGAGATTTTTCTTTTAAACACATCAATCTTAGCATGAGCAGTAGACAAGAAAGGTCTTCCAAGGATTAAAGGAATCTTAACATCCTCGGGCATATCTAATATAACAAAGTCTACAGGGAAAATAAACTTCTCAATCTTAACTAGCACATTATTAGCAATCCCTTCAGGTCGTTTTACCGTTTTATCAGCCAATTCAATAAGTAACTTAGTTGGTGCTAATTTTCCTAGTCATAGGGTAGTGAATGTCTTAAGAGGCATAACACTAACACTAGCTCCTAAGTCAGCTAACACATTATTGAAAGATATATTATTAATTGAACAAGGCAAAGTAAAACTTCCTGGGTCTTTTTCTTTATGAGGCAAGGCATTTAAGTCGGTTGCAGAGCTCTCTTCTTTCATTGTAGCCTTGATCTCCTCTTCAATCTTTGTCTTCTCTTTTAGCAGTCTCCTTAAACTGATTGAAGAATTAAAGAAAAATTCGGGTCTTGTACCATCATTACCATTCATCGGTCTTCTAGGAAAAGGAATGTTAGGAGTGACTTCTTCAGTGGTGCTAATGGCCTTGACATGATCCCTTGGGTTGGTTTCAGTTGAGCTCGGTAAACTTCCGTATCCCCTTTCTTGAAGAACTTTGCTCATTTGACCAATTTGTTGTTCCAATGCTTTGATCGAAGCTCCTTGATTTCTTGTAGTAGTGTCCGTTGAAGCTCGTATTTCATTGATCATAGCAGTATTCTCGTCATGTCTTTTAGCAGCATCGGCCATAATTTGCTTTAGAGTGTCATCTAAAGTCTACCTCCTTTCTTGATAAGCGGGATTGAAGTTGTTCTTTTGATAGAATCCCGGTGTGGCTTCCCTAAATCTTCCTGAAGGTCGGAATGGTTGTCCAAATTGGGTGTAATATGCTTCTTCAAACGTCTCACTTTCATTCTTATTCGGGCAATCTTTAGTGTAGTGAGGTCCTTCGCACTTTTCACATCCAACTTGGGCAGCATACACTCTTTCATCACGCTTCTTCATCTCTCTACTAATTTTATCCAATTGAGCTTGAATAGCAGCAATCCCGTCAACATTAGTGCTGCTCTTAGATCTAGTAGAGGTCCCATCGTGCCATTTTTGAGAATGATCAGCAGCTTCTTGGATCGCTTTCCTAGCATTGGTTGCACTCATTTGGGGTACAGCTCCCTTAGCGTCCAAGATTTGTCTAGTAGGCACGTCCAATCCTTGATAAAACAATATTATCTCCTGCATAGGGGTTAGATAGTGTTGAGGACATTTTACCAGTAAATCTTTAAATCTTTCCCAAGCTTGATAAAGAGTTTCATCAGGCTCTTGCTTGAAACTGTTGATAGCCTCCATCTTTTTAGCAGTCCTAGCAGGTGGACAATATCTCTTCAGGAATTTGCTCTTCAAATCTTCCCATGTAGTGATTGAACTAGCAGGTTCATTCCTTAGCCACTTGTTAGCAGCTCCTTTTAGCGAGAGTGGAAAGATTCTTAGCATGAGTTGATCGTCAGTGACTCCTTCAGAAGTAAACAAATCCGCAATCTCGAGGACCTTTTCAACATGCTCATTAGCATCCTCATGTTCCGATCCACTGAAAGCATTCTCTCTTAGCTCCTTGAGAAACTGACCCTTCAATTCAAACTTTGACTTATCATCAAACTTTGGTCTAGCAACTCCTGAAGTGTAATTAGCACGGGTTTTGTTCATGTATTCCTCCATGGTAGTGTTTTCGCCCATTGTTTCTGTTTCTTCTTCCTCTTTCTCTTCAGAAAAATAATCAAGCTCGAATGAACTTGAAGTATCAAAGCTTTTTGTGTTGAAAAGCCTTTTAAGCGAATGAAAGACTCGTTCAGGATCTTCGAAAGGTTGAATCAAGTTCTTTGTAGAACTCCTGGTCATGCACTACCTGAAATCAACACAAAAATATCAGTAGGGTATGCTCGAGAAAGTAATATATCAGAAAATTAACAACGAAAACGGAATACGAAAATTTAAAGTTACTGATATCTGCAGACGATGCGCCGTATCCAAAAAGTTGGATACGCCGTATCTTATAATCGTTAAAATTAAATCAGACTTTATTCAGAAAATAGATACGCCGCTTAGGAATTAGAATGCGCCGTATCTGCTTTAATAATCAAAAATCGATATTTATTTAAAATTAAATGCGTCGTATTAACAAAAGTTAATGCGCCGTATCTTCGTTATGTTTCAAAATATGAGATTTTTGATTCAGAAGATACGCCGTATCGACAGAGATCGATGCGCCGTATCTGTTTAATAATTCGAAAACTGTTTTTAATTAAAATAATAGATACGCCGTATCTGCTAAAGCAGATGCGTCGTATGGCGTTAACATTTAGAAAAAAATTTATCAAAAACAGATACGCCGTATCTTGGGGAAAAGATGCGTCGTATCGAATTAATTAAACGCGTTGTATTTTATAAAAATTAAACGCAATACGCCGTATCTGAGAAATCAGATGCGCCGTATCGTTTGATTTAGCTCAGTACAACGATATCAGAATACAAAAAATACGAAAAATTAAAAACAAATAAAAACACACGAAAATAAACACAAAATAAAAGCAAACAAATAGCACACAAAAACAGAAAATATGCAAAATATTACAATGAATGCAAATTAATCTAATACACAACAAAATTAGCGGTTAGATAAAAAAATTAAAAACCTAATTAAAATACTAATCAAATTAACAGATAATAACAATTCACTCCCCGGCAACGGCGCCAAAAACTTAATGCGTGCGATGTGTCATTGCGGTTTAGCAGTATTAATGCCTACTCAAGTTTTAAATTTATATTTAGCCGACTTATCAATAACACACACACTTAACGAGCAGTGTACCCGGTCAGTATGAATATAATGGTAAGTAGAGTGTCGATCACTAAGAGTGGAACGTATTATCTAGTTATTCTAATCAGTATTTTAATAAATTAAGTTAGCTATACAACCTATTCTAACGCAAAGGGGTTCAGCCTGAGAGACTGGCACGATTTGGTTGCAATTAAATAATAAACTAAACCAATAGGCACGAATCAGCAAATAGCACACACGTACACAGATAAATACTCGAGACAATAAGAGGGCTGTCCTGATAGATAAGTAGTTTGTCACTTGTTTTATTGCTAGTTTTATATGAAGTGTATAGTTCGATGCAACGCACCGAGATTAAGTCCTTTCTCGTTGGTTCTAATATTATCGGCGAGTAAACCCTTAATGATTACTTATGACTATCCTATTTATCTTTCTTCCTACTTTTCTACAGACCATAGAATGCGTAGGCGATCTAATAAATAGGCGAGGGCAGAGGCATGGTGATCCGATCAACGCTCAGCTAGACACAGAGGTTATCAATGCACTCAAAAAAGTCACCAAAGACATCAACATATAAACTTTAATTAATGAGAAAGCAGTTTTAAGGGAGTGCAATCTTTCCGTTGTCACATTACACAAGCCACCAATCTTGATGAATTAAAGTTTACTAACACAATAAAACAAAACTACTTAATGAATTAAACACATGCAGCACCTTCTTACAGCTCTTGTATCTTCGTTTGGGTGTGTCTTGTGCTGCCTTAATCGACTGAATTCGTCCTAGGTTTCTGTACTTCGGTCTTCGGATATAATATATGTCACCCCGAAATTCGTCTGGTCTTGGGGTATTTATAGTTTCTGTCTGAGGGTAGGATGCGGCGCATCTAGTAAGTAGATGCGGCGCATTGACTTAACTTCGCGTGGGGTCCAAGATTATAATATTCAGGAATATTTGTACACCGCCAGAAGATGCGGCGTAACTCCATTCTAGGATGCGGCGCATGTCCTCTTGTATCTTGGATCGTATCTGGTGAAATATTGATAGTGATGCGGCGCATGTCATAAGCAAGATGCGGCGCATCTGGAGCAGAATAGTCTTGATCTTGTACATTTCGGTATACTCTTAACTTCTTGCATGTTTTGATCCATAATTAGTCCAAAATCGCCAAGTTTCACCAAATGCTTGTTTTCAACTGAGAATTACAAAAGTAAATGATTAAGTATCAATCCTCATACATAATATAATAAAACAAGTCAAATTAATAGGATAAATGATAGCAATAATATGTACTTATTTGAGTTCATCACCCGTCATAATGAGAACTTTAGACTAATGAAATTAACAAAAAAATATTTTTTATATGGTTGACAGTGAGGGCTAGCAACAGTTTGGTGTCACGTGTAGATGCACACAAGAAATGAATTTGTGGATTGAAATGGTCAACGACAGGAAACTTACTAGCTAGTGGAGGTGATGATAATGTTGTGTACATATGGGACGCATCGAGAATGAACTCAACCCAGTTTGTGCATCGGTTCACAACCCATGCGGCTGCAGTCAAGGCTTTAGCTTGGTGTCCTCATAACTTTGATTTGTTGGCCTCCGGTGGTGGTATGTATGATGGGTACATTAAGTTATGGAACACTCAATATGGGACCTGTATTAATACTGTCGAGACAGAAGCACAGGTGATGAAACTAAGTTCAAATTCATTGTGTTGTCTAGTCGTAACTAGTGTAGTATCTGTATCTTTTGCAGATTTGTGGGCTATAATGGAACAAGAACTATAAGGAGATAGTAAGTGGGCATGGGCATAGCACAAACGTTCACCGTCAGAATACTTTGTCTTTATGGAAGTATCCTTCTTTGGTTAAAGTGGGTGACATGAGGAGCCATGAATGCGAGTCTTGCATCTGTCTCAGAACCCCGATGGTTTGAAACTTGGTAAAAGATGTCTTGTTCCCCAATCTATTGCAGGCTTCAGTTTGCATCTGTCTCAGAACCCTAGATATGTTAGTATTATCTCATCACAATTCAGTTCTATATCCATTTTCTCTAGTAACGATTCAGACTTAATTTGAAGATTAAGGTACTTTCTCCCAAAATTTTCTATGCTTAATTGATATTTAATGCGTTGGTTCCTCAATTTTAGTTTTTCATACAACTAGTCTTATTTCATTGCTGTTAATTTTTGTTTTTGCTATGCTGATACCTATTAAGAGCAATTGTCAAAGAATCATTCTTCACTTATCACTTGTTCCAGACAGAGCCTCTAAATCGTATAGACATTTAGTATTTTTGTATAAGGGAAAACAGTCCAAATGTTTAGTTAGGGTTACAAATTTGCTGTTCCATACTCTGGTATAACCTTTTTATACCGGGGTTCAGTCTTTGTTCTTTGACGTATTATGGATTACTTGAGAGGATGATAAAATATGGCGGGTAGAATTTTGACCCATTATTAGGTAAATGGGTCGATTTGGCTGGTGTTTTGTCTTTGACCAGTCATATGTGTACCTTTCTGAAAACATAGCTAAAAATTGAACTGGCCAAACGTGTGGAACAGCTTGAAAGTCGCCCAAAGTATACTGAAAAGATTAGAAACTCCTGCACCGCTTTATTGAATAATCTGATTAGCACTTATATTGTATAGGTTTATAATCATATTTAGCATGTATATAGAAAAATTTAGTACTCAACTATGATTTTGCCATTTGTAGATTAAGAGGCTCTACTAATCTGTAGATTAGTTATGCTTGTCCTTAGCTAAAATTCGCATAAAACGCGGTGATTAGGACACAAGAAATGATAGCTTAACTAAAGTTGTGCCATCGCCTCTCTTGATATCAGTTATACTGATTTTCATATTTCTGATTATTGCTTTTTGCTGTAACCGTGAGGTTTTTCTGCATTTTTTACTTGTTAGAGTTGCGTTAAGGTGGATGTGGGGGCTTATTATAGTATTTGTATCCTTCAACATTGTTATAAATACTTATTGGATTCATCAAATTAGTATTGTTACTAAGTTGATATATTTGCTTGGTTTTTATTTATTTAGTAGAACCACTCGCTTGGTCTTAGTACATGTTTGCTCTTGGCTTTAATTTTTTGCTGGTTTTATTAATAAGATATGGTTACAGACAAATACGGAGACCCAAACGTCGCCTAGCCCGCTAGAAGTTTATTATAAGTTGCATTATAAAGAATAGGACGGGGACGAAGACGGATGGCTCAATGATCATGCACGTAATGAATATGTAAGCATCTTTTTGTTAAAAGCATTTGATTATGATTTTTTTTGTCAAATATGATATTGGGTGCAACTAGTTTTTAATTTTGTTTTCATACCTTCGATCATGTTAGGAAAATATTTGTAAGCATAAACAGATGGCTCTTGATAAATTAAAAGATGAAGGAACGACTCAGATTACTACTGTTATGGAGCACGAGGTTGAGAGACAAGCCATAAAAAGTGTTTGTGGCCGAAAGAAGACAATACAGTCAGCATGGGAGGTGGGTGTTGGGCTAGTGATGAGGAAAAAAGATTATTGGATGAAAGAAGCAGCTTAATTATCTCAACAAGCTGACTCAACACCTAAACAAAACTCGACTGAGATTAATGAATTGAGACCAAAGGTTAGTGAACTTGAACCGTATAAATGTAATTATGAGAAATTGGCAAAATTCTTGAGCAAAAAATTTTCAGACTTTGAGAGGACAATAGGCTCACCAAATACTACTGAAGGTGATAGTAACGGTGATGGTAAGATGATCCATTCACCGATAGTGATATATAGGACGTTCAAATTTATTTCTATTGAATTTGGTTTTATAACATATGGAATTGTAAACTCTTGTTATTTGGATTGGTGATTATTATGCTTTAAAGAAATATTGTTATTATTATTGTTTATGGTTTGGAGTTTTATATACTATTGTAAGGGGTCATGTATGCATTGTGAATGGGGACTGAATTAAATTGTATTTGCCACTAACTTTTAGTTTATAATAGAAATATAATGGAACGGCGCCATCATATTGGAGACTGATTTGAATGTTATTTTGTATCGATTAACATATATTTTGAAACTAATTTTCAGTCACTAGAAAAACAAATTAAGGACTAATTCATCTGTTTTTTGCGACTCATAATCAATCCTTAAATCCGTTTATCAGATACTGATTCGAGACTAAATTTTAGTCTTTAATAGAAGCAATTTATGGACTGAAAACGTTTAGTTTTTGTGACTAATTATCAGTTTTTAAATCCTGTTATTGCAGACTGATTTAAAACTAAATTTCAGTCTCTAAAAAGATAAAATTAAGGACTAAAATTGCCTAGTTTTTGGGACTAATTATCAGTTACCAAAGCCTTTTAACAGAGAATGATTTGGTGATGATTTGAAACTAATTTTCAGTCACCAAAAGTAGCAAATCATAGACTGAAATCGTTTGTATTCTGTGACTAACAATCAGTCTTTAAAGCCTTTCATCGGAGACTAATCAGTTTTTAAATCCTATTATTAAAGACTGATTTGGTACGGTAATCTACAAAACAATGAAACGTATTAGGGACTATAAACAATGTTTATGGACTAATTTTCAGTCCCTAAATCCATGTGTTAGTAACTGATCAAACATAGTATTGGCGACTGACTTTTCAGTCGCCGATAATATGCATTGGGGACTGAAATAACATGATACCAACCCATAGAAATAAGGACTGACTTTTTTATTTTGATGACTGATCTCTGGTCCTCGTTGGTTCGATACAACAAGGACTGAATTTCAGTTGATAACGTCACTTTCCGTAACTAAGCTTCTATCACTGATTAGTGACTAGCAAAATCAGTCCTTGATAGACCATCCATAACTGATCATGGTGTATCGGAGACTGATTTTTCAGTCTCTGAAAGCCAGTTTTTTTGTAGTGTGACTCCTTCTTGAGAAGCAGCTAGTGTTTGCAGATCAACAAATTGTGCAGACAACTTGGTACAGGTATCCTTCAATTCATTCAAAAGTTGCATACTATCCTCACCACTTCGGCTTGTGTTACCTAGCCCGAGAGGTGGATCATTGGAAAAGTTAAGTATAGTCTCACCCCTAGGATGAACATCTGAACCCCCCATTATTTCCATGTGACTGGGTCCTTCACCTGAATCAGTTCCATGTGGACCAGACTCATTAGAAGGTGTCTTGGTTCGGGTCTTAATGATGTTACCACTGTCCTGTGCTGCTGCTAAGCTAGAAACAGTAGTGGCAGCCCTTGCCAACATGTCACTCTCCCCACCAGTGACAGCCTCATCTGCAAAAGTTGGTATAGAACCAGTAGCCTGAGGTAGCTCAGTGTTCTTGGTGTGAGTCCTACGTTTATAGGTCTTTTGTTGTTGTTGAGATGATGTAGCCAAAAGTGTGGGTGTGTGATGGGTACCAGCTGGGATTGCTGAACCTTTACCCATTTGGGTTTGGGCTAGTACCACCATTGTTGGAGTCAAAGGTGTCACTGTCCCTGAAAAATATTTTTCATCCCTCCTCATATTAGCAAAAACCTTTTTGGTAAGGCAGGGAGTGGAATAAACTCTTTTGTGATTTTTCTTATATTCAAATTGGTTGTCCAAAAAGAGTTGCTAAAACCTTGGCTATAGAAAATATTTACCCTAAGAACTATCCAAGTTCTTAACCATACTATCAAAAATTAATTTTGAAAAATTAAATCTTTGAGTATTTTCAGCCAAACAAATTATAGCAGAAGCTAAATTACTGCTAAATTCATTCCACGCAGTGGTCTTTGGAATTAGACACACTAAGACAGTATGGATTAAGAATTTCCACTGATGAGAAAAATTACCTTTATAAAACCTTAAAGCATTTGATTTTCTCTCATAGCCCATCAGTATAAGTTTTTCAAAGATTGTAGTATTTGGAAGATTCTCAACTCCGTTATCATCACCTAGGAGAAGAACTCTTCGAATAGACGCCTCTGTAATGAGAATCCTCTGCCCATCTACAAGGGCATGGATTTGTACTTCCCCATTAATAGTTTTGACCTTAGCAGACGACCAAAACTGGATAATTAGAAGTATATATAGTAGGTTTTACTATTAATGCAAACTTAATATAGCTTGCATTAAGGAAATCAATGATCTCAGTAAAATCTACTGACTCATTGGATTTTTCTAAAATGGCAACATTATTATGAGGTTTGGTAAAAGTTAGGTTCGACATTATGAATTGATTTGGGGGTTTTGCAATATGACGATTAAAATTTGATTAGGCCGTGGAAGAGAGAGTAATGTGTGTGTGAATATGATTGTGTGCCGCAATTGGGGATTTATACCCTTTAAGTAAAAAGTGACACAAATGTACCCTGCACTCCCAAACAGTACTAACGTATACCCAGCAGTACAAAGTTTTACGCTAGCAGTACAAACTTTGTGCAAAAACTTTCTCTCGGCAGTATGAACTCAATTTTCTTTTAAAACCATACTGCACTCATACATTTGGAAGGGATTAAGTGTAAAGGAAGACACTTAAATAGTTTTGGTGATAATGTTGTTCTTGCATTACAACAAAGTTTACTATTTCAGTGTTAATAGTCTTCTAAGTATTAAAGAGTAGATTTTAAAAAAAGACTGCTAGCTATTATCCAAGAAACCAAACACCCCTTTAACATCAGGGGAAACACAGATATCATAAACTAATAATAATAACTACATTCAAATATCATAAACTTGTATGAATATACATTAACATAGTCAAAATAAGATAATAATGATACAAAAGATACATTAAGAAATATATAAACTATCTTGAATACTTTTGTAAACACCAACTATTTTCTCTCTTGTATCTTCTATTTCTTTGTTCCGATCATCTACTTTCTTCTGATGATACAATATGATCTTTAAATCTTGCTTGTTCTGTTCTTCCAGCCTCTTTATACGCTTGTTGTAAAGATCTACCAATGTTTTTTCAGTTCCATATTTGCCAGAATGACATTTGTCCCAAATATCTTGGGATATGTCAAAAATTTTCTTTAACTTTACAGGGAATGGAGGAGGAAAATCATCCCTTGGGCGTTTGGTTTTCTTTGAAACAGGAGTTGAAGAGGGCGAAGCCATTGAAATTTGAAATATAATATCTAATGAAAAAATAAAAGGAGTTGTTTCTTATTCATAAGTCTAAACGTTTTCCAATTGAAAGGAAATAGTAACTCAGTTGTTGCGATTTGATATTAACTCGACTTGGACAAAATAAAAGAAAGAAATAAAAACAATTGTTAAATTAAAAGCTGTAGAGATATTTGTTATTAAATTTGGTTAATAACGAAGTAAGGAAATTAGAAGTGTACATGAGACCATGGTTGTCAGGATCCCGATCCTGATCTTAGGATCTTACGATTTTACGATACTGCAAAGCAAAAACGATTCGGATCTTACAAAGGATTTTTAAAAGCTTAAGATCTTATAGGATCCAGATCTTTACCATAGGATCTTAAGATCTAATACGATCCGATCTTACTTTTCTCGAACCACAAACTAAAAAAACTAAAAAATTATGGAATGTATTTTGTAGAATTTAAAAAAAATAATAATAAAAAAAATAAAATAATAATAAATAAATAAACATGTTAATATTCTTAAAAATTTCATAACCATAATTTAAGAAAACATTTCTATGAAATATTTACATAATTTGTGTTTATGATATATATTAATTTATAGATTTGAATAATATTACAAAAACTATTAACAAAATGACATTATAGTAGGATCTTAAGATCCCGATCCGGTCTTACGATCTCGATCTTGCAAAGACAAAATCGATCCTAAGTAGGATCCCGATTTTGAAAACCTTGTGAGACATTTGGGATAAAAACGAAACACACGAGGGCTATTGGACTAGTTGAGACATGCTACCCGTAGACTAACATATTTGGATTTATTGGATTATTCGTTTGGTTATTGTTTGAGTTACATATTGGTTTAGGGTTCAGGGTTTAGGGTTTAGGGTTTATATAAATACTCGTTATATTATAAATTACTCAAGAAATTGATTTTCAATAAAGTCTTTTGACTTGGAAACGTTCGATAAATGATAGAGTCATGACGAAATTTTGTTATTTCCAAAGATTAATTTTGTCGTAAGTCAAAACTTGTTTTAAATCATAAAACAAGTATACCTTGTACTAATAAATGGGATTATAGGAAAATACCGACGATTACCAATCGACTCATCTTATTTGATATGTTTTTTGTTAGTTATCTCCTTGACTTCTTTTCGTCATCTCGTTTCGACTCGAGTTATCGTCAATACTCTTCTCGACTACTCGGTTATTCATTTTTTTGGAGTGAGTACTCGTGAGTCCGTGTTTTGTAACGTTACACGAATGATGGTACCAAATCCTTTTAAAAGGCTAAAACGAGATTATTTTTGGAAATGAGAATGATTTACTTTTGAAAGCTCTTGCGCATTTGATCTTTTTTGTGAATATCGTGCCGAGTACGTTGCGTTGTGATACATTGCGTTAAATCGTTTGATAAGATATTCATTTTCTTTAAGTTTTAAAAAATTTGAATATATTAGAGTATTTTCTTTTGTTTTGTCGGTGGATTTTAGTGTGACTTAATCTTAATACCGCCAATTTTGTCCATATAATATTTATAACACTCTAAATTAAATACGACTTATAAAATACGCTATGAATTAAAACTTGAGTTATATATCATGTTATGACTCGAAATCACACAATATGAACATATAACCTAAAGTAAAATGTGAAATGATACAAGAACTTTATAAATAAATTATGGCACATTTAAGAAATTCCTATGGGCCGAAAATAATAAAAATATGTACACAACATATTATGGAGATAAGTAGGAAATAATTTGGCTAATTTGGAAAGTTCTAATCACCCCCTAATTCTCGGCTCAATCCCCCTAATTCTTCTATTCCAAACCGTGTATTATACCCTCTCCAAGAAAACCCTAAACATTTTCTTCCTACTTCATTTGGACGGCAAGAGAAAAACAAACCAAAACCCTAAAAACTTTGTTCCATTCGACACAAGGAGAAGAGGAGAAACAATAGCTTGATCGTGATCATTGTGTTCTTATTCAATTCGTATCACAAAGGTAATCGAATACACATCATTTTAATCCATTCGAATTGTTGAACAAAACATAACCGATCCATATTTTTTTTTCTCATTCGGTCATGATCAAAAGGAGAAGAGAAGTGTTGGTGATTTGATCATCTTGGAAATCTTTGTGTTCTCATTCTATTCGATCCATTCAAGAGGTACCATGTAAACTTTAATCTATAACAACATTTTCGGATCAATATGTGTCAATATAATTTATTGTGTTATTGAAATCGGATATATATAAAACAAACTAAACTATCAGAAATTTTGTCCTAACTAAACGAATTTTAAACCAATGATACAAACTTGAATTTTAGTGGTTCTTTGGTCTAAAACTGAATTCAGTGAAATAATGATCAAATAAAATTGGTTTGATTGTTTTTAGAGGTCGGGAAGGCAACCGTTTGATTTTTAGAAATTCATGTGTCAAAACTGCATTTCGGGTTATGAAAATTCAAGCGTGTTCTATGATTTTTAATTTAATATCTATAACGAATTAAGACCTGAGATTTTGGCAGAATAATATTTGGTATATGAGTTAAGTTGTGTAATTTTTGTGGATTTTTCTGAGATGTCTAACTAGGGTAAATAATTCGAGAATATGTTGTGGTTGTCGATTTTTAGTTTGTACTTGTACTACTTAATAAAATCTGGAAAAATTATGTAAGATACTTAAGACATATAGGTATATCTGGGTAAAAGTATAGAAGTTTATAAGCTCGTTTAAGGTGTGTTAAAAGTAGCTAAAGTCGGACCTGTATTAATGTTAATTCTGAATTTAAGTAATTACTTATTTAAAACACTTATAGGCATAATTGATTCACCTTTAGAACCTAAATGAGCTATCTGTCATCTTAAAAGTATTTAACTTATGTTTTGATTAATTATCATATTAACCTTTAACTTTGGAATAATTGCAATAGTAACCCTAATCTTTGAATAATGATAATATGAAACCCAAATTATAGGAATTAAACCCTAAAACTGCTAATTCAGGAAATATAACTTAACTATGACCTAACTGAATGTATGAAACCCTAATTGGAATGTAATTACTTTAAATGATCAATTAAATTACTTGTGTAATTAGAAACCCTAATCTCACATTTACTTAATTTGGAAACCCTATTTTGACTTGTAAAACTCTAAATTGTGAAATGACATCATTTTATAATTATATTAATATATGAAACTCAATTTTGACATTAATAACTATTTAAACCTTTTTAAATACTATTTACTATTTTTAGAAACTCTAAATTGCTTTTAAACCTAAAATGGCTAAACTTACTATTTTTGGAAAGTTACTAAATATGGAAACTTACTATTTTTGGAAAGTTATTAAATATGGAAAGTTACCTAAAATGGAAAGAAAACTAAAATGAAACCTTTATGATTGTGAAACTATGAAACATATAAATAAACTTATGATTAATGTAGATCGGGTGAAGAAGGAGTGATCCCCTGCTTCATTCATTTCTATTGCTTTGATTTGTGTGCTTTGATAAGGTACAGATATTCTTTACCTTTTCAGTAGGGATATTTCTATCGATCCTATGCCTGATATGATTCCCTTATTTGACTCATGACTTTCATTGTATGATTGTCATTCTTATTGATTCATTCTGACATTTATTTAAATGTCTCTGCTATGCTATACTTATGCTTTGCCATGCTTATTGAGTTACTATCTTGTTTCTCTTGCCATGCTAGATTATTATTGTTGTATGCTATGATAGATCTGTGCCTGAGCTAACCTAGTTGTGGAGGTACCATGACCATGTCTTTGATGGCACCCTAGGCATGACACTCCCGTAGAGGTGTGATAGATCTACGGCGTTCCCCATTATGTTATGATTTTGTGTGCACTATTGGCCAACTTTATATATGTGTGACCAGTCTAGTACTGGCATCCATATTTTGTTAGGGAGCGTATGGATATATCCTAGGTTTATTTATTTGTATGTTATGGTGACCAGGTGGTGTGTGCCTTACACTCCTTCTCACACTTTTATTACTTAGAGGTCTCCCCTCTTCGTATACTAGTATTGCTTTAGTATGATTTGACGGATTATGTATTTAGTTCCTATGGCACATCCTTATATGAACTTTTCCCTTACTTCATTATTCTCTTGATTCATTTTCTATTCAGTTCTCATGCATTCTTAATTCTTAGTTTTCCTTAAAATTCGTATGACTTCCATGATTATACTTTTCGTTTTGTATTCTTATTCCTTCGTTGCTTATGCTTATTGGCCGTTATGTTATGTTATATATTATATATATATATATATATATATATATATATATATATATATATATATATATATATATATATATATATATATATTTATATATCTGTTCATTGGGCTTTTTAAGCTCAGCCGCATATTTTCTTTTCTTATGCGGCAGGTAATAAGCGGGGCGACGGGCTTGGGAATGAGAGAGTGTAGGACCTAAAGACCTATTTATTTGTCATTTCGTTGTCCATTGTTTCGGACTTTCATTTCTTTCAGTACTTTGAATATTATCTCTTTACTTGGTTTTGTTTGGTTAACCCACTATGCATTTGGGATTATCTTTTGATACCAGTCTTGATGTTCGAGACTTGGTTATTTATTTAAAAGACTTCCGCTTGCCTAATGTATGATTTGTATGACACCATAATGTGATATCTTGGCCTTGTCGGGTCGGGGTGTTACAGTTATGGTATTAGAGAGCTGGGTTTGACCTGTAGAACCTAAGAAATGACCTGTGAGGATATTGGGTAGACACTAGGCTTTTCGTTTGATGCGATCTCTTTCTTCACATTTTGACCCTTACGCTTGTTTTGTCTTTTGTCTCGTTTATGACCTTTCAGATGGTGAATACTCGTCGGAATGATGGACCCTCTGGTGCTGATTTTGATGCAGCAGTGCAGCGAGCTATTGATGCGTTACTTCCTTGTTTGACTGCAAGCATCACGAAAGATATTAGGAGGAACACCGCTAGTGGTAGTGGTAATGGCGGTGGTAGTGGTTATGGCGGTGGTGGTGGTGATGCTCCACTAGTGTCAATTCATGTGTGGTTGGAGCGTTTTGTTAAGCAGAAACCACGTTCATTCAGTGCTGCTACTTCTCCTGTGGAGGCGGAGAATTGGATATCCTACATTGAGAAGATATTCGAGGTACTTGGTTGTGACGATGGGTTTAAGGCACGTTTGGCTAGTTACAAATTTGAGGGAGATGCCATCAGTTGGTGGAAGGCATATCGGATGGCTAAGGGAGGTTATGAGTTTGTTGCTGGGTTATCATGGGCTGAGTTTCGGGAGATATTCTTTCTCCAGTACATTCCTAGATCAGAGAAACAAAAGTTTGAGCGTGACTATCATCATATTTTCCAGTTGGATAGGGAGTCGAGTGCGGAGTATATGAAGAGGTTTGTGAGACTTGCGGGTTTCTTGGGTATGAAGGCTGGGACTCCAGAGGAGCAGGCTATGCATTTTAAATGGGGGTTACGTGATGAGTTGCTTGAAGGTATTCTAAATACTAATTTTACTGATGTAGCATAAGTTACCAATGCGGTCCGTAATAAGGAATTGATGCAAGAGAGGTCTAGACGTGGAGTGAAGAGGACTCAGGAGAGTGATCATCAGCAGGTTCAGGGTAATAGTCAGAGGAATGCTACATCGAGGGGTAATGACAGGCATAGTAACAACAACAGTGGGCAGAATCAGCGGTCAGGCCGTGACCAACAGTTCAGGGGTCAACAGAGTCATGGTATTCATCAGGGTAATCGTGGTACTACTTCTTCAACAGGGCAGAGGAATGTGGGGGAACAACTTCCACCTCCTCCTATTTGTGTTGAGTGTGGGAAAACTCATCCTGGTCGTACTTGTTATAAGGCTACTGGTGCCTGTTTTAGTTGTGGTGAACTTGGACATCGGGTTAAGGAATGTCCGAAGGTGAGTGGCACCAACCATGGGAATGGAAATGGTGGGCAGCAGGCTTCTAAGGGTCGAGTTTTTGCACTAACCAGGGATCAGGCTGCGGGTACTTCTGGAACTGTCTCGGGTATGCTGTATTTATTTGATCGTCCAATTTTTGCTTTATTTGATACTGGTGCTACACATTCTATGATATCTTCTACATCTGCTAAACACATTAATACAACCGCAATACCATTAAACTATGCTTTATCTATCTCAACACTAATGAAAAATTCCGTGACCATTACTCATGAATACGTGAACTGCCCTCTTCATTTCGACGATAGAGTTCGCTCTGAAAATCTTCTTCCTCTAGATATGTACGACTTTGATGTGATTTTGGGTATGGATTGGTTGTCGGAGCATCGAGCTACGATTGACTGCCATACCAGACGTGTGATTTTTGGTGATCCTTGTAATCCTGAATTTGTCTACCAAGGTTCTCGGCTTGGTAAACCTATTAAGATCATATCCGCTATGAAAGCTCGTTCTTTACTGACACTTGGTTGTGAAGGTTTTCTAGCTTCGATTAAGGATTCATCTTTGGAGATTCCTAGTATGGAGAGCCTTTCGGTTGTTCGTGAATTCCCAGATTTATTTCCTGATGAACTCCCAGGCATGCCGCCTGAGCGTGAGGTTGAATTCTCGATGGATTTAATTCCGGGTGCTGAACCTATCTCTAAGGCTCCTTATCATATGGCTCCTGTTGAATTGAAGGAATTGAAAGAGCAGTTACAGGAATTACTTGAATCTGGTTCTATCCATCCCAGTGTTTCTCCGTGGGGTGCTCCGGTGTTATTTGTTAAGAAGAAGGACGGTAGCATGAGATTATGTATCGACTACCGCGAACTTAACCGTATCACTATTCATAATTGTTATCCACTCCCCCGCATCGATGATTTGTTTGATCAACTTCAGGGAGCGAAATTCTTTTCCAAGATCGATTTGAGGTCTGGATATCACCAGCTACGTGTGAAGGAGCAGGATGTTCCTAAGACCGCGTTCCGTACTAGATATGGCCACTACGAGTTCTTGGTCATGCCGTTTGGGTTGACGAATGCTCCAGCTGTTTTCATGGATTTGATGAATCGGATTTTTCACGAATACTTAGATAAGTTCGTGATCGTGTTTATTGACGACATCTTGGTTTACTCTAAGACTAAGGAGGAGCATGAGTACCATCTCCGTGTTGTTTTGGAGACTCTGAGGCAGAAGAAGTTGTATGCCAAGTTTTCCAAGTGCGAGTTCTGGTTAGGACAAGTTGCATTCTTAGGTCATGTCGTTTCCGCAGATGGTATCACCATGGATCCGGCTAAGGTTGAGGCTATCACCAAGTGGCCAAGACCGACCAATGTGACTGAGATCAGGAGTTTTCTTGGACTGGCTGGTTATTACAGGAGGTTTGTTGACTCAGCTTATGCGCAAGGGAGAGAAGTTTGTATGGACCGACGAGAGAGAAGCTAGTTTTGAAGAGTTGAAGAAGAGACTTGTTTCTGCGCCGATTCTTACTCTACCATCAGGTTCAGGAGGTTATCAGATCTACAGCGATGCTTCGAAGAAGGGTTTGGGTTGTGTTTTGATGCAGCATGGGAAAGTGATTGCATATGCTTCTAGACAGTTGAAACCGTATGAGACGAACTATCCTACTCATGATCTTGAATTAGCTGCCGTTGTCTTTGCTTTAAAAATCTAGAGGCATTATCTTTATGGTGAGAGTTGTGATATATTCACTGACCATAAGAGCCTGAAGTATATCTTTACCCAGAAGGAATTGAACATGCGACAGAGACGTTGGTTGGAGTTGTTGAAGGACTATGACACTAATATTCAGTATCACCCTGGAAAAGCCAATGTTGTGGCTGATGCCTTGAGTCGTAAGTCGGGAATGATTGCAAGTCTTGAATTTGAGCCGAGGATTCTTAATGACTTAGAGCTTATGGAGGTTGAGCTGTGTGTTCGGGGTCATGATGGTTTTTGGGCTAGCTTGAAAGTGGAGTCTGATTTGATGTTGAGGATTAAGGAAGCTCAGAAAGACGATGGTGAGTTATGGGCTATTTTACAGAATGTTGAGGATGGTAAACAGTCAGAATTTCGTGTGGATGTGGATGGTGTTGTTTGGTTTTGTGATCGTCTATGTGTTCCAGATAATTCTACTCTTCATGAAGCTGTGCTTTCTGAGGCACATAGTTCTCCGTTCTCTATTCATCCAGGTTCGACTAAGATGTACCATGATCGTAAGCAACATTTTTGGTGGAATGGGATGAAGCAGGATGTAGCTTTACATGTGGCTAGATGTATGACTTGTCAGCAGGTTAAGATTGAACATCAACGTGCAAGTGGTCTCTTGCAACCTCTCGACATTCCTACATGGAAATGGGACCAGATATCTATGGACTTCGTTACCGGTTTACCTCGTACTCTTCAGAAGCATGACGCGATTTGGGTCGTTGTTGATCGTCTGACCAAATCTGCGCATTTTCTCCCCATTCGTGTTGATTATTCTGTGAGTCGTTTGGGTCAGGTTTTTCAGCAGGAAATTGTTCGGTTGCATGGTACGCCGTCTTCTATTGTGTCCGATCGTGATCCTCGTTATACGTCTCGTTTCTGGAAAGGGTTACATAAAGCCTGGGGTACACGGCTTAGATTCAGTACGGCATTTCATCCTCAGACTGATGGACAGTCGGAGCGGACAATTCAGACCTTGGAGGATATGTTGAGGTCTTGTGCTTTAGATTGGACAGGCCACTGGGATGATTACTTGTGTTTGGTGGAGTTTGCTTACAATAATAGTTGGCATGCTAGTATCTGGATGGCTCCATTTGAGATGTTATATGGACGTAAGTGTAGAGCGCCGGTTTGTTGGAATGAGGTCGGGGAACAACTCATTGAGGGACCAGAATTAATTAGGATTACTAATGAGAAGGTGGCTGTGGCCAGAGAGAAGTTGAAGGAAGCTCGTACTAGGCAGAAGAGCTACGCTGACCGTCATCGACGTGATATTGTGTTTAACTCTGGTGATCGTGTTTTCTTGAAGGTTTCACCTTTTTGAGGCATTAAGCGTTTTGGTATGAAAGGGAAGCTTAGTCCACACTATATCGGTCCGTTTGAGATTCTTGATCGGGTTGGTGAGGTATCTTATCGCTTGGCGCTACCTCCCCAATTATCGCATGTGCATGACGTTTTTCATGTGTCACTTCTTCGTGGGTATAATTATCATCCGTTTCATGTTGTGTCTTGCCCGTTCGATCAGATTCGGGAAGATCTTTCGTATAGTGAAGAACCTGAGGCTGTTTTGGAGCGTCAGGAAAGAGTCATGAGAACTAAAACCATTCCATTCGTAAAGATTCTTTGGAAGAATCATCCTGAGAGCGAGGCTACTTGAGAGACCGAAGAATCAATGCGATCCAGTTATCCACATTTTTCTTTTTGACTTGGTACGTATTCATTTTGATATCGCTTTCGATTTCGTACTTCTATTTCCATATCGTATTTCAATTTCGCGGACGAAATTCTCTTTTTAGAAGGGAAGAATTATAACACCCTAAATTAAATACGACTTATAAAATACGCTATGAATTAAAACTTGAGTTATATATCATGTTATGACTCGAAACCACAAAATATGAACATATAATCTAAAGTAAAATGTGAAATGATACAAGAACTTTATAAATAAATTATGGCACGTTTAAGAAATTCCTATGGGTCGAAAATAATAAAAATATGTACACAACATATTATGGAGATAAGTAGGAAATAATTTGGCTAATTTGGAAAGTTCTAATCACCCTTTGATCACCCCCTAATTCTCGGCTCAATCCCCCTAATTCTTCTATTCCAAACCGCGTATTATACCCTCTCCAAGAAAACCCTAAACATTTTCTTCCTACTTCATTTGGACGGCAAGATAAAAACAAACCAAAACCCTGAAAACTTTGTTCCATTCGACACAAGGAGAAGAGGAGAAACAATAGCTTGATCGTGATCATTGTGTTCTTATTCAATTCGTATCACAAAGGTAATCGAATACACATCATTTTAATCCATTCGAATTGTTGAACAAAACATAACCGATCCATATTTTTTTTTCTCATTCGGTCCTGATCAAAAGGAGAAGAGAAGTGTTGGTGATTTGATCATCTTGGAAATCATTGTGTTCTCATTCTATTCGATCCATACAATAGGTACCATGTAAACTTTAATCTATAATAACATTTTCGGATCAATATGTGTCAATATAATTTATTGTGTTATTGAAATAGGATATATATAAAACAAACTAATTTATCAGAAATTTTGTCCTAACTAAACAAATTTTAAACCAATGATACAAACATGAATTTTAGTGGTTCTTTGGTCTAAAACTGAATTCCGTGAAATAGTGATCAAATAAAATTGGTTTGATGATTTTTAGAGGTCGGGAAGGCAACCGTTTGATTTTTAGAAATTCATGTGTCAAAACTGCATTTCGGGGTATGAAAATTCAAGCGTGTTCTATGATTTTTAGTTTAATATCTATAACGAATTAAGACCTGAGATTTTGGCAGAATAATATTTGGTATATGAGTTAAGTTGTGTAATTTTTTTGCATTTTCCTGAGATGTCTAACTTGGGTAAATAATTACATACTTTCGGGGTGTTCCAGCAGATCCAATTCGAGAATATGTTGTGGTTGTCGATTTTTAGTTTGTACTTGTACTACTTAATAAAATCTGGAAAAAATATGTAAGATACTTAAGACATATAGGTATATCTGGGTAGAAGTATATATTTTTATAAGCTCGTTTAAGGTGTGTTAAAAATAGCTAAATTCGGACCTATTTTAATGTTAATTCTGAATTTAAGTAATTACTTATTTAAAATACTTATAAGCATAATTGCTTCACCTTTAGAACCTAAATGAGCTATTTTTCATCTTAAAAGTATTTAACTTATGTTTTGATTAATTATCATATTAACCTTTAACTTTGGCATAATTGCAATAGTAACCCTAATCTTTGAATAATGATAATATGAAACCCAAATTATAGGAATTAAACCCTAAAACTACTAATTCAGGAAATATAACTTAACTATGACCTAACTGAATGTATGAAACCCTAATTGGAATGTAATTACTTTAAATGATCAATTAAATGACTTGTGTAATTAGAAACCCTAATCTCACATTTACTTAATTTGGAAACCCTATTTTGACTTGTAAAACTCTAAATTGTGAAATGACATCATTTTATAATTATATTAATATATGAAACTCAATTTCGACATTAATAACTATTTAAACATTTTAAAATACTATTTACTATTTTTAGAAACCCTAAACTGCTTTTAAACCTAAAATGGCTAAACTTACTATTTTTGGAAAGTTACTAAATATGGAAAGTTACCTATGTTAGCAATCATTTTATGTCAATATAAAGTGATGGTCATTTGCTAACAATTTATTGTGTCAAGTATAATATTTAGTTTAGATTAGTGGGCTATATGTATTAGCTTTGTTAGTTATAACTTGTATATGTGTAATACAATGTATAGTCCACTAGGAAGTCCAAGAAAAAAAGCCCACAAGCCAAGTGTTGGCTGTGGCATTCGTATAAACACACACACTCTTTGTTTTAGAAAAGTGCCTCATTATTTACATTACAAAAGAGTGTGTGTGTGTGTGTAAAAGCAAAACCTCTCAAGTCTTTGTATTATCTTCAAAGTTGAATATAATCATTAGACTTGTAAAATATCCACATATCTCTCTTATTGTTCTTGACTTAATATGTTATGAGTGTCATCAAGTTTGTGTTTATTTGTATGATATAGAAGTGGGTCGATCTCTACAAGTGGTATATATGAGCCAAGCAACAAGGTAGAAGGTTTGTGTCTTAGTGTGTTCGGTTTGTTTGCAAAGAAACCAACTGTTGTGGTTTTTGGATTCTCAAAAAGGCACGAAGTGGGTTCTTTTTAAGGAAATCGAAGAGTGAAAAATCTTGTATAAGGTTGTGTTTGTTCTTGGTTTGGCAAACTTGTGATTTTTCTTCACTTGATTGCTGGGAAAAATTTCACTTTTTGGTGTTCTTAGTTGTTTTTTGATCGAAGTTACTCAAAAGCAAAATCACTTTATGTGTTTGTATAATATCTTGGATATTATTGGTTAAAGAAGTGAAAAGTTGTAAGGAATATTGCAACTTGGGTCTGAGATATCCCTTGAAATAAGGCATCACGTGTGTGTGTAAGGGAAAAAGTCAAAAAAGGTGGGAAAAGTACAAACTATCGCACTTGCAAGAAATATCTGCGTTTTATCGCAATTGGAAGTGAAATCTGCTTTTTATCGCATTTGAAGTCCTTATCGCAGTTGACTTATTCGGATTTTATCGCAATTTAGTTATCGCATTTCTTGTATTAGAATTGCGATAGGTGTCGCTATTGGCTTATCGCTGTTGATAGACCTATCGCAGTTGAGCATCGCATTTGACATATCGCAATTCACATCTGACCAGGTCTTATCGCAATTGCAACTGCGATAGTTATCGCATTTGGCCATTTTTAGCCTTATCGCAGTTGAGCTTTACATAGTGTCATCCGAGATCCTTGGCCTCGTCAGATATCGGACAAAGAAGACCTCTAGGATATCGGACAACAAAGGATTTTGAGCAGTTTTCAGAATTGACATTTTCAGTCCCTGCACTTTTCAGCAGCCTTTGGGAACTTTCAGAATTGGCATTTTTGGCCCTCGTACTTGTGTGAATTAAGTTCAAAGTTAAATAACTTTTAAGGATTTGATTCGAACGTAATTTCGTCAACTCAAAAGTTTACATTCATTGTAAATTTTGACTTTGTCTTAATTATACTCTAATCAAATTTAGTAACGTTATTTAATTTGCTTCGTTTACATATCTTACAACATCAACGATCATCAACAACAAACCAAAGCCTCACGTCAACAACCAAGTTTAACCTTCAACAACAACTACAACTACTTCTATTTTGTTGAAACGATTCTCAATCCACTTTATCATACCATATCTTAAAGATGACTACACAACAAGACATTCATGCCACAGGTTCAGAAAACCGTCCTCCAATGTTAGAAAAGGGTGGTTACCTTCCATGGACGAGTCGTATGCTTCGTTATATGAAATCAAAACCTAATGGACAAGGTAGACTCTTGGCTAACTCCGTTGAGAAAGGTCCATTCAAGCCTCGTAGGACGGAACTTACAGCTGAAGATCGAACTTCAGAACCTCCCGTTGAAGCAACTTACAAAATCCAAGAAGAAAAGGACTATACGGCAGATGATTGGAAGCAAATTGAAGCTGATAACTTGGCAATGCATCTAATCCAACTTGGGTTACCTCAAGATATATTCTGTGCTGTAGACAGTTGTGAAACTGCTCATGCAATGTGGGAACGAGTCAAAAGACTTTGTTATGGTACAGATATTGGTAAACAAGAATTGGAAAACAAGCTTCTGACTGAATGGGAGAAGTTCACATCTACACCAGCTGAACAGATTGAATCTTACTACACACGGTTTTGTACTCTAATGAATGAGTTGATCAGAAACAATTTGGCACCTAAACCAATTGTTCAAAATATCAAGTTCATCAACAACCTTCCTGAAGAATGGGGACGATATGTTACTATTGTCAACCAGACACAAAACCTTCACAAGATGAACTATGATCAGCTTTATGACTTCCTAAAACAAAACCAAGCAGAGGCAAATGAAGTCAGACAAGAGAAACAAGCAAAACAACAAGATCCTCTTGCACTCATAGTCCAAACACCTACACCTGCAACAGTTAATGCACAACCTTCATCATCATCTTCATCCCACCAAGTTATGCAACAACAATACAATCCTCAAACACCGTTCTACCCACAACAACAACATGTAATCCCACAACAACAATACCCACAACACCCAGATCAACATAATCAGGATGAGTCAACTGATGACTTGACTCAAGCTTTTGCCTACCTATCAAAAGCATTCCAAGGACGTTACTCCACACCCACCAACAACAATCAACGAATCTCATCGAACACTCGCAACAAGCAGATTGCACAGCCGAGTTTCAACATGGGACAGCAAGGTCAGATGGTTGGGGGATATGGGAATCAGCAGGGATATGCTCCAAGATATCAGATGGGAAATCAGAATGCAGGGCAGTATGTTGGTAATCAGATGGGTCAGTTTGCAGGGAATCAAATGGGTAATGCTGTTGGTAATCAAAGGGTACAGAATGCTGGGAATCAGTTTGGGAATGTTGCTCAGGGAGCTGGGAATAGGAATCAGGGTAGTGTGATGAAGTGCTTCAACTGTCAGGGTATTGGTCATATGGCTAGGAACTGTCCAGACAAGCCGAATAAGAGGGATCCAGCTTACTTGCAGAAAGCATTAATGTTGGCAAACAAGGAAACGGCTGGGCTTCAGTTAAGTGCAGAAGAGAATGACTTCATGGCTATTATGGATGCTTCAGAAGATCTTGAAGACATCGATGCAAACTGCATTTTTATGGCAAATCTTCAGGAGGCAAAGTACGACACAGACTCAGAAGCACCTCCTGCTTTTGACACTAATGCGGTTTCTGAGGTACAACCATATATTACATATCACAATAATGAAATGTTTGATATGTCACCTCAAAATGAACAGTACCCTGAGACTCCTAATCTCATTTATGATACATACATGGACGAACCAAGTTGTAGTAATACTAATTTGGTAACTCCAGATATGGATCCTAATGAAGAATTCGAGTCACAGCATACTGATAATGATGAGGAAACACGTGCTATGTTTGAATCATTATTGCATAATTGTAGTATTGAAATTGAGAAAGTTAAAACGGTCAATCGTGAGGTTAAGGCCGCGAATGAAAAATTGACCGCTGAGCTTGAGAGTTATAAGGTGAATGCAAGAGCTTATGATTTTCATAACGAAAAACAGTCAGAACTTGAGGTTAGCATAAGAGATTCTGAGTTAAGAGAGAAACATTTGCAAATAAAATTTGACACTCTCGATGTTAATTTGAATTTGCAAATCAAATCTCTTAACAAAGAAATTTCTGAACTAACCAACCAGCTTTCAAAACAAAAATCAACTTATTCCAATCTTGAAAAAGAAAAGAAGGAGTTGAATGAAAGGTTTTCAAAACGTGAAAAGGATCTTCTTAAAGAGATCAATGACAAAAAGTAAACCATTGCAAAGTTGGATGATTTGCTTGTAAAAACGGGTCATTCTGCACAAACAGTTAATTTGTTAATAAACGATCCAAACCCGATTTTACATACTTTAAAAAAGGTGGCTATAGGTTATGAAAACCCTTATATTCTCAAGAAAGCTCAGAAAGAACAGAATGTGCTTTTTAATGGTAATTTAATAAATGCTATCCATGACCCTCCTTCGGGTTATGATTCGGATGAAACGATTGAGCGTACAGAAAAAAGACGTGTCAAAATGAGACAAATGAACCCAGAAATTAAACCAATTGATTATAACAAGCTTAACACAGAATCTGGGGTTCATCTTGTTAAAAAGGAGTCACCTCTGTTTTTTCAAAAACCAGTGGTTTTCACAAGACAAAAAGCTGTCTCAATTCATCTGTCTAACATTCAACAAATGGCATCTAAAAACACTTTTGATACAAGTGCAGCTAGACTATATTTGGTGGATCTTAAACAGAGAATTGAAACACTTCAAAGTATTGTGGCTTCCAAAACAAACAGTCAAAAATTTGAATGGTTTTCAGGTGTTCAGGATGAAATTAAAGAGATTTTTGAATCGGAAATTAATCCACACATTTCTGCAATCTATGCGGTTGTTCAAAATGTGGAAAATAATCTTTTGAAAGAATCAGCAGCATTTGTTAAGGACCACAAATCCTTAGTGAATGAAGCCAATGAATACTTGGAACACATAAAAGTTTTGGAACAACAAAATGACTCTCTCTCTTTCGAAGCTCTATCGACCGATATCATGTCTATTATTTTCCAAACATATTCTGTGGAGGATGATGAAACACTTCGAGCTGAGACTTCTCAAATTGCTGAAAAATATGAAAAGGCACTTTTGAAGCTTGAAAAACAAAATTGCACATATTTTAAACAACTTGATACAAAAAAGGAAGAATGCAAGTATGACAAGTTGTCGTATGAGCGTTCTTACAAAAACATGCAAGATCAAATTAATCTTTTGAAGTCTCAGCTTGCAAGTCAAAAAGGGCAGGGTGAGAAAACTACGGGTATTGCACCATTAACCCCTTTGCCTAATGAAAAACAAAAAGAGAAAGCTGTTGTCAAGAACACTAATGTAATAGCACCTGGCCTTTATAGGATTAGTCCCACTACTGCGTCTACCTCTAAACCTAAAACATCTAGGGCGTTAGATGATGAAGCGAAAAGTGTACCGCTTTTAAGGGGTCATTTAAGCCCTAAATCGTATTTATTTGATCAAATATCGCCCTAAATCGTTCCTTTTGTCATTTTAGGTACTTTTGAGGAGAAATCTGGAAAAGGAGGCATTTTGGACGTTTTTGGAGCATTAAAGTGAAGAAAACGGCAAAGTCTCAAAAATCGGCTAAAAGTTACTCTTGACGGCGTCAGACTTTACTCTGGACGGCGTCATGCCTTGGCAAGAAAAGTTGGACGTGAAATTTACTCATGACGGGCCAGTGAAAATAGCATATGAATTCTGACGGCGTCACGCTTTAACTTGATCAAGGGCGTCACGGCTTAAATCAAAGAGGGACGGCGTCACGTTCATGGTTAGACGGCGTCAAGCCTTGATAAGCCAGAATGGATTTTTGAAGAGCTAAAGAGGGACGGCGTCAAGAAGGTCATCCGGGAACCCTAAAAGCGGCGAGGTGACGGCGTCACACTCCATAAGGTGACGCCGTCAGATCCAAAAATCTATATATAGTTTTCTAATTTTTTGTCAATAAAGGAGAGCTTAGTGTGTGGAATTTTGGGAGAAAACCCTAAGACGAATTTAGCTACTTTTTCAGGGCTTTTTGCCTTGAGATCTTCCATGTTTCATTGAAAGATAAGTTATCAATTAATCATTCAATATGTCTATGTGTTGTTTGATTCTATCTTATTCTTGTCTTTTGTTTAACATGTTAGGCTAAATTTATCTTGTGTTTGCTTAGATCTAATGAAACCTAGCTATTGATTATTGGTTGTTAATGTGTTATTAGTTGTATTGGATGATTGTTTATCTATGTTAGGCTTAAGAAAACTGGCTAACTTCCTATTCGGTAACTTGCTTGAACGTCTTAAGAAACATGAACCAAATGCGTACTAAAGGTTTTTATGGTTGTATTTAATGCACAAGCGAATTCTAGTGATCCCATGTTAGGAGCTTCCTAGCCGGCTCGACATAGGAGTGAAGTAGGAGCTTGTAGAGTTGGGGAAGTAAGTACGCCACCCCACGAATGGTATTAAGGAATACACCCGTCATCCACGCAACTAATACACACTAATTAACCGGTAAAAGATAGTTAGGGAGTAAGGAAATCTAAGTAAACACATTTCTCTACACATAAGTTTCTCACCACATTTTATTTTTAGTTATTTATTTTATTTGCATTCGTAGTAATTTGGGTTAGTTGACTAGCAACTAATTCCGCCCACTCCTTCAAACCCGAGATTTTACTTGCTTTCATAAAATTATAAAAACATAAAAAAGAATCTTCCTCAACCCTTAGACCTAATTAGAGTAGCCTTTCATACCTAACGAACACTATTCCCTGTGGAGAACGATCAATCCCCCGTACTTACCACTACACTATACTACATCGGTCAGGTACACTGCTTGGTGGGGTTGTAAGCCTCTTGAGATCCCTCGAGAGGTAAAACCTGTTGTAAGGTTACAAAACCACGCAATCAAGTTTTTGGCGCCGCTGCCGGGGAGTAGTTATTGCTTAGGTTGAAATTTTATTTTTATTAGGTCTACTCACAAGATTCCTATCAAGTGAGATTTTTTTCTTTTTATTTTGTAGCTTTCTCGTAGTCTATCTTTTCTTTGTGATTTTGTTTGTAATTTGCTTCAAATGGACTTTTCACTTAGATTTCTAAGATTGCAAGATATGGTTGAGTGGCTAGAACACCAAGAAGTTCAAAATACCTCATTTAGAGACACTTATGAATCATATGAGCCTTCACCTAGGATAGATTCTTATGAACAACCTCCATGTTTAGGATCTTGTTTTAGTGAGGCTAATAGGAAAAGCGACCTAGTTTGCCAAGGAATTGTGGATAGAGCCGTATCAATAAACCATAAGTTGGATGAAGCACTAGGTTTGTTATTATCACTACCTAAGAAAATAATTGACGAGGATATAGGTGATCTTGACACGTGGAATGATGAGGTAAACACCATAAGCCCACAAAATACTCAACCATCATTTGAGGCACCCATACCGCCCGTGACTTACCCGGAAGAAGTAGAAGAGACTTTAGGAATCCCGATGGAGGTAGAACCCTTGGACCAAGCACAACTAGAGGATATAGGTTTGAACACTTTTAGTGATGACCTTACTCTTAGTTCTAGGGAATTTCCTAGTGTTGATAAGCCGGAACCTCAACCTTTACACAACTTTTCATCCTTAGATTTACATCTAGGAGACAAAAGAGGAACCGACCCACCCATAAACCAATATTATCCGGGTAGTTTTAGGATGAAGGAAGCCATTCACTCACCCCCTTCACCTCACGTGGCATATTCACACCCTAAGGGTGTGTATCGCTACTTTCACCCGCACTTAATCCTAAGTGTAGGGAAAACCTCCCCTATTTTTGTTAAATAAGGGTAGAGTCAGGCTCGTGACTCGAACAAAAACAAGCGCTTCTTGGGAGGCAACCCAAGCTTTATTTGCTTTGTGTGTTTATTTATTTGTTTGTTTGATTTTATTTGCTTCCGTATGTATGTTTAATTTTTATTATTATTGATTCATGTTCAAAACTAAAATTGTGAAAATACTTTATTTTGTTTTTAACTTCGTCTTAACTACATATAAAGGTATTTTGCAAAAGATAAGTCTAAGGGAAAGTCAAATCGGTTTATTAGAACAAATGAACATGAATCATAATAATATTAAATTAACATACATATTAGTATTTGTTTGAGTCAAATGCTTGTATCGAGTCATAATGATATTTTGCAGGATTTCCAGGAAATGAGGTATAGGTTTTTCCAGAAATTTTCCGGAAACTTAACATGAGAATTCTGTCAGATCATTTCTGACGGCGTCAGGAATTACAACCTGACGGCGTCAGGTTTTAATTTTCTGAAATTTTTGAAAGTTTTGTTTTCATAAAAAGTTTTTATTAAATCTCTAACTTATAAACTCCAGGAACCTGCAAAACATTCATTCCGCAAGCATTATATCTTTTATTGTTTTATTTCTAAGTCTGGAATTACACCTAGTTGTAAGTTGTCTTTGTTCGGTTTGATGCTTTGGTTTTTCTTGTTTGTTTTCTCAGGATTAACAGGTTATTTTGGACAAGGAGATGTATGTGGAATCTAGCTTTTGGCGATGCATTAGTCTTGAAGCTTCTACATTCTCTTGGAAGAAGATCTAACCATGTTACCTCTTTATCCACCGAACGAATCAGGGGAGTATTTGATTTCATTCTTTTACCTTATTTACTTTTACATCTTGTTATTTGAACATTGGGGACAATGTTCATCTTAAGTGTAAGGGGGGGTAAAAGTACGATTTTAGAGAATGCTATTACGCTTGATTTTTGTTTGTTTAATAGTAGATGTGTAATAAAACTGAGAGAAATACTTGTTAAGGTAATTTTAGTGCCAAATTTAAAATTTTTTTACAACATATAGGAGTGAAACTTTGATCTTAATGAGCGTCTCACGGATAGGAGTTATATGACTAGCACAAAAACCGTACCACTAAAAAATTTTCCACCCCCAAATATGTGAGGTTCGCCCCTAGAATTGGTAGGAAAAGCATTTATGCTATGATGTGAGTACCGGTAGCACTTAGATTCTAGAACTTGCGTTAGGACCATTCCGAGGCCACAAGTGAGACTACATTCGTGTAGTTAGATTTACTACATGATAAGAGGCATTAGGACTAACCCATTGTTTTACACCTGTGTTTTTGTTATAATTACGTTGGCTACATTGGTCAAGTAATTCTCCCACACCCTTTGCGTTGTACTCATTTTTAGTACACGATACCCCTAGTACACCCCTCAGAACCTATCTTTTCGTTTCGACCTTTAAGCATTTTACTTAAAGGAAGAATTTGTTTACACCCCACTTAAATGTACACCCAAATCGCCTTAGCCTACCTTGTATGCACTCATTTTTTAGTGCATTATTGTGACAACATTTGTTTAAACCCAAGTTAATTATCTAGTTGATTACATGGTTGCTAAGTCGAGTTATATCCTTGTACATATTGTTTTGGGACGATTGGGACTCATGGGTAAAGTACTAGTATAATGGAGTAATGGGGAAGAACATCATTTATTACCCCCATATGTGCTAAATGTTTTAAAAGTACTCCAAGTTTTTCAATTATCTTAATTCGAGTCATTAGATTAGTATTTGTAAAGTTATGTAAAAGTTCAAGTGTAAGGGGAATGCAATGCCCCTATGATGTATTATTTTGGATGGTAGGGTAAAAGTGTATGAAAAAAAAAAAAAAAAAAAAAAAAAAATCAAGAAAAATACAAAAAAAATGAGAAAAAGAAAAGTAGAAAAAACATACGGACTACCATCCCGTTTTATTTTATGTTTATTTTATGTTTTTGTTATTTTCTTTCATTAGCTTAAGATTGAGTCGAGTCTTGGTTTAGCAACATTGTATAGTACATGTAATTAATCAAGATCTTTAACTCGCCACCAGTAAAATATCCTTTATCCAACGAAACCGTGTTTTCCTTTTCCCTACACCTAACGTTATAACCCATGTAAAAGCCCTCTTTGATAGTTTATCTTAGGTGCTTACGCCTAGTGGAGGAGGTTTTCGATCCTTTCCCAAGCCTATGGTAATCTATTTGCTATGACAGGTAGTGAGAGATATTTTCCGTTTTCATTTATGAGATTTATTTTGATGACACTTGAGAGATGTGAGTATCTAAACACTACTTGTGAGGTGCTAGTATGTAATCTCCGTGCTTATTATGATTAAAGTGGAACAAATATTTGTTGTAATTACTTTTATGTTTGCATTAAATGACCCCTAACTTGTATTTTGATTAGAATAAAAGCGCATTTGCTTGAGGACAAGCAAATCTCAAGTGTAAGGGTATTTGATGAAGCGAAAAGTGTACCGCTTTTAAGGGGTCATTTAAGCCCTAAATCGTATTTATTTGATCAAATATCGCCCTAAATCGTTCCTTTTGTCATTTTAGGTACTTTTGAGGAGAAATCTGGAAAAGGAGGCATTTTGGACGTTTTTGGAGCATTAAAGTGAAGAAAACGGCAAAGTCTCAAAAATCGGCTAAAAGTTACTCTTGACGGCGTCAGACTTTACTCTGGACGGCGTCATGCCTTGGCAAGAAAAGTTGGACGTGAAATTTACTCATGACGGGCCAGTGAAAATAGCATGTGAATTCTGACGGCGTCACGCTTTAACTTGATCAAGGGCGTCACGGCTTAAATCAAAGAGGGACGGCGTCACGTTCATGGTTAGACGGCGTCAAGCCTTGATAAGCCAGAATGGATTTTTGAAGAGCTAAAGAGGGACGGCGTCAAGAAGGTCATCCGGGAACCCTAAAAGCGGCGAGGTGACGGCGTCACACTCCATAAGGTGACGCCGTCAGATCCAAAAATCTATATATAGTTTTCTAATTTTTTGTCAATAAAGGAGAGCTTAGTGTGTGGAATTTTGGGAGAAAACCCTAAGACGAATTTAGCTACTTTTTCAGGGCTTTTTGCCTTGAGATCTTCCATGTTTCATTGAAAGATAAGTTATCAATTAATCATTCAATATGTCTATGTGTTGTTTGATTCTATCTTATTCTTGTCTTTTGTTTAACATGTTAGGCTAAATTTATCTTGTGTTTGCTTAGATCTAATGAAACCTAGCTATTGATTATTGGTTGTTAATGTGTTATTAGTTGTATTGGATGATTGTTTATCTATGTTAGGCTTAAGAAAACTGGCTAACTTCCTATTCGGTAACTTGCTTGAACGTCTTAAGAAACATGAACCAAATGCGTACTAAAGGTTTTTATGGTTGTATTTAATGCACAAGCGAATTCTAGTGATCCCATGTTAGGAGCTTCCTAGCCGGCTCGACATAGGAGTGAAGTAGGAGCTTGTAGAGTTGGGAAAGTAAGTACGCCACCCCACGAATGGTATTAAGGAATACACCCGTCATCCACGCAACTAATACACACTAATTAACCGGTAAAAGATAGTTAGGGAGTAAGGAAATCTAAGTAAACACATTTCTCTACACATAAGTTTCTCACCACATTTTATTTTCAGTTATTTATTTTATTTGCATTCGTAGTAATTTGGGTTAGTTGACTAGCAACTAATTCCGCCCACTCCTTCAAACCCGAGATTTTACTTGCTTTCATAAAATTATAAAAACATAAAAAAGAATCTTCCTCAACCCTTAGACCTAATTAGAGTAGCCTTTCATACCTAACGAACACTATTCCCTGTGGAGAACGATCAATCCCCCGTACTTACCACTACACTATACTACATCGGTCAGGTACACTGCCTGGTGGGGTTGTAAGCCTCTTGAGATCCCTCGAGAGGTAAAACCTGTTGTAAGGTTACAAAACCACGCAATCATTAGACAAAAGTAAGAACGATAATCCAAATGAATCTAGGAATGCTACAACATCTCAGAACAACATCATAAATTCTAATGAGTATGCCTTACCTTCTACAGGATTAGAAAGCACCACTAGGAGCAAGCGAAAGCCTAGGAGCAATAACAAGAAATCTAGAGTATCGTCTGTCTCTGAAAGTGAATGCAAGGAAGTAAAAGAACACCCTAGGAATTTAAAGCTTTCAAATAAGGAACAAATATCATCTGGATGTAATGAACAGACCAGTGTTTTGAATGCATGTAATGAATCTGTTTGTTTAATGCAAGAAAAATCTTTGTCTGAAAATGCTTGTGATGATAATGTTTCTGATAATGTGAATGATATGCCAGAACAGAAAAAGGGTCCTTTTGTAACTAAGGCTAAGTCTAGATATATTCGAAGACTTATTGCAAAAGCTAGGATAACCACTAGCAGCCTATTGCCTAAGGATCACTCTAAGTTTTGTGCATGGAAACCAACAGGTAGAATGTTCACACCTAAGAATGGCACAGTAGAAATAGTTCCCAATGCATCTAAGGAAACCAATTCTAAGTGTGAGTCACCTGTTACATCTAACCCCTTGGAACCAAATGTTACACGGTTTCCATATACAAATTCTTCTGTTCTTCTCAGGTCATTGAAATCTGTCTTTGGATCGTCGACTCGGGTTGCTCCAAGCACATGACCGGGAATCTGAAGCTGCTGATCAATTTTGTGTGGCAGTTCATGGGGACTGTACATTTTGGGAATGATCATGTTGCAGCTATTCTGGGTTATGGAGATCTTCGGTTTGGAAACTACTTAATCACTCTGGTTTACTATGTCGAAGGGTTGGGACACAATCTGTTCTCTGTCGGACAGTTTTGTGATGCAGATTTAGAGGTTGCTTTTAGGAGAAACACTTGTTTTGTCAGGAATTTGGTGGGGAATGATCTCTTAATTGGGGGTCGTGGCACCAATCTCTATGCAATTGACATAAACCAAATGGCCTCTTCATCTCCTATTTTTCTCATGACCAGGGCAGGCGAAACAAAATCCTGGTTGTGGCATAGACGTTTGTCCCATCTGAACTTTGACACGATCAACAAGCTTGCCAAAGACGACATCGTCTCCGGTCTTCCTAAATTCAAATACACCAAAGAACACCTATGTCCATCATGTGAGCAAGGAAAGAGCAAAAGAGCAACATATAAACCTAAACCCGTACCTAGTTCGGTTGATAGGTTGCATCTGTTGCACATGGACTTATGTGGCCCGATGAGAGTTCAAAGCATTAAAGGGAAGAAGTATATTCTTGTAATTGTTGACGACTATTCAAGATATACATGGGTAAAGTTTCTGAGATCAAAAGATGAAGCACCAAGCACCATCATCACCTTTCTGAAGCGGATTCAAGTTCTACTTTAAGCTACAGTTAGGATAGTAAGAACGGATAATGGCACGAAATTTGTCAATCAGGAGTTAAGAACATTCTTTGAAGAAACTGGTATTACTCACCAGACATCAGCTGTTAGATCTCCACAGCAGAATGGAGTAGTTGAAAGAAGGAATCGAACCCTTGTAGAAGCTGCTCGCACTATGCTGATCTATTCCAGTGCACCTTTATTCTTATGGGCTGATGCTGTCTCTACTGCTTGTTTTACTCAAAACCGATCCCTAATCCATCCAAGATTCAATAAAACCCCATATGAACTTGTCAACAACAGAAAACCGGATATTTCTTATCTTCATGTATTTGGCGCTTTATGCTATCCAACAAATGACAGGGAAGATCTGGGAAAGTTGAAGGCTAAGGGTGATATTGGAATCTTTATTGGGTATTCTGAAATCTCCAGGGCATTCAGGGTGTATAACAGGAGAACGAAAAAGATAATGGAGACGATGAATGTGAAGTTTGATGAAATTTCACAAATGGCTTCTGAGAGACTCGCTCTAGAACCCGCGCTTAACCCGATGACTTCCGGACATATCAGTTCGGGAATCGCACCTCAAGGAGCTCAATCAATTCATAACGAACAACCCACAACTCAAGAATTGGATAATTTCTTCGAGTTCATGTATGATGAATACTATGGTGGCGCTTCGAAAAATGCATCTAACCAACATTCCGCTGCACCCACTCAACAACCACCACCACCACCAAATCCAGATGCATCCACAACATTCGAAGCTGGCGCACCACCTCCCTCACCATCAACATCATCTACATCTACTCCAGCAACTCCATTCATTGAAATTGTTCTTCCAAGAATTGATGAGCAAGAACAAAATAATGCTGTGTTAGACGATGAAGTCTTTGAAAACCCATTTGGAACGGAATCTGGTGAATCATCTTCCAGATTACATGAACCGACTAACACGCAGTTATTCAGTCCAAGGTACCCTTCAACTCTACAGTGGACAAAAGACCATCCGATTGAACAGGTTATTGGTGAACCCTCAAGACCAATTCAGACGAGAAAACAGCTTCACACCGATTGCGACATGTGCATCTATGTCTGCTCAGTCAGTCTCATAGAACCTAAGAACATTCGGGAAGCAATGGCAGATAATGCCTGGATAGAAGCGATGCAGGAAGAACTTCTTCAATTTCAAATCCATGACACCTGGGATTTAGTTCCAAGACCAATTGACAAACTAGTCATTGATCTTAAGTGGTTATGGAAAAACAAAAAGGATGAAGAAATGACTGTGATTCGCAACAAGGCTCGTCTGGTGGCAAAGGGATTCAGACAAGAAGAAGGGATAGATTTTGAAGAGTCATTCGCACCGGTTGCAAGGCTTGAAGCTGTCAGGATTTTCTTAGCTTATGCCGCTCACAAGAACATCACGGTTTATCAGATGGACATCAAGACGGCGTTCTTGAATGGAACTCTGAAAGAAGAAGTGTATGTGAGTCAACCAGACGGTTTCGTTGACAAAGATCATCCGGAATACGTCTACAGGCTAAAGAAGGCAATCTATGGTTTGAAACAAGCCCCACGGGCGTGGTATGATGAGTTATCATCTTTCTTGTTATCAAATAATTTCACCAAAGGAACAATTGATCCGACCTTGTTTACAAGAAAATACAAAAATGACATTTTGATTGTTCAGATTTATGTGGACGACATAATATTTGGGTCCACTAATTCGGAGCATTCAAAACATTTTGCAAATCTCATGAAAAGCAAATTTGAAATGTCCATGATGGGTGAATTAAAATTCTTTTTAGGCTTACAAATTCATCAATCCCCACGTGGTATTTTTCTTAATCAGGCTAAATACACAATTGAGATTTTGAAAAAACATGGTATGGAAAATTGTGACTCTGTTGGTACTCCTATGGTCACTTCACCAAAAATTGGCGCTGACCTATATGGGAAACCCATGGATCCGAAGAAATATCGGAGCATGATTGGTTCTCTCATGTACCTAACTACAAGCCGACCAGATATTCATTTTGCTGTTTGCTTACTTGCACGGTTTCAGGCAAGGCCTACCGAACTTCACCTCCAAGAGGTTAAACGGATCTTTCGATACCTTCGAAGAACCATTAACATGGGTCTTTGGTATCCGAAGGATTCGGAGTTTACACTAATTGCCTTTTCAGATGCAGATCATGCTGGATGCCAAGTAACAGCGAAAAGTACATCAGGCGGAGCGCAATTTCTGGGAGAAAAGCTAGTAGGCTGGTCGTCAAGAAAACAAGATTGCACTGCTTTATCAACAGCAGAGGCCGAGTATGTGTCTTTATCTGCATGTTGTGCACAAGTCCTTTGGATGAGAACACAACTCACAGATTATGGTTTCTCTTTCAACCGCATACCTTTGTAATGCGATTCAAAAAGTGCCATAGCCATCTCGTGCAACCCAGTGCAACACTCGAAGACCAAGCATATTAGAGTCCGCTACCACTTCATAAAAGAGCACGTTGAAGAGGGTACTGTTGAATTGTTTTTCGTTAAGACTGAATACCAACTCGCTGATCTATTTACTAAAGCCCTCCCAAAAGAGCGGTTTGCAAAATTAGTTCGTCGAATTGGCATGCGAAGCCTAACTCCCGAAGAGTTAGAAAGTCTTCTCGAATCTTATTGATTTACTTCATAAAGCTTCGCATGTAAATATATATGTGTAAATATGTTTGTAAATAGTTATGTATATATTTTTGGTAAATATATATATATATACTTTTTCAAAAACAAAAATATAAAAATAGAAAACTTCAAAAAGACATAAAAAATATAAAACATCAAAAACCAAAAATATTCTTCTCACGACATGTCTCTTGTCTAATCAATATTCTGTACGTATCTAGATATGTCATTCAACAATGATACGGACATGTACAGATGCTTGAGCGAGAGTTATTTTTTATGTTTTTCTAAAACATGTCGTTTCTCAACTTTTTCTTCATTACGGCTTTCGTGCATTTCAGTACGAAACCCGCGCTACATTGAATGACTTCTGATTATTTCCGATCAGAACTCGCAATGTTAATGGCGAAAAGCTAAAACCAGTGAGCACTTAATCAAAATTGTTTCAAAAAGATGTTTCAAAGTCTTTTTATAAATTTTGTGCTCACAACAACTTCCTCGAAGACCCCTAAATGCTTTTTAAACTCAAAGGTTTAAACCATTTGCTCTGATTTAGGGGGAGTTGACAAAGAAAAATGTTCCACGTTTCATGCTCAAATCCATCTTGTTCTCCAAAACGTCTTGCTTTTCATCAGTTGATATCAAAAATATCAATGCATGCTATTTTTGAGGGGGAGAAGATGAGATTAAAATGTGATCAAAAAGTTTTTGTGGTTTGAATCTAAAGACTCAGGGATAACCCTCGAATTGATGAAACTAAATGTCTGTTCTCGAAAAGACATGTCCTGGACGGGTAATAATTTCAAGCTGGTTTACCAGTGATGCAAGCGTGTCTCGCAAAGGACTTGTCTGAGTAGAATGTACCAATTCGAGAGATGATCGTTGAATATGACCGGGACGGGTAATAATTTCAAGCTAGTCTAACTAGTGATGTAAGCGTGTCTCGCGAAGGTCATGTTCATTGAAAATCGATCATTTTAAATGTGCGAACTCTACCCAACATGTGCAGTTTATTTCAAAAATGCATGAGCACATGTGAAGGGGGAGTGTTTCATAAATGCAAAACTCTCGATGTGTTAACAAAATGTGTTTACTCATAAACACGTTGAGAGATTTTCACAAGGTTTAATGGCATGTGACAAATAATCTAGGATAATCATGGAGTAATAAGGTGATTATGGTTAGGTTATGTCCAATGATCCGCCAGAACCGGAGGGATCTACCCAAGGACTATTCCAATAGCTTAGCATTAGAAGTCCTTAGGAAAGATTGAAAAAAGGAGTATAACGAGAAAGGAGAAAGAAGGGGTTGAAGAATGAAAAAGAAAAGTTTTTGTAAGGGTGAAAAGAAATAGCCCTCCATGAAAACTTAGGTCAGAAACCGGGTCAATACATCTGCTATCGGTACTCACTAAGGTGACACTGGTATTGAAGATAAGACGTCATGGACCCAGTGACGCATTTACACCACCCCTCCTTGCCACTCAGATATCTCTTAAAAGATATTTGTTTCATTTCTCACGGAGAACACTACATAATCTATCGGCCTCTCACTCCGAGATGTGTTGATATTGAAAAGGTGGCACTCTGCTCCATGCCTCCGACGACTAAAACCAAAACGCACATAATTGAGTCTAGAGACATGAGATTCATCAAAGATCTCTTAGGAACACTTCCTATGCAATACACTAGTGTTCACTCTAAAGGATACAAGTTGTATGAGTCTTAATGAGATCCAAGGATCTTGCCTCACGACATGATGGCCGCTGGACGATTTATTGCTAACTGTTCTATGCAGGTACCGACGAAAGTTCATCTACCATCATCATCTACAACGACGACGCTTCAGGACAGAAGATGTAGATCAAGGCAAGAACATTCAAAGTCAATACTTTAAACATCACAGTGCATGAAGGAACGTTGAATGAAGAATATTATACATTGACACACGAAGTTCAAGATGTCAAATGCTAAAGACCAATCACGGGAGCATCATTGAAATGACCATCCCTTAGGGGGAGATTGTTAGCAATCATTTTATGTCAATATAAAGTGATGGTCATTTGCTAACAATTTATTGTGTCAAGTATAATATTTAGTTTAGATTAGTGGGCTATATATATTAGCTTTGTTAGTTATAACTTGTATATGTGTAATACAATGTATAGTCCACTAGGAAGTCCAAGAAAAAAAGCCCACAAGCCAAGTGTTGGCTGTGGCATTCGTATAAACACACACACTCTTTGTTTTAGAAAAGTGCCTCAGTATTTACATTACAAAAGAGTGTGTGTGTGTGTAAAAGCAAAACCTCTCAAGTCTTTGTATTATCTTCAAAGTTGAATATAATCATTAGACTTGTAAAATATCCACATATCTCTCTTATTGTTCTTGACTTAATATGTTATGAGTGTCATCAAGTTTATGTTTATTTGTATGATATAGAAGTGGGTCGATCTCTACAACCTAAAATGGAAAGAAAACTAAAATGAAACCTTTATGATTGTGAAACTATGAAACTTATAAATGAACATATGATTAATGTAGATCGGGTGAAGAAGGAGTGATCCCCTACTTCCATTCATTTCTATTGCTTTGATTTGTATGCTTTGATATGGTACATATATTCTTTTCCTTTTCAGTATGGATATTTCTATCGATCCTATGCCTGATATGATTCCCTTATTTGACTCATGACTTTCATTGTATGATTGTCATTCTTATTGATTCATTCTGACATTTATTTAAATGTCTCTGCTATGCTATACTTATGCTTTGCCATGCTTATTGAGTTACTATCTTGTTTCTCTTGCCATGCTAGATTATTATTGTTGTATGCTATGATAGATCTGTGCCTGAGCTAACCTAGTTGTGGAGGTACCATGACCATGTCTTTGATGGCACCCTAGGCATGACACTCCCGTAGAGGTGTGATAGATCTATGACATTCCCCCTTATGTTATGATTTTGTGTGCACCATTGGCCAACTTTATATATATATACATACGTGTGACTTGTCTAGTACTGGCATCCGTATTTTGTTAGGGAGCGTATGGATATATCCTAGGTTTATGTATTTGTATGTTATGGTGACCAGGTGGTGTGTGCCTTACACTCCTTCTCACACTTTTATTACTTAGAGGTCTCCCCTCTTCGTATACTTGTATTGCTTTAGTATGATTTGACGGATTATGTATGTAGTTCCTATGGCACATCCTTATATGAACTTTTCCCTTACTTCATTATTCTCTTGATTCATTTTCTATTCAGTTCTCATGCATTCTTAATTCTTAGTTTTCCTTAAAATTCGTATGACTTCCATGATTATACTTTTCGTTTTGTATTCTTATTCCTTCGTTGCTTATGCTTATTTACCGTTATGTTATGTTATATATATATATATATATATATATATATATATATATATATATATATATATATATATATATATATATATATATATATCTGTTCACTGGGCTTTTTAAGCTCAGCCGCATGTTTTCTTTTCTTATGCGGCAGGTAATAAGCGGGGCGACGGGCTTGGGAATGAGAGAGTGTAGGACCTAAAGACCTATTTATTTATCATTTCGTTGTCCATTGTTTCCGACTTTCATTTCTTTCAGTACTTTGAATATTATCTCTTTACTTGGTTTTGTTTGGTTAACCCACTATGCATTTGGGATTATCTTTTGATACCACTCTTGATGTTCAAGACTTGGTTATTTATTTAAAAGACTTCCGCTTGCCTAATGTATGCTTTGTATGACACCATAATGTGATATCTTGGCCTTGTCGGGTCGGGGTGTTACAATTTAATTACGGATAACCGATACCCGCCGAGAAACCTGAAAAACTGATGGATAATATTAATCAGGTATCCGGTGGGATATGGGGCGGGTACAGGTATATTATAAACGGTTTCGGGTACGGGTACACTAAAACCCGCCCCGAACCCGAACTGTTGTCACCGCCACGTCAGCACCATTAGCCTTTTTTTTTTGTTTTTTTTTTTGTTTTTTTTTTCTTTTACAACTCTTGCCACGTCCGTTAAAGTTAAACCAAACCACAACTTCAATAGTCAACTGGCAATTAATCCGTTTACTCGATCATTTGTAAACATACACAATAATCAATAAACCCTAATCAAAACACACATTCTTCTGGCAAACACAAACACTCAAACAATGAATCCAAATAACAACAAAGGTATGTTTTTTAATGTTTTCACATATCAGTTGATGATTCATTGTACAATAATTAGTAATAGACTTTTGATCTATAAATGGTGATGTTTTTGGTTGTTACCGATTCTAATGTAAAATGGGGTTGTTTTTTTATTTTATAATGGTTGTTATGCTATGTCTAATGTATGCTCTGTTTTTTTTTCATACACTGATTTTCGTATACATAATGGTTGTTATGCTATGTCTAATTAGGTGTTTTGTGTTTGAGTATTTTTTGTTGCCTATTTGTGAGTACACTGAGAGGTCTAAATCAATGAGAGCATTGCAATGTGCCAAGTTTGTGATTGGCCAGTAATGAGAGTACCTAGCATACTTGTTTGTGCTTGGCCACCAATGAGAGGTCCAAATGCAGCCTATTAGAGTACATTGAGATGTCCATTGAGACTACAAATACAGGCTTTTGAACTGTTTGTGAGTACCCTGAGAGTTCCAATGTTTGTGAGTACACTGGGAGGTCCAATTGAGACTTCAATTGTAGCCTAGTTGGCCACCAATGAGACTTGAAATGCAGCCAAGTTTGTGCAACATTGCTTCATTGTTTGGGATACCACAAAAGATGACCAAATATGAGAACACAATGGATTCTTCTGCAATGGTAAACCATCAAACGGTTTTTGTTTGATTGTGATATAGTTTAACATTTGAATCAATAAAACTGATCTAACAGTTGTTATTTGTAGATGTCATACAAATTTCTTCTGATTCAAGCAGTTCAGAATCAAATGATGGTGCTCTTAACATCCTTCCTGGCCTCCTTGCTTGGTATTATCCAGAGCAACATTCTGATTCAAGAACTGACACTTGGGAAGTTGAACTCCCATCTCAAGCTCCTATCCTGGCTCTCCCTGTGCAAGTTCAAAAACCAGTTGAAAAGGCACACAAAAAGAAATTTACTCAGGATATTGTCTTGGGATTGCCGTGTAAGAAGAATCGTATAGGTTTTGGAGCACCTTCTAGCAGCCATGGGAAAGGCAAGAGGAAGATGGTTTAGGGGTTTAGGATATCCATTAACAGCTTTTGTATTTTGTAAATGGTATTTGGTACTTTAATATGGTAGTAGTAGTTCTGACATTTAATTATGTAAATGTAATTATTAATGGTACAATAACTGGTAATTATGTAAGTATTTTGGTTTGTTAAATGGTAGCAATTTGTGTTCTTGATGTGATGGTTGCACAGTTAGATGGTACATTTGCGATTAAGATAATGATATATAACATTTAGAGCCAAAATTTTGATTTATTCAAATTTATGCTAAAATATTAAATAATTCAATTGTTAATTTCAAAATTAGAACTTAGAGCCAAAATTTTGATCCAAAATTTTTAAATCACCTAATTACAAGCAGTTACCAAGAATAATGATTCATATTCTTCATATACCCTCTTTTCTCTCCTAAAAAAAAGAATATAAAGAAAACACAAAAATAAATCTTCTATCACCATTACTCTCCAAGCCATAATCATTTTCTTTTACCCATTGTTGCTCAAGAGTCATGGAAATTCAACCCATTATTGATAATCATCTTTTGCTTCCTGCTGATAATGAACATGATGATAACAACTTAGAATATGAATCCGAAAAGTATTCTGATGATGAAGATCTAGATGCGCCTGGAACCAACCAATCAGATCGGATACTAGCTAAGAGAGGCATAACCAGGCTATTTAAGTTTCGCATGAAATATGGCAACCCTGGTGGAATAAAGCTCAAGGTAACCTTCGATGCATTGAATAGGGTATCAGGGTTACACAGAGCACTGTTTTCGAGTTTTTTTAGGAGATCTTGTTCGTGAGCACATAAAGAATCAAGAGATAAACCATGGGCTGAAATCACTGTACATATATACTATTTTTTAACCCAGTACTACATAAGTTTATCTATGCAGTTACATTATGTGCAACTAATTAACAACATTGTGTTAATCTTTGCAGCGATATTTTGATGTTGACGTGACATTCAGAAAATTGGTAATGACTCGTCTTGGTCAACTGCTAAGGAATTTCAGAATGAAGCTCAGAGAAAAATACATTTTGCCCAACCTAAATACACCTTCGAAACTGAATGAAGTCCCGGCCAAGTATAGTGCATTTGTGAAATTAGAAAACTGGGTCGAGTTTGTAAACTACACGACCACCGATGCATACAAGGTTTTAATTAGTCATCTTTATTTAAGTCTATATGTCATTTCATAATTTTCAGTTTGCAGCATTACCGCATCTAAGCGCCTTATGATTTTGTGTTTTTAGGATAAATCAGATAAAGCTAAGATGGCGCGTTCCAAAAATATTTATCAGCATAAAATGGGACGAGGTGGATATGTTTATGTCAAAGAGAAAATGGTAAGATTACATAATGTTTGTTTTACAAATTGAGAGACTATCAGTTTGAGAAATGAATCTGTTTACATTGCACAATTTGCACATTTGCATTTAATACCCTCATATTTTTTTATTATCTTGGTTTAACTTTACATGTGTATGCATTTGATGTTTAATAGATCGAAAATAAAGAAATTGAAGCAGATGAATAACCCCCGCGTGGTATAATGTGGTTGAAAGGAAGGGTAAACATAGACGGGGAATATCCAGATGATGAGATTAGATCAGTGGGAGAAAAACTTGAAAGTTTGACTGCAAATTCTATTATTATGCTTATATACCAGCAGCATTAACTGTGTACTAGCAGTAGTAACTTGTATACCAGCAGTATTAACTGCGTACTAACAGCAGTAACTATGTACTAGCAGTAGTAAACACTTGGCATATTGTTCATTGAAGTTCATGAGCAACACTAACTCCAGCTGAGCAGCATTAACACAAATATGAGCAGCAGTTACTCTAACAGCATCAAGAAGACTTTTAATCCCAACATTTCCCATATTTTTTGTGCAAAAAGAAGCTAATGACCAGATCAAGGAAGGAACCTTGAGTCTTGATAATGGCACTGATGCCATGACACTTGTGTTTGGTAAGGAAAAGCGAGGTTATGCAAGAGGAGTGGGGAGTGGAGTTATATACAAGAGGTATTTTGGTCTTCCTCGAAGTAGACAAGAAAACGATGAAAAACTTGAGTTACTTCAAACTCAACTTGATAATGAGAGATGCGAGCGTCAACAAAAAGATTTATTGGTCAAGAAATTGTCCACCGAGATGACCGAAAAAGATGTATTGGTCAAGAAATTGTCCAATGAGATGAAAGAAACAAAGGGAATACTTACTCAACTGATGGCACAGTTGAGTCAACAAGGGGTGCAGTTAAATTTGTCATCTCAATTGCCAGTAGCCTCAGATGTAAGCCATTTTTTATGTTGTTAACAATTTCATTTTCTAATGCTAACACCACTGATGCTAATGATAGCAGGCATTGAACATAAACTGATGAGTCAATGTATTTCTTAATTTATATTGCAAGTGACTCCAATGACCATTGACAATATAGATAGCAGCGCTAATGAGGTGGACGCAACTCAGCCAAGTGATGTTGTACGTGCTGAAGATGCGAGAATTCAGGAGAAGTCTAATGGGCTTGTAACTTCGGAAAAGGTAATGGAAACAATGGTAAGTAATAATACATCCCCCTTTGATTTTTGAATTTTACATACATGACTAATGTACCGTGTTTTATATATGCGTATAGGAACTTGCTAAAACTGTCAGACCTAAGAAAACGCCTAACTCAGGACGAAACGGGTCTACAAATTCCCAATCGCAAGGAAATATGTCTCCAACATAAGGAGTACCAACAATATGTATTTCAACATGTTTCCTGTTATTCTTTTGTTTAAATAATGTAACATGTTTTATATATACATATAGGAACCTGTTAAAACTGTCAGACCTAAGAAAACGCCTAAGTCACGACGAAACGGGTCTCCAGATTCCCAATCGCAACAAAATGTGTCTCCAACACAAGGATTGCCAACAGTATGTATTTCAACATGTTTCTTGTTATTCTTTTGTTTAAATAATTTCTGATATACACATCCAAAAATTCTTTTTTTTGGACATTTAAGTGCAAACTGTGGCACTTAAAGAAATCAAATATCGTTGCTTTGGGTACCGTATACAAGTCTCATGGAAAGCAAATGCTGCATAACCAACCACTCCCAAATGATTTCTACAGAGTGTCAATTGATTCATCGTTAGTGGATGCAGCATGCATACCGGACGTAGCAAATAATGGGTTAAAAACAGTTAAGGAGGGCGTAGGTGGTTTCGTTGCATGGCCAAAGGATCAAGTTATTCTTGAACAGGAGGTACATACATGTGTTTTTTCAACCTACATATATATAATTTTTCATATTTAATTCAATGTTTGATACAAGCGTCTTTTATTTACTACAGGTTACACCAACAAATACGATGCAAAAGATTAGTGACAACAATTATGGACCAAAAGTACCATCGAAGCGCAAAAATTATGTATCTATTAAAGACATAAAGCAACTGCAAGCTAGGTCAGCGAAGAGTCAAAAGTCTCTAAATTATGGTACTTGAGAATTTGATTATGTACGACATTACAATTGTATATTTGGTTCAGTTATATACATTCGAGTTTTATTCAATTTGAAATTTCTTTTTGTTTTTAATTATGTTTTATATATATATACTCATTCCAGCAGCACTAGTATAGTACTAGCAGTAGTAACTCTACTTCAGCAGGACTAACTTAGTACTAGCAGCAGCAACTCTGCCCCAACAGTACTAGCTTAGTACTACCAGTAGTAACCCTGTGACTAAAAGATGCACTCACATAATATGGTCACGCTTATCAACATTATTGGTCACTCTTTGTTTAATTCGATGTGTGACTAAATATTACAAAAGGCAACACAAACATAAAATTCAAGTGGCCATTGGAAGAACAATAGTCACACAAAATACACATTTCTTCACTTTAAACAGCATATGGTCACACTTATTAACATTTTTGGCCACTTTTTGCTTAATTGTATGTGACTAAATACCCAAAACAAACATACTTTGTGTGACTAAATATTACAAAAAGCCACACAAAAATAAAATTCAAGTGGCCATTGGATGAACAATAGTCACACAAAATACACATTTCTTCACTTTAAACAGCATATGGTCACACTTGTTAATACTTTTGGCCACTTTTTGCTTAATTGTATGTGAGTAAATACCCAAAACAAACATGCTTTGTGTGACTAAATATTACAAAAGGCCACACAAACATAAAATTCAAGTGGCCATTGGATGAACAATAGTCACACAAAATACACATTTCTTCACTTTAAACAGCATATTGTCACACTTATTAACACTTTTGGCCACTTTTTGCTTAATTATATGTGACTAAATACCCAAAACAAACATGCTTTGTGTGACTAAATATTACAAAAGGCCACACAAAAGTAAAATTCAAGTGGCCATTGGATGAACAATAGTCACACAAAATACACATTTCTTCACTTTAAACAGCATATGGTCACACTTATTAACACTTTTGGCCACTTTTTGCTTAATTATATGTGACTAAATACCCAAAATAAACATGCTTTGTGTGACTAAATATTACAAAAGGCCACACAAAAGTAAAATTCAAGTGGCCATTGGATGAACAATAGTCACACAAAATACACATTTCTTCACTTTAAACAGCATATGGTCACACTTATTAACACTTTTGGCCACTATTTTTTAAATTGTATGTGACTAACTCCAAAAACCCATCACACATTGTGTGACTAAATCATCACAAACGTCACATTTATTATATATTCATGTGGCAATAGGATGGGAAATAATCACACAAAATACACATTTACTTGAATAAATCATCTTAAATGTCACATATATTATATATTTATGTGGCCATAGGATGAACAATAGTTACTCTAAAAAAATATTTGTGTGACTATAAAGTGTTTACGGTCACTGATACTGATTAATCCAACAAAACTTGTGCCTAATTTGTCACACATATTCGGGTTTTGGTCACTCCTTGTCAATGAAAACGGCCACAAACTAAACAACGTCACCATATGCCACCTACGGTGGCGCGACCTTTGGTGACACACACCAAAAAAAACATGTGTGACTATATGCATATCGTCACACATTTTTGGTGTGACAAAATCCCATATCTGTACCAGTGTTTATTTATTCTTTCAACAACACCAATTTGTTTTGGAGTATAAGCTAAAGAGAAGTTCTCAAAAATCCATTTCTTTATCACCGTAACTATCAAGAGCATTGTTTTTGAATTCAATTTCATTGTCAGTTCACAGATGTTTGAATTTTGTGTCATTTTGATTTTCAACTCTCTTGATGAAAGACATTATGGTTTCAACAACTTCACTTTTCTTTTATAGACATTATACCCATGTGTACCTTGAGTACTCATCAACAGTGAATATGGTATATTTGTCACGATTTATGAATTGTGGACTCACTTGTTCAAATAAATCCATGTGAAGAAGATGAAGATATTTTGTGATTGAAAATGCATTTTTTTTAAAACGTTGCCTTGTGATGTTTTTCTTTTTCACATGTTGCGCATGGTTTTTCCTTTGAATAGACAAGAAAAGGAAGTGTTAAGGTTTTGTTGGGCAAGCTGATTTATGTTTGAACTTTGAAGTTCACAGTCTTTTATGCCAGAGCCAATTGACACTTTTGGAGACTTTGGCAAGGAAACATGCTTCATTGTGGAATAGGGATGACATGTGAAGTACATCTAGATCCTTTTTTCTTGGAGTAATCAACACAACTTCTTTGTTAGAGTTTAACATAGTTTCCTGTTTATTGTTGAACAACATAGCATCACAAAGTTGACTAATACTGATTAAATAGCATTTGAGACCATTAACAAAGGCTACTATAGAGAATAATATACCATTTCATTTTATTGAACCATATCCTTCTATGACACATGATGAGTTATCACCCAATATTAATTTTTGACTTGGCTGTTCCCCATATTTGTGAAGGTATATTTTGACACTAGCCATATGCCTTGAGAATCCACTATCTAGGTACCAAATAGGTTGTCTGATGTCACTCTACACAAATAGAAAACAAGTTAGTTTATCTTGTGAACCCACTTTTTGGTAGGCTCTTTGGACTGAGAAGACTCCGTCTTTTGACTTTCTTTGATTTGAATGATTTGTTCATAATCAGAGGTTTAGTGATCATTGCTTCCACAAACTTCACACCCTGAGTATTTAAGGCAGTCATCGGAGTGATGATCACAGTGGATACATTGTGTAAAAGGTTTGGCTTTGAAAGGATGTTTGTTGAAGAACTTCCAACTAGGAATTGTGATTTGTCATTGTTTACACTCCTCATTATGGAAAGGTGAATTGTGTGTTTTGAAGTCATATGGTCATCCGGTATGCACTTCTGGCAATATAGAGCTCTAAAACAATCACCAGATAGATGATTGTTATATCCACAAAGTTCACAGGGTTTAAGGAATTTGGATTTGGACGATTTAGCTAAAGACTTGGTGTTTTTCGAAGGAGTGGCTATAGCTTTGGTAGAAGGAGTTGTGATAGAATCAACTTTCTTATTCAGAGCCTGAATTTCCTTTATCAACACAGATAATGAAATTCCAAGTTCAGGTTCTATTGATACACCTTTTCTTTTCTCAGTAGGAACTAAGGGTTTTGATAGGATTTTATTTCTTCATCAATGGTGATTCTTTTTTACTTAGAAACTTTCCTTTTGGAAGCAGCTTGTAATTCATATTTGGTTTTAATCCCTGAGCTTGGTTCACCTCCCTAAAGTTTGTTCAGTGGGGGTTAAGGGAGATTTAAGATCTGAATCTGATTCATCTACTAATTCAGATTTAATGAAAATCAGTGAAATTTTTGGGCTTTCAGTGACATTAGTTTTGGTTAAGTCATATTGAGGGATACAATTATTCCTGTATTCCAATTAGGCATTTTTTTTCAGGGTAAGATCTATCAAGCCAGTCTTTTGACATCTCATGATTTTTTTCCAATTAATGATCTTACAAAGTATAACTCCTTGGGTTCAATATTAGATAAAACTTAAGTGAGTTGATCAACTCCTAACATTTTCAATTTTTGCTTAGAAATTTGTTCACTAATGCACTGACTTCCACTATCTGAGCTATTAAAGCAATATTTAGTGATAGACTTAACTTCACAAAGTTCCTTTCTAACGGCCTAATTTTCTTTTAGAATCTCAATGTTTACATGCTGAAAGGTTAGGGCAGTGATCTTAGCTTGTTTTAATCCTAAAAACACATCCCTACGCATGTTCAATTCTAAAACAAGATTCCAATATTTCAAAACATGTTTAGTCTTTTCTCTTCTTAAAACATAAGATCTACACATGTATAATCAAGAAAACTTTGTTTATCTTCATTATCATCCATTTTTAGGAGAGTGTGTACCTTTTTGATTGTGATGTCCACCCATTCCAATTCTGACTTGTTCTTTCCCAACATACACATTTTCATCATCAGCTAAGGCCATTCGTACCTTGATAGTTACCATTTCCTCATTGTCAGAGGATATTTCTTCTTCATCTTAGTCATAAGATTCAGCAACAAGTCTATTATTTTTGGAGTGGGATGATTGTGCGGGTTGATAGTTAGAGTCACTAGTAGTTAAGAGGGAAATTTGGCTTTGACCTTCCTGCATTCAGCTCTATAATCTTTCTAGACTTTAGGTTCCGATTGAGTATTTTAAGTGGTTGAAACTTAGATGATAAGTCTAGCCTGGAATGTAGAGTTGTTTGAGGATGTATATAAGGGTATGGATGTTTTTTAGATGCAATCATTGATGTAGTGATTAAGTCTACCACATTTGAAGCATTTCTCTTTAGTGATTCTTGGTCCATTAAATCTTCTCTTCGGGTTAGCTAGTAAAGCACTTTCTTTAAATTCTTCATTAAGATCATTCAGGTACTCCTGATTGCTTTTCAAATCCTCTTCATCATTGGGATCATCTTGAAAGTCCAGAACAACATTGTTAGAAAAGAATGCAGTTGATATGGGTGAGATGGTCAGTACTTTCTTGTTTTTGGAGGCATAAATTTTGGCTATCAGACTCTTTTCATAACTGTATTTTTCATAGAGAGTGGCTATGTCAAGATCCCATACATGATTTGAGTTTCTAAGACCTTGATTAAAGTTTAGCGACTTCTTTGAAAAATTGTTTAAAAAACCATCATTTATTCATGGTTTGAGATATTGACACCATCATTTTTAGTTTCATTCATGAGAACTTTGTATCTAATAAAGCTATGAGAGAGACTTTCATCAATAATTGATTTGAATGTATTATAGGCAAGTTTCAGGTCCATAAACTTATTTTCCTTAACCTTAGAGGGACCTTTAAAGATAAGATTCAAGTAATTCAACACTTGTTTGGAAGTTGGACATCCAATGACTGATTCTATCACATCATCTGGTAGAGATGATATGATCATTCTTTTAAGGTGTTGGTCCTGATTAACCACCCTCCTCTCATTATTTGACCACTGTGGTTCTAGTTTTGGAAGATTTGTAGTTGTCTTTTGAACAAATGGATCATTCTCAAGACATTTGATAAGATAAGGTTCCATTTCAACAAGATAATATGGCATTCTCTTTTTTCAATTTGTAAATCTTGCAACTTCTAGTTTAGGAGCAGTAGAAACAAAACTACCTCCTTTTCGATCAACTAGTTGCGTTACTTCACTAGACATAGTAGGATCTTGATTATAAAAACTTTTGAACAGTTTTATGAAAGAAGTTTTAGAAATCAAAACGCTCAAATACCACTTTTTGTTCCTGTTTAGTTGGTTACAATTATTAACAAAGATTAACAAGCCAACTTTCATGTTTAGGAATGTATGTTTAAAACATTTAACAAGATAAACAAGTAAGAAATGATTCACACAAGTATTTTCAATGTGTAAATTATTATTAATTAGAAATGAATTAATGAATTTACTAAGATTGTTTACGGAATAACAGTCTAAGTTGAATGGCAATATTTGGTGATCTTCTCACTTAACGTAAACACAAACAAAAGTTAGTGTTTAAGAAATAACTATGCTAACACTCTGAATGTATTCAGGGACTTAGTTCTTGTGGAGGAGTAAATGCTCTCTTGAATGTGTATCACATTAATTGCAAGAGATACAATTTACTCCTTTTAAGATATTCTCTCTTATAGGCAAAATTAAATACAAGGTGGTTAGCAATGGGGTAATAGTGATGTGTCGATCATCTAACTATAAAGTACACTGTTACCTTACTGCATTAAATGTTTTTATTCTTGGTATGTGTCCAATCCCACTTAAGGAACAATGTTGACAACTGTTTGCCCATTTCTTTCAACTCTTGTACTTTTTGACATTCTATAATAAGTGTTTTTCTACTTATCTTCTCAAAAACGTTTCCGCCTAAACTTTCAAATACTTAGATATTTTTCCTAAATATCTAATTTCAGAATGTCTTAATTGTTGAGAAGATCAAAGGGAGTTAGTAAGTTATTGTCTCACTAACTGACTTCATCATTTCTTTTTCAGGCTCAGGGTTTCACTTACTGATTTCCGCCTCATGAAGCGGTGATTTCTTAGTCTTTGATGAACTATGAAAATGTCTCCTTGAATGTTCATTCATTCAAGAATTATGGTTATACTTATTTTATGTTCAAATCTCAATTAGGGACCATTAGGCTCTGAATTTGCTCATCATATTTTATTGACCCAAACTACTTATGTCCGTTGCTTTTTTGATAAATAGCTATTATACTAGTATTTAATAAAATCCGCTTTTAAAACCTGATATCACTTTAATTTGTACCGTATATGGATGCAAACAGCAGATTACTAAATGATCATCAGTATACTGGTTAATCATTGACTAGTAATTGTCACCTTGTATGTAAGAAAACTGAAAGGAAAACACATAGCGCTAAGGATATGTGTTTTAATCTTCACCATGTGAACTTTATGGTAAAATCAAGAGCATGTAAAAGACATCCATAGATGTATGTTTATTACCTTAATTCAAATTTTTGCTAGCTCAACTTATTTTTATAAGGACCACAATTACATTCAATATATTCAATTGTCATAGTTATATGACACCGACGATGTTGCAGCTCAAACAACTCTTTGGCGTTTATGAAGATTTAGAAACGACTCGGTGTTTCCGATTAAAAAGCCAAATTAAATAAAGAGCTAATCTAAAATGATATCAAACTCCTTTCGCACACCTAGTTTTCGACTAGAGCAAAGAAATATTCCTTTAATCGGATTGATTGGTTCAACAATCCTTTTAATGCTTTGGCATCCATTGTGTAATTATATGTCTTTCTCCTAGCTCCTTGCTAGGTTGTCTTTCACACAAAATGCCGTCATGTCATCGGTATTATTAATTTTTTGTTGACAATTATAAGTTAATAGCGACGTCATGTCGTCGGTATTAACTTATAATTAATTAAGTTTGCTAATTAAATCATTAATTATTTATTATGGTCCCGACGACGTGTCGTCGGGGGTGTTTGTCGGGAAGTTAAATCCCGACGAAGCATTCTCGACAAGTGGCTGTCGACGTCATGTCGTCCGCAACTCATTATGCCGACGTCATGACGTCGGGAAAATGGAAAAAAAATGGACGTCAATTAACCTGAATGTACTAGTGGCCGTTCAAAATATATATATATATATATATATATATATATATATATATATATATATATATATATATATATATATATATATATATATAGTGAGACTTTCTTGCGAGAATCATTTTATCTGCGAGAACTGAGAGAACCACCAAAAACATACATGCACGCCTTCAATAATTGTATTTTTGCACATATGTTCTAAAAACAACATATATGTTTTTTTTAAAACATAGTTGTTCTAAAAAATTTGATAAGAAATTGGAAATACAACATTTTTCTTTGAAGGTGTGCATGTATGTTCTTATAAGGCGTGCAACGACAATATTGCGGCCTTGTGTAAGGTTTTTGTGAAAAAAGATGATGAGTTTATGATGATATTGAAGAACATAGGTGTATACTTACGATTATTGATGATTTGCATGTTTTTATTTTATTTTAAAAGGCGTGCATGTATGTTTTTTGTGGTTCTCTCAGTTCTCGCAGATAAAATGGTTCTCGTAAGAAAGTCCCCCTATATATATATATATATATATATATATATAGTGGCCGTTATATATATATATATATATATATATATATATATATGAAACCGACGAGTCTTACCACTTTCATTTATCCAATTCATGTTAAGTTGTCTTCCGCAAGTTTGGGTGTTACAGTTATCACATTGCCTTATAATTGTCTCAGCAAAAGGATTGTAACTAATATAACTAAAATATATGAGGTGTTAGGTTCAATTGCTGATATGTGCAAATAATCTTGAGAGTAAACTACAAAATACATCCTTGTGGTTTGGTCAATTTCACACGATACATCCCTCCCAAAAAGGTTGCGTCATACACATCCCTCCGTTAGTAAAAGTCAAACACAATACATCCAAGAGGACGAACGGTGCAAAGATTGTCTCGTTAAGTTGGACACGTGGCAGCTAACTCTTTTTAACAAGGGTAATTTAGTCATTTTTTCACACCTACTCACTCTTTTTCTTCTTTAACCAAACAACAAACACAATCAATAAACTCAAAATCACCAGATCTACAAACACAAAATCATAAACACAAAATCATAAACTCAAACCCATCTCATAAACACAACAATCCACAAAATCATTTTTTCACAGTAAAAAAAAGAATGCCGATCAACAAAAACAAAATCATAAACTCAAACCCATCTCATTTTCTTCAATCATAAACAACCATCTCATTTCCACCAACTATTATCATCCACTTCACAAATAAACACTTCACTTAACAAACAAATATTCGTCCCTTTAATTCTTGTAGCCACTCGAATCACCAACAAGTAAACTCCATTGTTTTCTTTCTTGGCTTCTTTCACAGCCAACGCACGAACCCACGAAGAACACAAATATTTTCGACTTCAAGATCTGTTAAAGGTCTCGGGTAGGTGCGGTCTTGTATTTCGTTTCTTGTTTTCTTGTTAAACCGAAAGAAAGGAGGATGAAAACACTTTTGTTTGATTTTTTTTTCGAATACTAAAAAGATGTTTAACTGATTTTCATCAATTGTTTTTTTCAAGGTAAACATCTTGATGAATCTGAAAGATGTGAAAAAAAAAGAGGTTGATATATGTGGAAGCAAAAGCAAAAGTAACAGATTCGTCCTCGTTCTAATATGATTCTTTTTGTTATAGAAAAATAATGGTTGGTGAGAGTAGGTGTGAAAAAGTTGGATTTGTTTGCGTTGGCTGTGAAAAAAAAAAGAGGTTGGATTTGATTTCTGGGAAAGAAGCCAAGAAAGAAAAAGTTGGATTTGATTTATGGGAATTATGTTTGCGTTGGCTGTGTTTGCATTTTGATTTGATTTCACAGCCACTGGTTCTAATATGATTGTTTTTGTTACTTTTCACCAAAAGCAAAAGTTGGATTTGATTTCTGGGAATTGTTCTAATATGATTTTTTATGATTGAAGAAAATGAGATGGGTTTGTGTTTATGATTTTGTGTTTGTAGATCTGGTGATTTTGAGTTTATTGATTGTGTTTGTTGTTTGGTTAAAGAAGAAAAAGAGTGAGTAGCTGTGAAAAAATGACTAAATTACCTTTGCTTAAAAAGAGTTAATTGCTACGTGTCCAACTTAACGAGACAATCTTTGCACCGTTCGTCCTTTTGGATGTATTGTGTTTGACTTTTACTAACGGAGGGATGTGTATGGCGCAACTTTTTTGGGAAGGATGTATCGTGTGAAATTGACCAAACTACAGGGATGTATTTTGTAGTTTACTCTAATCTTGAAGTGCTCACGCCAATATCACCTTCTAGAAAGACAGGTTTTTACCGGGTTTAAATCTGGGCGACGGTGAGTTCAAACCCGGTATATTAGTTGGTGAAAAAATCAGTAACCATGGTTCCCAAAATAATTGTATCATAACTATTTTAAAAAATATTATTTATAGTATTTATTAATCGTTATATATTTTCTATTGTTCCCTTTAAAAAACTCATTGTTAATTTAATTTCCACCATGAATTATTAGCAGTACCACCTCACTATGAACATTGTAAACCTCGTAGATGTATTGTATTATTAGCAAAACTATATATTTGTATATATAGTACACATAACATGAAATCTTAATATGTGTTGGGTCATATTTATCATCTAATAGACTAATACTGACCGCGCGATTCCGATAGAAAAAATACAAGCTGCTTTTATTTATTAATTGGTAGAATTCAAAGTACTGCCATATTATAAAAATATTTTCAGTGTTTATTGTTGTTTATGGATCAGCAAACGTAGTATATTGTCAACTTGCTTTCTACAACAATATTAAAGTCACCCAAGAACGTACCGTGGACACACTCACAGAACGACTTACAAAAATTAATTTCATCCCTTGTAGATGGCATTTTCATCATCACCTCTAATAAATTTGAAGTACTTCCCATCTGAAAAAGTCACAATAATTGATAGATTGGAAGATGGCGAGAAGATGAAGCAATATGTTGGTGTTAGAAAGCGGCCATGGGGAAAGTTTGCAGCAGAGATTAGGGATTCAACACGAAATGGGAAGAGAGTGTGGTTGGGGACATTCAACACAGCAGAAGACGCAGCATTGGCTTATGATCAAGCGTCGTATTTGATGAGAGGTTTTTCATCTTCACTTAACTTTTCTGTTGAGACTGTTAGGGAGTCTTTAACAGGCTTCAAGTACTGTAGTAGCAAGGAGATAGAATCTCCGGCAGCCGCTTTGAAGGAGATGCATAAGCATCAAAGGAAGTCGTCTTCATTGAATTCAAGAGATAAAAAGAAGCAGCCGAAAAACTTGGTGGTGCTTGAAGACCTAGGATCAGATTTGTTGGAGGAGCTTTTGAGACCATACTGATTATTTTAATTTCATAAATCCCGAAGGTGATTAACTAATAAACCGAGTGCCTGGATTTTCTATTTCAAGTTTAATATTTCTTCTAGGTTCATTGGTTTGAATTTTCAGTCCAAATGTATGTTTTAAGTGGTGGGTGTTATTAAAAAACATATGAAAGCCCATCTTTGCTTCTTCAGATATGATATATATGAACAAACTTCCTTCTTCTATTGCGTGATTCCCCACAACAGAGCCTGGGTATCAAGTGGTTCTCTTCTAGCTGGTTGATAGCTTTGTTGTCTTACTTTTAGCTATATCAAAGAATTGAAGTGGATCTCCTCTCTTCTTGTGCAACGCGTGTTTGAAAATAAGGAAGGTATTATATTTTAACCGTAATTGATTAGCCTTCTGTTCAACTTGAGTTCTTGTTTTACGTGCACCTGCTAGCACGACGACACTAGTTGGGGAAAAGTAAGATTGGATGCAAGAGTGACCTAACCTTATGCCGCATACAAAAAATTTATTTTCTTTTGTGGTGAGGGCTACATTCTTGGATAGTTTACTCACATTCTATTCAATTTCAGTTAATGGGACTGTTAGAAATCCATGTGTTGAGCATTGGCCATATAATTCTGTTTTGTAAGATCTCTTTGTTCCAAGACTTCTTAGATGCGTTTTCTTTCTCTTTTTTTCTTTTTGTTTTTTTCCACATAGTTTTTGGACATAATATAAACAACACGTACATCGATTATTAGATTGATCCTTCATTCGTCTGGTTTTGCTATATTTGATCCTCTCATTTGTGTCGTACTATAAGAAAGGTTCCCTTCTCTTCTAGCTTCCAAACTTAAGATTACCTCAACAATCTTCAATCTTTTATGAGATGAACAACTTCTTCATTAAAATGCACCAACTCCTGTGATAGCCAAAGTCTAGCTCTAATACCACTCTTTAGTGAAAGCTATTTGTAGTTTTTTGTGATTAATTTTTTTAAGAAAGATCAATTATAGGAAATAAAAGGAAGAAGATATGAAAACCAATAGTTAGTATTTATTGGCCTAATTTTGGATAATTCTACATGCAAGATATATATATTTACTATGTTTGTTATCCTTTTTTTTTTATTTGAACGACAAAGACAATTTGAATAGAACTAGCAAGAAGCTAACAAGCATTAAGTTTGGTTTGATTTTCTTTTGCCTAAAGTCATCCAACTGCGAGGAGTGTTTGATATTACTTAAAATGAGCTATTTGTTTATTGGGCCGTTTTGTAGCAAAAACCAAGTCATTGCGTAATATCCATAAGTACCAAAGAGTGGTTTGCACCATTACATCGACGAAGTTCTTTAGTCTACAAAGGACAGAAGTTGTATCAACAAGAGTGATCGCATCCTGTGTTGGGTATTGATGGTCACCCGCATGGTCTATAATACATGCACGGTGTAAAATAACAAATAAAAACCATCCTGACCAAACCCTTAATTACAGATCTCCTAATCAGAGATATAATTTAAACCTATCACATAATAAGGGTGTTTATAAAATACTTACTTGATCCTGCAGTTATGTAAGCTTTTTTACCTTCATATTTTGCACAGAGTCGCCTTCTTCTTCCTTGATGCTTCAGTTAACCAGTTTAGGGTTCATGGGGAGAATCACCAGGTAGGTTGCGTAGGTATCCACTAGTACTTCACAGGTAGGACTAGGGCTATGAACCTATGCGAGTTAGGAGAGTACGAACGGGGTAGAGATCGACTAGGAACTAGTTGACTTTTGGAAGTCGACTAAAGAGTTTTGACCCAATAGTCGATCGATCGAATGGGAGGGGGGGGGAGATTTTAGGGTTAGAGGAATTGTTATGATTTGTATCTATAAGGCCTTTGTATTTTAGGTGTCACACCCTGTCAATGGCGGAAACACGAGATTTAACTGAGAAAGGCATATTGCACAACATCATAGATTCATACCTTACATTTGTGTTGGTATTCAAAGACAGTTACTGTTGTTGATGATTACTACTGTCAATGTGATTAAGACTGCTTAGGTACTCAAATGAAAATCTTCTAAGTATGTTTCTACTACTGGTATAAATATTAAGACTGTTGGTGTATTTTACTACTGCTGTTAATGCTGAAGAGCTTCAAGGAAATACACCAAGTAGTTAATGCTGCTAGAAGAAAAGTTAGGGCTGCTAGTACTAACTTACTACTGCTAAAGAATTAATGTTTCCAGAGTTAAAGATTAGTGCCGCTGGTTATTTATTAGTGCTGCTAAAGAGATTAAGTCGGTTTATGTATAAGATAAGTATAGTAATGTCGTGTAACACGTTTAGATAAATATAGAAAAGATTTATCTTGTATAGAAAGTCATTGTAAGCCGACTAGGACTCCTTAGTCTATAGAAGGAGGTCCAAGGGCATTGAGATAGATACGCGTTTTCTTATAAGCTTCAAGGTTGTAAACCCTAATACTAGGAGAGTATTCGTATTATTCATCAATAATATTGAAGCATTTTGTTTGTTAAATCATTGTCTTCATTACTGTTACATTCGTACAAAGTTATTCTTAATATCAAGTACTAGATTCCGCATAGTATTTGATAAACTCAAACACAGTTTCTATTCAAGTTATTTTTTATTTATCTAAGATAACTAAACCTTTACAAGCTAAGGGATTCGATCAAGTATATAACTGAGATCAAAAATTTGTTACAACAATAGTTTACAAAACATTCCTCGTGAAATATGTCTTTGGAAATCTTATCGTCTTGAAAACATGGTAGCATTTTATAAAATAGTCTGACTGCAATAAACGTGCCCTCAAATACTTTAACAATGATCATCTCAAAATGGTACTAGAAAACGTTAACATAATGTAGGTGAGCTTGTAGGTTTAAAAGTAAAACCACGAAGCTGTGAATATAAACGCGTAGTACAATAGTAAGCAAGATATCAAATATAAGCACTAAATGAAACCACAATGCTCGCAACAACTGAACCTACAAAGGTTGCTAAATACAAGTTGCACAATGGGGGAACTACACCGATGGATCCATCATATTGTGTTTCGGCTCTCATCAATGAGTTAACTGTTGCGCATTAATGAACTCACAAACCAAAATATTTCATAGCATATAATCGCATCATCACACATACATAATTCACACATACTGGGTGCTACTTTCCCAACAGTTATACTGTGTGTCACTTCCCAAAAGTTATACTATCAACACAATACTAACCTCTTGAAATCCCACAATAACAACCATACACATTGAATTCACACAATACAAACCACACAATAAGAATCCACATCCTATTAACACAGTTTCCATCATTCAAAACATTAAGCTATATAACAACTTGGATCTAACTTAATTTCACAACTCATCAAACAAGAACTGTCATGAAATTAAGTTAGGAGTTGTTACAAGACTTAATGTTTCTAGTGATAAACAACAAAATAAATCCACACAATGATAATCACACAGATAGTGTCCACACAATATAGTCACACAACAAGGATTCACCTCTGATAACGCTCAAATTGAACATGTTTTTAGTCACGTTATCGTTAGTTTTGTGTACTATATTTGGTTATATTTGTGTCTATTTGTTACTAAATCATGAAAAAGTGTATATGCAAGTAAATGTAGCCAAGTACAGGAAAAAATGATAAAAAGATGAAGAATTGAAGTGATTATGCACATTGGAAGATTCCCGAGAGGAAAACGAGAGAGAAACCACACGAGAACTCAAGGATTTGATATTGTCAAGATTTCTATGTTCAAATATCAAGAAAAGATCAAGTTCTATGAAAGGAATTAGTGCCACAGCAAAGGAACAAGCACGCGACGAGAAAAGAAAAGAAAAATAAAAAATGTGTGTGCATGAAGGCCCCATCCGATCGGATGGTGCCCGCATCCGATTCGGATGGGAGGAGAAGAATTTACCGAGAGATCCAACCGATAGGTTGGACCCCAATACCGATCGGTTGGGAGAAACTGCTGTTACAAAGTTGCATTTATTGATGAATTTAAGCCCCATAATCATGGTGGCTTATCATTTCCTACTTATTTACCACTAAGGGACGTTTTTACTCGAAGAGAAAGGGTTCTTGTGCTTATATATAGAATCCAAGGCTAGATACAAAGTGTGACACCCCAAAAACCTAGTAAAGGCTTACACCAAGTCTTTGCTAACTTATTTTCATTGCCCGAAAGCTTGTAATTGCTGTGAAAACGTCCAGGGAACCTTGAGTTAGAGTCTCAAGAGTTGTGTTCGAGTGTGGAGTAGTTTATGTGTAATCATAGGCGATTGGAGGAGTGTGGTTGCTATAGTTCCACAATTCTAGTTCTTGTAATTCCACAAGTAGGTATTCCTTGTTTGAGTTATTATGAACTACTTTTACTTTAAGTTGAATGAAAGAATGGTTTGTTACTTGTGTTTGATTATAATTGTTATGGAGTGATTTTTGGTATACTTGTGTGTATGATGTGACAATTGCTGGAGTATTCTTATTTTATAGTGATGCATGAAAACATGTCTTGTTTTATGAGTTTGTTGAAATACAATCTAATCTTGCTTAATTAGTTGGTAAAAACAGTTCTAAAGAATAAAAAAGGCCGAAAGGATTTTCTTTATGCTTTTATTCCAAAAAGTTAGTGCACGAATTAGTATGGGATATGGTGTGTGACAAGCACCATGTTAACTCATTAAAATGGATTTGGAAACGATTTCATCACGAGAAAAGGCCGAAAGGATTCGTAAGAATTCTTAAGATAAGAAATGCTTTTCAACCAACAAAGAGTTTAATAGAATTGTCATAATAGTTTAAAAGGCCGAAAGGAATAAACTAGGAGATTGAATTCTTAGAGATGATTTTTCATGATAAAAACCATTGATTGTGAATCATTCATATTAAGTTGTGCATCACTACAAGTTACACCCAACTTGGTAGATTACTCTATACAATTAGTTAAGGATTTTTTTTATAGATTGGATTTTACTTGCTTTAGAATTTACACCAAATTGGATTGACACCCCTTTTTGTTAAAACTTATTTTACTAAATACAAACAACAATTCCCTTGGGACGATCTCGACTTACCCACCTTTACTACCACGGACGAGTATACTTGCTCGTATGTGTTGATTAGAGAATTGGATAAATCGTGTTTATAAATTTTTAAAACTTGCACACAACGCGACATATCAAGTTTTTGGCGCCGCTGCCGGGGAATTGGTTAATTTACTTGGTAGTTTGGTTTGGTAGTTTATAAGTTTTGTAGTAAAAAAAAAAAAAAAAAAAAAAAAAAAATTGGTTCGGAGCCAACCGAATCGGATGGATGCCCATCCGATCGGTTGGTGGCCTCGGTAAAAAGTTTTTAGTTTTTATTGTTTTTGTTATTTTCAGTTTTTAATGTTAGATTAATGTTAGTAATTGATAAGATTAAGTGTTAAGTTTAATTAAATAATTAATAGTGGTAATTAGCCTAGTTTAATGCTTTTAATGTTTTTATTAAACTTAGTTAATATAGTTATTTTTATGTTTAATGATTAGTAGCTTAAGAGTTTTTATTAATTGTGTTAGTTAATTAGTTTAATGATTATTAAAGTTATTAATTATGTGTTATTTTTCATTTTTATAAATTAGTTTAATTTTAGTTATTAGTTTTTATATTAAAGTTTTAACTTAATTTTTTAATAAATATAATTAAATATAAATAAAAAAAAGTTTTAAAAACAAAAAAAAAAAAAAAAAAATCGATCCAACCGATCGGATGTTGCCCGCATCCGATTCGGTTAGGTAAAACTGATTTTTAACGATTCAACCATCCGATCGGATGGAGTGCAATACCGATCGGATGGATGCCTCGGAAAAGTTTTTGAAATTTTTAATTTTTAGTTGTTTTGATGTTTTAAGAGTTTGAAGTTGTTTGCTTGCTTGCTTTGGTTTCATTTTTAATGTGTTTCGATTATAACTAACCCTCGTGCTAATAGTTTGGATTTTTGTTTTTGTGGTTATGTTATAGTTAGTTTTTAAGTAGAATGGAGAGTTTGAGCAATATTTCGGAGTACTTGAGGAATTTGGAAGAGATGTTCAAAGACTCGGGTGATTCTTTGAAGTGTTTGGAAAATATTTTGGAAGAAGTTAAGGTTGATTTTGAAAGGAAAGAAGAAGTTGGAGAAAACGAGATTTATTTACCTAAGGAGAAGAGAGTTGTTGTGTTCACACGAGCACCACCTAAAGAGTTTGATGCACCGTTCATGAGGTACTCTACACCTTGTGGTGTGGAAGGTATAAAAGCTTGGGATGCTCAGCTTAATATGGAGTATGGTGACAACTACATTACGGAAGATATGCTTGGTAAGCTTGGTTTTGTTTGACTTGACTATGAGGATTATGGAAGAAAGATGGTGAGAGATGTGCATGTTAATATTCATGATCACGTTTTCAAAGTTGATTTTGTTGTTTTGGAATATGGGAATGCTGATGAACCGGAAGTTGTGTTTGGTAGAGATTTTATGGTTAAGACTAAATGTAGGATTGATTTTGCATTAGGAGAGATGAGGATTGATGTGGATGATATGGTAGAAGAGAAGGTAGGAAAGGGAGAGATTGTTAAAATGGCAAAAGCGAATAGAAAGAAAACACCACTTAACAAACTTACCCAACCCTCCACCCCTAAGAATGAAAGTTCTTCATCTAGTTCACCACCCAAATCACCACAAATAGTTAAACCATTAACTTAAGAGCAAAATGAAGCGATTTTGGAAAATTTGGAAATGAAGTTTAAGGAGCTTATGGAGGAAAAGCCGGTTATTGATGTGTTGAACAATTACATGACTTATCGTAAGAAGTTGGATGCAGTTATGATGGCAAGGGCTAGGTTAGAAGATAAGAATTTTGATGAGATCGAAAGAGAGAGGATAGTTGAGAATGGGTTTCCTAAGAAGATGAGCGATCCGGGAAATTTCGTGTTACCGATTAAAGTGAATGGGACAGATGCGATGTATGCATTGGCAGACACGGGATCAAGTGTGAATGTAATGCCGTATCCATTATATAAGAGATTAGGACTTGGTAATCCTCAACCAAATCAATATAATCTTACTATGGCTGATAATTCAAGAGCAAAGGCGATGGGAGAAGTAAAGAATGTTAGAGTCCAAGTAGGGTATCAAGCTTTCTTGGCCGATTTTCTAGTACTTAACATTCCGGTGGATAAGGAGTTACCATTGTTGTTAGGTAGACCATTTTTGAGAACGTGTGGAGCTATTATAGATATGGTTCAAGGTACTATGACTATTAATGATGGGATCTTGAAGCATACTTATTATCCCAAGCCTAGAGGCAAGATTGTTAAGGAAGTTCATGAAGAAGAAGATAAAGAAGACCACTTGGGTTGTTTTGAAGTAGGTAGAGATGAAGAAGGGAGGCCTAAATATGGGCCGATTGTCCCAAGTTACTTTGATATTGAAGATGAGATAGAAAGAGCTCTAGCGATGGAGGCTTTCTATAACCCCTTTAAAAATGTTTTTGTGTTTAATAAGTTGACAGATTTTCTTGGATCTTTATCGGTTCAACTAAAGAATTTGGAATGGGGACCCGAAGGATCTAGTGTTTACAAGAAGGAAGAAGGAGACGGAGACTGGCATGTGAAGTTTGATATAGTTTTTCCGGCTGGAAGGAACTTTGCAAGGAAGTTTAAAACGCAAATGACTAACCGGAAGTTGTCCGGGAAGTTTCAAAATGAAGATATCTTGAGGCATGAGTATTTCCAATGATGAAAGACAAGAGTTTGAAGAATAAAAGCACAAAGCTTGTGCTAGTGTTTGTTTGTTTTCTTTTTAAATTTTATGCATTTCTAGAAGTTTAATGTTTGCATTTAAGTTCAAGTTTAAGTTAAGACTCTTTGTTTCTCTTGATTAATTAAGGTTTATTAAGTTATGAAGTTATGTTTTTAGTTGAGTTTAAGAGTTAAGTTTTGTTTTAGAAGTTGTAGAGTTAGACTTGGGAAACAAGTTGGGAAATTAAGTGTGTGGAGTATTTTTACATACAAAAGAAGCATTTGTGAGAAGTAAAAACACTTCCACTTGTTCTAACAAGTATCACAAAGTGTTGACAAAAGAAAAAGTGAAGTTTTTGCAAAAATTCAATCCGAATCGGTTGGATCAAATACTGATCGGATGGAGTAATATATATATACTCAAAATTTCAAAAATCATCAAAAACACACACACAAAATCCACCAAACTTGGGTTTCAAAAATTCAACCTTTAGAAGATTATTAAGTGCTGCAGGAGAGTTGAAAGATCATCTATGGCACCTAAACAAGTAAGTAACATCATCAATTTGTATTAATTAGGTTTTAATTCAGATTTCGTGAATTAGGTCAAAATTTGGGTATTTTTGATATAGTTCGAATTAAGATGTAATTTTTCTGGAATAGATGGGTAAATGATAGAGGAAGAGATTACAAAAAGAAGTAGATAGATTGATTAAGTTTTGAGGAAGAATTGATTGATTGAACTTTTGAATTAAATGGGTCAAAACTTTGAATCGATTTAGGTTGCAATTGATGATTCCCAGATGTTGTTTAGTTGTTAATTAGTGTTTCTAGGATGATGCATTGTGGATTAGAACATAAAATAAGGGTTTTGATTATGTAGTGTTCATGTGTTCTAAGATTGATAGAGAATAATGCGAAAATGTTATAAATTGTTATGGAGATGAGTGGGATACGTAGAAACCACGATAATTGATCAAATGCATGATAGGAAAGAGTAGACTTTGATAGAATTGATTGGAAGTCGAAGAAGAAAATTATTTCTTAGTAGTAGGTCCCAACCAATTCGGTTGCGAGGCAATACCGATCAGTTGTGCTGGGACATTTACTCCATCCGATTAGGTTGGAGGAATACCGATTGGATGGAGGGCTCGGTAAAAGAAAAATGAAGAATTTTAGAATGAGTTTTGTAACTTCTAAATAATGTATTCTTGGTTCTTATGCTCTTATACTTATAAAATAATCGTGTTTTCTACAGAGTTATGTTGCAGGTAGTTCGAGTTCACCACATGTTGGGGTGAATCCGATTGTGACGAAGTACATTCAAAGAGTAAGGTCACATATACTCTTAATCCAGAGGGTAATGAGAATTTGAAGTTTAGCAAGCTTAGGAAGGAGGAAAAGCACGCTTTTCGAGAGCGTCTTTCAAAGCTACAAGGTAGAAAGATTGCTAAGCCAAGGTTAGTTGATTGGGAATTGTTTGCAGATTATGGTTGTGAGAATGAGTTAAGAAATATGATGAGGATGTCGTATGTATATGAGGGTGATGGTGATAGTTTTGACGATTTGTCGTAGGAGAGAGCTTTTAGCATTTATGAGAATGTTTTCCATGAATGGTGTTTGGAGTTTTTCGCTACACTTTATTTCGAAAGAAAAGTTGTTGATGTTGTGGGAGATGTATGTATTTGGTTTAGGCTTTGTGGAAGGGAACATGCTTATACTTTGCCGGAGTTTGCGGTTGCTTTAGGATTGTATGAATAAGAGGAGATTGAGCATCGTGTGTTTGCACCTCATTTCGTGAGGTTGGTGAGAAAACATAATGATTATGAAGGTATTGCGGAGTATTGGAATAGAGTTGGTGATCCGGGTTGCAATAGAAGGAACTCGTCCAGGTTGAGGAATCCTAATATGAAAATTTTACAAAAATTGATCACCTGGAGGGTTTTACACAGAACGGGTAGCCGGGACAAGTGCAATCAACCGGATTTATGGTTAATGAAATTGTTGGAGGAAGACAAGAACGGAAACGCGGCTTGGATAATAGCCGAATATCTTTCACGAAGAGCACCAGGGATCAAGGATAATAGTGAAATCTGTGGAGGTCATTATGTTACTGCTTTGGTGAGAAATTTGGGTTATTTTGAGAATGGAGAAGTTTCGAAATGTTCGGAGATGACGGAAAGTGAGACATGGGATGCTATAGGTTTTGGTAAAGCGTTGGATAGAAAAAGAATAACGTTAGGAGCTTGGACAGAACCAACGATGGCTGCACCACAACAACCTTACCAACAACAACCATATCAACCACCACCGAATATAAGGAGTGTTCATGCCCCGAGTAGTTTTGATTCGGGATGGGGGGATTGGAACAAGGAGTTAAACGAGATAGAGCGTAGGGACATGTGGAGAGATTCTATGATGATGAGGCAAAATTACAACTATGATTATTCTATGCTGATACTTCAACATGTGGCTCATGAAGCCAACTATAAGGTACCTTCCTACAACCCAACAAACGTTCCACCCTACCCATTACAGTACGACCCATATCCTGGCCAATATCCTTACCCATATCCTACGTACGCACCATTTCCTGAACCAGTGCCGGTATATGGTAGAGTTCCAAATGTTGGAGGGTCGAGTTATGATGTGGGCGGATCTTCATCAGGTGTTGGAAGAAAGAGGCAAAAAGTTTTTACAGTTTTTGAAAGAGAAGAAAATTATGAGGAAGTGGAAGAAAAGGAAGATGACGAGGAGAGCGTAGATGAAAGAATTCATCCTGATGGCATGGATCATGATGATGAATGATCATCGGTGATTTGGTTTATGATCAGTGTTTATGTTTTCAAAACAATGATGGGTCAAATAATTTCTGTTTCTACTACTTTAACTTAACTTTCTTTGGATTTTATTATTTATGGTTTGTTTTGAATTACTTTTGTTTGTTTTAGTATTTTGTTTTATTTGTTTCGCGTATAGTTTTTGCAGTTTTTGCAGGGGGAGAATTAACAGAAGCTTAGTGTTGATCAATATTTGGAGTTAGAAGAACTCATGTGCTTACTTATGATCAAATATGCTTATGCGAATTTTTCCCGGGTAATACATTTTTAACTAAATTTTTCCCATTTCCTTTACTTTGAAGTTCATTTTATTACATTGAGGACAATGCAAAACTTAAGCGTGGGGGAGGGAAGAAAATAGGAAAAATTGGTTTAATTTTTTTTAAGTTTTTATGTTTTTAGTAGATTTTGGAATTGAGTAACTAGAATTAGTTCGCCCTTGATTTTCTAGTTGTTTTCTTATATATAGAATGATTCATTGGTAAAAATGAGGCTATTTGAAATGTTTTGGAATTTAATCAAGTTATGAAGAGCTATTTCATTATTTGGAAGCGATAATAGTTACTAGTACATGTTATAACCCACCTTAAATTGTGAGGATTTAAGCCTTTTTGTATAAAGCATTTCTTATGCTCTATATTTCGTTATAAGTGTGCCGGTGATTATGTTGATTCTAGAACTTGTACTTGTTATGCATTACGGTTAAAATTACTTTCGAGTAATAAAATATATTCAAATGATAAGAGGCAAATTAGGATTTACACCAAATGGCCATCCATTTACAGAAACATTTTTGCTGACCACATCGGTTAGTTATCCTATGTATTTGGAACCCATTTGTTAGCGTGAATATCTTATGCTAGATACCTCTAGTTACACCTTCTGAGCCTTTCTTTTCCTTTGATTAAATCCAGAAAAATACAAAAAGATTTTACACCTTACACCTTAGCCTTACCCGAATCAAGTTCAATTGAAGTTCAAAACTATTTATTTTTTGATGATTAAACGTTGGCCACACTTTGCTATGTGTATGTGTTGTTTCAATGAAGAAGGAGGTCGCTACTCTTATTTGTATTTTTTGTAGCGTGTGCTCATCCAAAGTGTGGGGGTGACGAAAAAGAAGTTAAAAAAAAGTGAAAAAGTGAATAGCCAATGAGCTATGAATGTATGAATGAATGAGAATAGAATAGTCAATGAGCTATGAAGGAAGAAAGGAGTTAGTATGAGATTCGGAATAATAATCGAAGAAGTTTGGTGAAATGATCATTTGAGGTATAAAGAGTTAGGAACGGAATTTGGACTTGATTCTTATTTATTTTTTATTTTGTAGAAACCAATCACAAATAATTCCCATGTCTTATCCCTACCTTTTACCAATTACTTTATTCGTTGTTAGCTTTCGAGCATCTGGATTTAGTAATACCTTTGTTTAGATATGTAGTGCATGGATGTTCTAGTGACCATCCGGGTTTTTGAATAGTTGAAATACGTTGTTAGCGAGCTAGTGCGTGTTTTGGTGACCATCCGTTATGTAAGTAACGTTGTTAGCAAACCAAGGTACAATCCAGTGACCATCCCGTTGCTTAGCTAATTAAGAACTCGTTGTTAGCGAGCTATTATGTTCTTGTATGAA